>CM028131.1:1162947500-1163547500 GCA_016271365.2 Neoceratodus forsteri
GTACAACCCTAACTGATGCATTAAATGGAGTTTCTTGCCTCTAATTTCCCTTCATTTTGAGAATGTGCAGTAGAAATAGTGAATGGATTGTGGTGGTGGGAACCCACGTGATGTTTTGTGACATAGTAATGGTAAGTGCAAGGGAAACGCAACCAGTAACGGTTATGTACATGGTGACAGAAATGTAAATGATAAAGCAAATGTTAATGGAAATGCAAGTGCAAAATGACGCCAAAGTGAACAGTGATGCAAAAGGAGACACAAGCGTGTAAGGAAATGCAAACCGCGACGCGCACAGTGACGGTACGGCAATTGGAAATGCAAATGGTAATGTTAACAGCAGAATTAATGCCAAAGAAAACAGCAATGGAAATGTGCATGCAAGCACGTACACAAATGGGAATGCACATGGCAACGCACACGGTGGCGTGCACGGGAACGGTAATACAAATGGGTATGGAAACACAAGTGGGAACAGTAACTGTAACAGTAACGGAAGCGCACACCCTGTTTTTGCCCAACAGCTGCATAGAGAAACACAGTGTGTACAAAGAATATATGCATAATAATGGGCCTTAGAGCAGAAAATGAGCTGTTGGAATACTAAATTGCTTATATCTCAGGAACTGTACGATGTATAAAAAAAATTAAAATTTCACATGATTCAAGAGTTTCCTGGCTAGGTTTTTGCAAAATGCATAGCCCACAGTGCTACAAATTTATGTGACAAAGATTCCGTATCTCTCACTGTTTCTGAGATATGAGCCCCGAAAGGTGCGACGGACAACACCATGTTAGTCTATGGGAAAAAACATCAACTTTGGTGTACTGTAACTTGGCATCTGTGCAATATTTTGTCACCAAACCACCAAAAGGCACATCTGTAACATGTTGGCTGTCTTCCCTCCAAATTTCACCCCAAAAGACCAAACCATTTTTTTTGCAGCAGGGTGGCAAAGAATTCCTGCCATTTTGGCCATAGCCAAGAAAAGTAGTGTCATGATTTGTAAAAGCTTTTGCAAAATTTGCGAAAGTGTAGCAGGTGCAACACTACTTTGTGACACTACTTTTTCCAGAAATTTGAAAAACATATTTCTAGGGTGTTTAACCCCAAAATAAAGACATGGCTAGCATCCTCAGGGCTCGAATAGGTAAACCCAAAAAGAATTGTGTCCCTAGATGATCCCAATTTTAAATGCCAAGCATTTCTGTGATCAGTAACTGAAAACAAAATGGTGAATTTGTGACATTACTAGGGCCATTTGCAACACTAAAAACTGCATTTGTGAAAATGTCAAACTTTTTGTTAACTTTTCCCATTGACTTATAATGGGAACTTGTTTTTGAATGACTTTTGAACCATTCAATATTTTTTCACAAAATCTTCAAAAGGCACATTGGGGACCCTGGCCACATGTTCCCTGATGTTTTCAGACCGGTTGTGTAAACCGGCAACCTGTAGGTATGAGCAAAGTGTGCAGAAAAAAACGTAATTGCATGCACATATGTCGCTTAATAACTCCACAGCTGTATACCCGACTGGTACAAAAGTTGGCAGATCCTGAGATCTATGGTTCCACCCTGTGCCTGCCATATTTCAGGCAAATCTGATGAATGGTGGCAAAGTTATTAAGGTGCAAAGTTTCACCATTTAACCTTAAAAGGGCTACTCAATCCTAACTATGGTAGCACTAACGTATTACCATAATATATATATATATACACACACACACACAGACATATATACATACACACACACACACACACACACACACACACAGTGGTAGTTATAGAAAAGTATACTGGCTGCTGACCCGGTGTCACAAGGAGGTATCAGTAGCGGTATGCCGAATTGTGGTATGCTGTATGTGGTAGTTCAGATTAAATTCACTTACTTGTCATTTTTTTCAAAACAGCTTAAATTCACCAGGTGGCACTATTTCCATATAAGTTGGCATGCTAGGTGTGGCTTTGCCTGCAGGTGTCTCCATACTCCTCTGTAATGATCTGTGTATACCAGTGTTACAGTATTTTATAGTGTAGGTGTGTGTGTTCTTTTACAGTGATCCCAATCATTCCGATCATCCCTCTATGTGTCTTTCACCCCAGCTCAAGCATTTTTATCAGAAGATTTCTTTATCTTTTGAACTTCTCTCATTGTATGTGCTTATTCTGCCTGAGTAGTGTGACAGTAGAAGAGCAGCATTGCTGAATGAGTGCCAATATTTATTTAGTACAAAGATGTGAATTATTTCCTTATTCATCATTTTTGCTGTGTACTGCCTATTATAATTTTTTTGTTGTGTCTACCATATTTAAGAGGACTGCGTGTTCACTTCTGTTATTTAACCAGTGGCTTCGGTTCATTAGCTGATCTATTCTTCCAGCCACTTGTTGTGCACCCTATGTGCTTATCGTCACTGTCAAATTGCACATACACACGTTTTCTTTTTATTCCCTTTTAACCATTCTGACATTTTAAAATTATTTTTTTTTCTATTTGCTTTATTCATTCTAATACAAAGGTACTAAATGCAAATCCATTAACCAGCAATTTCTATGGGAGGCAATATAGGTGAAGGAGCAGGTCAAACAATGAGATAATGTGCAGCTATAACTTGTGGCAACAAAACTGTGGGTTTAACCCCCCTACCAAAAAAGGCATGGCTATCAGGTTCAATCTGAACATTAAAGCAATATCTGATTTTGAAAGCATGTTTGCTTATTCTTCAGAGACCAGAAGGGTCACTGAAATGCAAGTTCTAACCAATAAACTTCACTTAATGGAGGTCAAAAAATGCTGCAAATGGTCATAAAGTGGAACCATCTTGATATATACAGGTGGCTTTTCTGAAACAAGCAGAGCACATTTAAACAATGACTTACATGAAGGAACCTCCAAAAAGACTGTGGGCCTGATTCACAAAGCTCTAATTTTGATGCAAGGTGCCTGTGCCAAACATATATGGTACAGCTAGCACCTTGCACCACACACAGCCACCTCAGCTATTCACAAAGGCAGCCTGTGACAACTGCAGGCTGCCTGCATCAAACAGGGCTTGTGCCACCCCATACCCAAAACTGGGATATGACTTGACACAAGGAGGCATGAAGCAGATGCAAGCTGCCACATCCCTGAATCTGCTATGCATGGAAAACCTCCAGAGGGAGAATTTTGAAGTACCCTTAGACCAGTCAAGGCTGGTCTAAGGGTACTTAGAAAATATCCCTTTGGGATGGTTCTGCAATAAGCAGCAATTAAGTCACCTGTTGGGCTCCCAAGGTCACTGGTGATAACTACATACAACCCCTTCCAGTGTATTATTGTGCCCCCTTCCCCGATGTTGCCCTTTCAGATACAGGTACCCTGTCATTTGTAGAATTGCACCCCCTTCCTGATTCCCGATGCCGATCTTGCTAAAGTATGCCCCTCCCTGATTCCAGATGTCATCCCTGCAAATGTAATAAAATGCTGCCTCCCCATTTCTCAATGCTGCCGTTGCATTAATACTCCCTAGGACCACCTTTTCCCAGGTTGATCAAATGTCCCCCCAGCCCAGTAGGTAGTGCCCACTACTCACTCCCCCCACCCATCTGATAGGAAAGCCAACACTGGCTCAGCCCTCGTCAGACCTCCTCTGTTGGTGCTGACTGAACTGTCATTTGCATGCTGTACTGTACAGTGTACGCAAGTACAGCATGCAAATGACAGTACAGTCAGGCCAGCAGAGAAGGTGAGAGGAGGACTGAGCTGGTGCCAGCTCTCCAATGGGATGGGGGAAGTGGGGTGGTGTGCACTACCTACTGGGGTGGTCTGGGAAGGGGGCCACTAGATCACCAGGGAAAGGTGGTTCTCTAGGGTGATAGTGCACTGGTGGCACTGGGAAATGGGGTCAGGCATAGTTCTTTACATTTGTAATGGTGGCATCAGGAAAAGGGGTGGGGCATATTTGCAAGGGCAGCATCGGGAATCAGTGAGGGGGCATTTAATTACATCAGCAGGGATGGCATCAGGAATCATGAATGGGATGGGTGCACTATTAATTAAACAGGCAATGTCGGGGACCATGAAGGGGGGCTGCTATGCCACCAACAGCAATGTGTCGAGTAGTGCCATGGCACATGGGGGGGCACTAGCTCAACAGGGACTAGAGTGGTGCACAGCTATCCCATGGCTTGCTACATGCACTGCCAGTGAACCATCTGTTTGCCACATGGTCTCAGTTGCTGCAAGCCACGGGTCTTAGCTGCCGGTACCCTGCTAGTTCATGAAAAGGGCGCAGGGTCCCTGCCACAGGGGCTTTGGCACAATATGATTTTTCATCACAGTTTGCACCTCTCCATGCCCCTATTGTGAATCAGGTCTAATGTTGTTGGGTGCAACTATAATTTAAATTCATTTTAGTTCAGTTTTTTGAGTGGATTGCATACTTTAGTTTAGACTCATTATATGGAAAATGCAAAGTAAAACAGCTACAAAAAAAAGCTGATGAGAAAAAGAGAGGATTGGCAGCATTGTTATTGTACATGGTGCATGACTTTTCCATTTTGCTTTTTGCTTTCTTAACTTTAGGCTACTAGGTACAAGACAATTTCTCAGTTTTTTTTTTTGGGAGGCATAAGTGCAGGAGCTGATCAAATAAGGGGTTAATATACAGCTTGAAACAGTTGAAAAGAAATACAGAGATTAACAAAACAAACAAAAAAATGAATATCCCTTTAAACCTGCTGGATTATTTTGGAAATGGTTGATTTTTAAAAAGGCTTTGCTTGTTTTTTGGTGATCAGATGGGTTACTGAAATGCAACTTTTCTTCTGAAAATTTCCCTCTGCAGAGATATAGTAACATGCTGCCACAAATGGTCATACTGTGGAACCATCATAATATATGTACAGTGCAGATGGCTATTGTAAGTAATGCAAACATCCCTGAATATCTCTCTGAGTTCTATTTCCAGTTTTTATGTATTATAGAATATTACCTAATCCAAAGCACCCATATCCCAGTGTGGTCTCTGTTTTCTTATTTCGATTTATTTATTTTATTTATTTATTGACATTTCGGAATTACAAACCTTTGAGTCAGAGACTCTTTTACAAAGGCTCCATGTCAAACAGTGCAAGTATGTACAAACAGTGCAGTGTAATTTACAATAGAAAACAATACAACTGGAACAATTGGGAACAGTAAGCTACCTGCAAGAATGTACAAACAGTCCAGTGCAATTTATAATAGGAACAACCAGGAACAGTAAGCTACCTAAAAGTGAAAATAAAAATAGGGAATAAAGGGTACAGAGAGGTTATAATAATTGAGAAAATTGAGGAAGGGGATAATTCATATAGTAGGCAAATAAAAGGGCAAAGACTGTGCTGGGGGAGAAAGGGAGAGAAAAAGGAATAGAGCAAGGGGGTCTAAAGGCACAGTGCAGGTGAAAGGCCAGGAAAAGAACAGTATTATGAGAAGAGATGGCTGTCCAAGGGACATTGTCATGAGCCTAGAATGAGGCAAAAAGAGCCAGTACGTTGTAGGGGAAATTACCAAAGTATAGGAAAAAGGTCTATGAGATGGAAAGGAAGGAGAGGGTAGGGATTAGGGGTAGGAGGGAGATGGGGGGAGGAAGGAGACTGGAGGGTCAGGAGATAGTAAGGCCATGGGGGGCAGGTGAGAGATAACAGCAACAATGAGGAGGGCAATGAGGGTCTGAGAGGTAAAGGGGTAGGGCTAGGAACAGTCACAGCAGTTTAATGAGAGGAGATGCTGATGGAGTTTAGCTTTAAAAGGGCCAATCTTGTCAGTGGATAGAACATCTTTAGGTAGACCATTTAACCAAGCAGGAGTCCTATACATAAAAGAGTGCTGCCTTAGAGTGGTTCTGCAGAAAGGAACAAGGAAAGAGACCTTTGTAGAGCTTCTAGTAGCTCTGGTGGTATGTGGCAGGGGCCAAGAGTTTCAGGACTGAAGGAGGAGACCGACTGGTGGTAATCTTTTTTGCCAGCAAGCAGGTTTGGTAGGTAAGTCAACCCTTAAAGTTTAACCAGTTCACCTGCTTGTATAGGTCACAGGTGTAGGTGAGCTTTTGTGTGCCAAGTACCAGGTGACAGGCTTTGTTGAGGGAGATCATGACTCTGTTTAGAACTGTGTCAGTCATGGAGCCATAGATGACAATATCATAGTCAACTATGGAGAGGACTGAGCTTGTGACAGCTAGGAGGAGGGCATCATTCGTCATACAATTTCTGTCTCTGTATAAGAGGCCAGTTCTGGAATTCACATCTTTACAAACTAGGTTGACATGACCAAGGTAGGAAAAGGAGGAATCTAGTATAATACTAAGGTATTTGAAACTGCTTACCTGCACTAAGGGTTGGAGTTGATTATTGAGGATTGTTAGGGATACATCCTTATGCTTGTTCTGGGGACTGGCAAACAGAATGGTGTTGGTCTTTTTTGTAATTTATAATACATTTGTTTTGGGAGAACTAGGATTCTAGTTCAGCAAAGTTCATTTGAAGACTATGTTCTAACTGGACTGGGTTCAGATGACTTATGAAAATGACTGCATCATCAGCATAAAGAAGCATGTTTCCTGAACAGGTAAGAGGAAGGGTATTAAGGAAAAGGCTGAAAAGGAGTGGTCTAAGAATGAATCCTTGTGGGACCCCAGAACAAACAGACAGACTAGGAGAGAGAGTGTGGAGGATTTTTACTCTCTGTGAGCGGTCACTGACGTAACTGGCAAACCATGACGTGGCTTTGTGTGAGAGCCCAAGAGTCTTGAGGGATGTGATGAGGAGCTTGTGGTTGACCATGTCAAATGCTTTTGTAAGGTTTATGTAGACAGACCCTACAAGTTGACAATGATCCAGTACTTTATGGTCTTAGCTAGTAAAGTTCAGGAGTGCAGTAGCAGTACTGTGGCCTTTCCAAAACCCATGTTGTTGGGGGCACTGGATATTGTATTTGGAGAGATAGTCAGATAATTGATCTGATTCTATTCATTCAAGAGCTTTAAAGATAAGGGTAAGGATACAGATGGGGCAGAAATTGCTGTGTGCGGTTCTAGCACTACTCTTGTGGATCAGGGTGACAGCTGCAGATTTTCACTGGAAGGGGAATTGGCTGAAACAGAGTGAGAGATTAAAAATCTTGGTAAGAGGGAAGAGGACAGCATTAATGGCAATTTATAGTAATTTCAGATCCAGGGAGACACCACGAGACATAGACTTAGGTGGTTCTTGATTTGGAGCTGGTGAGAAGACAGTTTTTATTGTAAAGAGAACTTCATGAAGAAATGTTCAATATTTTGGGAATTTAAACTATTAATACAAGCCAAATAAATATAAAATACATTTTATAAAACTAATAATTGAGGATGCGTTACCACAAGTATTCATTTTTAATTCAGCAAGATGGCTCAGCAAGTTGCTCTTAGTCTCTGAATGACAATAACTGTCACACATTTGAACTTTTAATGTTGGCCTTATCACCATGCAATGAATGTTTTTTCTACAGTACAGATGAATTACTTTGTTTTAATTAATGTTTTTGTCACTTTTTGATTAATGCGCAACTTTTTTCAGACTTCGGCCTCAATTCCAGTATTTATCTTTTTAATTGGCAAACCTAAAGCAACCATAAAACAGCACCTGTAGCTCAAGGTTCATCCATCCTGCCATGACTGCTGTGTGTGGGTGCCTGGAGCATGTCCTGGTGCGTCTCCAAGGGCTGTCTTTGGATGACTTGCTTGTAGTTCTGTGGCTTGCCTATGGGTGGCTGGCCATTTAGGCATGCTTCTTCCATGCCTAACTTTGGGCGACTCATTTCTGAGTTGCATAGCAGATGCACCACACATTTTGGCTGAATACAGGGATGCGCATCACATTCATGGGAATGCCCCCTCTACATGCACCACATACATTATAAATGCACAATGGCGCATCCAGAGATGCACAATGCATCTCTCTCTTTTGAATATCATGGTTCTGCTCATTTTCTGAGAAGCGTGGCACATCTCCACTTTGCTCCATGCATCATCTTCGAGAACGTGGGCCTATGTTCCTATACTGTATGTAAAGATTTTTGACCAGAGCAAAAAACTAAGCCAAAGCTAATTTCCCCAGTGCATCTAGGAGGCATAAGATAAAAATGCAATAAACAATATACAACAATACATAAATGTAATGATACGCATATTAACAAACTGGTGAAAATAGTACAAACATAACAATAGCAAACTAATGGTCAATGAACAGAGCACTAAATAAATGCAGCCAAAAGTTAACTACCATACAGCATAGGAGATCATGTGATGCCTCTGTGAGACTTGTAGCTCCATAGACCATCTCCTGCTCCAACTCTCAATTTAAGGATAATTGCACCACCTTCACTATGTCTTTCTGCTTTTACTTGTATAGCCTTTACTTCTAATAGCCTCCCGACGTGTCTGAAGTGAAGTTTAGAAGGCAAGATAAAGAGTAAAGCACTGAAATATTCATCGCCCAATCTGCGGCCTAATGCTAATATGGAGGCCAAAATGCGCCAGACCCCACCAATTCACACTCCCCCATAGACTCCAGAGAAGGGGCCGAAACAACCCAAGAGCCAGTCTGGTGCCTCCTCAAAATCTGCCACATCTGCAGTGACCCAATAAGCTCTGACTTCTTTGTCAGAAAAAAAAGTTTATGGAGGAACTCCAACCATTTGAAACAGCCCTGTAAGAAATTATTGTGGAACTAAAAATAATTAGAGAAGAGGTGCCAGACATAAACAGAGCTATCTCCAATACAGCAGCCCAAACCACGTCCCTGGAAAGCTGGAAGGGCAAAATCGAACCCGACATGGTCAGCCTGCAACAACGGCTTCAAAAAATGGAATCCAAATTAGAAGATTTGAGGGATCTGCTCCAGTACTCTTTTTACAAAAGATGCTAACAGAAATCACTGGGCCCTCTCCTAACAACATCACTTATTTTATAGAGAGGGCGCACCACTCTTTACACCCTAAACTGGCAGCTGGAAAAACCCCTAGACCTCTCATTTTAAAATTCCTTAACTTCCTTGACAAATCATATGTCCTTGAGAAGGTTAGAGAATTGCAGCAAGTTCTAAGGGAGGGACAACAATTAAGATTTGCTCAGGACTTACCGGCATCAGTTAGACAGAGAAGATCATAGTACCATCCCCTAGTCACCAAGTTAATAGCAGTAGGGGTCAGGTATTGAGTGCAATATTCATCTCTTCTGTCTATCTTACAATGTGGCACCTGGCACACTTTTGAAACCATGCAACAAGCTACCCCAGCACCTCAGTCTCTGCTCCCAGACCTATTTAGCACCTGCTGATGCTCCACAGTTGAAGGTCTCCCTGGTTCTCCCATTCAGTTAACCACAAACGTGCACATTTTGTCTGTGTGACTCCTTGTAATTCCATCACACTATTACAAGTGGATGGCAGAATCCTATAGTTCTGGCTGTATGTAGTTTTGGAAACTCTTGAGCAACAATGCTGAGTGCTTAATTTGCAATGGCATTAGCTGTTTGTTTTTTACTTCTGCTGCTCCTACAAGATTATACCTGCATTTTGTTTCAACCATGGACATGACCCTGTTACATGATTCTGTTCGTTTGCTGAACTGTCTGCTTGACGAAACAAACTTATTGTTTTTCTGCACACTTTACCTGTGATTCTTTGCCTTTGAATTAAAGCTGTTTTTTGTCTTTTTAAGTAGAAGTTAAAGCATTACTGGTTATCCTATCATGTTGGGGGTTGGGGTGGGAAGAGGGGGGCAGCGGGGGTCTTAATCTAGTCCCAACAGGGCACTACATACTGGAGTATGGGAAGGGGGGGTTTCATCAACAGTCCTATGTGCATGTTTCTGGAAGTCATTGTTTCTAACATTTATACTCCAGAGGTTGTGGATTCGAATTGCAGCAGCCTCAGAATTATGTCAGCCCATCGGGGTGCTATTTGCCTTGTAGTAGATCGGGGTATAGGGAAAAGGGGAAGGGATAGGGGGGGTTCAGGATATTCTACTGTTTAATTTCTCTCATATTGCTTCTCTTGCATAAAGGCACTGTAATCTTAAGGTTTATGACTGAAAGACTGGCCTGATTCAACATCGATACTATAAGGGGAATGCTGACGTGTTGTTTCTCACATACCTTGTTTTCTCAGGGCTAGTTTTACATAGGGTATGGACACTGTTGGGAAAGGGGAGGGATTTTAGGGAATGGGTATGCACTGCAAATAACAGTATGAACCCCAGAGCAGAGATCCTTGTTCATTACTCAGGTATTTCAATCTGGAGGAGGACTATACCAAAGATCCAATCACATGAGCACTTACAAAGTTTGTTCCTGGAATGTGAGAGGTGCCCAGTCTCCAGTTAAATGAGCAAAGATTTTGTTACACCTTTGTAAATTGGACATTGACATTGCTTTCATTGAAGAAGCCCACCTGCCTTCTTCTCAGGTTCTCCTGTTCTGGAAGACCTATGTAGGTAAGGCACTGGAAACTAGCCTGAATACCCATAAGAGGGTGTTGCTATCTTAGTGGCCCGCAGATTACCTTTTCAAGTATTAGACACTATAATTGACTGCCAGGATAGGTTTATTCTCATTAAGGCCCTACTTGGCCACTCCAAAGTGGTTCTTGGGTCAATTTATGACCTGATAATAGATGATCCCCACTTCTTTACTACTTTAATGACACAGTTGATCCCGTGGTCCTCCTGTCCCTTACTGCTGGGTAGATACTGGAATTTGGTATTCTGTAATGTCCTGGACCAGTCCAGGTCCAGTAATTCCTAGCTTTCCCCAGCACAGTTGGCCTCACGGGAAACGAAGGACACCGTAGGCCTAATCGACCCATGGAGGGCACTTTTTCAATCTAGGGTAGAATACTCCTTCCACTCCATCCCCCATAACTCATTTTCCAGGATAGATTACTTCCTGCTGGACATTGGGCATCTCCCCTACTTACTGTCATGTAATTATCTGCCTAAGGTTATTTCAGATCATCATCCTATCTTATTGCATTGGAGCCCTGGCCCTCTCAGCCCCCAGGACAAAGTATGGAGACTCAGTTGTAAGCGACTTAAATCTGCTAGTTTTATATCCCACCTCAGAACCTTTCTCACTGAGTTCCTTGATTGCAATTTACCTACTATGCCCATATTAGATGTCATCTGGGGGGCACTCAAATGTTCCCTTAGGGGTGAAATCATTTGGTTAGCTAATATTTGGAAGAAGATTGCCTCGCAGGTCACATCTAACCTTCTTCAAGAAATTAGAAGAGTGAAGATGTCTATCCCAGCTCTTCCCTCTCTTGTAGAACTCAACCAACTAGATATACTCAGAGAATGATATTCCAGTCTACTGATGGAAAAAGCAGAATACCTCCTTCAGCATTCACAGTGGCTAAACTGCTAGCCATTCGCCTGCGAGCTACAGCAGCAGATAGGATCATCCCTTCCATCTGTAACATGTCCATCCAGCTTGTTACTCCTCCCAAGACATTGCTAACTGTTTCCAGGAATATTATCAAACTTTATATTCCCGCCCCACTACCCCCTTTCTTCCAGAAAAGGTTGATCAGTTTTTACAAGATATTCAGCTCCCGTACCTTAATGAGTGTCAGACAGCTGTGCTGAAAGCTCCCCTCTCGGTAACCAAAATAAACTCCGCTATAGATGCCCTGCCATTAAATGAAACACCCGGCCCAGATGACTAACCTCATAATTTTACAAAACTTTTAAATAGCAATTAGCTCCTGTTTTACTAGATACATATAATTATATTTATAAATATGGCATGTCAGACCACTCCCTTACAGAAACCACTATAGTAGTACTTCCCAAGCCTGGAAGGGATCCCCTCCTTGTTACCAACTACCGCCTGATCTCCCTGATTAATGTGGACTTTAAAATATTAGCCAAACTCTTGACTGCTAGGTTACCTAAGGTATGGCATAGTCTTATAAGCACAAAACAGGTTGGATTTTGTAGCAGGAAGATACTCTTCAGATTATATTTGCAAATTGGCACATCTCATCTCTGCGTCCAGGGAGTCCTCAGCTCCAGCAGCCTTGGTTTCCTTGGACGCAGAGAAAGTTTTTGATAGAGTCTCATGGGATTATTTTTTTATCTTCTACCAAAATTCTGATTCCCCCCACAATTTATTCATTGGATTAAAGTTTTATATACCCACCCTACTGCTCGTGTCATCTGCAATGGTTTATTATCTCAACCCTTTTCTCTATCCAACAAGGTACCAGACAAGGATGCCCTCTCTCCATTTTTATTTGACCTATACCTGGAGCCACTTATCCACTATATTAATGCCTCCCCCTTAGTTTCTGGGACTATGGCTGAACCTCATCAGTATAAAGTATCAGTTTATGCTGATGATATACTCCTACATGTGTCACATCCCTCCTCTTCACTTACCACTATGCTAGCCATTATTGATGAGTTTAGTGGTTTTTCAAATTACAAGCTTAACATCTCCAAAACTGAAATAATGCCCCTTAACAATCATACCTTTTCGGCTGATGTAGCACATCTAGGATTTCAGTGGGTTAAAGATCATTTAAAATACTTAGGGATCTACCTCTCTACCTCTAGCCTTAAAATGAAACAGTATAATCTTGACAAAACCCTTGCCCAAATTAAAGCTGATCTACACTGCTGGTTTCTTCTTCCCCTCTCACTTTGGGGGCGGATAAATGTTGTCAAAATGAATGTCCTTCCCTGTTTACTGTACCCCTTATAAATGACCAATCTTTTTCTCTCAAAACTTTGGTTTGTATGAGTACACCAAATCATAGCCAACTTCATCTGGAACAGTAAGATGCCTAGGAGAGGTTTTTCTAAATTGCAAAGAAGCAAAAGGAAAGGGGGCTTACAGTTACCTAATTTTCTTACTTATTATTCCTCTGCCACATGTTCAATTCTGTTTCAATGGCTGAAAGATGCAAAATCAGAAGACCCCCCATACTTTCCATTGTGGTTGCAGATTGAAAAAGCTCTCTGTTTTTCTCATTGTATAGAGATCACTACATTGCTATATACTCCCCTCAAAAAATCACCAAAAGTTTGCTTGCCACCCCTATCAAAGTAACCGTCCAGGTATACTCCCAATTAAGCACCTTGGTTCAGATTATTTCAATAAAGAATGTGTCACAATCAATACTTAAGAATCCTAATTTTAAAATAGGAGGTAGTACCCTTAGTGAAACCTTCTGGCCATATACATCTAAGCATAAACAAAGAATTATACAACATTGATTTTTTTTTATTTTCCTTCTGTTCCTCTAACATATTTAATATTGCTGTAGATCTTAATCTTAGTTCCACATTGATATTTATTAAATAATGTTTGATTTGTATATATTTCAAATAATGTGTCATAGGAAGGGAATATTTTTGTCTCAGTACATCAAATGACAGGAAAACTTCCTGCTCAAATAGTTGCCCCATTTCTGTTAAACCATGTGTAATCCATGATTTAGTAACCTGATCATTCATAGTTGGGTTACATTTCTGATTATTATATAATGGGGTGTATTTCGTAATGCCTATATCGATTTTTATTACCCTGTGTAGTTGTATCCAGCATTTAAGAGTAGTACTCAGTGTAATTGGGAGGGACTTTAGTTTAATTTTATCCATCTCTTGTCCAGAAAAGAGGAGGTTCATTAAAGTAGGGAACTTAATTATTGATTTTTCCATTAGGACCGAGTTTAAATTTTCTGTCTGGTCATTTAGCCAGTTCCATATTATAGTCACCTGGGAAATTAAATAATATTTGTAAAAGTCAGATAGCGCCAACCCACCCTGTTCTACAGGGAGTATTAGTTTATTATAAGCTATCCTTGGATTTTTATTTAGCCATATAAAGTTGGAAATATTCTATTTTAAATATTTGAAGAATGTCATTGGGACTTCTATTGGTATGGCTTGAAAAACATACAATACTTTGGGTAAAAGCTGCATTTTAACCAGATTTACTCTGCTGATTAAAGTATATGGCAATCTCTTCCATTTCTCAAAATCTATTTTTATTGTTTGTAACAGTGATTCATGGTTTAATATTATTATGTTGTTTAATTTTCTAGTTATTTTAATTCCTAAATATTTAAACTCTTCAACTTCACAACAATATTTATTGTTTTTAAATATATATTTCCCAACCTCTGAAGTTTTAAAGATTGAAGTATTTTTGTAATTAATTTAAAAACCTGATTCTTTACTGAAATGGTCTGTAAACCTTATAAATTCCATTATTGATTCTTGATCATTGTCCAAATACAGTAACGCATCATCTGCATATAAACTAATTTTATGATATGTATTACTATATCTAATTCCCTTAATATTCTCATTCTGTCTAATGGACTCTGCCTATGGTTCTATACACAGTGCAAAAATCAGGGGAGAAATAGGGCATCCCTGATGGGTTACACGTGATAACCTGAATGTAGCAGACAATGAATTATTTATTTTTATTTGAGCTGTTGAGTGACTATATATTGTTTTTATCCAGGCAATAACATTTTCACCAAAGTTGATTTTAATCAAAGTTTGTATAATATAATCCCATTCCACATGATCAAATGCTTTTTACGCATCAACCAATACAATTATAGAGCCACTATTATCTCTATTTTCCAATAGATTTATAGTATGTCTGATATCTTCCATTATTTTCCTGCCTTTTATAAACCCATTTTGAGCCTGATTGATTATTCCTGGCAGAAAGTTTTCTAGTCTCCTAGCCAAAACATTTGTAAAAATCTTATAGTTGGAATTTAATAATGACAATGGTCTACATGAACTCCACAGATACGGAATCTTGCCTTGTTTTAACATAAGGAATATTATTGCCTCATGAAAAGATTTGGGAATTTTTCCGATTCGTTAATTTTTTTGAACATCTCAGCAAAGATGGGGATTAATACCTCTTTAAAGTTTTTGTATAGTTCATGTTGTAGGCCATTTGGCCCAGGTGATTTGCCTAATTTTATTTTTTCTGTTGCCATGTCTACTTCTATATAAGTAAATGGCTGATCTAATCCTATTTTAATATCATCAGTTAACTGCTTTAATGTTGTTGTTTCTAAAATACTACCCTTGCTTTCTGTTCTTTCCTGTGCAGTATATAATGTTTTATAATATTCAACAAATATATTCATTATATCTGTCGGGTGTTTCCTCAAAACTTCCTTATTATCTCTAATTTGAGTAATATTATTCCATTCTTGGTCTTTCTTAACCTGCCAGGCCTTTAGTTTCAGCGGTTTCCCTGCATGTATGTAATGATTTGCTCTTGTTCTTGTTATTTGATTCTCTGCTTTTTCCGTAGTCATTTTGTTGTATAAATCCCTTTTTATTATTAATTGACTATATATAGAGGTATCATGAGTTGAAGAATGAATTTGTTCCAGAGTATTAATTTCCTTTTCTACAGTCATGTATTGTTGTTTCCATCTTTTTTCTTTTACCCTTTAAATCTTGTAATAAACCCCCTTAACTAGACTTTAAAAGAATCCATCACTGTTATATCTATATTTTGTTCTCTATTTCTTTTGAAGAAAAGTTTTATTTCCTTTGTTATTACTTCCTTATTACCTATATCTTTAATCAACTACAGGTTCATTTTCCACTGTGGTGTGAACATTATTTGATAAGATAATTGTAATTCCAACCAGCAGGGGGAAAGGTCCAATATAGTAATTCCTGGGTATTCCACCTTTTTAACCATAAATAATATTGTTTCTGAAATTAAAAAGTAATCTATTCTTGAATATGAAAAATGACTTTTAGAGTAATAAGAATATTGTTTATTTGGACATTTCAAGATAAACCATGGGTCTACCAAATTCAGATCCTCCATACAGTTTTTTATGACTTTTATAGATGTTTTAAATTGATCCTCTATACCTGTGGTTCTGTCTGATTTATTCAGTACTAAATTAATGCCCCCCCATAACATACTGTGAGTTAAAGCTTGACAGTTGCAAGAAGAAATCTGTAAAAAAAAATGGATTATTATAATTAGGTCCATAAATATTTGCTAGAGTGAACCTTTGGTTGTCCATTTATATTTCAGAAATTACATATCTTCCATTCTGGTCTCTGGAATCTTTCCCTATATAAGGCTGGGTATTTCTTCTATGGAAGAACATAGCAGTCCCTCTAGCTTGTGAAGTATATGGTGAATGTAACCCCCTTCCCCATCTTTTCTGAAACCAACTGAAGTCTACTTCTAAAAAATGTGTTTCTTGTATTAATAAGCAATTAATATGTTTGTTATTTATATAATTTATTACCTTAACCCTTTTTGTTCTATTTCTCAATCCTTTCACATTCCATTTTAATATATTTAATGTGGCCATTTAAATTTTCTGTATCCATTTTTAGCCTGGATCATTCCCTTCCTTTTATTGTTATCAATTTGTTTTTTTTCTTTTTCTTCCTTATAGTTTCCCCTTTTCATATCTTTTCCCCTCTGTTTTTTATCTCTCTCCCCTTTTTCTAATTATGTTCTTTCCCATCTTAATTTCCCTAACCAACCCCTTTTTACCCTCATGGGGCACCCTATGGGCCCCAACCCTCCCCTGTACCACAGAGATGCACTATTTGGCATCCCTTGTGCTTTTTTGAAGCAGTCACTTTAACTACCTATTTCATCAGTAAGCAATTGTCACTCGCTCAATCCTTTCTTACTCCAGTCTTTCTATCTCATCTTTTATAACTTATTTCGACCTTTTATTTTCTTTCTTTCACCCTAGCAAGAATGTGTGTAGAGATTGAGATTCCTTCCACTCCTCTCTCCCACAGTAGTGAATATATGTATGTGTGTGTGTGTATATATATATATATATATATATATATATATATATATAAACATTTCTCTACTATAGATCTTGACTTGCTTTAGGCACAGCTCACCACCCCTTTCCCTCCTCTCCCCTCTTCATGTTCCTCAAGAGATATTCTACCAATGGGGCTGGGGTGATGGAAAAAAAATAACAACAGTTTTTTGTCTGTTTAGCCCTTCACCCCTCTTTTCTCCCTCTTATCTCTTCTTTGTATTTTCCATGGTTAAAATTGAGGCAATCCCCTATCAGTAATATTATAGTCCATATTTCATCCTTTCAAGCCTCTCCTTCTTCTTCAAGCCCTCTTTTTAACTCATATTTTCATATGGATGAGATCTTCTGGGGTAAGCAGATTGGTTTGTTGCATCCCCATAACATTTTTCATAAGCCTCTTATGCTTCTTCAAAGTCATCGAAAAACAAGATTTTTCCATTTACTACAAATCGCAACTTGGCCAGGTACTGCATCAAAAATTGTATGCCTTTTTCATATAATTTCTTCTTCAATGGATTGAGTAGTTTCCTTTTATTCAATGTGTCTGTTGATAAATCTGGGTATGTGTTGAATTTAACTTCTTCAAATTTTAAACCTTCCAATGCTCATTTTAAGCTTCCATTGCCATTATAATGCATACATTCTTTGTACACACTGTGTTTCTCTATGCAGTTGTCCAACAAAAACAGAGTATGCACTTCTGTTACTGTTGCAGTTACTGTTTCCCCTTGCATTTATGTACCTGTTAGTGTTACTGTTCCCGTGTGTGCCACCATGTGTGTTAACCTTTGCGTTGTCATTTGTCCTTGCGTTTTTGTTACTGTTACCATTTGTGTTTCCACCTCGTGTTTGCATTGCTCTTCCTTTTACTATGTCACAAGACATCACGTGGTAGGAGCCCAGTGCCCAAAGGGCCTCGCACTTCCACCGCCACATTACATTTAGTATTTCTCATCATCATTCTCAAAAAGAAGGGAAATTAGAGGCAAAAAAAATCCATTTAATGCATCAGTTAGGGTTGTTCCACAGCGACAAAAGTAAGGAAATTCAGTGTTAGGGTTGAAGCCCCACCTGGGCATCTCCAGCCCACCCCCCCCAACTGGCATCAGGGTGCATGTTGTGGTTGTTGGTCATAACTCTCACTCCATTCTCCTATACTTCTGCTTCTTTACACATCTGATGGGGTGAGAGGGCCGATGACCCCAACATGCACCCCGATGCCAGTTGGGGGCAGGCTGGAGGTGTCTGGGGGGGTTCAACCCTAACACTGAATTTTCTTACTTTTGTCACTGTGGAACAACCCTAACTGATGCATTAAACAGGGTTTTTGCCATATATATATATATATATAAAATATATACATATATATATATATATATTCTACACAAAAACTTTGTTAATGCATCAGTTAGGGTTGTTCTACAGTGACAAAAGTGAGGAAATTCAATATTAGGGTTGCCACCCTTTGCACCCCACCCTGCCCCCACCAACAAGCATTGGGGTGTCCGTTGGGGTCATTGGCCTTAACTCTCACCCCATCCCATGTGTAAACTAGCTGAGGTGGTGCAGTGTAGGAGAATGGGGTGAGGGTTAGGGCTGATGACCCCAACACACCCCCTGATGCCTGTTGGTGGGGGCAGGGTGGGGGTGGGGTGCAAGGGATGGCAACCCTAATATCAAATTTCCTCACTTTTGTTGCTGTAGAACAACCCTAACTGATGCATTAACAAAGTTTTTTTGCATAGAATTTCCTTACTTTTTAAGAAAGAATAGAAAAGTAGAAAGTTGCACAAGTTGTTGGCAGAGGGCCCCATGCTGCCACCAACTTGTAAGTGTCAGGCCACATTACACACCTAATGACTAAAAAGTACATTGACAATAGCACGGCCAGCCACCAAACAAATGTTACTCTAGTAGAACAATAGAAAACAATGTCCTCAAAACATAAACTGCACCATGAAATAGCTCTGCAAAAAATATATTGTCCAACACATAAACACTGCATTTCACATCTACAGGACATGCAGTCAGTACTCTCCAAATTTCAAGTGAAAAGACCAAACCGTGTCCAAGATATAACATGTCAAAGTTTGAAATGTTCACTCATCAGAGTGGCACAATTCCACACCTGTTGACATTTAACACACACAATGACTGTAAACTATATTCATGACACTAAGGCTAGGTATCCTATCAATTTCAAGCCACCACCACAAGTAAAACGCTGTCCGCAGAACGTAAACTGTGCCACACCATATCTCCACCCAAAAAAATTTTCTGACATGTAAAGATGGTAATTGACATCCACAGGACATGAAGTAAACACCCACCAAATTTCAAGTAAAAAGACCAAACTGTTTCCGAGATATTCAATGTTAAAGGTTGGTTAAATTTCCCAATCTATTCCATTATAAAAAATCTGGCCATCTTGTCCCTCCCTCGTGATCAAAGATGGGGATCAAAGAATCTCATGATCAAAGAATTTGCAGGCTCGCAATCAAAGAATTTGCAGGCTCATGAACAAAGAATAAAAATGCTATAAATCAAAAAATTGAAGGAATTGCGGTAAACCACTGCTATGGTTCGACAGAACGAAGCCCCCTGAGCAAAACCCACCCTCATTTAACTTCCTAAGGCACCCCTGGGCTGAGGAAATTCATTTTTTTAATCCGGCCATCTTGTCCCTCCCTCGCGATGCACAATCGCAATCAAAGAATCTCGCGATCAAAGAATTTGCAGGCTCGCGATGAAAGAATAAAAAGTGCTGTAATTAAAAATATACAAAGAATTTTGGTAAACCACCACCATGGTTCATCAGAACGAAGCCCTCTGAGCAAAACCCACCATCATTTGTCTTCCTAGGGCACCCCTGGGCTGAGAAATTAGAATTTTTAATCCAGCCATCTTGTCCCTTGCTCGAAATCAAAGAATTTGCAGGCTCACAATCTAAGAAATTGCACGCTCGTGACCAAAGACTTTAAAATGCTGAAACATGACTTTTTCACAGATTTAAGGAAGCCCCCTGATCAAAAACCACCCTCATTTGTGCCCCTAGCCCACCCCTGAGCTGAGTTTTTTTTGTATTTAGGTCACGATGCAAGATCATGATCAAAGAATCTCATGATCAAAGAATTTGCAGGCTCGTGATCAAAGATCATTAGTGAGCAGCGATCAAAGACTTTTAAAGCTTATAACTCTATTTTGTGACTGATTTTGATGAAACCAAAGGCATGGCTTGATAGATTGGAGCCCCCTGAGTAAAACCCATCCAAGTTTTTCTTTAGGAGTGACCCCTGAGCCGAGACATTTGTGTTTTTCTGATCAGAAAACTAAAAACAAGATGGAGGATCTCGCGATCAAAAATTAAAAAAATGCTCAGGGACAAAGATTCTTGAACCATGAGGCAGCTAATTCTTTGATCGCCAGGTGGGACCAGATGGACAGAACTCCATTCTTTGTTCGCAAAACATACATATAAATTTTCCCATTGACTTATAATGGGAACCTAAAAGTGGCATAACTTTTGAATGCCTTAATATTTTTTCACCAAACAAAAAGCAGCATGTTCAGCCACCAAAGCTCTTTCAAACATGCCATCTTGCAGAGTGGCATGCCACATGATGGCTGCACAGGGCCACATCCAAAGTCCCAAAGGCTGCCTCCAAAAACGGATAATTTTGCATTATTCAGCGTTTTTGTATGCAAAGACCGTTAGCCCAACTGAAACAAAATTTAACAAATCAAGAGATATGCCATGACCCACCACACATACCAAATTTCAGGTAAATCCATTGAACGGGTCCAAAGTTATTAACACACAAAATTTTGACTATAACATAGAAATGACATCTGAACCCTAACTATAGTGGCACGACTTCGCCACTATATTTATCTTACAACAGTGACCAAATTGTCAACATAGCTTTCTTATTACCCTCTCCTCATGTACCCATTACAAAAAATTTTCAAATCCCCACCAAAACATAATTCTTTGAAACTGCAATGCCAATCCGCACCACAGGTGTAAAAACACATTTTGAGCAGGATTTGAAAAATGACAGCTGTGACACACATGAGATGAGGTAAAAAGAAGGCTATCCTGAAACCTGGGGTCAAAATATTTAAAATTTCAAAAGTTATGAGTGAGCACAGTGAAATTGTAATGAATGGTCACAACACTGGCATTTTTTCATATTTTGACTCCACATTTTCAACATAGTCTTCTTATGAACCTACATCATAAGACCTGAAGGTGAACATTCTCAAATCCATACCAAAATGCCATTCTGCACCACAGGTGCAACTACACATTTTGGACAAGAGGTGGTGTGAAAAAATGGTTCTGTTGAAAATCTGGGCTCAAAATATTGAAAATTACCAAAGTTATGCAGGTGCATAGAAGAATTTCAACAAATGCTCATAACTCAGCCATTTTTATGAATTTATTTACCAGATTTTCATCATGGCCTTTTTGGTTCCCCACCTCATGAACACTGGTAGTGAAATTTTGTTATTCGATCCTGAAAGGTGATTTTATGCAGTGACCTCAAAATCACCTTCCAGGCCTGATTAATGAAATGACAGTGCCAGTTTTCATGAAGTGGGGTCCCAAAAAGGCTATGTTGAATATTTGGAAAAAAAAAATTCAACAAAATGGCAAAGTTATGAACCTAAGTTCAAAATGCCATTGAAATAATTATACAACACTTTCCTTGATTCCTCAGTTCATGGTTCTGCTTTAAAGAATGCAAATGTGTCTCAGTCAACAGAAGATGACAGCCTATGACCTCCAGTAGTAAGTATAGGGTAAGAGGGTAGTGTAGGATGGTGGGTGCTCAGTGAGAGGGTCGGGATGGAGAGGGGTGGCGGGGACAATGAGGGACTGTTTTCTGTTTTTTCAGGTTTAACAAAAAAAGATGTCAGGAGAACTGTTTTCTTTTTAAAGGATCAAAAAAAGTAAAGAAATATTTCAGGACACTGCTGGGGGGGCTTGTAATGCTGACATGGTGATTGGGCCCCCCAATGTCAGCACTATCAAATTAAAGAAACAGGCTGCAATAGGAGGAACTGATACCTGGGGTGGGCACCCCAGTGTTGGATAATATAAATAAATAATAATGACTAGGGTATGGTGATCAGAAGGTTGGGTGTTCCACTAGACACCAGGGAATATATGCAACAGTGATCAGGGAGTATGGGGTGCCACTAGACACTAGGGAAAAAGTGGTCTCACAACTCACCCTGCAGCCAGCAGCAGGAGTTCAGCTGTGCTGCAGAACTAAATAAAATCTGTTGTTCTCATACAGAGAATGTGGTGTAAGGCTCCTCTTGCTAAGCTGGGCACCCAGGATTTAGGGTGCCCTAAAAAAATATTTCTGGCCCTAACTAAGAAAAACAAACAACAGAATCTTGCTAAACAAGTCCTGTTTAGTTTGGTTCTGGTGTTTGATTTGTAAAATAACAAACTTTTTATGTATTTTCCATGCTTTTTAGTTCTTGGGAAAAAAAACAAGATGGCAGCTTGCGAAAAATAATTTTTTCCTCACACAAAAGGAATGGATCTCACAAGAATGAATATTATTTTGCGAGATCAACTCCGTTGTTAAACTTTTTCCCTCCTGCCAAGAAATTGATCTTACCATAGAAAATAATGTGAATTTAAAAACTGAATAACTTCGCAACAGATTAATATTTTTTTCACCAAACAAATGCTGGCAGTTCAGTTATTTCTACCATAAAATGATCACACCAAAATTCTACACAATATAGGCACAATGTAATAAAAAAAAAATACAGAAAGTGGTGACTTTTAAGGTTTTTGCACTATCTGTATCTCAGAATCTGCACATTCAAATGGAACAAAACTTGCCAAGTCAAGAGATCTACCCCACAAAACAGGGCATACCAAATTTTGTGTAAATCCATTGATCAGGTACAAAGTTATTAAAGTGCAGAATTTGAGGTTTAACGTTAAACAGGCTACTCAACCTTAACTATAGGGGAAGGATCTGCCCCTATAATACTTTGCAAAAAACTCTGATAATGCAACATTTTGCATTAAGGCTACAGTGACAAAAGTAGGGAAATGTAGCTTTAGGGTCTCTAACCCTAAAACTCAACCCCACCCCTAAAACAAACCAGGGGTGCAGTCCACCTTGGGGATGTCAACCCTAAAGCTCACCCCATTATATACATGCCACAGACATACACACCTAATGGGGTGAAGTTTAGAGCTGACAACCCCAAGGAAGACTGCACCCCTGAGTAGTTTTAGGGGTGGGGTGGGGTTTTAGCATTGGAAACCCTAAATCCATATTTACCTTCTTTTATTGCTGTAGTCTGAACCCTAAGTGCTGCATTAACAGAGATTTTTAAATGAATTTCCTTACTTTTTGAGATAGCATAATTGTTTTGTATTTACCTGTGCCCTGCACTCCCATCTTGACATACTTTTCCAGATAGTCAAATCATGTCCTTATTTGCCTGTTGGAGCACAGGGACCTCATGACCCTGCACTCTCAACCCTCCATAGATGCATATATGTATGTTGATATGGAAGTGGAGGGGCCCTACCTCATGAACAAGAGTGGTGAAAAATTTCAAATCATGTCCAATAGATGATTTCGCCAAGCAACTGAAAAATTGCCTTTTGGGCTGGATTTGCATAATTCCAATTTAAATTGGTTATGAGGTGGGGTCTCCAAAAGGCCATGCTGAAAATTTGGTTTCAAAATATACAAAAAATGGCAAACTTATGCATCAAAGTTGAAAACCCAATTGCAATACATTGAACCGCACATAGCTTAGCTTCTCATATTACAGTTAGTGGTTGCAGAAGCAAGACACATCTTCAATGGGAGAGTGGTTCTTCACCCAGGGACCTGTTCAGGTGAGTGAGCATGTGTGGGGGTGGGTGCAGAGCAGAAGGTCAGGGGGGTGAGATCAGTGAGGGATCATTTTGCTTTCTGGAAAAGAAGACATCAAGTGAAGGTTTTCTTTATTACAGGCACTACAATATGGACACCATATTGGAGGGTGGGGGTGTCTTAAGACATCAGGGAAAATGAGGAAAAAGTATGGTGATGGCAATCAGAGGGTGGTGGGGTGCCACTGGACCCTAGGGAGAATAAATATTAGATGGACAGCATTGAAGGGTGGGGGTACCACTAGACACCAGGGCAAAATGACAGCAATCACGGGGATGCAGATTGGAGGAAGGACACCACTAGACACGAGGATAAAATATAAAACCTAAAGGGATGGAAATTGGAGGGTGGGGTGCCAATAAACACCAGGAAAAAATAACAACAACAAAAAATAACATGGATGAGAGTCAGAGGGTGGGGACACCCCTAAACAACTGAGAAAAAATGTAAACATATGGGGTACGGAGACCGGAGACACTAGACACCAGGGGAAAGTCACAGAAATACAGGGAAGTGATACAAACTAATTTTTTCATTTGAAGGATCCTAATCCATATCAAATGAAAAAAGGAAATGAAAATAGATTCCTTCAAATGATGAAGGATTCAACAAAAAACTAAATCTGAAATCCTTTGCCATGAAAAGGGATCTTTTTTGTTTTAATGAAAAAAATCAAACAAAAAAGGATCTCTTGAAACAAAAAAGAATTGGAAGAAAAACTAATTCCAAATTCTTTTTCTGTGACAAGAGATCCTTTTTTGATTGGACAAAATTATGAAATGAAAAAGGATCTATTGAAATGAAAAAAAAATTAGAAAAAAACGAAGTCCAAATTATTTTTTCATGAGAATAGATACTTTTTTTGTTTAAATAAAAAGGAGTCATGAAAAAAACTGGAACAAAGTCTGAAATCCTTTTTCATGACAAGGGATTCTTTTTCATTTAAATGAAAAAAAGACTCACAAAAAATCATGGAAGCGAGTGAAAAAAAGGTTTTATAATGAAAATAAATTCCAGGGTAATTTTTCCAACAGATAAGTGCAGAATCCACCAAAAGGAATCCCAATGAGTAGGATGCAAGTCTTGGTGTCTGTGCAGGATGCCATTTTTGGGTGATTAGAATTTTTTTTTTAAAAAAAGTTGGAAAATGAAAAAGGAATTTTCCTTCATGAGAAAGGATTGGCCCCAAATGAAAACAGATACTTTTTTGTCTGACCTAATTCTTTTTTCATTCCAAGCAGCTATTCAAAAGACTGCACTGCCAGTGACTGAAACTGAAATTTTAAAATTTAATAACTTTGGAAAATATTAATATTTTTTCACCAAACTAGCAAAAGGCACATCTGTAGGCTAATCCCTTTCTACCCTGAAAATTTCAGATGAAAATTCCAAACTGTTTTTGAACAAAGCAGTGACAAAAAGCAATAAAACAGCATTTCTTTTACATTTTGTGGTCTATGGGAGGAGCCTAGAGCCATTTTTGGATAACAGCTCTAAAAATGGCCTATCATGGAACCTTCCATTGGACTTTTGAAAGTATCCTTCCGAAAGTCCAATGGAGCTTGAAACCCTCTGCTGCTACTGACCACTGCAGAACAATAGCCACACTATTTTGACTGTTACTTCTGCATTCCGGGGCATGAACTGTGCATGTGTGTGAGTTCTGCTGGTGCCGTCATATTGTGAATGAAAAAATGCCATTCAATGCAACTACACATGTGTGACTGCCGCACATGCGCAGTTGCATCACTTCTGCCAGCACCGGCAACAAAGAAAACCATCTTGAACCCTCCCACTGCTGCTGTCCTCACTGCTCCCTCCATTCCCATCTCCATACCAACATCTGGGTCCCCAATCCCTGTGTTGTCATTATGTAGACTCTCCCACTCATGTGAAACACTGGGAGCCCACCCCAGTGTGCCCAAATGTATTTCACCCAACCCCTGCTGACATTGGGGTGCCCAGTCCTCTTGTCAGCATCATGTACCCACCCATCTCACTCATTAGGCACACTGGGAGCCCACCCCAGTGTGCCCAAATGTATGTTTTGTTTCCTGTAAGTAAAGAAAACCATCCTGCAACATGTTTGGTTTTTCTGTAAAAAAGAAAACGGTCCCTCGTCATCGCCCCAGTCCCCATCCCCCATCACCACTCTCCCACTGAGCACCCACCTCCCTGCAGCACCCCTTACCCCATACTTACCTCCAGAAGTCAGCACTATCATATTCTTTAGACTGGGACAAGTCTGCACTATTCAAAGTTGAACTGCAAACTGAAGAATCAAAGGTAAGCATGCTATCAAAGCATTCAATGGAGTTTTCAATTTATGTTGATAAATAAACTGTTGTTTGAAATTTTTGCCCCAAAGTTTCAACATGGGGTTCTTGGGACCCCACCTTGGGAAAACATTCCCTGGCATTTTGTTACTTGGTCCCGAAAGGTGATTTCACAGTCACTGCATGGAATCACGTTTTGGGACCAATTCATGGAATGACAGAAGCACTGCTCATGAGGTGGGTTCCCAAAAAGCCCATGTTGCAAATTTGGTGAAAAAATTCCAAAAAATTACTGTGTTACGAGCGTGCATTGTGCAGTTTCTATCAATGCTCCTAACTTTGCCAGTTTTTAATATTTTCACTCCATATTTTCAGCATTGCCATTTTTGCATATTTCCTTTTCAACAGTACAGCTGTCATTTTCCCCATCTTGCCTAAATGTGTTTTCACACCTGTGGCACAGAATGGCATGGTTGCTCTGCAAAATCTCCTTTCTTGACAAGTGAACAAAATGACACTGGCACCCTTCATGAGGAGGGGATCCCAAAAAGGCCATCTTGAAAATTTGGTGCAACACCTTCAAAAAAAATGGGCAAGTTACACCCAGGTGTTCAATAATTTCTATGCACACATGTAACTTTGTTCACTTGGCAGCTCGTCACAGCCCTATAGGCTCTGGCTAGAGTTTGTTTCACTAGCTGCATTTCAGAATCTGCATATCCATCTGGAATGAAACTTGCCACATCAAGACAGCTACCCCAAGAGACCATGCATGCAAATGTCCATGCATATCCATTGAATGCTTGCAAAGCTATTAAACTTTAAAGTTTGGGGTTTAACATAGAAAGCCCTGCTCAACCCTAAATATAGGGGCCCTACCAGACTCCTATATGAGATCTATTTACATATATATGTATATATATATATATATATATATATATATATATATATATATATTCTTTTTGTAGGAAATTAATTCAGTGCACAGATAGGTAAAATTAGATGTCTTTGTCTTTCACTGGGTCTTTTTTTTTTCAATTGTTTAACCAGATGAGATACACTAAGCTGAAAGATTCTTTACAGGTGCAACCTGGGAGCAGAGGGAAGTTAAGTGACTTGCTCAGGGTCACACAGTATGTAAGTGGGGGCTGTGGGATTCAAACCCAGGTCTCCAGATTTGTAGCTCAGAGCCTTAAACCACTGCACTATACTGCCTCCCTCAGTTTGATGTGGTGCTATATAATAAGATTTTTATGCACACATGTGTAAGTCTAAAATAGCATTTAGATCAGTGTATTGTTTTATTTTCTTAGAAGCTAAAAGAAAGCAAACAGGCTAATTCTGGTGGCCTTGAGCAGCAAACAAGCTGACTTGGTGAGTAAACAGTGAAGCAACAATTTCTAGCACATTTGAAAATAATACACTTGGTGATGGGGAAGAAGTATATATCCTCTAGATATTTCAAAAGCTGCATACCTAATTAATTGTTTTCATAATATGCAGGTTTTAACCTGGAGAAAGGATTAAAGTATTGAGTGAGTAGTGGTAAGTGTTAACCACATGCGAGCATATTAGATGTTGATAAATTGTTTATGAAACACAGTTATATATTTTCCAAAAAGTCTTACAGTGCCCCCAGAGGAAGCCTTAGCTGGTGAAACATTGTTTTTATTTTAAATAAAAGCACACAAGCAGCCAAGCCTTTTTGTGTCATGAGGTTTTTGGTTTGGAGCATCCCACACCTGACTGTGCTGCCTTCATTTCCCATCCCTTTAAGTTCTCCCTTGTGTCCAGTGACACTCTCTCCTTTCTGCATCCCCAAATATTCTCCCTGGTAACCAGTGCCAGACTGCACTGCAGAACATTCCATTCCCATGACCCTGGTCCATGATGGCGTCCAGCTCAAACCTTTCACTTACCCCCTTGACCAGCTGCCATCTATATTGCACAACTTCAACACAACACCAAAAAAAAGACAGTAATTAATGCTCTTCCTCCACTCATTTCATCCTCTCCACCCTCCCCACTGATATTCCTTTAATCGAAAACTAACCCAAAAGGTGACAATTACCGTATTACTACAAAAATGTCCTGAAGCAGCACACTACTGATCCTAACAGTTTCTCCACTGTACCCAAATGCCAGTGATCTTTTCCAGAATTGCAATATCATGTCAGGAAGAGAGTGCTGGCATTTGGGCCCAGTGGTGAGACTGTTGCGATAGTATTTGCACAGCACATCTTTAATGCTTTTCTAACACTTGTCATCTTGTGGATCAGTTTTGTGACTAAGGAGACATGGGTGGGAAGGGTGGTGGTCCAGAGATGGCTAGGGAGAGTTCTTTTACACTAGCCCCAATGGGAAAGTAATGAGGGAGTGATAGCACCCAAGGCAGTTAGCATTCAGCCCTGGGCCAGTAACTTAATGTTAAAATTGAGCCTTGCATTATGTCAGAGATGGTACACTGCTTTGCCTCATACAGTAAATAGTAATTGTTTATGCTTTTTCTATCAATCAATCAATCAATCAATCAATCAAGTCTTTATTTAACCAGGCGTTCATCATTGAGCAGAAGCTCATTTGCAAGATGGACCTGGGTGGAGCATGAACAATTGTATATACTGGTCAACACAGGTATTTACAAGGCAATACAGATAATACTCTTTACAGATAGGAAGAAAAAGAAGTTAATATGTACATAGAATTATACAGATATTGTACAGATTACACGGTATTTACATACATAGAAGTGTCTATGGGAAGATAAAACAGGTTATCTAAGATTGCAGGAGGAAGTAATGGAAGAAAAAATTAAAAATAAAAATATACACCGGGTAGAGGTGAAGGTAGGGGGGAAGAGAGGGAGGGAAGTAGGGAGAAAGGCTAGGAGGGCACGGTGCACAGAAAGGAGTTGGTAAGCTGGATGTAGAGAGGTGGATGGAGAAAAGGAGTATGTGTGAGCCCGGATTGAATGCTATAGCACGGGCATGGTAGGATGTCACAACCCAGGTAGTGAGCTCCTATCCGAGGTTGGGAAAGGAAGAATAAGGGATGGATGGGCCTAGTGTTGATAAGACAGGGGGATAAGAGAAAGAACAATTAGGCTGGTGAGGAGCAAGCTGGGGGGTCAGTACTTAAAATTGGGTCTAGGCGTGGCTATATACCAGTACTGGGTCTGAGTGGGTGAAGCAGTTACATACTTCTCTGATTGTACAGAAATAAAGCATCTTGAAAGCATTTATACCGATTAGAGTGCTTAATTTGAGGGTTTTTGTAGATCGTTCCATAAGGTAGGTAGCACGAAGCTTATGGCTGCCCTGCCGAAGCGGGATTTTGCTTTGGGTACTTTAAGTGTAATAGCTGAGTAACTTCTTAAAGCGTATTTCCCAATTATACTCAGGGAAGACAGCAGGAGATATAATAAGGCAGCTTATTAGAGATGGCTCTATAGGTCCAGAGAGCAGCGTTTCTGTGGCGCCCTGAACTTTAGTGATGTCCATCCCACTGCTGCATATAGGGTGCAGTGATGTGTGTGTCGAAGGGTGTCCGTTGTAAACCTCAGTGCTCGATGGTAGAGTGTGTCCAGTTTAGCCATGTAGAGTTGGGGCATTGGCTGTAGAGGAAGTCAGCGTAATCAACCAATGATAGGAAAATGGATTGGACCAGTTGTTTCTTGGCATCTCTGGTGAGAAATTGGCTAATTCTAAAACAGTCCAAGCCTTTGCAAGTCATTTTAGCAAGTCCTCAATATGTTCAATGAAAGAGTCTTTGGTCTATCCAAACTCCCAGATACTTGAATTTTGTAACAAATTCTAGTTTTCACCTAGAACTGTGGTAATTTGGGGAACTGTCCCACTGGACACAGGGTTAGCTATCGGATAAAGGAGAGAGAACATCGCTTTAGTTTTTGGCATTAAGAGTAGCTTTTTGGAGGAGTTGGCTTTGCAAAGGTTGAATTCTGACTGTAGGTCATTCAGGCAGCTTCAGGTGTTGGGCGACTCACGAGATAACTGTATCATCTGCAAACAGATGGATGTTGGCTTCTTTTATACAGTAGTCGATGTTATTAATGTAGATTGCAAAAGTAAGGGCCTAATATAGAACCTTGAGGTACCCCTCTTTGCAGAGTTTTTAAGGGGGACAGGCCTCCTTCGGCTTTAACTTGTTGAAGGCACCCTGTAAGATAGTCAGTGAACCAACACAGAGAGGAGGGGTCCACACCTATGGTTTGAAGGGCGAAGAGGAGCAGACTATGGTCGACGGTGTCGAAAGCCTTGCTTAGATCAAGGAAAACAGCACAAATAAAGTTTTTGCTCTCAAGATTACGCTGCCAGTCATTAGTAACTTTGGCGAGGGCTGAGATAGTGCTACGTTTAGCTCTGAATCTGGACTGCATAGGATTTAGCAGTTCCCTAGACTCAAGGTGAGTCCTCAGCTGTGCATTTACAATTTTCTCTAGGAGCTTGGACAGGACCGGAAGGAGGGAAATTGGCCTGTAGTTATTGAGATCGCCACGGTCACCTGATTTGAACAGTGGTATGACATGTGCTGTCTTCCATATAGGTGGTAAGGTGCCCTGAGACAGGGATAAGTTAAAAAGGTGGGTGACGGGTATTGCTAGTACGTGGTAGGCAATTTTTAGGAAGTAAGGGTCAAGGGAGTCGGCCCCAGCACTTTTTCTAGTATCCAACTGAAGCAAGAGGTCCTCACCTCTTTCAGTGTGGCAGGTTGAAGTGAGAAAGGCGTCGAAGCTATCGGAGTTTCAGGCAGTTGGCTGGCAGTCTGGGAGCGAAGTATGTTTGCAGGGGAGTTATCAAATGCCATGCCTGCAGTAGCAAAGTGGTTATTGAATGCGTCAAGTATATCCATCTTTTTGGTTATAGTCAAGTTGCCAGAGGTAATCTTGGTCGGGAGTGAATTTCCTGGGGAGTGGCCTAGCAGATCACTGATTGTGTTCCAGAGCTTGATTGGGCCCTTTGTGGCAGAGTCGAGTTCGGATTTGAAGAAGGTGGCCTTCGATTCTCTGATTGTTTTGGTACATAAATTTCGTAGTCTCCTGAACTGGTTCCAGTCCTCTGCAGTGTTCAGTCTGCGTGCTTTCCAGAGCTTATCTCTTTCTAGAAGCAAGGACTTGATCTGAGGGTGAACCATTTACAGGTTTTGGTCCTAGTTCGAACTTTAATAAGGGAGCATACTTATTAAGGGCCTTGATAGAATGTTGTGGAAGATATTGTAAGCTAGCGTAATCGTTTTGGCCAGGTAGAAATCTTGCCACTCAGGTGAGTACTTAAGCTCATTTAGGTAGGCATGTTCATTGAAGTTGCGCCTGGATCTCTTCATAGAGAACTTGCTGATGGGTGCTGAGTTGTTGGTGGATCTTACTCCCTCAATAAAACAATGGTCGCTGGCGTCTGAGAAGAAGACATCAGCGTGGGAGAAGAGATGAGGTTTGCTCACCATTAGCACATCCAAAAGTGTACTTTTACTGGGGTTCTTCACATTTGGGCGTGTTGGTTTAGTAATAAGTTGCATCAGCCCATGTTCATCACAGAAGGATGCAAGGGGGGCAGCTGTGTTAGAGAGCCAGTCAAGTTGAGGTCTCCTAAAATAATAGTTTCTGGCAGCCCTGTCCCAACTTGTCATAGAGATGACACAAGCTGTAGGCCAGCAGGCGGTGGTCCTGTAGCATCCTATACATGAGAGTGCAGCAGTCTGTGTAATTTCCACTTTGAGAATTAGGCATTCGAATTCGCTGGCGACAGATGCTGAGGATAAGCAGGAGGCAGAAAATTTGTCTTTAACGTAGATAGCTTCCCCTCCTCCTCTGGCATGCCTATCAGCTCTGAACAAGGCACATAGTTGGGTATGTTTATTTCTCTATCAGTGGTGCTGGGTCTAAGCCAAGTTTTGGAAATCACAAGTATGCCAGGAGAGGTATGATTTACCCAGGTTTGTATTAAGGTTATCTTTTTAAGGAGGCTACATACGTTAATATGCAAGAAGCTTATTCCTTTTAAATTTGCTAGTTCTGCTGGCAAAACAATAGCTTCTGGGGGGCCAGGGTTGAGTTCTACGTTGCCTGAACAAAGCAGGAGGATAAGTAGGATTTTTCTAAGAGCGCTAATAATAAGCCTGTGATTCCTGCCTTTCTCCCGTCTAGTAGATCTGATGATTTTAGGGACTGGAAAGTAGCCACCATAGAAGAGCTGATCTGTTGTAGCAAGAGCTAGTACCCCTACCACAATAGGCGGGGAGGAGATAGAAGTCTGTGTGGTGGGAGGTGGACCTTGTGGTGGGGGAGTGTTATAAGTACTACTGGTATGTGTGGTCCAAGAGCAGGGTTTGAGGTATTGGTACTTGGAATCATGGAGGCAATTAAAGGATAAGTTGCCATGTGGTATACAGCACAAGGTGCCGTTGTAGACCAAACATGATGGTAGTTCAGGTGTCCAATGCTGGGCAGCTGGTATCAGCAGTAGGGGCAGTAAAGGAGCCATATAGGGCCCGACATGATGGTACCTCAAAAGGAGCCACTCAATTAGCCCAGGGGCCAGTGGGGTTGCTGGATTAATGCAGCTTATCAGTAGCTTTCTGATCCAGGTCGACCCAAATTTGATAGCATTAAAGATATTTAGTGGTGAAGGCACAGCCAAGGAAAGCCTATGCGTTTAGTAAGGCGAGGCCCTGAGAGTTGGATCCCGTAGGCTGGATAGAGAAGAGGGGGATCACGAGCTAAGTCTCTATTGGTGGGGCACTGCACCAGGGGACATGGACTAATATTTTGGCAGGAGATACTGTATTTAATAATCAGCGGAGGTGGGGGAGGGGGTGGTCGAAAAAGTTGCTGCAGTTGCCGTACCTTGTAGGGCCTTGGGTTCATGTCTGCGGTCTCAAGCATCGGCTAGAGGGGCGCCGACCGCCCGGTAGCCGGGAATCCAGCGGCTTAGGAGCTGGGAGCCTGGGCGACAGTTTCTCGGCTGAGGGAGAGAAGGAGAGTGAGGGTTAATAAAGTGGATTCACATAAAGGGTTAGACAGAACAGCGAGGAGTCCAAAATTTGCAGAACAAAAGGACGTGTATGGTACCAGCAATGCCAAAGAGGTAGTGAGTAGTAGTAGGTTGTTGCACCCCAAGGTAGTTTGTTTGGTGTTGCTGGCCTGCTTAACTGCAAGCTGGTTTATAGTTGAAAAGGGTATATAGTCGAATTAGGGTGAGGTCCTAACAATAGGGCAGGTAGACCAGTAATTGAGAGAGTTAGATGGAGTGGCTGGAGAAAAGGTTGAGAGGAAATGTGGGATCCTGTGGGTGGGACTGCTTTAAAGAGGCGGTAAGAAAGTGGGTCAAGTCAGGTATTGAAGACAGGGAGGCCAATAGCATGAAAATGTGCAGCAGTGGAGTGACCAATCTGCTGCTAGGCTGAGGAAGGGGTGGAGTAAGGGTCTATTTAATACTGTGAGGAGGAGGGAGGTGGGTGGGTGAAAAAATTCAGTCCAGAACAAAGCACAGAAAGAGATTTCCTGAGACCAGGAAGCACCAGGCATTGGAAAATCAGCCAAGGAGTACAGCTGCCAGTCAGTGCCTGGTTCCTCACTGGGCATCCAGTCAAACAGTGGCATTCAAACCACGAGTTTCAGAGGTCCGGTGAGTACCTGAAATCTGTCCGGGGTCAGTCGGGTGGTCTGTTAGCTGTGGCCTGCTCGGGAGAGGCCAAGGCCACAGGAGCAACAGGAAGCCCACAGATGGGCTGTCTGTGGAACAAGGAGGAAACACAGAGGATTAAATACAGCTAGAGTACAATAGCAAGCTCAGTGGGGGGCAGGCAATGGGGAAAGACAAAGCATGAGGTAAAGAGGTGGTAAATGCAGGGCAATTATTTGGAGCTAGAAGAGGAGCTAATGGGGGGTTGTCTGTGCTTTGGCACCGGGATGTCTGAGGAGGACAGCAGCAGCAGCAGCAGGGGGGGTGTAAGTAAAGGGTTTGTAGGTAAGGCAGAGAAGAAAGTAAGGTGTTTAGAGAGACAGCATTACAAGTGGGGCAGAGAAATTAATAACTGGCAGAGTGACCAGTGTGGGGAAGGGGCAGAGTTCGTCAGTAAGGCAGAAATGGAAAACTGCAGCAGTCTTGCTCAGTAGCTAGGTCAAGCAGTCAAACAATGGCTACTATACAATACAGTTTGTCCAGCACTAAGTAACACTGAGAGGCTAGACTAGTGGCTTGTAATAGACTAGCTAAGCTGGCAGGTAAAGTAAGACCAATTGATGCATAACATATGTAGAGTACATTAACAAAAATTCAGTCCAGAACAGAGCACAGAAAGAGATTTCCCTGAGACCAGGAAGCACCAGGCATTGGAAAATCAGCCAAGGAGTACAGCTGCCAGTCAGTGCCTGGTTCCTCCACTGGGCATCCAGTCAAAACAGTGGCATTCAAAACCAAGAGTTTCGGAGGTCCGGTGCGTACCTGAATCTGTCCGGGGGTCAGTCAGGTGGTCTGTTAGCTGTGGCCTGCTTGGAGAGAGCCAAGGCCACAGGAGCAGCTTGGGAAGCCCACAGATGGGCTGTCTGAATCTGTCCGGGGGTCAGTCGGGTGGTCTGTTAGCTGTGGCCTGCTCAGAGAGAGCCAAGGCCACAGGAGCAGCTTGGGAAGCCCACAGATGGGCTGTCTGAATCTGTCCAGGGGTCAGTCGGGTGGTCTGTTAGCTGTGGCCTGCTCAAGATTTGTGCAACAGCAGCTGGTGGGATGCTGTGGTTCACCCTGTTTTGTATAGAGGTCTTTTTGCTACTCTGCTTGGTAACTTATTTTATTTGAGGTAATCCAGAAACAGTTTTGAATTATTTTCTAATTTTCTCATGGTCTTTTCTCTGGTTGTCATTGCTCAATACCAGAGGAAAGGATTTGAATTTTAGTTTATTTTGGGAGCAAAGTGGAAGGGTTGTTTACTGGCAAAACATTCTTGCTCATGTTGCAATGCATAAAGCTTATAGACATCAAAAATATCTCTTGCTGTTGGGTTTTCTGGGATTGTTGTATAGTATATTCATGATTCAATAGATCAAATATCTTTGGGAATTTTTCTTGCTATGAGCGTGTGTTTACAACTATCGGTATATAGTACTAGACACAGGATCTATTGCCTTCTGTGTCAGTAGCTAGTTTGTCATTTCCCCATTTTAAATCATAAGTGTTCTTAGTATATTAGAGCAAAATGAAAGCCAACATTAAGTACTATAATGTAAAGCAGAGACCAGGGTTGTACATCAATAGAGTTTCTGTGTGGTATAGAAGATTTATCTCTGAGTCTGTTGCTATTCCAATTTATAAAGCATTTGGATTTTTATGTTAATGCTTGTTTTATTTTGAGAACTTATTGTTGTTTCTATGAGATGTGGAGTGGGGGTATATACTTTGGACTAGCCAATGATTAGTGCAAGATAGATTCCACCCTCAGAGTACCAGACCTCTAGTATTTTCCACCACATCTTTTACCACTTCAGATGTGAACAAGTTGTCCAAATTTTGTAGAGAAAAAAAAACAACTATGTTGCAGGTGATACCATTTATTGGACTAACAAAATTATTTTCAAGACTAGGCTTTCGAGAGATAAAACTCTCTTCCTCAAGTCAAAGTGAAAACAGCTGAGCAGTATGACAGATATAAAGGTTGGATATAGCTCTAAAACCTAGACAAGCAGTTTACAGATCAAAGCATTGCAGTCAATGTGCACCTCTTACAAACAGGAAGACTAATTTTCACTGGAGTGTGTCTGTTGGAGAGATTATCTTGTAAGATCAAAGGGCTGCCAAATTTTACTCTGATTCTGGACCATTAATTAACATTTCTAAAAAGTCAAGACAAAAAGAAAATACATACCATTGTCTTAAGAAAGTACCTGTTAAAAGAGCCAGAGGGTGCTGATGTGAGGGTTTAAAAATAAACTCTGAAGCACTGCTTTAAGCATAATCACTGGTGGTGTATTAAAAAACATTTTTATTAAGTCCTTTTTCTTTAGTGTCAAAATATTGTATTGTTTTTATTTCAAATCTTTGTCAATCCTAGCTGTTTTTGAAGTTCCCTTTTAATACTCTGACAGTAAAATCACTGGTGGAGTGATCTGGTCTCGAAAAATGTTCCCCTGCTTGAGTATTTTCATTTTTATGGGTAACTGAGAATCTGTGGTGATTAATTCTTGTTTTGAGTTCCTGCCTGGTTTCACCAATATAGCAGCCTTCCTCACATTTTCTGCATTGTATCATGTATACTACATTGCTACAAGAACAGGTATATGAGTTTTGGACTGTAAATGTTTTTCCACTATGACTGACACATGTCTCAGGAGAGATATGTGTACATAGTTTGAAGCAAGGTGCTTTTCATGGTTTTGTACCTGTGTCACCTAGTTGGAGCTCAGAGGGAAGTTTGTTTCACATCAGTTTCTGCTTCAAGTCTGGTGGCTGGAGGAAGGCAAGCACTGGTGGAGTGAGGAATATATTTTTTAGAGTTTCATCTTCAGACAGTAGTGGATGTTGATCTTTAATTATTTTCCATAGTTTTTCCAGTTCTGGGTTGTAGGTTACTACCAGAGATGTGCGATCAGATGTTCTCTGTGGCTTGTACTGTAGTAGTTCATCCCTAGGCCTACGGAGTGCAGAATGGCTATTCCTGTCAATGGAGCTGGTTTTATATCCCTTCTGTCTGAATGCTTCTTTTAGTGTAATAAGGTGTCTGCCCTGTCGTCTTGATTAGAGCAAATGCGATGGTACCGGATGGCCTGGCTGCATATAATGGATGTTTTGGTATGAGAGAGATGGTAGCTCAAGCTGTGCTGGTAATGGCATGTCTGTAGGCTTTCTGTACACATATGTTTGCAGTGTTCCAATTTTTAGTATGACTCTGGTATCCAGGAAATGCACACACTTAGAGTAATTTAGTTGGAATTTAATGGAAGGATGGAAGTTATTCAAGCTGTCAAAAGATTGTTTTAAGTTTTCCTCTCCTGCTTTCCATATGATAAAGATATCATCAATATATTGATGGTATTTTAATCATTTATGATGTTGCGTGCTGAGGAATTTTTCTTCTAGATCTGTCATGAACAGATTGGCATACTGTGATGCTATCCTGGAGTCCATAATGTTCCCATATTTTGAAGGTAAAAGTAGGTGTTATTTATTTATTTATTACATTTTGGTGACTGGGTAAGCCCACTGGGCCCTGGAGGTCCCTTTTTCAGGGGAGACCCAGGATTACATAGCATTGATAAATCAGTATGATACAGAAATAGTACAGTATAATACAGTCGGCAATATATAGTGGTGTTGAAGTTGAAATAATTGTGTGTAAACATGTATTCCATACGTTTGGCTATCACATCTGATGGATATTTGCTCTTTGTGGTGGCTTTTCACAGGTATTCATAGCATGCCATTACGCCATCTCTGTGAGGGATGTTACTGTATAAGGATTCAACATCCATTGTGACCAAAACAGTGTCAGGCGGTAACTGGACAATACTGTGCAGTTTGTTTAGAAAGTCTGTAATATCCTGTAAGAAGTTAATCTCTCCAACAGACACACTCCAGTGAAAATTAGTCTTCCTGTTTGTAATAGCTGCAAATTGACTGCAATGCTTTGATCTGTCAACTGCTAGTCTAGGTTTTAAATCCACATCCTACCTTTATATCTGTCATACTGCTCAGCTGTTTTCACTTTGACCTGAGGAAGAGAGTTTTATCTCTTGAAAGCTAGTCTTAAAAATAATTTTGTTAGTCCAATAAAAGGTATCACCTGCAACATATTTGTTGTTTATTTCTCTACATTGTTGACTGGACTAACACGGCTACCACATTTTTTTTCTAAATTTTGTCAAAGTTACTGTATCCAGAGATCTTGTGCCCATTTCTCAAAAGGCTATGACTGGTGTAACCTGCCTTGCACCAGAAAGAATGGCACAAGTAGCAAGTTACACCAGCTGTCACGACATACGGTATTTTTACAAAGTGGTCTGTGACATGCCACAAGCCACTTGCAACAAAGTGGACATATGCCAGCAATTATGCCCTAAACCCCCGGCGACATGGTGCTAGGGGCTTTATGGCAGCAGTTGTACCCTATTCTGGAAGGGCAGCAACAAAATCCCCAATGTCGGGATTCTACAATAAGCCCTGGAGGAGAACCAGCAATGTAAGTTACACCAGCATTTAGCTGGTGTAACTGTATGTATGCCCTCTGGGGATTGTGTAGACCTGCCAGCAGACCGGCACCCAATCCATTTGCCCTCCCCCCATGCCCAGAACACCACAGTAGGTGCCCCATAGGGTATCTCACCCCCACAGTCCCCAGATCCCCCCTGTCAGCAAATGCCCTGCAGGGCTGCAGTGACCCCCAGACCCTGATCCCCCCAACTGCATGTGCCCTGAAGGGCAGCTGTGCCCCCAGACCCATTCTCAGACCCAAACCCCAGATCCCTGAAGTGCTGCAATCTGTAAAATAATAGTATCCCGTGATTATCCCTGGTAGTCTAGTGTCCCCTACCCCCCACCCAGCAATGCCAGTCTACCCCACACCCCTGGACCATCCCCAGTCAGTGACTGGCACAGCCCACCTCTCACCACCATGGCCAGCCACTGACTGAGTTCCATAGGAGTGTGTACTGTATATACAATCTCAATGAATGAATGTATTCATTCATTCATTGAGCACATATATATAATGAGCACTCCAATGGAACTCAGTTGGCCACTGGCCATGGTGGTGAGAGGTGGTCTGTGAAAAATCGCCAGCTGGGGACAGGTGGGGGTGTGTGGGATGTACTGGCACTGCTGGGTGGGGGAGTGGGGGGAGACTAGACTACCAGGGATATTTGTGGGATACTATTATTTTACAGATTGCAGCACTTCAGGGACCTGGGGTTTGGGGAATGGGTCCTGGAGGGGGACAAAGCTGCCCTACAGGGCAGTTACAGTTTGGGGGATTGGGGTAGGAGGACACAGCTGCCCTGCAGGGCACATGTAATCAGAGGGATTGGGGGCTTGGGAGTCACTGCAGACCTGTGTGGCATTTGCAGATGGGGGGTTCAGGGACTGGATGGGAGAGAGCAGCAGTGCAGGGCTTTCCAGGTGTGGGGGGGAACACCTGCGCCAGAATGCAGGAGGATGCGACTTGTGACATGCCCCTCGGTTATGCACGTCATTTGGTGTAGCTGTCCACATGTCGTATATCACAGGACTTAGCCGTGGGGATCCTGCCCTTTCTAGAATCAGGTGCAGGGTCCTTGTTGCAACTGATATTGGCGCAAGTCACCTTTGACTGTGACTTGTGCCAATGTTCTAGAATCATGCCCCTTGTCTCTTCAATTGTTTCAGGTACAGTATTCCAAAAAGGATGTTCATTTCAGCTAAAGTTTTCTTCAGTGTGCAGTCATTCTCTTGCTCTCTGATAAAACATTCTCTTTCCTGGAAACTGGATGAGATTGATTTAAAACTCATTTAATGAAGTGTGTTGTGCCTGACATGATTATTTTACTTTCTAGCAATCACAAGTGAGACAGTTCACAAGAATCATTTGAAATGCAGTCTGAGGTCAGAAGGTTAGTTATTTCACATCTGTTGATATAGGCAGGTTAGTATAAATACTTTGGTGATTATGTAGGAAGACAAGAATCATTCCTTGATCATGTAGACAGGTTGGTAAAATCACTTTGGGAGGGACTGTTATTACATGGTTCCATGTTATAATGGTGAAAATATTATGGCAACTTGCAAAAGAGCATACACATTTCACTGAATGTCATAGGGGCATAGAACCCACCTCAGCAACCACCAATATGGTGATGGAAAAACATTTCACAATGGGACCTTAAAATGAATGCTTAATGCAGGGGCAACACCCCCTGCTGCTCCCTTTGTGGAGTTAGCAATCCCCCCACACCCCCAAATTAAAATAATCATCTCCAGTGGGGTGGACACTGGGGGACAGAAGACTACATGGGAGGGAACCACAATAAATGGTGGGGGGTACTGTGGCTGGGGCACCAGAACCACAGGTTGAAAATACACAAAAAAAGAACAACACCAGAAAGTTACAAAAAATCTACCTGCATGCAGTCCCAGACCTGGGATCATCGGCACCACAGGTGGCTTATGTACCTGCCATGCCAGGTGGTCAGCTCAGCAGCAGCAGCAGTCTACACTCCCCCATTTCACCCATAGCACCAGGCAAACCCCTGTTATTTGCTGTCACTCTTCTGTTCCTTCTCCCTTGGTATTCCCTCTGTTCATTAAAACCTCACCATCGCTGCTTCTACGGGCACGCAAATTGACTCACTCATATTCGAGTCACTCACTTTACTTTGTCCATATCATGGGATACCTTATTACATAGAGAATAATGTATAGGTAAGTGTATCAAATTATTTTTACACACACCTGAAATATGTGATGCCAAATAAAACTGAGAGCAAAGCGCAGGAGGTTTAGTAAGGCAACACACCAAGGGTGTGTGTATGAAAAACAATTGCATACCATTACCTTTCCATTGTTTTGATTTTTTTGTCTGTGTTTTATAATTGCTGACTTTTGGCAAAACTTTTGCAGAAATAGTTGATTACAGGAACAACTTTATTCAGAATTCCCCTTAATATAGTTCTGCTTCCCCCTTGATATTATTCTGATCCCCCTCCTCAGTCACACATGAAGTGTTCTCTGCTGGCAGTCCTGAAATTATCCTCCACATGTCCCTGCACCTTGTAGCACACTAGCAGAGCCCCACTCTCTCCCCCAAGCCTAGTATGGTGGGGGCTTCAGTGCTAATTTAGCACTTATCCTCCTGTAACTGGTCGAGTTAACTATTACTTGACAACCTTGCACTGGGCCTACTCCCTGCCCTCCTGCCCCATTAGAACACCTGGCCCTCTAGTCTCTTTCCTCTTGTTTTTTTTTTTTCTTCCTCCTGAGTACCTGCCTAGTGCACCCTTCCCCTGCTGGCACTTATTTTTTAGTCCTGTTTGCACTGATTGAACCTGTTGTGTATTATGCTGTTTGCTACCTAATTCATCCTGTATGTACCATTCTGTATTTATCCAGACATGTTCCGTCACGTGCTTAATTGTCTCTAATGCTGTTAGCTACCTATTCAATACCTGTTTTGCCTGTTATTTTCTGTATGTTTAAATTGACTCCTCTTTACTGTTCTTGTATGTATCTACCTTGTAACCCTCCTAGGTCGCACCTGAAAATAGGCACTTGGCTGTCTAGTGTGCTTACCTGGTTAACAAAAGCAAATAAAGGGGTTCACGTGATGCAGCAGACTGTGTAGCAGCGCTTGGTTTTAGCTCTCACTATCTAAAGCTTTTATTTCAGTTAAACCAGCCTAAAAAAAAGGCTTTAATAATCCCTAAGGCAGTTACTAAGGTCTGGATAGACACGTAGATGGTCTGTGTCGAAAATGGAGGTGGAAATGAGAACTGCGCTGCCCCGACATACACCACCTGTCTCCCCAGAAAAATCTGGTAAAAGAAGTAAGGCCCAGTCGATGGGGAGTGGTAAACATACTACTACCATGGCCTCTCAAGTTTCGGCTTTGGAAGCAACTCCCCTTACTTTAGAATTACTTTTGAAGGAACTGCAACCATTTCGAGAAGATCTCAAATCTATAGCGGCCAAGATTAAATAAATGTCTGGTGCACTGGAAGATTTATCTACCAGAGTCTCCAATACGGAGACATGGCTTATTTCCCTGGAGAAAAAGACAGATCGTACAGACAACGCCATGATGGAAAACCGGCAGCGTATTAAAAAGCTGGAAGAAAAAGTAGAGGATTTAGAGGGGAGAAGCCTTAGAAATAACGTGGTGATCCTGGGCATTCCAGAAAAAGAAGAGGGGAATAACACCATCCTGTTTGCCCAGAAGTTGTTTGAGTGGATTGCTGGTCCCTCTCCTTTCGGAGCCTTGTACACATTAGAAAGGGCCCACAGGGCATTACGCCCGATTCCTGCTACTGGTCAACAACCCTGACCCCTGATGATTAAATTTCTCAACTTTCAGGAGAAACAGTTCCTTCTGTAGAAGGTTAAGGAGTTGGAACAAGTTCTCTGGGAAGGCAAGATAATTTGCATAACCCAGGACCTCCTGACCACTGTGTGACAAAGAAGGGCCCTATTTCACCCCATTGTAACGAAGCTTATCGCGGCAGGAATAAAGTTTCGTATGGAGTACCCCGCTCGTTTTCAGGCACTAATTGCGGGAGTCTGGGCATCTTTTGATGAAGTGGATCCAGCCATGAAGGCGCTACAGAAGGAATATCCCAATCTCTTCAAGCCTTGTTGAAAGAACAGGGAAACAGTTGTTGCTTCAGAAGAAATCGTTGCAAATCTGAGAAGTCCTGGCAAAGGAAACTTATAAGAGAACTAATTCAACCTTTACTAAAACTGTTGTGGTTACTCCAATGTTCAACATCTCTTCTGTCTTTCTTTATATGGACCTTGGGAGCTGATATTTGCTTACCGAGTTTGGATCTCGTAGGGGGGGAATTTTCAATTTTGATGGGAATTGGGGGTATTTCTCGGTGCTTCCCCCCAGGTGGGGAGTAGTTTCTTGTTCTTGCCCTCTGCCCTTGGAGGAAGCAGTATTTGTTGGTCTGTCTTGTTCAATTTTTGGTGAGGCTATGCTATGGTACAGGAGTTTAAGCAGGGCTAATGGTGGCTGATATTAGCGTGGTGTGCCGAATATCCGCAGCGCCACTAGAGGGCATTCTTTACCCGTGCTTGCACCAATAGATGGGAAATAACCAGTGGTTAGGGAAATCCTGACATTTTATAGTCAGTCACGAATTACTTGTTCTGCCCATGGCATCCTGGCAATATCAGACGTGGCAGAGAGTGGAAATCCCTACTATATTGAGGGGAGTCTCATAGCATAGCCTCACCTTTGTCAACTAGAATTATTGGGAGAAGTGATGCATGATTACTGTGGGGGGGTTTTGGTTCGGTTTATCTAATGGGATACGAATTCTCTTATGGTTCTAATTCACAGCTTCATTGGGTGTAGCTGCCTCATTAAGCTTTGGGGTAGCGGAAGGGGAAATACCAGCGACTGTAACAGAACTAGCTCTACCATGTAACAATGACAGGAGGGAGAGAAATTAGGGAATTTTGGTACAGGATGTTTACTTATTTTGTTCATGGTACACTCATTGGGTGGAGGAGGGGTGGGAGGGAGGCGATTTTATCTACTAGGGCCACTATACCAATGCGAAGATGTTTTTTTGTCTGGAATGCATATCGCTTTTGGTGCAGAATACAGAGTTTGCTGTTTCTTTAACTAGCTACAATAGCTAACAGTGTAAGTATTGCAACATGGAACATTAGAGGGGGTAGGAATCAAAAGAAGCAATATCAGGCATTACACCATTTAAAATTAATAAATACAGATATCGCTTGTGTTCAGGAAACACACCTGCTGGATGCTGAGGCACCCCAGCTTCGGAGACTCCAATTTGGCCAATTTTTCTGTGCTGAGGGCACCTCCAATAGTTGTGGGGTAATGATCCTTATTCATAGGAAAATCCCATTTAATACCATTAAAGTGGTCAAGGATTTGGGGGGTAGGTATATCTTGGTGCACGGTTTACTTTATAATAAGGAAGTAATTTTAGGCAGTATTTATGGCCCTAACCAGGATACTCCTGAATTTTTCACTCAGTTAATACAAGTTTTGCAGGTATATATCTCCATCCCCATGATTATAGGGGGAGACTTCAATTTAGTATACGATCATGATATGGACAGGTCTAATCCTCAGAAAACTAGTTTTTCTCCAGCCCAAAGGGCATTCAGGGAATTTCTTGATCAATTTGGAATGTGTGATATCTGGTGGGTATTACACCCCCAGGACAGGAAATATACCTTTGTTTCCCCGGTCCATTCCTCCTCATTGAGGATAGATTATATATTCCTGTCCCATTCTTTGTTCCCCAGTATATTAGACTCCTCGATTCTACCTGGAACTCCCTCAGATCATGCCATAGTCTCCTGTTTGATATCTTTGATACCTCTTCCAAACAGAACCCCCAGATGAAAACTAAATGATCTATTGCTTAAAGATGCTTCTCTTATGAAGCAGATACAAGACCAGATAGATATTTTTTATCATTCCAATAAGGACTCTTCGGGCAGACCCGACTTGCTATGGGGAGCCTTTAAGGCGTATATTAGAGGAGTTTTAATTAGCATGGCTACATATAGGAAAAAGACTTCCAACACTAGAGTGTCCCAGCTGCTTGCCCAAATTAAGACTTTAGAAGAAGGTCCTTCTCCCACCTGAACGGAAAATATTCGGCAAGAGTTAATTAAATTGAGAGCCGCATATATGGAACTTCTTTGGGAAAAGGCAGATTATTCCATATTAAAAACTCAGGCTTCATATACTGACCAGGGGGAAAAGGCAGGCCGGCTCTTAGCACTTAGGGTTAAACAAATGGAAACAGTTTGTTATATTACTTCCATATGGTCTTTATATGATAATTCTCTTAAAACACATCCAACGGAAATTATAAAAGAATTCACTGAATATTATAAAGAACTGTACAGCCCTATGTACACTCCCCCAATGACACAACAAATACAGGGTTATTTACAAGACTTACATCTACCCCGTCTTTCTTCGGATCAACAGAACAGTCTGTTGGCTCCAATAACTGCGGGGGAAATTTCTGTGGTTATCAATACCCTGTCAATTAACAAAACCCCGGGTTTTGATGGATATTCTGCCTTATTTTATAAAAAGTTTCAAACCCAACTAATGCCAATGCTCCTTCCTTTGTATAGGCATATTCTATCTGGGGTGGACACAGATCCTTCGCTATTCAAGGCACTGATTGTTTTGATCCCCAAGCCGGGTAAATCTCCTGATTGTGTAACTAATTACCACCCGATTTTATTAATAAATCAGGATGTTAAGATCCCAGCTAAATTACTGGCAAATCAGTTGGAAAAGGTAATAGACACCTTGATAGGTTCAGAACAAACGGGGTTCTTGAAGGGTAGATCCTCTGCAGATCACTTAAGAACCCTTTCGCATGTCTTCTCAGTGTCCAGGGATGCACTCTACTCTGCAGCTTTGATTTCCATGGATGTCGAGAAGGCATTTGATAGGGTACATTGGGAATACCTCTTTCAAGTGTTGGAGAATTTTGGTTTCCCACTAGATTTTATAAATTGGATACGTGCACTATATAAATCTCCCTCTGCCCGGGTCTCAGGGCATGGCATTATTTTGGACAGTTTCACTCTCCACACAGGTACCAGGCAGGGTTGCTCCTTATCCCCATTATTATTTAATTTGTATCTCGAACCATTAATTAGAAGTCTACAAAATTGTTTGAATATCCAATGGATCCCTATCTTTCCCTGCGAAGTAATGATATCCACTTATGTGGATGATCTTCTCCTGCAGCTTGCTAATCCGGGAAGGTCTATTCCCCATATGTTGGATATCATAGCCACTTTTGGTAGTATGTCCAACTATAAGTTAAATATTGGCAAGACAACGGTATTCCTGTTAAATTATAGACTCTTTAGGTCGGAGATAGATGTTTATGGACTTAATTGGCAGCAAGATTCTCTCCGATATTTAGGAATAGAATTAGCCCGTAGCCCTAACCAAGTTATCAGGTTGAATTTAGATGCTTTGGTAAATACGGTGGCTCAAGATTTAAACAGATGGGCTTCTCTTTCAATTTCATTGTGGGGGAAAATAAACCTCATTAAAATGAATGTATTTCCGAGTTTATTATACCCCCTTTCCATGCTTAATATATGGCTCCCCCTATCCTGGTAAGGCCCCGGCCTGGCTCAGAATTGACTTAGTGCTTATACGTTCACTAGGCCTAAACCCTACGGGATTGCTGCATGTTAAGGAGAGCCTCCTATCCTTAAAACTCAAAAACTCGATAATTTACATATCCCTAAAAATTCATACACAGGTCTGCAAGTTCCTTAAATATAATCATTTTAAGGATCTTAATCAACCTATTGTAGGCAATATCAGTCTTAAAATTGCGGGTAAACCAATTTCCCCATTGTGGCTTTCAATACCCCCAGACCTGGAAGTCTCCAGCCTTATTGACGATAACCATATTTAGATGACTAATCAGGAAATCATGGACAAGCTTGGTATCTCCAATAGACATACTTTCAAGGTTGTTCAACTCAGGCATGCTTTAACATGTGCCTTCGGCCATATACCTTGGACAGACCATCCTATAGACTTCCGGAAGGAATTAAGCATGATAAGTGGTGGTCCCAGAGCAATTTCCAAAATGTATAATATATTGATCGGCTGGAAGTCGCCAGATAATTGTGGTCCAATTGGTTTGTGGGAATCCCTTTTCCCTGGCCAGAACATTAATTGGACGGCCATCTGGTATACCTCTCATAAATTTATCAAACAGGATAGGTTAAGGTTAATGCAACTCTTTATATTACACATTGCTTATTATACACCTTGTAAATTGGTGAAGTGGGGACTAAAGGTTTCCAATATATGTGTAAGATGTCAACAGTAGGAGGGGAATTTATTCCATATTTTCTGGGAGTGCCAGAAGGTAGCCCCATTATGGCACATGATTATGCAATCTTCAGACCATCTTTTGGGCCTCAAGGAACTATTTACTCCTGAAATTTGTCTTTTAGGGGACCTTTCCGGCATCAGAGTTCGTAACTGGAAATATCATATAACGCTTATTGCTATGTCTGTCAAGAAGTTGGTTTTAAGACATTGGCGTGACCAGCAAGAAATCTCCTATGATGAGTGGTTAATGGAAATCTTAGCAAATTTGCGTACTGAGAAAACTATAGCTAATTTGAACAATACAATGAGTAAGTTTAAAAAGATATGGGACCCCTTTATGCTCTTTACTCACTGTAATGGTAAATTAATAGTGATATATGTGATATAGGATTTGATAACTAATTTCGACAGGATAAATCTTAGCGTGGTATGAGGTTTCAAATTTTGAACCTAGTAGATATGGGTAAGGGGTAAGAGGGATGGGATGGATAGGGATTAAGGGTAGGGATAGGGCAGACTCATTTGCTAGTAGTGCTTTATATAAATGATTTGTATGTATGTATGTATATCTGCCTGATTTGTGTTATTGGTAAAATGATCAATAAACTTTAAATTTAAAAAAAAAAAGCAAATACATAAATAAATAAATAAATATCATTGAGAACCTGGACCACATTGAAAAAGGTGAAAGAGTGTTCTCTCTCTTTTTTAACAGACATGGTTTACATATAACCGCTGATGCTGCTTCAGTGCCTGTGTCGATTTGGCACTATTTATAAATTATCAGTTTGCAAAGGGGTTGCCTATCAACCCTGCATGTGTGAGCACACACAACATCTGACATTGGATGTCATCACACTTCCCTGCAGGTTCAAGAGTGAAGCATGTACAGCATATTGTTCCTGTATGCCACTAGAAATGGCATTTGGAGAAATGCTGGTAAGGGTCTTTAAGTTCTTTAGACTGCACTAGAAAGCCATATTGTTGAAAACATCTAGAGCAGTGTCATATTCAGGCTGAGTGAGCAGTTTTAAAACAATTATAATGTATGGGGAGCCCTTATTATGCATAGCCAGCTATCTTTTAATTTTCTTGTAATCTCATTGTTCTGAGGTACAACCTGCAAACCTTGCTTGCCTACATCAGATCGATGAGATTACAAGATAGAACCTAAGTAACTGACATCATTCTTATTTTGGAATGCAGATCATGGTAGTATGTGGTCATTTTTAAAACTCACCCTGGTGAGGCAGTTTAAGCCCATCTACCAAACTTCAAACAGTGAGCAGCAATGGTTGTTAAAATCCTTTTTTTTTTCTCACCCATACTCAGGTTTCTGACTCGGAGTGCCGTGAGAATTATTATCTTCACAGATTGCTCACACAACACATCAGGATGACATAGCTGTCTGCTGATGTGACCCCCGACCCCAAGAATCACATGATTGTGGTTGGCCAACCGCATTTGATTCTGGAGATGTGGAAAAATGTTACCTTTTTGCTTACATTTGGAGGGTTGGCAGTCACAAAAAAATGAAGAATAATCCCATACACTATAAAAGACAATGGCTATGGTTCTGCTGTTAACAGCGGTTGCAATCACCTCTCATGGTTACCATGGCAACAGTAAACCTCTCAAGCTATGCTCTCGAGGTTTACATGGTCGGCATGGTAACCGCTTGAGGTGATTACAACACTGTTAACAGCAGAGCCATAGCCATTATCCTCTATATTTAAATCAATTTTTAAGCTCAGAAAAAAAAATATTTGGGTACTAGAAGTGAAGGAGAAAAGTTCTCACTAGAGAAATAACTGAAAACACATTGTTATGGGCTACACACAGGTATCAGTTGGTTGTACTCTAGTAAGGGGAGCCAAAGGCAAAACTTATGTAGCTGTTCCAAAATATTATTTTTCACTGGCTATTCCCGTGGTGAAGTGTGGCCACTAAAGGTGGTAACCAACTTAAGAAAACACAAATATAGATTTTGGAATATTGGCATATTCATGTTTTTACAGACATTTAGAAAACAGTTGAAATATGCACAAGAAAAAGCAATAAATGTGAGAATGCAGTATTACACTAATAGAGGCATTGTATAATACTATATAAAAAATAGCTTTTTGAGTTTTTAACCAACATTTATATAGTTGGTTATATATTAAGAAGATACAATTGTACATTAAAGGTGATGAACAAAAGGCATTTCTCTGAAGAAGCCATCTGAATCTTGTATGAAACATTGGGGACAGCCAGACAAGAACTGAGAATAAACATCACCAACAAAAAAGGATCAAGGAGCGAAGATTCATTTGTTTTTTGAGCACCCTCACCCATTGGTTTTGTATAGCTACATATAGTCTCACTACACAAAACAGGTACACAGATTATTTGGTTAAGTATTTGTACAGATATTTGCATTTTCTTTATGCATGGGGTCAGTAAGTATTCAAATATAAAGTTAGAATTCACTCAAAGAATCTTTGCACTTGGTAGATGTTTGTGGGGAAAAGTTCATGATAACCTTTGTCACTACTGGACCCAGACAAGGTTGCGCTGATGTACAGTAAGATGACAATGCTATCAGTGCACCATTCCAATAGTCTGCTCAAATTGCTTGTGTACAGTTGGCAGTAGCTCCATTTAGTTGTAACACGGACTAACATTTTCACAGCAAATTGTGATGTCAGGTGTATAGAAGCAGACAAGGTAGAGGATGTTTAGGTGACAGTGGTCCTGTTTCCTTGTTAATATACTGCACATAGTTGTAGCAAAAGCTAACTGTGCATAAAATAGTAACATTGTAGTTTAAGGCGAGAAGAGACTCTAGAATATCAAGTTGCCCCCCCCCCCAACCACCACCACATCATTAGAAGGGATTAATAAGTCTGCAAATCAAACATGGATTTATTCATACATTTGATCTATGGTATCACACTCATGCTGTTACAAAGAGTACCATGTAATGCTGGTAAATATAAATTTGTCTATAATTACCTCAAAGACCTGCACTGTCTTAACTTCACTTTGTCCACTGGTCATCAGGTCAACAGGTTCATCACCCTATGAGATGAACTAATGTTGAACATTACTCAGAGGGGCACAGCTTACATTTTGTATTTTTTACTTTTGTAAAGTTTTAAAATTTCTATCACAAAACCACCCAAACACCTATTATATAAATCAGATATGACATGGGCTCACATAAGATATCATTATTTTTTTTTAAACTCATTATGTTTTATAAAATTTTCAAACATACAAAAATACAAAACAAGCAACCTGTTAACAACATGTACAACACACAAACCCACCCCAGAAATCCCCTCCCTCACCTCAGAGGTTAAAGGTGATAGAAAGTGAAGGAGCAGTCCATTCAATATAGACACAAACTATAGGGCTCGAGGCACAAAGGATTATCACTAGATAAGGCCAGATGACTAGGGAACAGGACAACAGAAAAAAACAATCTTTTACCAAAATGTACCAGAGAAATTCTGTCCAAGTCCCTAATTTTGTGCCTTGTATCCAAAACAAAGAACATACAGTTGAACCGTCATGCTCCAGTGACCCACTCAAGGGGAAGAGGTGAGAAAAAATAAGGTATGTAATGCATCCCATTTCTTATTATAAACTTGAATATGGTCATATATACTAGCCTTCATATTTTCAGGTCTAAGACTGTATAACAACTCATTAAGCCACTCAGAACAGGGAATCTCTCCAGATATTTCCAATGAGGAAGTACTGTACCACTCTTTTCACCAAAAGAGAATTTGTGGCCAAATAGTACCTTCTTTTTTTTACTGGCACCCCTGAATAATCTCCTATTGGGCAGATCTCAGGAGGGAAACTGTGACATTACCATAATGTAAGATTCTATACAACTAGGGATGAACTTTTAAGGAGGAAGAAATAATCAATTTTTGAAGTTGTGCTTGCAGTTGCTTGGGTGGGTTGAACTACGAACTCACAGGAGATAAACCAGCTTCTGCTATCTGCAGCCATTCCACTTGAAGCCACAAGGGGATATAAGGGGAATTACCTTACAAGGTGTCTGGAGTGGGCCATCTAGCATATTTGGCAATATGACTTGCCAAATAATAGGTAAAAATAAGATATTATATTATATTCATTTGAGGGTATTGGTCTATTTCTATCTTTCTCGAGGCATCACCACTTGTAAGATATCAAAAGACCAATAACCCCTCATGACAATAAAATGATATCTTAAGTCAGCCCATGTTGTATAACCTATCCTCCTAATGTTTCACCTGTATTTTCCATATCTGAGCTAGAGAACACTTCCCCATCACCTACTTTAACACAACAGATGGAATATATCCATCTGTTCAATCTTGCCCATATTCTTGAATATGTGGAAGACTGAGATCATGCCCCTCCACATTCTCCTTTTCTCCATTGTAAACATGTAAAGGGACTATATGCTTTCCTCATAGTTTTTGTCTACTATACCCCTGAGCATTCTGGTGTCCCTGCATGGTGCCCTTTCAATGGTCTTAGTGCCATTTTTATATTGAGGAGCCAAGAACTAAAGGTGAGTTGACCAGGACCTTGCAAAGTGGTAGAATTGCACACTTTGCTCTGTTGTTCACCACTTTGATACACCATAGCATTCTGCCATCCTTTTTGACAGCAGCTGCAACCTGCTTATCCTGCTTGAACCCTTTGTTGATTATGAATCCTAAGTCCTTTTATTTCTGCTGCAGCAATGGGAGTCCAATACAATGTTTTACTGTGGCTTTAATTCAACAAGTGTAGCACCTTGTATTTTGCCACACTGAATCTAGGACTCCAGGAATTGGATGAATTATGCAGCATATTCAGTTCCTCCTGACATCTGACCCTATCCTTAAGGCAGTCTACCACCCTGGCCAGTTTACTGTCATCAGTGACTTTAAACAGCCAACTGAGACCCTGGCTTCCAGATAATGGATGGGAATGTGATAAGCAGTGGACCCAGCACCAGTCATTGAGGGCCCAGCCTGAGTTCCACCTCTGTCTGAGTAGGTTCTGTCCACAAAATCCTCTGTTTCCTGCTCTCATGGCAGTCAGGAATCCTCCTTGTGTTACATGTGGCAGATATATGTACCATAATTATGTACTTTTTTTTATAAAATTGCCATGTGCCACAGTTTCAAAGGCTTTGATGACATCCAGATATACTATGTCTCCAGCCCTGAACCTCTATCTCTCTCTCTCTCTCTCTCTCTCAGTAATCATCCCATCAAAATAGGTGATTAGGTTGGTACATTATAATGTGCCCTCATAAAACCATACAGAGAGTGGGTGAGTGTCTTAGCCTCTACAAAAGGTCCATAATTCTTTATTTAATAATGGCTTCCATGAACTTGCCCTGTACTAGTGTCAGGCTACATGGCCAGTAGTCATAAATTCCACCCATGCCCTTTCTTGAATATTTGGAGAGCACTGGATACCTTCCAGTCATCTGGCACATCAACTTTTCAGAGCAACTCAAGAAAGAGTACTGTGGGTGGACTAGCAATTAGTCCTTTAGCTAAACTATGATACTGGGGTGCAGACTGTATTTTTCAACCCCTAACACAAGGGTCCATCAGAAGGCTCCCCTCCTGATGATCATTTGTAAGCAGTGAAGCACAGTATCAATTTAGTATCTCAATCACTGTCCCTGGGTCTCTCAACTCATTGAGTCAGGGTGGCCATTTTGGGTCAGGTTCAACAATGGATGGTTCCAATGCGATATGGGGGCTACTGGACCCAATGAGTTAAAAGGTTCCTGACCTTTCCTCATGTTATGGGTGTCATATTGCCTCCTTCATGTTCCTGTTTACATTTAATTTCTGGAATATGTCTTTATAATTGTCTACAGCTCCTACTGCTCTTCATATTTATAGTCACCTATTGGCTTTTGTAATTCTAGTCTTCAGTCCCTCAGTACCACTTTGTATTCATCTCTGGCTAAGAGGCAGTCTGTTTTTTCACTGGTCATAGAAAGGGCCACTAGTTCTCCACAACACTTCAGTCCTGATTTATGTGGCAGGTTTTCTGGGATTCTATTGCATTCTTTGTTTGTTTTTCATTCCTCTGAAATTAATTATTAATTTTAGTGGTAGAATGTAATTCTGCAATTGGCTAAAATATGATGTAATATTACTGATGAACATAGAAACATAGAAACATAGAAGTTGACGGCAGATAAGGACCGCAAGGCCCATCCAGTCTGCCCATTTCTTTTTCTACCTTATAAATGTGCCATCGGCCTTTGCTCTGTCAGTGACCTATCTATTCATAGTCATTTGTATTGCTCCCTTATGCCTATCCCATGCCTGTTTGAAGCCCTGCACTGTATTCATAGCCACCACTTCTTGTGGTAAGCCATTCCATGCATCACCACCTTTTCTGTGAAAAAGAATTTCCTCACATTCCCCCTTAATCGGCCCCCCTCTAATCACATGCTGTGTCCTCTTGTCCTGCTATTTTTCTTATATTTAAACATGTTAGACTCTTTCACCTTGTTTATGCCCTTAAGGTGTTTAAATGTCTCGATCATATCACCTCTCTCCCTCCTTTGCTCAAGGGTATACATATTGAGCTCCGTTAATCTGTCCTTATATGTCTTCTGATGCAGTCCCTGCACCATTTTGTTACCCTTCTCTGGACTGCCTCAATTTGGATTAATGTCCTTGTGAAGGTGTGGCCTCCAGTACTGCCACGCGAGTACTCAGATGGGGCCTAACCAAGTCTCTCAGGCAGAGGGATTATTACCCTCTTACGACTTGTGATACCTCACTAATACACCCCAACACCCCCTAGCCTTACCTACTGCTTTAGAGGTCTGCTTGGATGATTTTAGGTCATCAGTGATGATGATGCCAATCTCTTTCTTCCTTTGTGACTGCTAGCAACTCCCTCCCAGCCTATAAGTGGCTTCAGGGTTTCTCTTCCTATGTGCATGATTTTGCATCTTTGCATTAAATCCCAGTTACCACTCTTCTGACCATTCTGCTAGTTTATCCAGATCTCTTCTCATTCTGCCCACCCCATCTGGATCATCTACTCTGTTGCAGATCTTGGTGTCATCTGCAAACAGACAAGCCTTACCCTCTAGTCCATCTGCGAGGTCACTAATGAAGATGTTGAATAGGACTGGCCCCAGGACTGATCCCTGAGGTACCCACTTGTGACTTGCATCTCTTCTGACTGTATACCATTTACCACCACTCTCTGTTTTCTGCCAGTCAACCAGTTTGCCACCCAGTTGACCAACTTCTGACCCACCCGAGCCTACCTAGCTTATTTATCAATCTTCTATGTGGAACAGTGTCAAAAGCTTTGCTGAAGTCAAGGTAGGCGACATCAACTGCTCCCCTTGGTCCACCACTTGGTTACCCAGTCAAAGAAATCTATGAGATTAGTTTGACAGGACCTTCCTTTGTAAACCCATGCTGTCTTGGATCCTGTGCCCTATGGATTCCAGGTGTTGCACTATCCTTTCCTTAAGGATTGCCTCCATAATCTTGCCCACTACTGAGGTAGACTGACCAGTCTGTAGTTCCCCGCTCCTCCCTGCTACCACTCTTGTGGGTGGGATCACATGAGCCTTTCTCAGTCTTCTGGGACCTCTCCTGTGCTCAGAGACTCACTAAACAATTCTGCTAATGGCTCTGCTAGTTCCTCCTTTAGCTCCTTAAGTACCCTGGGATGTATGCCATCAGGTCCCATTGCCTTATCCACCCTGAGCTTAGCAAGCTCTTGTAGGACCCTTTCTTTTGTGAAGGGAGTAGTGCTCACCTCCCTCCCCCTGTGTCCATGATGCTGAGCTGTGGGCCCTGCCCTACCTTCTCTTCAGTAAATACTGAGCAAAAGTATCTATTTAGGATAGATGCCTTTACAGGGTCCTCCTCCTCACATGCTCCCTTTTCTCCATTAAGCTCAGCAATACCCCCTCTGGACTTTCTCCTTTCACTAATGTATCTATAGAAAGTCTTGTCACCTTCTTTTACTGTTCGTGCTAGTGTTTCCTCAGTTTGGGACTTTGCCTGCCTTACTGCCTTACCTGCTTCCCTTAGGGCAGTTTGTATGCCTCCCTATCTTCATCCCGCTGTGTTCCCTTATATTTTCTGAAGGCCAGCCTTTTGGCTCTGACCTTTTCTACTATATTTGAGAACCAAAGTGGTTTCCTTCTTCTTTGCACTTCCTTTTCTGTCTAACACAATGGGATGTTGCTTCAAGTATTGTATCCTTAATGCTTGCCCACTTTGCCTGTACCTCCTCACCTGTGTTTCTTTTTGCCAGGGCTAGCTTAACTCTGTTGACCATCTTATCAAAGTCAGCTCCTCTGAAGTCCCATATTTTGCCTTGGAATGGGATGATTTAGATGTAGTAGCCAAATTGAACCATACCATGTGATGGTCACTGGCCCCCAGGTGACCTTCTACCTGGAGATCTGTGATCCCTTCTTTGTTAGTCAGTACTAGATCTAGGATAGCCCTGTCTCTTGTGGGTTGCTGTACCAGTTGTTTGAGGCCCTCCCCCTGCAGGGAATCCACTATGAGTCTAGTTCTGGCAGATGACATCACATGCTGAGCATAGAGGAGGGGCTTCAGGATAAACAAGGTGGGGATGGAAGCCAGGATCTATAGAAAAAGTGTATGATTGAATGAAAGTCATCAAGGGCAATGAATTTTGTGGCACTAAATATATTCTGTAGCATCATGCAAGTTCTGGGAAAACTTCTATGGCCATGGAGTCACAGATTTCTAGGGGATGGAGCATACATATTTATGTTTAGTTTATTTATTTGTAATTTGTAACCAGGAAAAGCATACTAAGCTATGATAGCTTGTATCTAGGTTCATTCTTGTAGGTGGGTTACATGAACATGTTTTATTGACAAGATGAATTTTGGCCAAGCAACTGGTTAAACTCCTCTTCTCTTCTGCAGGGGGTGCTATGTGGTTCCTGTCATAGAGGTGGGATGATGGATTTGAGGAGAGTATGGCAAATCAGGTGGAGGAGACTGCTTCCCTCCCCACCCAGAGCCCAGAGGAAGCCTACATACAATGTCATATCAACAGTAGAGGATGATGATGGAAGTTGCAATGAAAAAATGAAGACTGAGATTGTACACAGTGTGAGTGGTGATGGGCAAAACCACTCTGTAGCCACTGAATTGGAAATACAGAAGTTTAGAAAAAAGAGTAAAGCTCCAACTGACATCCTGCTAGAAGACACCTGCAAAAATAAGAATATTTGCTGAAACTGCTTGCTGAAGAAGAGGAGATGTACATACAGTATATCAGCAATTATAAACTGCAAGACAGCATGGCAGGTACATCTGCTGATTTTGCAAAAACAGCCTCTGCTGCAAAATGACCAGAAAGTGTAAGCTGTGTTGAAACTGAGGGACATAAAAGAGGAGAGAAAGAAGAAGGGCAGACTGAGTTCAGACCTCTTTGAAAAAAATTCAGATGCAGTAGAAGTTGCTGAACAAGTACTCCAAGAACTGCTTGGTGATGATGTGACAGGCACCAACAGCTGTCAAATACAGTGGAAGCCATAGACATGGTCAGATATTTCCTGAAATGTCTGTGATATAACTGGAAATTTCTTGCCTGCCTACAATACCACTATGGGCCATCAGAGAGAATCTCTTTAGAAATTTTGTGAAATATCTAGAAATAACTGACCATATCATGGCCATGACTGTAGCACACCTGTCATTGTAGGAGAGAAAGGGTGAAGCAGAGACAGAAGGAAAGTTATTCTTCCCAGTGGGGAGATCAAGCTGTGGTGCTACAAGTAAAACATTCACATCGAAGAAAGTGCTCAGAAAATATATTTTTCCATCGACACCCACAGAACCTGTTCAGTAATTGTCAGTGGAAAATGTGTGCAGAAATGCAGGCTGGGTTTGTGATTCTCCAGGTGCTCCATAGAGGAGGTCAGGTCCTGTGAAAGCAGCAGACATAGGAAAGGACTGCACAACCACAGATCAGTACAGCAAAAGTTTGGAGGATGGGGGGAGTGGTTGCAGACAATTGCCATAAACCAGAAGACAATAATGAGAACTCTGAAACTGATGCTACAAGCCATGAAACTATAGTAAATATGGAGTTCCGACCATTTTTTTCTCCTCGAGCATGGAGACAGTCTTGTTTAAAAATGTGCCATTGGGCTCCCTGCTGTATATGTAGCATCCCCCAAAATCTCCTGTAGCCTCTGTCATGGAGGAGGATGCTAGTATTCATGAGATACTCCTCTCTCAGTAGTGAATGATTTAAGTATACAAAGCAAGACACCATGGGGCACCCTGAGGGTATAAACAAAGACTTTGAACATATTTCTCAAACTCTGACTTTAGAGTCAAGGGTTATGCAACAGACCCAGTTAATGAGGCAGTAGAGTTGTGCAGAACAGAGGGGGAGAATCCTGATGCCTTAAAACAAACGATAATCAGGGCAGAGCACAAGGTGGCACTGATAGATCACAACAGTCTCAAAGTTATGCAGATTGTTTTTGGCCAAATACTGAACTTGCAAAGAGGTGGAATGCCACTTTTATTAGATACAGGAGTGGAATGGAAGAACCCTTTGACTGTAGATATGTGTCCATGAAGTTATTGAAAGACAGTCTCCACTTTATAGCACCAGAGATATATGCATTAATACATACTCTTGGAGATCTCAATTTTGATGTTAGTTTTAAAACCATGATCAGCTTAGAAAGTTTCTGGACAAAGTAGTACCAGATCAAAAACACACCCATATGGACACCATTTGCAGTAATCCCACTAGCAGAGCAAAAAATCAGAATGGTCACTATTCTATTCCAAAACAAGGGTGTCAGCATACTGGCATTCTGTAATGGTTAAAATAAATTATTATCAGGAGAACTGGTGGGTTTTAGGAAAAATAGGGGTACGATAGACAATATTTTTATAAATAAATGTGTATTATGTGTGTCCTTCATGGATTTGAAGGCTGCATTTGATAATGTAAATAGATCCATTTTATGGAAAATTCTAGAGGACCGGGGGGAAAGAGAGACTCATCTATTAGTTATTTTAAGGTGCTTGCACAATAATGACACAGCTCATATAAGAATCACAAGGGATGGGATGGTATCTTAAGCAATACACATTGAAAAGGGAGTAGAACAGGGATGCCTGTTGGTGCTATTATTATTTAATTTATATATGGACCAGCTGGTTAGAGACAGGAATAAGATTGACTGTGCAGCCCCGAGCATTGCTGATAGTAGAATTAGAACTTTATTATACGCTGATGATATTGTGTTATGTTCATTAACACCATTAGGATTGAAGAATGCAATTGAGCATTGTATATAAACCCTTGGTCATCTGGGATTGACAGTTAATCCTCAGAAGTCTGTTATACTAATATTTGGTAAAAGAAACTCCAAAACAATAAAAATTGGGCCATTGGAAATACACACATTCAGATTATAAAGGATTACACCTATTTGGTGATAATCTTTAAAACAAATCTTACATGGAATTCCAAGATTACTAAGGTAAGAAAGAAAGACTAATGGCTTCAAAAGCTATCATTAGATTTTGGAAGTCATTTGCTCCTAACTCCTATGTAGCATTAAAAAGAGCATTTGATTCCAAAATAATAAGAATACTCCTATACTGTTCAGAAATATGGGCCACTTTTAGAGGCACAAAAGACTTAGAGGTGGTCCAAATATATTTTATAAACAAATATGTAGTTTGCACCAGAGAACGCCAATGGTTTTACTAAGAAGTGGATTTAATTTAAAATCAATTGTCCTCATTGATCAGAATAGGGCATTACAATTGTGGAAAAAAATTGTGACCACCCCAAAAGATAGATTGATATCCAAATGCTGAATAGAAAGCAAAGAGAAAGAAAAATCACATGTTATATCAATTAAATAAATATATTGTAGAAAAATGCCTAGTTGGAATTTGGGATATGTATGTAACAGCTGATATAGAACTATGCTGTATGTCAAAGTTGTAACATAAAGATTTGTGGATATCTATTTTTAAATAGAACAAGGCCAAGTGTGAGAATTACACTTTTATTATGTACATTATAAGCCAAACCAACTACAAAAACAAGAAAAGTATATTTTTTTGTGATAACATAATGCATAGAAGTGCATTTTGCAAATTTAGATTGGGTTGATTAAAGCTAGGGAATACTAGAGGAAGTCTTTTTAATTTAACGGACCACCACTGTGTCTGTAATATAATTATTATTAAAATTATGATCCATGATTTGATATTTGAATGCCCACAACTGGTGACAACTAGAAAAAAAAATTACTGTTGCCAATTTGGGGAGATTACATGTATGATTCAGATGAAGAAAATATCATAAAATGTATGCTTTTCTGTGACACACAAAGTCACATTTTTGCCATGGTGAAATTTGCAGTGATAGCCCTTTATTGGTTCAATAGATTGTATCATTAGAAATTAGTAAAGGAAGGTTGATAGATTTTATGAAGTGAAACTGTTTAAGGTATTTTGGGCTTCTTAACATATGTATTGTATAAGAGAATCTGTTATGTATGTGGTAATGTGAATTGTATACATACCAAATAAAAGAAACCTGAACCTGAACCATGTGCAAAGTCATATGAACTCTGGATCCAATCATGGATACAGAGAACATCTGGATAGGTGGTTGGTGAAGATGGGTGAAACTATGGCACACCAAAAAATGGTATCCAGCACACCCATAATGGTTTTACTTAGGCAGGGACAGAGAGGTCATTTTTTTACATGGGTCAACCAAATGCATACTATAGGTACGGGGCCATTTCAGACCTTAGCAGTGCATGTGATGCCATATGATGTGGAATCTACACAGAACTGGAACATTCAAACAGCTAATGTACTAACATAATGAGGTGCAGCTTATGTGATGAGGAAGGTCACCCATGCAGGTCCTGTCCCTGGGCCTCCTATATGAGATGATGAAATGGATCAAGCTGAGCAGGATTACTTTATGAACACTGCACAAAAGATGCAAGGAAAACAGGCCATGTACTATCCACCCTGCAATGCACAATCTGGAAGAAGATGGGATGTAGAGCATCATCAAGGTCCAATTCTGGACAAATCTATGTCTTCTACCTCAGCTACCTCAAATTCTTCTACTATAGTACCAGTATATAGTTCCGTTCAAAGCACAGACACAGAAACTGCAGTGCAACAAATGTAACATGAACTAGTAGAAGCTGCAGAACTCCTACTTCATATAGAAGACCTAGTGGAGATGGAACTGTCAAAAAAAGATGGTGAGGAAGATACAACACAGGATTATGTTACATCTAAAGACATGCTCCCTCGGGGGAGGGGGTGAGATGTGATTTGAAAGGGTTAGTGGTGGGGTCAAGGGTGTGGCAACTGGACTTCAATACAATAAAGTGTAAAATCATGCACTTGAGGCACAGAAGCCCAGGGGAGGAGTACAAAATAGCAGGAGAGGTATTGATGACCACAAAACAGGAAAGAGACCTAGGGGTTATCATATCTGATGATCTAGAGGTAGTTAGGCAGTGTGACAAGGCAGTAGGGAGACTGAAGAGGATGCTGGGGTGCATAGGGAGGGGGGATCACCAGCAGAAAGAGGGAGGTTGTGTTACCCCTGTATTGATCACTGTTGGGACCTCACATGGGGTAGAATGTCCAGTTCTGGAGACCTCATCTGTTGAAGGACATAGAAAGAGTGGAGGTGATCCAGAGGAGGGCAACCAGAATGGTGCAGGGTCTGCATCAAAAGCCTTATGAAGAAAGACTGAAGGACCTTAATATGTATTCACTGGAGGAACAGAGGAAATGGTGAATATGACTGAATCTTTCAAATACCTCACAGGTTTAATTAAAGTACAAAAGGGAAACATCTTTCAGAAAATAAGATGCTGAAGGACAAGGGGTCATGCTATGAAGCTGGAGGGGGATAGACTCAGGGGAGATGTGAGGAAGTACTTTTTCAAGGAGAGTGTCGGGGATGCCTGGAACAGCCTCCTAGCAGAGATGGTGGGGGTAAAAACTGTAATAGGGTTCAAAAAAGCATGGGATAAGCATAATGAACCTTAGTGATAGCACAAGGGTGGGGATAAGCAGGAGATCAAGTAGGGTCTGTGGTGAAACAGTAGGTAGAGAAAAATGGGCAGACTAGGTGGGCCAAGCTGTCCTTATCTGCCAACAAATTCTATGTTTCTATTTTTGAAGATTTGTGTATACATCTTGTAAAAAAGGAAAAAGGGGGAAATGTTTCAATTACTTATCTATGAGACATCAGTTGCAACAATTGCTCCCTTTGGTAAAAGAAAACAAGCAAAACTATGCAGAATAAATTAGAAATTAAAAAAAAAATAATATGGCAAAACATGAGTATAACAGAATGTCTTTATTACTTACAGAGAAAAAGTTTAGAACGCAAGGCAAAAATGTACAAACCCTTTTGATGACTGCTTGGATAGGGTAGTTAAAACAGCTCAGAGTAAGAGGCAGCTGCACTCATCAATCACACTGGAATCTTAAATAAGAAAGAAGTTGAAATAACTTCAGTAACCAATCTTTTTTATTCCTTTCCAAGCATGGAACCAACAGAAATAGGACAGCAGTGTTGCCACTACAGGTCTACGTACCACCCTCCTCACAGGGCTTCCTCAGAGCTAATTTACAATTTGTGAGACAGGTGTCTTTATACAAAATTTAATGAAGTCACATGTGCTTAGGTGGCCAATACAAAGTGCAAAATCATTTTTCAATCAGTGTAATCAGCCTGTCTGTAATACAACAACAACTTAAAAATGTTACCAAAGCATAATACATTTTCATTTTTGGTAATTCAAAAGAGAATAAAGTAAAATATTTATTCCATTGCTTATAATTCATTATTGCAAAAAATCCTCATGCGTCAGGGCTTCTGTTTTTGAGGAGATCCTGTAACACAAATGAACAGGACTGTTAATAATGTGGTGTGCACACCAACATACCAGAAACATAATATCTGCATTTATATCTAGCACTTACTGTAGCACTACTTTGTCAGTGGTCAAGGAGATCAAAATGTTACTTTTAAAGTAATGCATGACATTTGCAGATGGAATGCAACTCTAATGCTATTCTGTCAGTGAGCAGGGAGGTCAAAAAGGTTACTTTCTTGACATAGACATATATAACAGGGCATTGGCGAGCAAAACATGCTATCTGGTTGCTTCTGTTTTTTAAGAGATTCTGTAACACAAATTCAAACTATCTGCATTTGTATCTGCATGTGAAACTACTTAATCAGTGATCTGGGAGGTCAAAAGGTCAAATTAGAAATAAGTGCATATGGTAAAACATTTGTAAATGAAACACAACTCTAATGGTATTTTGACAGAGAACGAGAAGGTCAAAAGGTCACTTTTTGACATAAGCACAAATAACAGAGTTAAAGAGCTGTTACACCGTTGAAGGATGTTTCTGGAGTTGTAAAAAATAAACAGAAGGATATTGTGGAGATAGCTGAGGCATTTCATTTGGCATACATTTGGAATGGTAAAGGGTAAGGGGCTAGACAACAGGGGACAATTGGGAATGTTTACAGACACCATACTTGCCAGAGGAAATTGAGAGTAAAATGGTTTTGGATATTTAAGCACAAGAATTACTGGACGCTATTAAAGCTATATAATAACACTACTCCAGATAGTGATGACATTCCTTTGGAAGTATATAAACTATATACAGAAGAGGTATTAATCCATTAGTACATGCTTATAATAAGATGTTAAAGGAACAAAAGTCAAGACACAACTATGTTACAAGGGGTACTAATACTGCATCATTAGAAGAGAGAAGAAGAAGACCTTAGTTATTGAAGGCCTTTTGCTTTGTTAAATGTGGAAAGTAAAATAGTATTGAAGATTCTAGGTAAGAGAATTGCAGCCACAGCATCCACCCTTATACTTCTGACACAAACGTGTGCAATTGCAGAAAGAAAAATACATGATAACTTGGTGTTAACATGAGAGTTAGTTGAACAAGGAAAACAGGGTAAGACACAAGGCCTTTTCCTAGCCGTTAACCAGGATAAGACTTTCCACAAGACAAGTCATAGTTATCTCTGGAAGGTGCTAAAACCCAACAGTATTCCTGTAAAGTTTATTAAGTGGATGCAGTTCTTATACACAACAGGAAGAGTGATCCCTCTTGTAAACTGTGTGTGTGGAAAGGAGACATCATTATGCTCAGGGGTCTGGCAGGGGTGTCTCATAATTCTAGATTTCTACTAATTTAAATGTCTGATCCCATTTTCAGATCAGTTGATCAAGATAAAGCTATATAGGCTATTGACACCTTAAGGGGAGGTAACAGCACAATTCATTGGTGTACATGGATGATGTCTACTTATTGATGGGGAATGAGCAATCGGGTGTCAACAGGATTAATTATTTTAAACAATATGAAGAAATTGTGGGTTCTAAAGTAAATGCGCTTCCAGCACAGGCATGACTATAGGTATAATGTCTAATACAGAAGAAAGTTCAGGAAGCAGGATACAACTCATGACAGACCTAATAAAAAATGTTATGGATCTGGTTTTGAAACATAGACACAGTCGACTTTAAATGGAATTTAAATATGAAAGTGACAGAAACAATGGTGACCAAATGGTGCCAATGATCCATGTCAAAGAAAAACATGATATTGTTGATTAAAACCTTTTTGATTCCTATCTTTCTATAAATGAGTTTTGACTTCCCACCACTACAAGAAATGGAGGCTGCATTATATAGTTTGTTCTTAATAATGTTGTGGGGCAATCATTTAAATCTATTAAGAGATGCCACGTACCTGGAAGTTAAGGAAGGTGGGGTCAGTATGGTCAACCTAATAGTGTTTTTGATTGTGCTTTTTTAGCTTTAGTATTATGCCATTGTTTGCATCCTCTTTGACCTCAGGGATATGTTTGTTTAGGATGATCTTTGAACCATAGCAGAATCTTAAACAAGTTAAAGGTAACATATTCAGGAAAGTACTATATACAGAACTATTTTAGAAAAAGTTATGGCATTTATCCATGAATGATTTATGAGATAATACTGGTAAACTGTTATGTAAAAGGGATCATGGGGGAGCATTATTTTTCACCCTAGTTTTTGACCCAATATTTGGTAAAGATAAGGCCATAATAGTAAAGCAATGGATAGACTGTAGGATACCACAAAAAATGTGTGATACAGTATGGCTGTGTGCTCATGGTGGGCTTAAAGTAAAAGGGATTGCTAAACACAAAAGTATAGAAAATGGGTTGTTTTAGGCCTGAGTGTTGACAGGAGTTGGAAACATTGGATTTTTTTTTTCATGTACCTACATTGCCCACTTTGGGTGTATTTAACAACAATGTAACATATGCCAAAAATTCTGGACATTGAATGTGAATGTCTGATTTTTGTATTTAATATGCTTTATTGTAGCATTAGAGTTACAATATATTTATCGTATAGTATGCAAATCATCTTGTACAGACTGTTAAGCAAACAATTTGTGATATATATCTAGACATTGTAGATCTCAATTAGTACACAAGCTATGGATTATAGTGTCTACCAACATTAGTAACCAGAACTGATTAATTGAGATAAAATTAGATTTATCTAACAGGAGTACCTAACTCTTAAAACATAATGCAATATAACAATAAAACTAATAAGACCTTATATTCCCCTTCCCAACCCTCCCACATTGCCACTACAGTGTATATAACTATGGAGTAGTTTCCTTCTGAGACAATGGAAGGAATAGTCAAACAACCAAATAAGGAGGAATAAGAAGAGCTTGATCATTAACCATCACAGAACTATATCAGGTTCGGATCCAGACTAGGGCTCTCTTAAATGGATAATAGGGAGTATAGAGGTGCCCATGTTTTATGGTATTTATTGCTATGTTTGGATATGTTGGCTATAAAGTATTCTGCTTGCAGAGCAAATAGAATTTCTTTATGCCATTCTGCATCACGAGGAATTTGCTGATCCAACCAGTGACGTAGTATAATTTTCTTAGCACAGAGAGATATCAAGGACATATGTTTCCTTTGGTTACCTACTAGAGTTTCTCCTTAGTCACCCAAAATACAGATTTCTGGTCGGAAAGCATTCTGAAGCCCCAGTATAGGGTCCAGTTTGGATCGAATGGCAGCCCCAAAATGGGGTAACTTTGTCACATTCCCAGAGAATGTGAAGGAGTATACCTCTCTCTGAACCACATCTGGTACACAATTCTGTTGCGTGGTGCCCCATTTTATTGAGTTTTACAGGTGTATAGTATAGGTCATGCAACACATAAAATTGAAGCAGCCTATATCGGTCCCACCTGACATCTTTATACAATCTTTTCCAGATTTGTCACCATTGATGAGGGACCTGAGAGGTAGGAGGGAGGGACCTGTCCCATGTATAGTGTTGGGCGCCTTCTAGTTCACTACTATGTACTTGGAGTTCTTTATAGTAAAAGGTAACGTAATGGGACGATGGTCTCTTAGGAAGTGAGCTGAGTATAGGACCAAGCATGAACCCGGTCCCAAAGACCACTACCTAAATGCTGTGTTAGAGCATGGGAGATTTGAAGGTATTTAAAGCAGAAGGAAACTGGTAATTTGTATTTTGTCCTAATAGCTGAGAAAGCAAGTAGTTTGCGATTTTTGGTTAAATCAGCCACCGTAACTCCACAATCCAACGGCCAAATGGATGTAGTGATAACTTTACCCCCTATTTTGAAGTTGGGATTTTTAAGGAGGGGTTGGGATGAGTCCATCATTAATAAGTACCCGAAGGTTTTGTTCATCTGCATATGTATCCGTATAGAGGCCATAATTGGCGTGGATTTACACTGCTTGGGGACTTTGTTAGCAATGAGATAAGGAAGGCTTTTAATATCTATTCCTGCTGCCCTGCATATTGACTGTTCTATTTGTGACCACAATGGGGGGTCTTCTGTGGGTTTTAGCCATCTTGAAACTATGGCACAGTTAATGGCCAGATAGTAGTGGTAAATATTGAGAACTTGTAGTCCACCTTGTTCTTTGGACCTCTGCAGTTTAATAATTGCTCTTCGAGGTGGCTTATTTTTCCAAATGAATTTTGAGATAATGCTATGCACTTGGTGAAACCAAGATTGGGGAAGAAATTGATTTAGCATTTGAAGGGGGGTACAGCAAGCGGGGCAAAACATTCATTTTTATAATGATGCATCCCCAGAGGGAGATAGGAAGCAAACCCAGCGGTTTAGGTCTGTCCTGATGGTTGTAAGTAGTTGGTCCAAATTATATTGCTTCATTTTGTTTTCAGATTGTGACAGGAATATGCCCAGGTATTTTATTTTATCTCTTACCCAAGTGAGCCCAAGTTGTTCGGTGTCCGCTTTTAGAGTACGATTATTTAGTGGCATTACTTCTGTTTTAGCTAAGTTTAATTTATAGTTGGAGAGTTCCCCAAATTCTTGGATAATGTTGAAGGTGGCTGGTATAGATGTGGATGGGTTTGTAACGTGGAGCATAATATCATCGGCGTACACCGATAGTTTGTATTGAAACTGGTGAATCAGAATACCGGATATTGTTGTAGATTGGTTAATCTTCCTGATAAGTGGCTCAAAGAATAAATTAAATAGGTAAGGGGATAGGGGGTAGCCTTGCCTTGTGCCCTGTTGAAGAGGGAAGGATGGTGACATGACCCCATTGCATAGTACCCTGGCGGAAGGATGGGAGTAAAGAATTTTGATCCACTTTATAAACTGCTTGGGGGATTCTATATCTCGAAAGTAATTCGAACAAATATTCCCATGAGACCCGGTCAAAAGCTTTTTCTGCATCAAGGGAAACTAAGGCTGCTGGGATATGGGTGTCCCTTGACGCAGAAATAAGATGGGAGATTTTTCGTAAATGATCTGAAACCAACTTGTTCAGGACTTATTAATGTAAGCCAGACCTTGGCTAGTCTATTGGCCAGGGTTTTAGCTAGAATCTTCATATCTACATTTATTAGTGATATTGGGCAATAGTTCGACAGTAATGTGGGGTCCCTGTCTGGTTTAGGGAGTACCACGATAGTAGCCTCAGTGAGGCTAAGATCTGAAAGGTCGTGTTTGTATATGTAGTTGTATGTGTAGAGCAAAATTGTACTCAATTGAGATCTAAAAGCTTTATAAAAGTTGGTTGTGTAGCCATCTGGGCCCGGTGCCTTATCAATAGGAAGAGCTTCAATAGCCTCATGTATTTCATTTATACTTAGGGGAGCTTGTAAGAGGGCTATTTGGTGCTGGGATAAATGTGGAAGATCTATGTCTTGTAGAAAAAGGTCTAGCGTGATATTTTTAGGAGGTTGGGGGGCAGGAATATAAAGATTGATAATATGATTTAAAGCATGAGGCTATCTCTTTGGATGTAGTATGGTACTTGCCAATTGGGTCTTGAATAGTTACTACCATCCTATCCTTCACTTGTGCTCTAAGCCTTAGGGCCAGTATTTTCCCCACCTTGTCCCCTTGATCAAAGTAAGTGGCTTTTGTTTTAAAATGGAGATATTCCACCTTATCACCAAGAAGGGTATTATATTGGAATTGAAGGCTTTCTAGTTTTTTTCGAATTCCATGGGGTATGATTGGGAAGATAGGGACTGTTCTAAAGCTCTGATTTGTTGTAAAAGTGAAGAAGATTCTAATGAGATTTTCTTTCTCCTAATAGAGGCCAACCGAATAATCTCGCCTCTTAGTGAACATTTCAGAGCCCCCCATAGCACATCTAGTTTTGGCATGGACCAGGCATTAGTTTCCTGGAAATGTATTATATACCTTTGCAAAAGGCTAACTATGTTCTGGGACCTTAGTAATTGGGGGTTAAATCTCCAGACTTTGACTTGGTAAATAGAGGTGGGTGTAGACCATTGCAAAAGAGTGGGATGGTGGTCGGAGATCACTTCGGAGAGATAGACACAACTTTGAACCCTCGCAAGGTGCTCAATCCCCAACAGAAAGAAGTCAATTCTTGAGAGTGTGTTATGGGGGTAAGGAGTGAAATGAGTAATCTCAAGTAGAAGGAAAGAGAGTCCTCCATGGGTCAACAAGGCCCAAAGTGTTCATAAGATCTTTGAGAGCCAATTGTGCGGGGGTGTATGGGGTATGCCTGGTTTTAGACCTATCTAAGATGTTACAGAGGACCAAGTTCCAGTCTCCACCAAGTAAAATGGGGATTTTAGACCATGGTGCCAAATTAGTCATAAGACTTATAAAGAATTGAGGATCATCTCCAACTGGTCCGTAGACAGACCCTAATACCATTTCAGTGTGACCTAAGATGGCCCTCAGTAGTATGTATCTGCCTTGGGGGTCACATATCGATTGCAGCAGTCGAAAGGGTATACGACGTGCAATTAGCACTGCAACTCCATTTCTACGCGTATCTAGCCCAGTACCAAGTGCATGTCCCACCCATGTTCTTCTTAAATTGTTGATTTGTGAGTTGGGTAAATGAGTCTCCTGAATGAAGGCTACATCTATATTGAGCTTATTAAGGTGCAGCAATATCTTGGCTCTTTTGGTGGGGGATTGAGCGCCTTTAACATTCCAAGAGCAAAACTTTAGCGCACTAGTCATGACCAGACAAAAAACAATAATAGTCCTGTATCTTTTAACTCTTCCTCAAGAAGGAAACTTACCTAGTAAACCATTCCATATTTGCTTAGTGGCGAACCCAAAACAACTCCCCCCCTCCCTGCAACAACAACCATTATATTTACACCCCACCAACTACCCTTAATCCTGTAATCCTTCCCGTAAGGTTTGTAAATATAGGAGGTTGAAGTGGAGAATTACTACCCTTCCCCGTAAGCACACTTGATAAACTGTTCCCCTCCTTTTCTCTATTCTGCCCCCCACCCCCATTTTTTTCCCTAACCACCTCGTAAGTTTTATGCCAGAAAAAGAAAACAAAATTGAGTGCCAATATATTCTGCCCTTCTGAAATGAGTAGCATTACTGATAGTAAACTCCCAATTCTGGTCCTAATTGTCCCTATGGGCTTCCTTCCCACCCTATGCCAGGATGTGGTGCACTGAGTAGGCTGCAGGTCCATCCAGAGGTACTTGCTTCCCGCCCCAGTCCTCCAGTTCGGTAACCTGAATATATCACCATTTGCATCTGTCTGTTAGACGCCCTCCATGGTGAGAGAAAAAAAAAAATGAACCACATTGCACCACAGTAATTGCAGTTGCACAGCATGTTTCAATGTAGTCTAATAACATAAGGATGGCTTGGTTTTTCAGCCAGGTAGAAATGTATTTAGGTTGAACTAAAATGATTATGAGTGCACCCATCCTTTGACATGGAGTTATGCTTCCCTCATGTGGTGCCTTTAGGTAATACCAGGAGGAGGAAAGTCTCGCTTCAAACTATTTCTGGTAGCTGTAGTAATGTGCTGAGTGGTGATTCATCAGGCAATCAGTTTTTCATTCAGGATCTGACATTATTCCGATTTATTTAGGGCTCTCCGCCTCATAAAGGGTGTGTATTGATGGAATCTGTCATAGCTCTTCAGCGTGCAGGGAACAGATCAGGGTACAGCTTGTGCAGCGTGGTGATTGCTAACTGTGCATTATCAAAGGAATGCCAGGATTCTGCATGCAGTACCATCAATCTGGAGGGATACTGGACCTTGTATTTGATGCCCGCAGTGATTAATTTTGACACCATGGGATGATATTCTGCCCGGCGTTGTCTCACTGTGGCTGGAAGATCTTGCACCAGGCGTAGCTGCTGACCCTCCCAGGTAACCTGTTGCAAACTTCTAGCTTAGTCCAGAATGTGAGTTTTATCAAGATAGTTTAAGAGTTTGATAATTATTGGTCTTGGGGGTTTTCCATTCATGGGTTTAGGTCGCAGTGACCGGTGAGCCCTCTCTATTATATATGAGGAGTTATTCGGAGAGGGACCAGCTATTTTTGCAAGCAGCTTTTGGAAAAATAAGATGGGAGCTGTTCCTTCGGCTTCTTTGGTGAGACCGAAGATAACGATGTTGTTCCTCCTACTTCGGCCCTCCAGGTCTTCTAGCTTGGATTCAACTTTATGCAGTCTTTGTCTTAGTGTCACTGCATCAGGTTCTATTTTATTTTTCCAGTTCTCCAATGAGGTTGTGCGGGCTGAGACATCCGAGATAGCTCGATTTGTGTCAGATAGCTCCCCTCTAAGTGATTTAATTTCTTTAGTTATGTTCTGCAGAGCGGTCTTGAATGGCTGTAGTTCTTCAAGGAACTTTTGCTCTGATAGCGGGGTTATCGCTGGTTGAGGCATCATGGGTATGAGGGCTTTGGCGGGACCACCGGTCTGCCCCTTGGGTCTTTTTGATCCCTTCTCAAGGGTTTGTGGGGGCGTATGCCGCGGATGCACCTGGCGCATTTCAGCTTCCATGCTTCTGTTAGGCCCCGGTTTTTCGTAGGTCTGCACTTGTCCAAAAAGGCCCCTGAGTTGCTAGAAGCACTGCGGGTGTCTGTTGATGGTAAGGCTTTCTTTTTAATTAAGGTCGAGTCTCCTTCAGAAACGTATTTTATTAGATTTACTGGAGGATCGAGACGGGAGCTAGTCTCCGGTGCTGCTAGTCTAGCAGAAGCATCACGTGATCTCCGTGAATGTCTGATTTTGTGGGACATTGAAAACATGTAGACAGAATGGTGTCTACTGTATGTACAATATTAGTCCTTTCTGCTTGTTTGAAATGGTGTATATGACAAACACATTGTCAGTATGTATTACCGAAAAAAGATATTTCACTTCCAGTGTTATTACAAATGGTTATGAATGAAATGTGTATTATCAGTGACAAGGCATGCACAGTATTATCAAATTAACTCTTTAGGATATTTTGGAAAAAGGTTGCTTGGTATGATTAATTACAGGGAGCCAGAGATATTTTTTTTTTTCTTTGATGGTGGGCTTCACTTGCTTTTTCATTTATGCCATAAAGTGATTCAGTATTCTCTGATAAGAAAGATGTTGTTTTAATATGGATTGTATGTTTTGATTTATACGCATTGTTTTTTGCCAGTGTTTTCATTTTAATAAAAATACCACTGCTCTTTCTGAAGAGACCTCTGTTGCTTCCTGTACGGAGATGGTGGATGTTGGAGAGGAAAGGGGAGGAGAGGAATGGTGGCCCAGGTGAATGAGTCTACTTCCCTTCACACTTGGAGTACTGAGGAAGATCTTATGGAGAGGATTGCTGAGTCTGTCCCTAAAAGTCGGGTCTGTGATATACCTAATAAGTTTTAAATAGTTAAAATTGTATATGTACCTCAGCAAGGTGAACCACAGATGATGGATACCTCAAGTTCTGTTGGAACAGATACAATGGTCAGGAGGGCAGAATAATGCCTAAATTTGGACTTGCAGAAGAAAAAAGCTCATTAAAAAAGAAGAAAAAATATGTGTTTGCAGCAGAAACTATTGTGCAGAATACCCACTTCTTGTAAAGTGGATGAGGCCACATTTCCTCAGATGTCCCAGAGTAGCCTTGACAGGGATGAGGAAACTGACAGTGTGGCCCACAGAATCAGCTATGTCTCTGATCAGCTGCAAACTCCAAGCAGCAATAACAAGTGCTGCAGAGCCATGTGGAGATGGGCATTTGAGATCCAAACCAGGGAGGAACCCTAATTCTTTGAATTGACACTGGAAGAACACCTTGTCAGAGATGGCTGAGAAAAGAAACCAGGGACTAAAATATGGATGGTAGCCCTTCAGAATTAAGGCCAAATGGTGGACAGAGAAGGGAGACTGCAGGTCACTACACCTGGGGCCTCAGTGGGACAGCATGGGAATGTCACCTGGATGTTCCATCCTCACTCTGGAACTGACTAACTCTCCTACAGAATGTTTATTTTTACTGGGTTCTCCACAACAACTGATACCAGAAACAGTTTCACCAAATCTGGAGGGACCAACCACACAGCAGGTAAAAAAAATGGTACTGAATTTATACATACTAAAGCCTTCACACATTCTGAACTAGTGAAAGTCCTTCCTTCACTTGGGAAGACATTATCTATCCACCACCAGTTATGCCCTCTCCTGTCCCAGACGCACCTACTCCTTAAATCATAAGTACTGAGAAGGAGCCCACACCAGGAGGTGCTTCACCCATGGAATAAGAGATAGGAAACAAGATGGAGGTAGAAGGAATCGAGCCTCACTCTGTCTCAGAACAGCAGCAAAAGACCTCTGATGATGTTATACTGTCTCAACATGCCTCGTGTAGCAGTAAAGAGATGTTTTTGCTGGTGAACTGATCTGCTTCCATGGAACCTGAAAGAGAGGTTTTGTCTAGCAAGCACTCACATTATGCTTAATCTAGAGCCAATGGTTTGCAAAAAACTGTGAGACTGCCTTTAAATCTACCTGATACTACACTTTACAGAACCGATCAAAATATTCCTCATGGTCCCACTTCCAGAACAGACAAGTGTTCAGCTGACTAGAACACTCCAGGCCCGAGTAAACATGATACACACAGAGGACCAGGAAAAAGATTGTTTTTTGGGACTTTTTCCACAGCACACTGAACCTGCAAAGAAAAGCAACACAGTGTGCCTAAAATACATAGGGGGAATGGAGAACATACCAGACACAGTGCTCATGGCCATACCCTTCTTAAACTCAGCCTTATATTGTTTTCTAATGAGTTATACACCGTTATTGACACAGCAGATGATATAGTCTTTGGTATAAGTTTTAAGACCATGAGTGGTATAAAAAGATTCTGGAAGCATTTTCATGAGGTGAAACACCCCCCACTGGGGTCTCCATCTTTTGCTATCCCAGATGGTTATTATCTTCTTCAGAAATGAAGGGGTAAATATCACATACATTTTATATTAGCTAAAATCCAAATGCACACTACTGGGGTTCCTGGATCACATTATAGACTCTAAGAATATTTGGATGGAGGGTTGGAAAGTGATTGTCCATTTACCTCAGACTGACAGTGGTTTGCAACATTTGCCTGACAGTTTACAGTATATCTAGGAAAGGTCAGGGAAGTTGTATTTAACTTAGGCCAGTCAAACGCTTGTTTCACTGCTTGTTGTGGGGAGAGGTAGGAGGGTGAGTTTAACTCTGTAACTGATTTTGAGTTAGCTTGCTGTTGGTTTGGGAGTAGCTCAAATCATTCTTTAACTGGTGGACTGTTGCTTAAATCTTTCTTTAACTCTGTAACTGGTGTTTTGTGAGTTTACTGTTGGTTTGGGAGTAGCATAAATCTTTCTTTAACTCTGTAACTGATTTCCTGGAGAACTGTTGCTGGCTGGCTGGGGGAGGAGTTTCTCTGCCCAGAGACAGATCAGCCAATCAAGTTTGTTTGAAATTCAGTTTGTGTCTCTATTTAAGTGTTCACAGAGCCATTTTGTCTGCTTATTCTGCTTGTTGTGGTGAGAGGTAGGAAGGTGAGTTTAACTCTGTAACTGATTTTTTGTGAGTTTGCTGTTGGTTTGGAGGTAGCTCAAATCTTTCTGTAACTCATTCATGCCACAAGAGCTGTTTCAGACTTCTACCACTTGTGTCCTGTATACTCTTAGCACTGCATCCTGGGCCTTTCTAAGCAAAATCAAACCATAACCAGCATGCCACAAACAAATGTGAATACCTCTTGAACTGTAAGTGCTACACACAAAGTACAAGTGGCAAGGTTGCTCAGCACAACATTGCCTTTCCAATGGTGCTATGCAATCAATTTAGTTTTTATTTTATACTAGGTGAAAAACCAAACAACTTTTTTTTTTCAGATTTTTTCAAGATGCTTAGGTGAGGCTTAAGAGACAAATGTCAGCCATGTACATCATACCTTAAACAAATGCGAATAACTCCTGAAATATACATGATAGATGCATAATATATGCAGCAAAATTATTCAGCACAAAATTACCTTTCTAACAGTGCTATGTAATCAATTCTAAGCAATTCAGTTTGTTTAATATTTAGTTAAAAACTGCTGACTTCCTCAGACGTTTCCAGGCCTGAGTGAAAGTCAGCTGAATATGTCTACAGGGGTTATTGACCTGAGTGGCTATGCTTTCAGACACCACCTACAGGTGTATCTAGGCCTGAATGAGTTAACTAGAGGAATATTGCTGGCTGGAAAAGCCCTTCCATGCCCTCTTTCCAGCAGCCTTTCTTAAATACTGGAAAGCCAATGAGGGTTGGGCTTGGAGGCTGTGAGGGAGGAGCTTTGGGAGCTGCAAACTGCCCACATGAACTAACTCTTAAAGCTAATAGTCAGGTGGTGAAAAGTTCAGACACTCAGGCTTTTACTAGTTGGATTTTAAAGTTTAAATGTTTTAAAGTTGAAAGTTTTAAAGTCAAATTGACAAGCTTGGGTTAAGGAAGGGTAACTGCATATTTTAAAGTTGAAAGTCTAAAGTTCAAACTGGCAAGGTCAGGTATAAATGTGTTAACTAGAGTTTCTGAGCTAGCATGCTAGGGAGAAAGGGGTAAAAAAGGACTCAGAAGGAAGCTAGTAGAGTCAAGTATGGTATCCAGCTATTGCTGTACAGACTGTGTGGTAAGGAACTGAGGTTATGTTTAAGTTAAGTGTGAATAATGGAGGAAAGGAAAATGGGGTATTATGTGAGGATTGCACTAGGGTGGAGGGGCATGAATAAGGGTGGTGGGCAACATCAGAATAGTGAATGGAATGGTGGCCACCATGGAGTGAGGGGGGCAGGCACAGGGAGGATAGTAGGGTGCAATGGTTGTGGGGCAGCTGTTTGAATGAATATCCTATGGATACTTGGAGGTTGTCCAATTTGTTACAGGCTGAGGAGACTGGAAGAGGAGGTACAGGAGATCTGGAGGGAGCTGCAGAGGGTGAGGAAGGGGGGGTCTGGGGCAGGAGGGACCCTGAAGAGGAGTAGCTGGGAGAAGCAGAGGAAGAACAGCAGGGCTAAATCCCATGAGGATGTATGGAGGGGGTTGGAGGTGAGGAGAGCAGAGGGGTAGTAAGTGGTGGGAAGGCTCACAGCAGGGGGAAGGAGGAGGAGATGGGTGCAACTGAGGGGGTAGCAAGTAATAGGTTTACAGTGTTGGCATTGGAGGTGGTAGTGGAGGTGTCGGAGATCATGGAAAGAGGGGAGGAGAAGGGTAGTGAAGGCCCACAAGTCAGGAGTCAGGCTTGGAAAGGAAGAAGGCAGAGTGGAAGAGAAGGGTAGAAGTGGAGGGAGAGATGGAAATGGGGGAAGATATAGTAGTTACAAATGGTGTGGATAAAGGTAATAAGGAGCTAGGCAGTGTAGACTCTGAAAATGTGGATAGCGAAAACAGGATGAAGGGGTATGGGATGAGAAGATGTGGCACTAGTGCTGAGGGATTCTATACTGAAAGGGGGGTCAGATGGGGCAGAAGGGGAGAGCGGCACAGTCGTACCTGGGTCAAGGCTATTCTGGGGTTGACCGAGGGCAAGGCAGGGCAGGCAATTTTCAAGTTCACACAGATTGGGAGGGAAAAATCTCACATAGTGATGCAAGTGGGTACAAATGACTTGGCAGGGGAAATGGTAAAGGTGGTAAAGGGGAGAATCAAAAATTTGGGTAGGCAGTGTGAGGAGGTGGGGGGGGTTGGTGGCATTCTCTGAGGTACTCCCAGTACCATGTGTGAGTACAGTGGGGAAAAAAAGGATAGAGGAGTTCAATGAGTGGCTGAGGGATTGGTGCCATACCAGGGAGTATAGATTAGTATCAGACTGGGGCAGAACCTGGGGCAATAGTGACCTATATGCAAGGGACAAGTTACATTTGAGTAGGGAGGGAAAAGGAGTACTAAAATGGGGAATAGAGGGGTATATATCAACAAAGGTGGATTTAAAGTAGGATGGGGTGGCAAAGGGACCGCTGATAGGAAAAGAGTCCAGAAAGGGGAGCCTAGCGAGCTCACCCCCTAGTTGTTTGTAAAGGCAGTGGGGAAGTGACACAGGAAGGGATGAAGGGGGAAGAAGAGGGGTAGGGAAGGGGAGGAGAAAGGCTGGAGGGTGTTCTCACTGAATGCAAGAAGCCTAAGGAATAGGATAGCAGAGTTACTGGCTCTCATGGCGGTGGAGGGGGTGGACATTGGAGCTATCATGGAAATGTGAGCCACTTCAACCTCCTGGGGGTGGAGTGAAGCACCCCAACCACCACAAGTGCAAGGGAATGGGTCCTGCTAGAAACATTTCAAAGCAGCTTTCTGACACAGCTGGTACAGGGGCTGACTCGGTTAGAAAGGACTCTGGACATTGTACTGGATAATGGGGAAGATGTGAGGAATCTGGAAGTGGAGGAACCACTGGCTGGGAGTGACCACTATTCAGTGTGGTTCATGCTCAACATGGGGACAGAAACGGGGCATGAGCACAAGGGTGATTGAGTTTAGGGATGGACTTTAAGAAGATGGGGGAAATTTTGTGTAGGCACCTGGCAGGAATGCAACCGCACATGGATGCAGACCAGAAATGGGAAATCATAAAGGAGGGGTTGGCGGAGGCAACAGAGTCTTGCATTTGGAAGAAAAGCAAGAAGGGAAGGGAAGGGCAAAGAAACCCAGTTGGCTGACACAGGAGGCTATGGAAGGGGTGAGGCCCAAGAGGCAGTGTTTAAAAAGTACAGGAAATAGGATATGGGTGAAGATAGGGATATGTACATGGGGAAGTCCAGGGAGGTTGGACTGGTCAGGGTGGCCAAGGAATCCAGGGAGCTGAGACTGGTGCAGGGAATCAAAAGTGGAGAAAAAGACTTCTTCCACTACATGAAAGAGAGAGAGAAGAAAGAGCAAGGATTAGCTGGTGAGGATTAAGAAGGATGTGGGGGTGGATGGAGAAAGGGGTGGAGCAGGCAGAGACACTGAACAAATACTTCTGTTCTATATTCACTCAGGAGAAGGGGGACAGACACTCCAGGTGAGGGGGTGGGTGGGACGGAATGACAGATGTAGGGATTACAGAGAGCAGGGTACTAGATGGGTTGAGGGCATTAAGGGTGGAAAAAGCACCTGGACCTGATGCCATTCACCCTAGGATGCTAAGGGAGTTGGCAGAGGTCTTGGTGGGGCCACTGGCTGACCTGCTCAATTAGTTCCTGGACACAGGATGTGTACCATAGTACTGGAGCATGGCCCATGTGGTGCTCATCCACAAAAGTGGCCCAGAGGATGAACCAGGAAACAATAGGCCAGTATGCCTCACATCAATCATGGGAAAGCTCATGGAGAACATACTATAAGAGAGGCTAGTGAGCTTCTTGGAGGAAAACAGTCTCCAGGATGGCCAACAGCATGGATTTACAGTGGGCAGATCCTGACAGACAAACCTTGTAGAGCACTATAACTGGATGACGTGGAAACTGGATAAGGGCCATGCACTGGATGTCTTGTATTTGGACTTCAGACAGGTCTTTGATTCAGTGCCACATGAGAGTTTGGGGGGAAGCTGGAATATGTGTCGGGGGACCAAAAATGGGAAATGGATCACAAACTGGCTAAAGAGAAGGCAGCAAAGGGTGATGGTGGTGGGAGACCTCTCATCACCAAGGGCGGTGATGAGCAGGGTAACACAGGGATTGGTACTGGAACCAGTGGTATTTAGGATTTTTATTGCAGTTATCTCACACTGGATTTTGAGCAAGATCAGTCTGTTTGCAGATGATACAAAGATGGGAGATCTGGTTGATGATGTGGAGGGCTAGAAGGGACTGCAGGACGACCTGACTAAGCTGCAGGAATGGGTGGAAACATGGCAGTTAGGTTTCAATGCCAATAAATGCAAGGTTCTACTCTTTGGAGCCAGGAACCAGGGGAGGGACTATCCTTGAATGGGGTACAGTTGGGGAGCTACGCAGAGGAGAAGTACCTATGAGTGATCATTACGGGGAGCATGAACAACTCTGCTCAGTGCAGGAAGGTGGCAACAAAAGCCAACAAAATGCTGGGGGTGTATTGTGAGAGGGGTCTCCTCTAGAAGGAGGGAGGTTATCCTGCCCCTGTATAGGTGATTGGTCAGGCTCCACCTGGAGTACTGCGTGCAATACTGGTGCCCATTCCTGAAGAAGGACATCAGATTGTTGGAGGGGTGAAGTGAAGAACCACAAAGATGATCAAGGGATTGGAGACCAAGACCTATGAAGACAGGCTGGGAGTACTAGATATGTATTCACTGGAGGAGAGGAGGGATGGGGGATATGATCGAGACCTTAAAGCAACAGTATCTGCTAGTTGTTGAAAAAATTCATCATATAGCTTTTTTAGCTTAAATGTATTTCTGACAATCTAAGATTCATGCTCATTATATTTTATTGTTTTCTCAGGTGTGTTATGACTATTTTAATAGCTGATCTTGTAATTAATGGCTCACATCATTAAAGATGGCTGCCATTCACCATTATTTAAAACTCTCTTCCCCTGGTGTTACTTGTTGAATGTGCATGCTAGATTTATGCTGTAGTTTTATTTATTTATTTAGCTTTTGTTTACCGGGTAAGTACACTAGACAAGTATTATGCCTATTTTCAGGAACGACCCAGGAGAGTACAACATAATGATACAGAGTGGTACAGAATAACAACGTAAAGAAGTACATTGAATAACATTATCCAAGGTGTCACAAAGCAGTAAGGCATGTAGTAACACCCTTGACAAACAGTAGTAAGCTACATAGAATCACCAGTTTTTTGGACATAGACAATTTTAACCCAGTCAAGTGCCTTGGTGAGAAATTGAATCGTAGGGACAAGCAAGGTAATACTGGCAGGACCTTAGAAAAGCACAAAGGTCCAGTTGAATAAGGACGTTACCCTAGGGAGGCTTGGGGCACTCGCACGCTGAGGCCTGCTTCAAGAACCCACATAGGGATTTATGAAAGCACTGATGGGAGGGGGCTGAGCAAACCTGCACAGGAAAGGAGTTCCAGAGTCTAGGAGCGCATACAGCAAAGTCCCTGTCCCCCATAAGGGTTCGGGAAGGGGGTACTGTTAGCATCCCAGGAACCTGGGACCTGAGAAGGTAGGGGGAGAGGTCAGCAGATGATAGAAACTGAGCCATCCCCGTTGGGGTGCCAGTTCTTATTACTTTACCTACAAGGTATCCCAACCCAATGTCCAGGTAATTAGATGGTGAGAGCCAGCAGAGTTTGTCATAAAGCTCACAATGGTGGGTGAGACGGGGGCGGCCAGAGAAAAATGGCAGATGTTGTTCTACGTCATGTGCCACCATGTAAGATGAGTTTTGGAGGTATGAGCAAATTGGTGCAGACCGTAACTAAGGGAGGGAAGTAGTACACCTCTCGCAAGAGCCAGATGAGCTGCAGGTGTGAGGTTATATTTGGCCCAGCAGGCCAGGCCCAGTTTGCAGTTCACTGCCCTGCGGGCATTTAATATATGACTCCCCAGGTTGAGCTGAGGGTCAAGTGTCACCCCAAGATATTTGACGGAGTTCACAATTGGTAGGGAAATTCAGTCCAGACTAGTAATACCCAAAGGAGCTGGTGAGGCTTTGATTTTGGCTGCTGATCCAAATAGCATAGCCTGCATTTTTTTCAGGTTAAGAACCAGTTTGTGTTTAGTTACCCAGGCCAGGATATTGTTAAACTCCTCAGACAGGTGCTGGTTGAGAGTCGCAATGTCCCGGGAGTGGGCCATGATAACCAGGTCATCCGCAGAAAGAGCGGCACTGCAGTTAGTTACTGCTGCTGGGAGCTGGTTAACAAAAATGGGGAAGAGCAGGGGGCCCAGGACAGAACCCTGGGGGACGCCAGAGGTCACCGGCAAGGGATCAGAGAGGACTTTGTTGAATCTGGTCCACTGCATTCTGCCATGTAGGTAGCCAGTTAGCCAGTTCATAGCAGAGGTGGACAGGCCAAGGGACCGCATCTGAGTACAAAGCAACACGTGATCAACAAGGTCAAAGGCTTTGGACAGGCCAATAAATATTGCTCCAGAGAGTTTGCCCTGGTCCATGGCCGCTCTGATGCTAGAAGTGACAGAGACCAAGGCTATGGTAGTGCTATGCCCCTTACGAAAGCCGTGTTGGGCTGGGGACAGCAACTCATGGACCTGTATGTACTCTGAAAGTTGCACGGCCACAATTTTTTCAAGGATCTTGCTGAGAGATGATAGAATAGTGATCGGACGATAGTTGTCCGGTCCTTTGCGATTGCCCTGCTTCAGTACAGGGACAATCCTAGCCACCTTCCTGATATCAGGAATAACCCCCAATGCAAGGGACAGGTTAAGAATGTGGGCTACTGTGGAGGCAATGTAGGAGGCGCCTAGGTTCATAAGCTTGGGCTCCAGGTTACCAGGGCCAGGGCTGGAGTGCTGGGAGAGGCCGGAGAGGAGACTCAGCATATCCTTGACTGAAACTGCCCTAAGACAGAATGGTGGTCAGGGGGGTGGGCCTCCTGCCATGCAGGGGAAGGGTGGCAAGTAGTACACTCATCGGGTGGGAAGAATGAGGAGAGAGCCAATAGGTTGGAGAAGTGAGAATTGAGGGAATTGGTAATCGTGTGGGGATTGTTACAGGAGACCCCTCCGATAATCATATCAGATACCCCCGCATTAGAGGGCCCACTGACAAGAGTTTTTTATGTTTCTCCAAAACCGTCTAGGATCATTGGCAGAGCTGAGTATGGCGGACTTACAGAAGTCACTGTTAGCTACCCTGATGGCCTTTTTACACTTCTTTCTGAGATTTCTATATTGTTGGAAAATTGTCTGATTAAAGAAACTTTTGAAGTGGGCCCAACACTTGTCTCTAGCCCGCATAAGGGCTAGGAGATGCCCATGCAACCATAGAGTGGTAGACCCCCTCACCCTCTGGGTGACCGTAGGGGCATGCTTGTCTTGCAGGGCACTGAAGATGGTGAGAAAGTGGGTAGCAGCTACTGAGGGATCAGAGGCTCCCAGCACCCCGGACCAGTCAGTGAGCCTTAGGTCCTCCCAAAACACTTCCGGATCGAACCTGGAGAAGTTCCTGATATGAATGATTTTGTGAGGAATTTTAGGGAAGGGGATTTTCCATACACAGAAGACCGGGGAACAATCGGAGATACAGTCTGATAGGATTCCAGCAGAGGAGATCCTTTCAGGACGATTTGACAGGATCCAGTCCAGTAGGGAGCTAGAGGATCCATTGGCCGACCATCTGGTTGGCTCCTGGACAAGTTGTGTCAGGGTAAGGTTAGCAAGTAGATGCTCAAACTGCTTCACATTGCCACCTGCCCAGTTAAGGTTCACATCGCCCATGATTACAAGTTTGTTGTCCCCAGTGCTGGGACCTACAGTGTCCAGGAGGTGGGTCATGCCTGGAAGCCCACCCTTTGGGGGATTATAGGTACATACCACATGTAGTTTCTTGGTGTTCCCAAGTAAGAATAAGACATGCAGCAGCTCACAAGGGGACAGGGAGGATGGCTGGTGTGCCACTGGGGATACCTTACAATGGCTCCTGTAATAAACCAAGATGCCACCTCCCCGCTTATTCTGAGATCTGTCCAGTCGTATGAATTCATAACCAGGGAGCACACAGACTGAGTCAGGGATCGAGGATTTAAGCCAGGTCTCAGTCACATCAAGGATATCAGGTTTGTAGAGTGAGACCCATGTGACTAACTCATCAAGTTTGGGCAGCAGTCTCTGAATACTGAGATAAGCAACTTTTAGACCCTTGCCTAGCCCCCATACAGGGGAGATTGAAGAGGCCAGGTAGTTTGGGCCTGGATTAGATTCAATGTCTCTGGCCAGGAGTAGTATCAAAAGGAAGAGCCAGAGGAGGTGCCGCCTGTTGGCAGCCATGCCTGTTGAAGGCTTGCTGGCTAGATTTTGCTATACCCGGGCAGAGTACAGTAGACACCTGAGGTCAAGGCAGCATGTGAGACAGCAAGGTGTCTTGGTAGTCACTAGGAGATTAGAGAAGGAGAAGTAGGGCACTTCATTGGAGGGAGACTTCTCACAGTAGCCCCGTATGGTCAGCAAGGGAATAGTAACCACTTGGAGAAGAGCTAGCCCCAGTATGAGACCAGCAAGGATAGTAGCGCTATGAGAGGGAGGTGATACACCACCGATCAGTGCCATAGGGGACTCCCTTCCCTAAGTTGGGAGATGCAGGTTCCTGGGCCACAACAGGGCTGAGGACTAGGCAGTACTTATAGTTCAAGCCAAGTCAGCAGGGAACAGACTAGAACAAAGGGGAGCTAGGAGCTGTAAACCAAAGAAGCAACCAAGGCACAAATTCCAAGAAATGGCAAGTGGGGAAGGGAGAACAAGGCACTTCTGTACAGTTAAACAATATTTGTCAAATAGGGAGTAAGATCACATTTCTTAGATCAATGAGAAGCAAGGAACATTTTAGGCAGTGTGCATCAGGGAGCAGCTCAGGACAATAGCAAAGAGTATGCTCACACTGTGTATTTTCAGCAGAATATACCTCTTTGATCTAAGCAGGACCTCCCCCTAGACAATGACAATATGTAAGCTCTCACTATGTATTAAAGCAGAATATGCCTCTTGCGTTCATGCAGGACCTCCCCCACTACCTGATAAGGTGAGTCAGGCCCTGGAGGAGGAGCATGTGGGTATTTAATGGGAGGAGGGAATGAGGTGGGTGGGTGGGCCAAAAAATTCTCAGGAGATCAGTCTCCTGCAGTCTAAGCAGGTAGCTTAGGAGTGCAGCCGAGAAGGCCCGCCAGAGCTAGGGAAGCCACCGGCAGCTCGAACTCGGCTCCAGGACAAGATGCGCGAGGGGGAAACCTACCTGGCACAGGTCTCCCTCGCCTCCCCTCCAGCGGCCAAAGACAAAGTTAGTGAGCGAGATAGCAGGTCCGTTTCTCCCTTAAGAGCAGAAAGCGATAGCATCACAAACAGCAGGGAGCCAATGAATGAAGGTGCACTAGGCACCAAAGTTCAAATCCAACAGTCAGGGATATTTGGTCCGTCAGCAGGGGAAAAAAATTACAAGCTGCTTCAACTTCCGCAGGTCTGAATACCTGCTGTGTCAGCTTCCATACTCGCAAGGACAGGATTCCCGGGACATCTGTCCAGATGGTGAGTTCAATCAGGAGATCAGTCTCCTTCAGTCTAAGCAGGTAGCTTAGGAGTGCAGCCGAGGAGGCCTGCCAGAGCTAGGGAAGCCACCGGCACCTCAAACTCGGCTCTGGGACATGATGCACGGGGGGGGACCTACCAGACACAGGCCTCGCTTGCCTCCCCTCCAGCAGTCAAAGACATTTCTTCTGCATGTTTCTGATAGTCAACAGTACAAAATATTTATTTATTTTCATGGTGGGTGTGGCATGGGTGTGGCAAGGGTGTAGTAACTTTTAAAAACTTCAAGACCCCATGTCTTGGTTCAGGAATGAAAGAAAATGAAAATAAATATGTGTATCATTATATTTTTGCCAGACAAACCTTTTTACTGAAAAATGTGTATGCTTATTATCTGAAGAAGATAAACAAGACCAATACAGAAGGGATTTTTCCGATGAGAAGGGGGAGGGACACAAGAGGTCATGGACTGACATTGAAGGGGGGAAGAGACAAGAGGGAGATGAGGAGACATTTTTTCATGGAAAGAGTGGTGGACAAATGGAACATCTTATCAGATGATATAGTGTCCTGTAAGACACTGGGCAGATTCAGTAGGGGTTGGGACAGGGTAAGGGAAAGGGATACTACGAAGGGGGCTGGGAGAGCAGCTGCGAGATGAGGGGCTAGCTGCACACTCGAGCAGACTCGTTAGACACTGAGGCCTGTTTCTGCTGGCAATTTTGTATGTTCATATGTTTACTGTGGCTAAAAATTCCATTTGAACCATGCATGTATTAAGTAAAATGTGGCTTGTTTTGAGAGACTGGTCATTTGAGCCTGTCCTGCCAGAATTCTAAAAGGTGCAATCACTGTGATGACACATGGCATTCTTTAAAATTTTGCCTGTAGGTCTTTCAAAAGTCAAATTGCCAATTAGACCCGGCAATGCAGGACTTTTATGTGAACATGGCCCAGAAAACAAGTTCTTGAACATGTACTCAATCTAGAATTCACAAAGTGTGTAGATCATGCGCTCTGCAAATTATATCTTCTCCCTTACCAGGTCTGTCAGAAAAAATGCTAGCCATCCCTGGAGATGTTTTGGCCACTATGGTGCCTACTCCAGATTCTTCTATAGAGTCTGACAATAACCCTGAGGGCTCAGAAATTATCCTAGAGTGCTTGCCCATACCCCCTGAACACTGAAGCCATCTATATTGAGAGCATGGAGGTGGCTACAATCCAAAGGAAATGCCCCCCCTCCTGACACCTGGCAGTTTCATGTAGTCACCCAGAGAAGAGGGGGAAGGTCAGCCTAGGGCCAATTCATGAAGTCAGACACCATGCCTATGTCAAACAAATCTGAGAGATCTTAACATCACAGAAATCTTGATGGGCACTGAGGGGAATTCAGACTGCTCCTTAGTAGTTTCTTCCCAACCAGCATTCTCCTGTAGTACTGAAGGAAGGCCTACTGACTCACGATCCTCCAGATGGAGAAGGATATCATGAGACACAGGAGATCTTTGTATGATGGACCATCATGTTGGTACATTGGGGAGGAAGCCTTTTCTGGTGTTGAAGTTCTTTTTAGGTCTTTGGAGGTCAAGGTAGAAAGATTGATTGACCTTGTCCTTGGATGTTTTCTTATTCTGGATATCAAGATTTTGAATTATGGTCTAAGGCTAATATACACACATGCACCATAAACATAATCCGCAAGCATAGGGTGCCACGTGAAAACTGCCAAGCTTCTTCAGTGACACATGAAAATGGTGAATAGATTTGGGTGAGTACAGATACAGTGATTCCTGTATCATCAGGGCGCTTTGCCCCCACACCTCCTTTCTAAGTATTCTAACTTCAGGGGGGTGCAACTTGGGAAGGGGGAAACCCTCCCCAGTCACCGTAAGTGCAGTCGCCAAAATCCATCACCATTTTTATGCTCACCATTATTGTGGTTGCTGTTATCATGGATCACCCAAGCATAGAGATTTGTCAATAATACAACCCTTCCTGTTTAGTACTAAGAGTGTACACCAAGAGGAGACATCAGTTGTGACTTAATTCTACTGTATGGGGAAGCACAGAAAAAATATTTAGTGATATGCTGTTTCTCTGGAACATTATAAAATCTGCTGGGCTAAGAGATACCTTCTCTGTCTGCCAATCTCAATCAGAGCATACCTTTTTTAAGGAGGCACTTTCAACAAAAAGTGATTTGTTCCTTTCCCCTTGGCTATCATTGGATAATACTGTATTGTCCCCTTTGGCGATATCAAACCATAAAAACTTTTGGTGGACCAGTAACTCCCCACTAGAAACCAGAAACACAGAGACTGAATATTTCTTTATTCTATGTCCTGGAAATATGCATGAAACATATGGCCCTCCTGTCATCTATGCATTTGGTTTTTGATATATATGATGACTCCATTAATTGTTGGAAGGACACCAACACAGATTCAAGAAGGGTTTTCCAATCACACTCCAGCCATATGCAAAATAAGAAGTACCTAAAATATCTATCATTGAGAACTCAGCTGAATAAACATTTGTCGTGCCCAAGGACTCTGTGTCCAACTTCACCCCCTCTCAAAACTATTAACATCAAAAAAATGAAAGCATTTCAATATAAATTTGGCACTCGGGGAAAGCACTAGAGGACAATCGCTTTGACAGTTGCAATGACTGGGTAGAGAAACTTTTTTTTTTACTTCTCTAAAGAATATGGCTGGAAGGATTTCAGGTAGACTAAAACACTGTTATAGCAGTTATACAGTCCCATGTTATTGAATGTCTCATGTCTGCTGCAATAATAGAACATTTTTTAATCATTTCATTGAAGGTATTACTCCCCCAGTTCTTTCCCATATGGATCAGTTATTGTTAACTAAAGACAAGGCAGCAGCAGAAATACAGGAAGCCATAAAATCACTCAAAAATCCCTGGAGATGATGGTCTGCTCAGTTATCTATACAAGAGAATAGCTGCTCTTTTATCACCAGAAATAGCAATAGTTTTTAAAGCCTTTTAGGGAAGGATATTGAAAGAAATAAATTAGCCAAAGGGTTGCTTATTTTCTATTTCATAAGAAAAGCACCACAAGAAGAAATCCAGAATTGGTGCCACATCAGTTTACCTAACACTGATAAGAAAATCCTGACAAAAATTATACTTCATTGCAGTCTTCAGCTCAACTATTGTTACTGCTTTCTGGAACTGCTAAGTACTGTTGCAACCAAAGACATGATCAGGTTTTTCCTAAACTTTCTGAAATATCGCTAGAGAAATTCCCTGCCTGCCTGCAGTTCAACAGTAGACCACCAGACAGACTCTCTTTAGACATTTCTGAAAATATCTGACCATGTCTTTGGCTGCAACTGTAAATAAAATAATGAGTACTGGGTGGGAAAAAGTCTGCATTAACATGGGACCCAAAATAGGGAAACAAATAGGACTATTTCAAAATACAAACACAAAACAATATATTGAGGTGATAGAACACAAGTCTCACATGCCCACATTTACAATTATATTTAAAAATGTAAACAACATTGTTTATGTTAACTTTAAATATTTGTTATAAAAACAACTAAAGTGCAACCTTTTGGACAACATCTAATACATTTCACAATTTATGGTTTTAAATCTTTGATTTTATTGTTTGTTTATTAATTGGGTTGGAATATGAGTCTTAAAACTGATTAGGACACTTCTGTCAAGAAGGCCTGGTATTGCTCAAGGCTTCTGAATTGGACGGTTGCGTTTTGTGCTTTACTCAGATGTACCTTATGTATACCATTATGTGCATAGGGGTGTTTCAAGAATACATGCCCTACATTGCAGCCCAGTTGAAAGATCTGTTTCATTTTAATAGGGATTTAAGTCAGCTGGGGGATGACCTACCCAGTCACTAAAAAACAACCAAATAACATAAAATAAACAATAAATGATATTAAAGAACACTATATGGAACTGGAGGTCCTTAGAAATAACAGACAGAGGTATAAACAGCACAGAAGGCAAAGGCAATGAAGAGAAACTGATATTAAAACATTTCATCATGAAAGTTGTTTCAGGGAAAGAAGGCTCAGAGTTTTAATGCCTAGCTCTAGGGAAATGGTAACATCTGAAGTCTCAGGGGATACTTTAAATTATTGTAAGGAAGTGCTATTGATTGCTAGATCACTGGCAAAAAAAGATAAATACTGTATAATACCAGATCTAGTCACTGAACTGGAGAGAGAGAGAGAGAGAGAGAGAGAGAGAGAGAGAGAGAGATGATTGTTATAGCAGAAACTTGGTTAAATGAAACAGAAAACTATATTCTAGTAGAAACTGCTTCCTCTACCTATTCTATTATTCTTTCTATGAGGGATGAGCAGCAGGATTGGAAGAGGTGGCAATCTGTTTTACAATAGGCTAAGATGCATTCAGTGGCAACTATGGCCTACAATATGCAGTACTCAAAAAATGTAAGGTTTATGACTGATCTTGCATGATTTGTAAGAATAACATAAGAATATACACTTAGGGCACAATTTTCACAGGCTCAGGACTGGTGCAAGAGGCTAGCATCACAGAGAAATTGTGCATGGTGCACCTTGTGCCTCACCTTGCATCAGTCCCGATTTTCAGACAACCTCTGTGGCACCTAGGGATCCACTTTCACCAGCTATCCTTGCACTATCCTTGCAACAGATGCAATGGTGTGGCACAGCAGAGTAAGGCTTGTGCCAGGGCAGCACGCTAGGGAAATGGTAACATCTGAAGTCTCAGGGAATAGTTTAAATTATTGTAAGGAAGTGCTATTGATTGGTAGGTCAGTGGCAAAAAAAGATAAATATAATATCAGATCTAGTCACTGAACTGGAGAGAGAGAGAGAGAGAGAAAGAGATGATTGTTATAGCAGAAACTTGGTTAAATGAAAAGGCAAACTCTATTCTAGTAGAAACTACTTCCTCTACCTATTCTATCATTCTTTCTGTGAGGGATGAGCAGCAGGATTAGAAATGGTGGCAGTCAGTTTTATAAGAAGATAAGGTGTGATAAGTGGCAACTATGGCCTACAATATCCAGTACTGAAAAAAAATGTAAGGTTTATAACTGATCTTGCATGATTTGTAAGAATAACATAGGAATATACACTTAAGGTTCAATTTTCAAAGGCTCAAGACTGGTTCAAGAGGCTTGCATCATGGAGAAATGGTGCACATGCACCTTGTGCCTCACCTTACATCAGTCCCAATTTTCTGACAACCTCTGTGGAACCTAGGGGTCCACCTGCACCGGCCAGCCTTGCAACAGATGCAATGGTGTGTGGCACAGCAGAGTGGGGCTTACACCAGGGCAGCATCTCAGTGTCCCCTTAATTGGGATTCTGCAACCCCTGGCATGGGGAGCATGGGCCATCAGAGTTAGACCAGCCAGGAGCTGGTCTAACAGCCCATGTACCAATCCATGTGCCTTGTCATGGTGGACAGTGGCCCTGCCCCCCATTAGTGCCCCTGCCAGTGGGCATCTGCCACCCTCCCACACCCAGCCAAGTATCCCCTGAGTGGGGTGGGTCACCATTTGTGAGGTCCTAAGCTCCCCCACTAGTCACCATACTGCCCCACCCACTGCCTACCACAAATGGAGCCATGGTAAGCCACCACCCCCAACCTGCCCTGGTACTCCCTCAATGGACTCTGACAGCAGCCAGTGGGTACCCTCTATGGCCACCAATGCTGCCAAACATGCTGCAGTCTGTGGCATCCCCTGCTGTGCACCAGATGTTTGGTGCACAGGGCAACTTGCAGCAAACATGGGGTGTTTGGTGCCAGGACCCAATTTTTTACAGAATTAGGTGCAGGGTCCCTGGTGCACCTGAGTTCACTACATTCAGGCTGTTGGTGCAAAATGCCTTGGTCTAATGGGGCTTTGAAAATCAAGCCCTTAGTGTCAAAATTACTATAAATTCTTCTAATGATTGTGCACACATTTTAGTACATACACAAACTGTCCTTTTTTCGCATGAACAAATGCACATTTATTGCTAGTACACAAAAGCATTTTGCAAGATCACAATATAAGTTTTAACACCAGTCAAGAACTCTGCAAGTTAAAAATGTACTGTAGTATGGTACAAAAGATTTATATTTGCATGTTTCTTGACTATTTTGAGCACAGGATTATTTTCTTGCATTATTCTGACAAATACGTATACAATAGACGTTTGTAAGAATAGTGCAAGAAAAACATCTTGGGCCCAATTCTCAAAAATCCCAAGAATGCCAGAAGCCCTGGGTGCACTAAACATATAGTAAACATATAGCACACAGTGCATGTAGCATTTCCAGGCCAGTGATTGGGATTCTCAATCCCATATGCTGATTACAGTAAATTAAATCAGGATTTTCTGGTCCAGCTTGAGGTATGTGACAAGCTGATTGAAGACTAAGGGCCTTGGGAATATCTTGAACTCTCTGAGCATGACTGTTGCTGCAACTGTAGTTGTAGTTGTCACCTGCTCGCCATATACTTAATCAAAAGAATAAAGTAGATCTTTTGTAAGTTGAATTTGAGAAAGGCTAAGAACTGAAGTCTGTCTGGATCTAGCTTTAAACAATGTGGTGAAGCAATATTTGCAGTTGTACTGAAACATTTTTCTGAAGCAAATAATGTTAGAACAAAAACTAAATAAATAAAGAATGCATCCAAGGCAATACAAAGTCACTTTAGCCAATGAACACCACATTACTCATCTATCTTGCCAGAATGTGATCAGATCACTATTTCTGCTAGTTAGTGGCCCTGCTAGATAAACATGCAACATGTTCTCTGGTAGCAGCTACAAGACCTCTCCAAAATGTCCGAGTGACTCAAATATTTGGTATCAGAATGTCCTAGGTTGTCTCTGAATTATCGCTATCCAAGACTTCTTCATGTTATGCTAAGTCCTGGCATAGATACCAAGCAAAGTCAACAGAAACACTGCCTGAGGAGAAGCAGGGCAATTGGGAGGTTGTGTATGCACATTTTCATACGTTTCATCAAGCTGTCTTTGCAGCTTCATCAAACATGGCCACAGCAATTTTATTTTGTTATACTCTATGCATTCATGTACAAAAACATATCCTTATATCTGTGATTGAGTAGTTCTGCCATGCCTTTCAGTATATGTGATGTAATGCTGTCAAATCTGTCTGCAAGTTGTGTCATTTAAATATGGATAGGGTTATATTGGAAAAATGAATGACCCACCCTGAATTAGATCCCTATAAAAATATATTTTTTGTAGCAGAAGGAGACACTGAGCTAGAAATCTGAATCTGAAAGTTGTGAAACTTGTCAGAAACACCTGTTCCACCACTTGAATAAGTACTGCATTCTTCTGAATAACTCACTTGAACTAGTTGTTTCACTGCTTACCTAGTACACCTGCTCCTACTGGACTATCATTGCTGTCATTCTTTTACCTATCATCAGTACTGCCACAGCTACCATGACCATGACCACCAGTCTTGCCTTGTTGGATTACTGCAGAAAATCATTAATAATGGTGTGCATGGCATTCAAGCAGATTCTGATTGGGAATGATCATACTGTGGGATGTGGCAAGATGAGAAACTTCATTTTGCTAAATTCTTTGTGAAGTTTTCTGACTTCACTTAACATTAAGTGACACTTTGCCTTGTTCTTTACTCAGAGAAGTGCCTACTTTGCCTGGTGAAATTGCAGTACAGTGGCACTTACCTGGCAAATGTGCTGTCTCAGTGCCACTCTGTGTAGTTCTCACTGTGTGAAGAACACCATGAAATGTACATCTTTTTTATTCATATTTACCCATCCACTGTTCAACTGTCTACCATCCCCCATCCTACCTACCATACTTTAAAAAATTATTTCCCAACCACACCGTCAATCTTTAGTTCCCACCTCCCACCCCCAGAGTCTGTCAAAATTGCTTATTGTGTTATTGACATGTTGCATCAGTGACAGCAATAATCCTTTCCCCACCAATGCAAAGTCAAGTAATCTCCCACCACACTCACCCCATTAATTACTCTGTTGACCCTTTAAATCATAAAGTAACCCCCACCATACATCTTCCAGCAGCCAACCTCCCTCCTTCCCCAAGCCCCTCAAAGTTTAATGATCTATAGAGACGAACACACAAAAAAAATAGTCACTCAAAGGAGCGATCATGCTCCCTGCAGTGTCCTTTATTTAATGAATGAATGATGTCCTTTTTAGTAACACCTGACTGACAAAACTATCAACCAGTCAAGTGTTGCTATAGAAGACACCATCATGCATTCTCTTTTTATAGGTTTTTAAGAGTATACTTATACTGTGCTTTGGCAGCTGGGGGTGTGGAGGAAGTGTGGGTGCTGGAGGGTGGGGATAGCACGTGATTTCAGGGTATATTATTAGGGTTGGGGAAGTGGGTGGTTAAAAGTACATAATTTTCCATGGGTGGGCGAAGGAATTATTGTACTATAGGCCCTACAATACTCTTAAGAAAGGAAACTCAATAATGACTGTGGGGTGGGGTGGGAAGAGGAAGTAGGGTGCTAGAGGATTGCAGAGTGGAGGGACAATATGATTAATGGTTTGGGTGGCTTATGGGGTGGTATGAGTCATCTGCACACTGGATGGAGGTGCATTACATGTTTAAAACTGTTTTTGTAAAACAAGGGAAAAACACTTCACATAGTTTTTGTTGGCAAAGTGCTACTTCACCTGGCAAAAACTGTATAGTGACACTTTATTGTCACTTTTGCCACTGGAATGCCACAATGTGTAAACTTCTCTGGGTAAAAAATTTTTCACTTGAAGATAAACTTTTCGAAGTGTCACTTGACAGTAAAATTTGAGCAAATTTATGAAGTTCTCAGGAAGAAGCGTTTCCTGAACTTGTCACATCTCTAATCCTTACTAGGGGGTCACTGCTTGCTCTAATATTATTTAATGTGTACCTTCTATTTCTTGCTGAGCTCTTCAAAAAGTGATTGAAAAGATGGTAATGGTGCAGTTGGAGAGTCATCTGAAAAAGTATGACATCAACAAGCCTCTCCTTTCTGGTTTCAAGTTGAGTCTTAGCACTGAGTCTGCCCTCATTAAGGTGTTCTGTGACCTCTTCCTGACATGAGACACTGGACTTTGTTCTGCCTTGCTCTGTCTGGATCTCTCTTTGACATTTGACATGGTGGATCATGGGGTGCTACAGGTAAAGTTATGTAGGACGCATGAGAAAGGGGTTATGGTGGTTTGAGGCTTACTTGTCTAGTAGCAGCATGCACCAGGTTCTTACATTTCAGATAGAGTATGCTCTGCTGTGGAGTGTCTCATGGTTTGATTCTGGCTGTAGTCCCATGTTGTTTGCTGTGTGCATGCTGACATTGGGGAGATTTTTAGATGGTACAGGCTGGGTTTCATAGCTATGCTGATAATACCCTTCTCTACCTCTTTAGTGCCTAGCTGAAATTCATGGCTGCATGACTGCCAGCAGTATCAGTCTCAACTCATCAAGAATGGTGCTACTAAGGGAACTAGATACAGAGGGTCAGCAATGAACAGCAGTAGTGCTAATTTGCCATACTTGATTGATACTAGACTGGAACCTGTAGATAAGGTTAGAAATCCGGATGTCATTGTGGACTACAGGAGGACACTAAGAACATACAAAAAAAAGCCAGCAGAAGAATACTACCTAATCTATCACATCTGCTCAGCAAGTGATGCAGGGTTTGGTCTTGCAATTTATGCCAATGACCCTGGCCCCCTGAACCATCCATCCCTCTCCCCCTTCTCCCCTTCCTTGGTCCCAAGAGTTCCCTTTGTGCTTGTCCCAGGCTCTCTTGAATGCTCCCACTGTCCTTGCTGATACCACCTCCTTTGGCAGCTCATTCCAGGTGGACACCACACTCTCTGTATAGAAATATTTCCTTACATCCCTTCTGAACCTCCCCCCCATCAATTGTAGACTGTGTCTCCTAGTGGTGCTGCTGTCACTCATTTTAAAGAGACCCTCCCTTTTCACTCTGTTCTTCATGTACTTGAAGGTCTCTATTATATCACCCCTCTGCCTCTTCTCTTCCAGGGAGTGCATCCCCAGGGCTCCCAGCCTTTCCTCATAGGATCTATCCTGTAGCCCATCAATCATCTTGGTTGCTCTCCTCTCGACTCCCTCCAGCATGCTGACATCCTTCTTAAGATAAGGATGCCAGTACCTCACCCCATGATCCAAATGTGGCCTCACCAGTGACCTGTACAATGGTAATATAACCAAGATCTACCTACTACTGAATTCCCTTGCAATACACCCGAGCATCCTGTTAGCCTTCACCACTGCCTTATTACATTGAGAGGTGTGTTTCAGGTCATTCATAATCACTATCCCTAGATCCTTTTCCTCGTTGGAAGCAGTTACCTGACCTCCTCCTATGTAATACTCTGTCCTAGGGTTCTTGGCCCCATGTGCATCACTTTGCACTTTTTGGCATTGAAATCAAGTATCCAGATTCATGACCATCTCTCTAGTCTAGTGAGGTCCTCCATCAGGTCCTATATCTCCTCCTTGTTGTCCACTATCCCACAGAGTCTGGTGTCATCCACAGATAGGCAAATTTTGCCTTTAATGCCTTCCTCCATATCACTTACAAAGATATTGAACAAAACTGGCCCCAGCACCAATCCCTGGGGACCCCACTGGCACCTCCTTGGTGCTGGAGAACTCACCTCCAATCACTACTCTCTGCATTGTACAACTCAACCAGTTTTCAACCCATCTTAACATATTCTCCCCCATACCACTAGAACATCAAATGTCAGCAGTATTCTGCATTAGCTTTTTCCACCTATAAAATGGCACCAGGAGTAAGACCGATCTTATGCCAGCTGACTAGATAAAACTGGTACATATAGTACAATTGTTGTGTCTAGACAGTATTACTGCAACAGCCTTTATCTAAGGTAATCTGTGGGGCTGTGTGTCACCTGCAGCTAGTGCAGAATGTGGCAGCTGGATGACTGTTGAGGCTTTCTGTTCTGTGCAGATTATGCCGGTACTCTCTGACCTGCATTGGCTACCAGTTCCATGGCCTATAAACTTTAAAGTATGTTTGTTAATCTTCAAGGCCCTGCATGGTCTGGTTCTTAGCTACCTCAAAGACATCCTGATCATATACACTTCCATTTATCCACTTCATTCATCTAAGGTGGGTCGCTTATGTGTTCCATGTTCATGTTTTAAATCTGGTCTGGAACACATCCCCCTCCATGTCTGAGGGTCTCCCTCAGTGGACACTTTAAAAATCCTGTTTAAAAACATATCTTTTTAATTTTAATTAAGGATCCAGATAATTTGTGATGTTAGTTTTTATCTGTACATCCTGTAATGTTGTATTGTTTTAGTCTGTGTTTTAGGTGCCCAGAGCCTCTGGGGATTGCGTACTATTGAAATAAAATTATCTTGCCCTGCCAAAATTATATTATGCTTTGTCTTATCTTCTGGTAGCAGTATGTATTTTTTTTTCTTTAAGTCTGCATTTCCAGACTTGATGCCTATTTAGAGATATTCCCATTTCCATTAGTTACAAGCCAGACAAAATAAGGAATTAACTGAGTATGCATTAGTTTTAGTCACAGAAGCTAATGTTCTTTGGGGGAAGCTCATTTACCTTTCTAAGGGGACTATGCAATCAAAAGGCAACAGAAGAAATATACTTGTGTAAAAAAGTTATCAGCTCTTTGACTGCAAAGACTACCATCCCTAATTAGGCAGAGGATATTTCTGCCAAGATCTCTATAAAAACACTCTGCACAATTCAAGCATGCTCTATCCAGTGGCATAGTTCTGTCGACCCCTGAATGTGACCTGCTCCCAGTGGAAAGCAATTTAATGCTCCACTGCACATAGAGTAGTATATATGAATCACAAAAACCCTAGATAAATTAATGACAGCTACATCTGAATGAGGCTGCTTCTAAGCCTCTTATCTGCAGCCAGGCAAGCTTGTTTCACCTTAGTTTAGAAGATAAAGCCACATGGCAGGCTGCCTTGGTGGGTTCTCATCAGACAACAGCCTCAGCTCTACATTAGAAGTTACCCCCTATTATTTAAAGCGATATGACAGCAAACACAATCAAACAAAAAACTAAGCTTGTAGCAAAAATATCCATAGGATATGTACTGTCATTCTTAAGGTATTCTCTTACTTTATCTTTGCTGGAAATTTAGGGATGACATCGTTGCTAATTTAAAGGACATGGAACAATTCTGCCTTATTAAATCATTTTTTTTCTCAGCAATTTGCTGTTATAAACAGCTCTGTGTGTTCAAGAATGCTGATTAGCAGAACAGCTTAAAGTTGATTCAAGGAGGTGGTTTACCACACTGTTTCATCCTCTGTTCTAATGCAGTAATCAGTAGTTTACAAAAATAGTTAGCTGCCTGTAAGTGCATCTGTGCCTGTCTGCATTGATGCACATGAGAAGATGTGTCACAAATTGTACATTTCTGGGCAAATTGTGGCAAATCCACTCACAATGCAATATGTAAAATATTTGTGTAATGCACACTTTGCAATTCACTACGACTGCATAAATTTTACTATGTGAATTAATGCAATTTGACATGGCTAAAGCTTGTAGTAAAGCATGTCAATCAGCATAGTAAAATTCACCGAGGTGCAAAGTTCTTGTATAATGTGTAAATTTGTGTAGTAAAATTCATTCAATTTCACAAATTTTACTATGCATATTGACACATTTTGTGGCAAACTCCATGAATTGCAGAGTTTAAAACACTGCACACAGCTACACATCGGAAATTTTTTTTAATAACAAGCATGAGACAGGGCTAGGCAACTGAATAGAATAGCATCATCTTGGTAATTTTCACCGAAACATTTTTTAATAGTGATAAAATCTGTGTAAAAATGTATATGGTGTTACAGCCCCTTCAGAAACATGAAGATGCCAGTCACCCAGCTGATTGGCATGACCAGTTGCACACACATGTGCATAATCAGAGGGCACCTTTTACCATTTTGGCAATGAAACAGAGCTAGCCATATGACCAGTAATTCATGTGACCAGTGGGGCCACTTCTTGCAAAATTGATTAGGAATAAAGGATCATTTATAGCCATGTTACCCCCCCCCCAAACAACCCCGCCAAAAAAAACACTTTTCACCATTCTAGTTATGAGATCAGATGCAATTTCATCGTGAATGGGTTCAGTTGAGAAGTGATATCTTTGTTTTATCTGTTCTAAGTGTTAATAATATGGGATTTTCAAGATAACTGTTATTAAGCTTCGAAGGAAGGACTTGTTGGTCCAAATGCTAAAGCTATTTGTTCTTTTTGTAACATTCTTGTTGGTCCAATAAAAGGTATCAAACCAACTTTATTTATTTATTTATTTTGAAAGTCAAATTTACAACTTTTGAGTAGTGGATTCATTTACAAAGGCACCTCATCGCAGGGAGGGTAGACATGATTACAGTGCTAACATACAGGTGCAATACAGATAACAATAAGAACACATTTACAACAGTGGTTTACAGATAAAGTTGCATACAGTAAGTTACAATCATATAAAATATTACAATAATAGAATGTAGAACCCTGGATGTACCAGGGAGGAGTACCTATGAGGAAAGGTTAGGGGGGCCCAGGGGTGCAGAAAAAGGGGGAAATAGCAGTCCAAAGGATATTGGCCAGCCAAGAGGGAACCTACCATAAAATGAATAAGAGGCAATTACAGCTTCAGGCTCCAATGAGGAAGTAACGGAGAGTGACTTTGAAAGGACCAATTTTGGTGAAATTAGTGATAGAGGGTGGGAGGGAGTTGAACCATGTGGGGGGTGGTACTGGAAGGACCTTTGGACTAAAGAGGTCTTGGTAGAGGGCACCTGAAAGGTGGCCTTAACTGAGCAATGGGTGGCAACAGATGGGAATGCACACCGCAGGGACGTGGTGACCCCTGGAGGGAAAGTCCTAGCAGGGATTTTTTGGCAGGTTTGGTAGCGCAGGTGCTCCTCAAAGATGAGCAGGTTGGTGGTGGAATAGAGCAGGCAAGTATGAGTGTGGTGGGATGTGCCAGTCAGGAGCATGCAGGCCTCGTTTATCGAGGTCTGGATTTTGGTGAGGGTAGTATTGTCGGCCACAGCATAGATGGGTAGGCTGTAGTCCATTAAGGACAGGATGGAGGAGTTGATGGCCAGACAGAGGGTGGTTTGGGGGAGGCAATCTCTATGTCGATAGAGAAGACTAATACGAGAATTTATAGCTAAGGACAGGATATTGATGTGGGTGTGGAAGGTAAGAGCCCAATCGAAGGTGATGCCCACGTATTTATAGGATCACACCTGCTTGAGATGGTGTGGATTACTGGGGAAAATGCAGGGGGGGTATTTTTGGCCTTATTCTGGTTATGAGAAAAAAGCATGGATTTGGTTTTCTTGAGGTTAATGACCAGTCGGTGGCCAAGGAACCACTTTTCGACTTGGTGGAATGTATGCTGCAGGGATTCCTGTAGTGATGCAGGGTCAGGGTGGGATGCAAAGAGTACTGCATCATCGGCATGGAGGAGCATATTGCCTGAGCAGGAGCTGGGGAGAGTGTTGAGAAAGTGGCTAAACAGAACGGGGCCCAGGATGGAACCTTGGGGGACCCCAGAATGAATGGGCAGGGTATCGGACAGGTTGCCATTTACCTTCACACGCTGGGATCTGGTTGAGAGGTAACTGGTGAACCAAGCAAGGGGGCCAGGGAAGAAGCCAAGTTGGTGGAGGGAGTCAAATAGGAGGCAGTGACAGACAGTGTCAAAGGCCTTGGAGAGGTCAATGAACACTGCACCCGCAATGTGACCAAAGTCGAAAGTACAGTGGAGGTGCTGGGAGAACTCCAGGAGGGATGTAGTGGTGCTGTGTCCAGGGCAGAATCCATGTTGTTCCAGACACATCAGGTTGTATTTGGCCAAGTACTCAGAGAGCTGAATGACCACTATTTTTTCTAGTGCTTTGGAGAGTGGGGGGAGAATGGAGATGGCCTGAAATTGTTAGGGGAGGTTCTATCTCCACTCTTATGGATTGGGGTGATTTCTGCAATTTTCCCAGCACTTGGAAACTGACTGAGCCATAGTGACCAGTTTAATAGGTCGGTGCGAGGGGCTAGTACAGTATTCAAGACTAATCAGAGGATCCTGGAGTCCAGGGGATCACAGCTGGGGTTGTTGCTAGCTAGGGCTTTTTGCAGATGAGACCTGGCTTCAAAGGGGGATATGGCATGCAGGTAATAAGGGGGGTGATCTAGGGTGGGGGGGTGGAGGTGGGGATAGGGTCAAAAATGTAGTTGTGAGGACAGAGCTTAGATCTGAGAAAGCCATATTGAGGCACTCAGCTATGCGGGGAGTAACAGTAGTGATGGTACTGTTTCTGGAAAGCTGTAATGGTGGGGGGAGCAGGTCTTTCCATTGAGCTCTTTCATATTGTCCCAGAAGGCACGGGATGAGCCCCAAGTGGATGCAAGGGTGGTTTATTTATTTATTAAATTTTGGTGACCGGGTAGACCCACTGAGCCCCGAAGGTCCCTTTTTTAGGGGTGACCTGGGATAACAATACAGGTTATAAGAATGAACAAGGACATAAGGAACATTTGAGGCATTGTGAGTTACATCATGAGGTGGTTACAGTAAAGAAAAATAGTGGATACAGGCATGGTAAAAGAAAAACAGTGGATACAGGCATGGCTTACAGGCACAGTAAAAGAAAGGCAGTGGATGCAGGCATGGGTACAGGCATGGTTATCATCATAACATGTAAGCAATTGGTAGTACTTTGCATATAGTTTATTCAGGGGTTACACGTGGCCTCTGGCGAGCAGTCTGTATAAGACAGGTAGTAGGAAGGTTAAGCTAGGAGACGGGAGTTGGAGAGGAGGGGGGAGTACCTTAGGAGCTTTAAGTGCCATGACAGTGGCATGCACTTGAGGTCAGCAGATTGGACTTAAGCCTGGTGCAGAAGTTCATGAGTGAGGAGGAGGTCTGGACCTGGGGAGGGAGCGTGTTCCATTGGCAGGCTGCTTGGGAGGAAAAGGATCTTCCGCCAGCGTTGGTCCTTACCCTAGGGGAATTCTAATAGCGTTCTATCTGAGGTCCTTAGGTTCCTTGGGTTGTGTTTGATGGTTATGGTCCCAGCAATGCTTGGCAGAGTGTGGGGTTTGAGAAGCTTGTAGGCCTAGACAAGCAAGGGGTGTTGGAGGCGGGTGACCAATGTGGGACTAGCCAAAGTGTCACAGTGGTGATGTCTCGGGTGGTCTAAGGTTGCAAAATGAGCTATTTTATTATATAGGGTTTGCATCCTGGTAATCTCTTGTTTAGCAATGCCCTGTATAATAGGGGCTGCAAAGGTCAGGTTGGGTAGAAGGACGCTGGTAGCTATGGAGAGCCTGGCTTCAGGGATGAGTTGGTCACTGAGTCGGTACAGTGTGCCAAGTTTTCGATGTAGGGTCCTGGTGACCTGGTCCACGTGTTCCTTGTACGTGATATTCTGATCCAACATGAGGCCTAAGTATTTAAGGGAGGGGACTACGTTAATGGCTGTACCAGAGAGTGAGGTTAAGGAGAGGGATGAGGACCTGTCAAATCCAAGGGATCTTGGCCCGAATAGCATTGCCTTGGTCTTGTCGGCATTTAGTACCATTCTGTTCTTACATAGTCAAGTCTCTAGTGAAGTGAGATCCTTTTGGAGTAGGGGCCTAGGGCAACCACGTCAAGCAGGGGTCGGAAGATGACAGTATCATCAGCGTACTGCACAACCGAGCTCTCCCCGCAGTGGGTACGCAGGTCGTTGGTGAACAAGGAAAACCAGAGGGGGCCTAGAATTGAGCCCTGAGGTACACCCTGGTTTAGGGGTAGTGGGTCAGACATGGTCCCTTTCCATGAGACCATCTGTGCCTGCCTGATAAATAGTTCCCAAACCACTTCAGGGCATGATTGTCTAGGCCTATATTTTGCAGCTTCTGTAGTAGCAAGTTGTGGTCGTTGAGGTCGAATGCCTTGGATAAGTCTATAAAGACTGCACCAGTAGGTATCCCTTTGTCCACTGCCCTGAGAACTTCATCGGAGAAGTTAATGAGGGCAGTGTCAGTACCATGGTTTGTTCTAAATCCATGTTGGGAGGGGGCAAGGAGCTGATGAGCTTCCAGGTAGTCCCTGAGTTGATTGTAGATGACTCTTTCTTGACACCTTAGCAAGTGAGCAGAGGAGGGAGATGGGCCTGTAGTTGTTGAGTTTTTCCCTGAGCCCCCCTTTGTGAATAGAGACAACATTGGCATGTTTCCACGGGTCAGGGACTGCTCCTTCCCTCAGTGATCGATTGAGGAGCATGGTTATAAGCCAGGCTAAGGAGGTAGCTCCTGCCTTGAGTAGCCGAGGTTTGATACCGTCGGGTCCCCCTGACCCTTTCAGTTTCAGGTTCCTTAGAAGGTTTAGTACTTCAGTGCATTTAGCCAGTCTCAGGTTAAATGGGGGTCTTTCCATGTAAGGTGGTTCATCAGAAGCAGGGGGGACAGTCTGGGGAGACAGGCAGGTCTTGTAGGCCTCGAGGTCTGAGAAGTGCCCGTTAAGGGCAGCTGATATTTGAGAAGGGTCAGTTGTGAGCTGACCGTTAATCTGCATGGGACAGGACTCAGGCGTTTTGCTGACCTTGATCAGGTCATTGATATGATTCCAGAATTGCTTGGGTTGCCTAGGCTGGTTTTCTGGAGGTGTGTTAAGTAATCTCTCTTAGCGAATTTTATGGCTTTCTTGGCTTTGTTCCTCAGGGCTTTGTATTCAGCGAGATCTGCTGGGAGGGAGGAGAGCCTAAACTTTTTCCAGGCTTTTTCCTGAGTAGCCATTAGGGCATTGAGGGAGGGAGAGATCTACTTGTAGCAGCTGCCTTTAGCCCTCATTCTCTTCATTGGAGCAAAGAGGTTGGCCGCTGTGGTTAGTTCATCCTGGAAGTATTGCACAGAATCAGTAAGAGTAGGGAGAAGATTTATGGGGTTCCAGTCCAGACTACCTAGGTAGCGATTGTACTGTAGTTCAGAGAACTTGGAGAAGTTTGATAATATTTGGCCATAGCCTGCCTTATAGCCCAGGTGCACTTACTACGTACTGTATTATAGGCTGGTCTGTCAGCCAGTTTGCCTGTCTCAACAGCAATATGCCAGAGATGATCTCTTTGTTTCAGTTTTTGGATTAGGGATGGGGAGATCCATAAGGTGCTTTGTTTTTTGGTACGGATTCTGGTCAACTGGGCGAAAAGGTCACAGGTCTTGCTGAAGGCACTGGAGAAACATTCTAGGGCAGAGTCAATATCTTCTGCGAGTAGGATTGGGGACCTGTCAAGCTGGGCTAGGTGCATTTTAGCTTTCTGAGACCCTCAGGGTGAAAGCGTCTGCAAAAAGTGACCTGGGACACTGGTTTTGGTGCAGTGGATGACCAGGGACAGAGGACAGTAGAGTGGTCACTAAGATAGTTGGGTAGTACATTAATATCCCTGAATTTATGAGGGTGATTCGACAGAATTACATCTAAGAGGATGCTGAAGCCACTTGACCAGTTAAATCTAGTAGGAGAGGTAACTAGTTGGGTCATATCTAGGGCAGCGAAGGAGTCCATGATATGGGAGGCAGTGGTACCCAGCCAATTGACATTAAGGTCACCTAGGATGAGCTGCTCCACCTTGTGTTGGGAGTGAGGTGAGGTAATCAATGAGGGAGTGGACAGCTGGTCTCTCGTCCCTCTGGGATATGTAAGAGCCTGTGAGGAAAAGAGGCCCCCTGGCTGGGTCAGAGGTAACCTTAAGGGTGAGGGCTTAAACACTAAAACTGAGCTTGGGGGCAGTGAGTGCATGACCTAAAAGTGTGTCACGCATAAAGACTGCACACCAGCTGCTACATTTACCTATATGGTTTTCCCTGAACAGAGTTTAGCCAGGGAGGGAGATAACAGAGTCGGGAGTTTTTTTTGGAGAGCCAGGTCTTGACTAACACTATAATATCAGGTCAATGTTGTATAACCCAGCACTGGAGAGTGGTGGATTTTTTTAGGATGCTGCAAATATTCATAGATGCAATGCAGAGGCCAGTTCCAGTGGGAGAGTGTGGGGTGGCTAGTTGACATTGGCCCAGGGTTGGGGTGTATGTTCCCAGAGAGCAGAAGGACTAGATCAATTAATCTGATGAATGGACTGTGGCAAATAGGACCATTAGCCAGGTATTGATGCGAGACCCTAATAGTGGGAGTACAGGGGATGGGTAGGGAGTGGATGGTAGGTATGGCAAGGAAGGGGTGTGCCCAGGGTGTCCCAGGAGGAAGGGGGGAGGAGGTATTGGTTGGTGGTGGGTGCCATGGAGTAATTGGGGTGTCCAGGGTGAGGGGGTTTGCTGCTTTTGGGTGGTAGAGGGGGTGGGGCTCACGGTGGAAGGTGGGGAGCAGGATGGGACATGGGCTGAGCGAGAAAGGTAACCATGAGTAGACTGAGTGTGATAACCATGGTGTCCATTGCTATTTCTTATTGGGGGTATAATGGGGATGACTGACTTTCAGTGAGGGTGTCTGCCACTGTGGAGTTGTGCTAGTGAAAGGGGAAATTGTTTAACCAGGAAAGGCACACTAAGCCGAAGCTTGTTTCCAGGTGCAGCCTGGGAGCACAAGGAAGTTAAGTGACTTGCTCAGTGTCACACAGTATGCAAGTGGGGGCTGTGGGATTCAAACACAGGTCTTCAGGTTTGCAGCTCAGTGCCCTAAACCACAGTGCTATACTGCCTCCAATAGTGTTGCTGCCTTTGGTGTCAAGGGTACCAGGTTCAAACCCCGGGGGGGGTTGTGAGGCCTTGGTATAGAGGCTGGCAGGGCTGGCTAGTGGGCAACGAGAGGCTGGAAAAGGGGCTCAGAGGGAGGTGAAATAGCAACACCTAGTGGCCGCTCTGGGTACTTAAAAAGGCGGAGGGGGACTGAGAGAGGTAGGCGGTGGAGAGGCAGAGGAAAAAGGGGAGCAGGAGGGATTTTATTAGCCAAAAACAAAAAAACATTATATGCATTCATTAGCCAGGTAGTTAAGGCCCTTGAGCTGAATTGGTATTTTGATTTATGTGTAGCTTAGTTCTTTTTAAATGTGTTCTCTTAAAATATAGGCAGAAGATAAGTCCATGTAAGTCTCTGATGGGGTTTTATTTTACTTTGCCCAGCGGTTTGGTCAAATAGTAGTTTTTCGAACATTGTGATGGACGATGGGAGGTATTTTTGTGCAAGTTCCCTTGGTTTGTTTGAGTCCTGCTGGGCCATGTGGTGGTGGGGGGGCCAGGGGTCATCTGTGTGACTGGTTTCCATTATTCAGGTGCCTTTTAATGAATGGAGAGCATATAGAGTACTGGCCACTTTAGCAGCTAAATTGGCATTGCTTGTGAGGCTGGATAGCAATGGAAAGAGACAGGTCTGTACAGCAGGGGACATGCAGGCGGACCACATGACTGGGGCCTGCTATTCCTAGCACTGCGAATGGCCTTTGATCCTCAGGCAAGTGAGGGGACCTGTTTGGTGAGGCAGGTCCATGATGATCAGTGTCCCCCTCACCATTCATAAAGCCGGGAGGTTGCCAGTGATTAACTCAAAAAAAAAGGGGGGATTTGCAAAAGCAAGATGTACTGACCAGAAGGCTGCGGCTAGACAGGGAGGAGTGGGCACTCTTTCAGGATGCCGTAGCCAGGGGTCAATTTGTTAGGTGTTCACTTCTACAAGTGCCAGGGTCCTGCAGTGGAGCAGGCAGGAGTGATTCAATTATGGTTTCAGCCATGGCCGAAGGGAGGCCTGGCCAAGGGAGAGACCACATGGCTCTGCAGCATTTTTCAAAGGAGTTTGGCAGGAGACTGGGAGGGCCACATGGTGGAAGCAAAACAGAAGGGGTTGGGGGTAGAGCTCAGGAGACAGAAGGATTTGGACCCCCCCCATGCATCAGTGGGGAAAGGAAATATTTGGGAAATAAATGTAAAAAAAAAAAAGAAAGAGAAACTGGGGTAAGGAAACAGCAGGGTGAAAGTGGGCAACCTGGATGGGGCATAAAACTGGGTGGCCCCAGGTGGAACCGGATAACAAGAGCTGAAGTGAGACTTTTTTTCTGAAAGAAAAAGGGGTTAAAAATAAAGGCAAATGGGGGAGGCATCAGACATATGGGGAGTCAGCAGTAAGGAGAATGCTGGAAGGGGAATTGTGAAAGTGACTTGAAGCCAGATGGCCCGGAGATGGCATTGGTTGGATGCACTAGGCCTGGGGGAATAGGTAGCAGGGGGAGATCACAGGGAAACAGTGCCACAGTTGGCTGAGTGCTCACATAGGGGATTTAAGGGGCAAGTATGCCTTAAGGTGGACTTGAAAAAATAATAAAAATTAAAAAAAAGGAATAAATATATAATAAATATGTAGGTATACTAACAGGAGTTACACACTATAACAAGGACATGTTGGTTTTGGCATGTGCTGGAGGAATGGGGTGGGTCAGCTAGACCAGGCAGGCCTGGGCAAGAGAGGAGAGACATAATGAGACATGGGGACAGGTCTAGTGAAGGAACAGGTATTACGGTGCAGAGTATTCACCTTTTTTTTTCATTGGCAAAAGATGGCATCAAAAAGAGTATGGTCCCGGCCTCCAGCACTATGCTGAGGGAGAAGGCATCCAAGCTGATGGAGAAAATGATGGATCTTATTAAAGCGGCACATGTTTGAGAAGAGGCAGAGAAGGCTACCAGGATGAGGAAGGAGCTGAAGGGTCAGATGAGTCGGGGCAGGTGCAGAAGAGGCCTCGTGGAGACACCCTGAACCTGACACCCATTCCTTAGCCTGAACCTACACCAGCACCAATGGAGCCAAACACAGGTGGGGTTAAGGGAACTAAGGATTTATCCGATGAGCAAAATTTGAAGGAGTACATAGAAGGGCTTATTGGGGAACATGGGGGACAAGGGCCTAGAGAAAATAAAAAAAGACACTAAAAGAGCTTATGAAGGGGAGTGAGGAGGGAGACGGGGCAGGTGAGGACAAGAAAGGGGGAAAAGCTGTATGATGGGCCACCAGGGTTCATGCTGTGCGATCGTGTCCCCACTTCCTTTAGGGAGAAAATTTGGAAAGGAGAGTATGTGGACATTTTTGGGCTGGTAGGTGAGGACATGGCAATGAAATATGAGCAGAAGAGAATCAGTGTGAAAATCTGAGATGGCAGTATCCCTAGCTGCAGTGTGCATAAGGAGGAGGAAGCAAGGTAAAAAGGGAAGAATACTGATACATGGCAGAAAGGTTTCCTAATTTACACTGCTGTAGTGCTGGAGAAACAGCCAGGGCTGACAGTCCCTCTTCTAATGTACACAGCTATCATCCGGGATGCTTATAAAGCCAAGCTCGTGTATGGATGGCTCCAGTACAATGAGGCATTCTGCAAAAGGATGGTGGCGAATGGGAATCTAAGGGGGGACTGTGCCCACTCTGATCAGTGGGTAAGGACCCTGTTGGGGCCATTGCGGGGCAGGGGAGAGCCTAATAGGAAGAGCACCACCAGCCTGGCAGCCAAGGCCTGTTGTGATTTCAACAAGGCTTCATGCATGTGGACGAACTATAAGTTCCAACATGTTTGTTCACATTGATCAGAACAGCACACAGTGTCCAGCTGAGGGCCAGGAGGGGACCAGGGTGGGCAGCAAGGGGCAAGGAATGAGCAGTCCTTTCGGGGGCTATGGGGGGCCAGGGGGCCTTCAATGGAAGAGGGAAGGGTGCACTAAGCAGAAGGGGATACTATTCCAATTATGGTAGGAACTGAGGGCCAGGGAAGGGGGGAATGATGGGGTTTTGCCTTGGCAAAGACCCCCATCATCAGGGGGGTGATCGAGGACCGGACCCAGCAATACCCAGATAAGGAGAGAGGGGAGTTGCTATGTCAAGGGTTCAGGGAAGGTTTCCTGTTAGGTTTTGGGAGCATTAGAAAAGGATGAAAGCAAAACACTTGGGATCAGTAAGAGAGAAGGAGGAGATTGTCAGTAAGAAGATTCAGAAGGAAGTAAAGGCAGACAGGGTGGAGGGCCCATTTGAGGCACCTCCCTGTGATGAATTCCAGATATCCCCTCTAGGGGTGGTCCCCAAGAAACAGCCAGGGGAATTTAGGCTCATCCACCACCGATCATACCTGGATGGGGCTTCTGTGAATGATGGGATTGCAGAAGACCTATGAATAGTGTCCTACACTTCCCAGGAACAAGCACTGGTGATGATTAAGGTGGTTGAGGAGGCACAGCTGGCAAAGCTGAACTTTGAGTCTACATTTTGGCTGTTGCAAGTCAGGTCTATGGATTGGGTCCTGCTGGGTTTTCAATTTGACGGTGGGTGTAACTTCAATAAGGCCATGCCCATGGGGTACTCAGTGGCATGTTCCTTGTTCAAAGCCTTTAGATCCTGGGTTCAGTTGGTGTTTGGGTGGAGGTATGGGCACAGGCGGGTGGCGCACTACCTAGATGATGTCCTGTTGATCAGAAAAGGGCAGTGTGAGATGGAGGGGATGTTAGCAGATTTTAAAGAAATTTGTGGGACAGTAGGTATACCGGTAGCGGAAGGAAAAACCAAGGGGCCAGTGTGAAAGCTGGAATTTCTGGGCATAGAGGTCAACATAGTACAGGAATGTTTTTGCCTCACAGTGGACAAGGTGGCCCTACTCAGGGGTTTAATGGGACAAGTGGGGGGTAGGCGAAGGGTGCCACTGGTGTTGGTACAACACCTGCTGTGTCACCTTAATTTTGCCTGTAAGGCTATAAGTCCAGAATGAGCCTTTACCCGGAGATTGGCATGGGCCATGGGGAAGGTGAAGCTGCCCCATCATTGGGTAGACATAAAAAAGGGTGTGTGGGAGGATGTGCTAGTGTGGGCAGCCTTCCTGGAAGAACACAACGGGGTTACATTTTGGCAAGAGGATTGGGCACACAATATTGATATCCAGCCTAACACAGATGTGTCAGGTGCACTGGGCATGTGGGAATACTTTAGAGGGGACTGGATCTTGGAGGCTTGGCTGAGTGCCTGGGAGGAGGCTGGATTGCTTAAAGACATTATTTCCCTGGAGATATTTCATATTTGGGTGGCACTGGTTGTATGGGGGGGGGACAGGATGCAGAGAAAATGCATCCTGTTCTGGTGTGACAACAAGGGGGTGGTGGAAGTCATCAACAAATGGGTGGATAACGGACACAGTGGGCAGGTCCGTGAGGAAATCATATTGTTGGGGTTACAGCTAAACTTATCATTTAAAGCTTGGCATATTGATGGTATTAGGAATTAAAAGGCTAATAGTCTCTTCTGTTTGCAGTTGGACAGGTTTCAGGCCTTGGCCCCTCGAGCAGCCACACACAGGACCAAGGTTCCAGATCAGCAGTGGGAGATTGGGTGGGGAGAACCTGAATGTTGTACCAGAGCTCCTGGTCTACCAACATGCTGAAGGCACATGAGGGGGTGTGGGGGGCTTTCCCAGAGTTTCAGGCACAGGAGGGTTTCCAGGAAAGTATGCCAGCTACAGAGGACCAGGTAAAACAATACATGGTGAAGAGATGAAAGGAGGGGATGGCCTACACCACCATGGGGGTCCAGCTAGTGGGAATAGGATGGGCCTGTAATGAAAGGGCTTGGCTTGACTGGTCAAGGGGAAAGGCCATTCGACGAATGCTGTTGGGATGGCAGAGAGTACAAGAGTGGAGGGTAGACAGGCGGTGGTCCATCACATGGCAGCTAGTAGTGTGGCTGCTGGGAGCAGTGCAGCAAATCTGCACATCTGCAAGGAAACTTGCCTATTCCAGGCCATCTTCACGCTATGGTCAGGGAGGCTTTTTGGATTAGTGAAGTGGTAACACAGCGGAAAGGGGACACAAAGAGGGAGGCTAAAGGAGAGAGATATAGGTTTTGGGCAGGGCACAGTGGTAATCTGATTGCCCAGGTCAAAAACTGACCAGGGGTGGGAAGGGACAGAGGTCATCTTACACAGGCAAATTTCTGGGGAGATCTGTGTGGTTCAGGAAATGGGGAAATACAGCAGAAGCCGGGAGGGTGGGAGAAGGGACAGGGTTCCAGGGTGGGGATGGCAGTCTGGTGACTGGGTTCCAGGTGGAATCCTCAAGAAGGGTTTGAAATTTTGGGGAGGACCAGAAGCAATTTGCGCCTCAGTCTTTCCTGATAGGTGTGGCCTCAGAGATGGCAGCAAAAGAGGGGTCAGAAGAGTAGGTAAAGATATTGGAGAAGTGGAGAGCAAGCTGCTACAAGAGATACATCAGGAAATGATGTAACCAGTTTTGTCTTTTATACCCAGCAAGAGAAACAAAGAAGTACATTTGGATCATGGGGCATTCTTTAATTTATTGGACAGAGAGCTACGCAGTGATCAGACATGGTGGGACACAACTGAGGATGGAGTTGTAAGAGATGAAGATGCATTGGAAAGGGATCTGGGGCATGAGATTGGCACAGCTTATCCCATTATTGGAAGAACTGAGGGTGCAATGAAGCAGGCCAGACATGATAATCATACACTTGGGGGGTAACAATTTAGGGGAGACCTCATGGGAAGAGCTATTCCAGGCCATATAGGCAGACCTGGAGAGTGTAAAAGGATGATGGCCATGGGTGGAAATCAGATGATCCAAGATTACCTCCAGAAGGGTATGGTGGCATGCCAGGGATGCCAGATCTGTTGAGAAAGATAGAAAAAGACTCAACAGGAAGGTGGCCAGGTTTGATATAGAGATGAGGGGGGGTGCATATCCAGCACAGGGATATTTATCTTGATACACCAGGAGTTTACAGGTCAGACGGGGTCCATTTCTTGGAGATTGGGATGGCCTTTTTTCTTGTGCCATTGGAGGAGCTAGTGGGTAAATGGGAGAAGGAGAGGTTGAAGTACTAGCCCATAAAGGGAGGGGAGCCCCATCGTCAACCCCTTCATTGGAGATAGGTCAACGGAAGGACAGAGGGGGAGCAAGAGATTGGAAAAGGGGTGGCAATCAGAAGGGGGGAGGGCAGGGCAACACAGGCTGGGATCAAGGGCAACCAGACATGGACTGAAAATGGGGGGAGGACAAGGGAGTTAGTGGTAGTGGTCGGATCATAGTGTCTGGACCTAGGAGGGGTGGAGGTCCTGGTAACTTGGTATCTGGTAACTGATGATGGTGTGGGGGTCAGATTTGGCATCTGGACTGTGAAGTCAAAGATTAGAGGATGAGGACCAGGACAAATGAAGAATGATTAGATGTGACAAGATAAATGGACTGTAAATAAATGTGTGGATTATGAATTTATGAGTATGCAAATAATAAGAGTATTCAATACATTGTTGACATGCGATCATCCAAACTAGAAGTTTTGATGTGTTTCTTTTCCAGAGGGGATCAAATGACAATGACATTTGTATCACTTTGTATCAAAAAATAAATAGATATTTTAGTGTATCAAATAAAGACAATGAGAGATATAAAAACATAGTCATTTCTGGCAGAAGAGGACCAATGGTCTATCAAGTCTACAAGAATAGTTTTAGCTACCCCACCTGATGACCTACTGACATGTTAGGGTTCCCACTCCATTCCCCCTGCATCTTCCACCATATTAATTCCTTGCAGTGTAATGATCAGAACCTTTACTCATTTCCAGCTGTGCTTGGACCAAGAAATAGTTCTTGCCTCTACTCTACCACTTCTGCTTACTGACTGTTCAAAAGCTAAACAACCCTCTTTGTGAAATAAATGTTCCTTCAATCCCTCATGAACCTACCTCCTGTCAGCTTCCATTCATGACCCCTCATTACTAACTCTCTGTTCTTTATTGAATTGGTCCTTTCTGATCACCCTGTTTATTCCTGACCTAAAGGTTTCAAACATGTTGGCTTCTTTGCCTTCCAGACTCCAGCAAGTATATTTTCAGGGATTTCAGCCTCTACTCATGGGACATGCCTGTTAGCTGAGAATATTTTGTTGACCATTAGATGCACTGACTCCTGTCTAGTGATGGGCAAAATTGGAAAACTTCACTTCACAGATTATTTTGTGAATTTTGAAGAATTTGCTGAATTAATCATTAAGATTAAGTTGCACTTTATCTGAAAGATGGAATTTGCAAATGCAAAACTTGGTTAACTCCTAACTTTGCCTAGGAGTGATTATTCTGAGGCAAGGTTAGCAATGATTCATAGGATAGGAGGTCACATGGGCTCTTTTTGTGATGCAGAGGCTGACTTCAGTGTAGTGTGTGAAGGAGAGAGCTGGAGTCAGTTTAGTTCTCAGAGCTGTGTCCCGAAAAGCATTTTAAAACCTCCTCAAACTGTGTAGTTTGTTGTCCAAAATCACTCTTTTATGGGTGTGCTGTGCCCTGTGCCTGTGGATCAATGATCATTTACTGACTGTTTGGTCATTTTCCTACTTTAAATAGAACTTTCAGTTTCTGTATTGCAGACAGTGCTGTAGTGTGCTTTGTGGGAGGGCAGTTTCTGTAGCTCCAGTCCTGAAGCAGCAAAAGGCAGGCTCACCTCATAAGTGTCATTAATTGTGTAGTGCTATTTTTTTTTTACCTAATGGTTTTGTATTTTTTCCTGTTTTCAGTGCATTACTAGTTTAATTGTGTAGAACACTGAGGTTTCTTTTACTGAATTGTTTCTGAGTATACTTATTTCAGTCATTGTTTTTGTTGCTTAGAAGGTAGCTTTATTTTGTATACATGTAGGACCTGATTTTTAAAAGCAGTGCATCTGCCGCAAGGGACTTACGGCAGAGGGTTTGCTACAAGTGGTGACTTGTGGCTAACCTTGCAGCAAGTGCGATTTTGTAAGCTGCTTGCTGCAAAATCCCTGCTGCAAGGCTTGTGGCAACACAGCAATGTCGTAGCAGCTCCCCCTTGGTGTATCTGTGTGTCCATGGGAGAGCTGGTTTTGGGGTCTTGCAAAACTGCTTTGTCACAAGCTGCCATAAAATGAGGTTACTGTCAGAACTTGCTTCCATGGCTAGAAAATTCAGTGCAAGTTATGGCAAACCCTTGGCCACAGGTGTGGCAAACTTTGCAGGGATGCAGGACATGGTTGCAAGCCCTGCATCCCTGTTTGAAAATCGGTCCTGTAGTGTCTTGCGTGTGTCCAAGTCTGACCCCTAGAAATCCCTGTTGTGTACTGGTGTTCATAAAAACACACACAAAAAATTTATCTGGTGTTGTTTGACTAAAGTGCTGTGTAGTCATCACTTGTGTGTGTGTGTGGCCACTAGTCATAATAGCCCTACTTGAGTATTGTTTTGTGTGAAACCAAAAAGAAAAGTGAAAAAAATTTCTGGCATATTTGTTTCCTTGTACAGTCCTGTAAAGTATTTTGCAGTCTTGCATGGGTGCCCCCCCCCCCAGTTCCAATCTTAAATCCCTTTTGTGTATTGACTTGTTAACCTCCTCCCCCCAAAAAGGAAAAAAAATGTTATTCTACTGTCTGTGTAAAGTGTTTTAAGTGTTCTGCATGGTTTCCTAATCCCTAGTACCTTAAATAATCCCTGTTACATAGTGTTGGTGTGTCTGGTGATTTATTTATTTATTTATTTAAAAAGCTGGTAACCAGGAAAGGCATACTGAACCAGGGCTCATTTCCAGGTGCTACCTGGGGAAGAGATAAAGAGCGAAACATGTTATAAGTACACTACAGTATACAGAAACACAAGTCAAAAGTTAGCTAATTAAATACAAGGGAGTTGATACTCTGAGAAAATAACAAAACTCATGGACAATCAAGGTAAATCACTGCAGAAGCCATTGGTAAAGTAAATTATCAAAAAAGAATGTAGCAGTGACATATTAAGCTGTTATGGATATGGGTGTACAAGGAGCAGCAGTAGGGGTGAAAATGCAGCCAATAAACTGCAGCAAGAACAGGAACATTTCTGCAGCAGGTGAGAGTATGTAGTGATGCTAGTTCATGAGAAGCTTGAACTTCAACACAGGGTGCTGCTGCTTCCACAGGGTGTGCCTGCCTCCCTACCATGACACTTCCCTTGAGCCTTCCATGAACTGCTGGTGGCACAGATGGACCACCACCTCCAACACCCCCATTCACCACTTCTATCTGCTTTTCCTCTGACTGGGCCTGGTAATTTGTTATGAGATGGGTCCTCTGACCCACAGTACCCATGTGGGTCCTCTGCTTGCCCAGGAGGGACAAGTTTATTGCATGGGTTTCAAGTGACCACACTAATGCTAAACCTAACCCTTAAGTTCCATAGGATAATTCTGCAACTTCAGCAAGCCATAACTCCACCTATCTTTGGATTTAAGGGACACTCTATCTATCCAAACAAGGGTCTCAATATGTACTATAAAAGTAACACATAGTACCCCTGGAAAGATTAACGGGATGTGCAAAACACCCCTAAATCACCTCCTAAACTGACCATGGTGCAAGATCTACAATTTAAGTCTGATAATTAGAGATCTGTGGTTTTCTTAAATAAGAAATAACAAGAAATAAAAAGAAATGTAGGTTATAAAAATAAATAAACTGAAAACAAGCACATAAAAAAGTTAAACAATTACTTTTTTTGGCAAAAACTAAATAAATGCTCACAGCAGTTGTTGCTTTGGCTCCGTAGTTACCACAGAGACAGTCCGCAAGGAGGTGCCAGCGGAACTGTCTGCTTCACAAAACTTTTCAAGACCATAGCATAATGCTGCTCAATACAATGTAGTATACTAGGAATGTGATTTCTAGTATGTGTGCAGTCATTTTGAGGTACTGTATTTTATGAATGTAAATGTGATAAGAAATAAAACTACATTTTCAATGAATAAAAGAAATAACATGAAATTCCAGAAAAATAAAAATGATAAAACAATTAAACAAATTGCATGGGGCGCTACTGATAACCATCACAAATGCACCAAATGAGCACCTCCTCTTGGATTACAACCATACCAAGGTTTAAAGAAATTCAACAAAATGTGACCAAGTTATGCCTAAAACAAATAAAAGGAGAAGTTAGTGGAAGTCATTTTGACCCACATCCACCTTTGTGTACCCCAAGGAGAAGTTGCAGGCAAAGTTGCAAGGTGAAATAACCAATAGCAAATTTTATACTGAATAGAAAAACTTTGCAAAATGATCCATGGAGATGAATTTGGAGACTTCAGCGAAACTTTGACAGTAAATTAAAACTTTGCAACATCTCTATTTCTGTCTATCCCTGTCTTTCCTCAAGTTTTGACTCTAGACTGGGCACAGTATTCCAGATGTGGTCTTACCACTGACCTATATAGAAGCAATATCATCTCTTGTCTCCTCCTATCTAAACCACTCCAAGTTTTTTTATACTCCGTCTTTATTGAACACTACAAATAGAAACCAGCAACAATAAACAATATCCAACTACCATAGCATAAGAAGATACAAGAAAGATATTCCATAAGACATCAACTAATTATAGTGTGCTACTCATCTAGTCAATCAGAACAACATTTTGATTACAAAAAAGAAAAAACAAAAAAAAGTCAAGAAAAGTATAATAATGGGTCCAAAAGCAAAAACACAAGTAGACGTAACAGAAAAAAGTTAAACAATGGGGACAAGAGCCAATACTGAAATACAAAAGTGAGAATAAAACTGGTTTAACAAAGAACAGAAGAGAATCCATACCACTGCACTTGTGAATACACTGCCATCTAAAAATCCAACTTACCAATGGAAGAAGAATGTATCTATTAAGAAGAGTTGAAACTGTCATATAATTCCCACCTTGTCCATCTATTCTGAAAAGGAGGAAATCTCAGCTAAAGAGAGAAAGTAATTCTTTCAAAATTATAAATTTAATTCACTATCCCTCTCCAGTCCCGTGTGACAGGTGGGTGGGGAGCTAGCCATTTTTTAGTAATAGCCTTAAAAGTGTCTGCCAACAAAATATTCCATAGATATTTTGCTTCAGTACCGACTATTTCCCATGGGGGAACACCCAAAAGAATACCTTCAGGACCTGGGTGAGTAGTTAAACCAAAAATAGTCAGAGGGTGGTCTAAAATCCTCAGACAAAAAGGGCTGGAGGACAGGGGAGAACTAGAAAACATGGGATTGCGAGGCTCTGATCTCACCACAGTCCCTTCACCAAGCTGGAGGTACTGAAGGGGGACCATTTAGAAGTCATCACAGGAACTCTGAAGAACCTGACATGAAGTTTCTACACAAACTTTCTCCACTTTGGTGAAGAGGAGGTCTGCCAGATATACTTCCAGGTTTGGAATCAGTGTTACTCCTCAGTCTTAATAGATAGTTCTTGTTCCCATTGCTGCCAAATCTGATCTATAGTTTGAGAGAAATCCAATAAGTTGGCATATAATAAAGAAAAACTTTCTCATGCCAGCCTGCTAGTGAAGTGGTTGGATTTCCACTTGCAGCACCAGAGACCCAGGTTTGGGAACGGACTCGGGTCACTGGAGGGCCGGCCAGGGGAGAAGGATGGAGCGTCCCATGGACTGCTCTCCTTCTCTGGGGGAGGGTGGGGATACTGTCCAGTGATTGATGGACCCCTGGCAGAGGCCAGGGGCTTCGCAGCTACCTATGCTTAAGAGATTTCAATGGGCGGGGTGGATGCAGGATGTCATCGCACATCCCCATCTCCGGGGGAGGGACAAAAGGGGGATGAAAAACACCCTGCTTCCACCATCTTAAGGACGCCTGCTCTGTCTGCATTGGCTCTCAGGCCAACTCCCGCTTCTCCCACAGATGTGATGCCCTTGGCCCAGAGTGCCGTGACCCCACCCTGGGGGGGGGTAAGCCGGGGGTCTAGGGAGGATGGCTAATATGAGTAGCCACAGCCGGAGTGTCTGCGACTGGGCAGATGGTCCCGGCGGTAACTGGAAGCAAGGGCCAAAAAATACAGAGCTGAAAAAAAATATAGCTTTCTCCCCTGATTTAGATCTCCAAATAAATTCAAAAAGGGGACCTGGTACTGATCTCTTCTCATACCATATAAATGTACCTTGAAGTGTTGAAACATTGTCTCTAAGCTGATAATATTGCAGGATGTCCATGGAGTACCACCCAAAATTAGTCTGAGTGAATTCCAACGTAAAAATAGCACCATCTTTCAACAGGTGCCAGGGGACAAAAATACCTTCAGTCACCATGACCCTAAACCAGTGATCTATTTGCCAATCTTCCTTGGCATGACCTAGTACTGTGTGGGGACTTCAACATGGACTGGCTCAACCCAGCGGTGGAAAAAGTATGTAGAACTCTATCCATTCACAATCTGGCCAAATTTATCCAGGATTCCACTTGCATTAACAATAAGTCTGGTAAGCATATCTTGTTGGATTAGATTGTCACTAACTGCCCCCTCAAGTTCAAAGCAGTAGGAGTAATGTTTGACTGTATAAGTGAACATTCGCCTACGACCTGCATATGGAGAAATAATAAACTTAACTCCCCTCCCACAATCACCCTTGTCTGGGACTTGTCCAGACTGGATATTAACAATTTCCTTACTTCAATCAACAACATTGACTGGAGTCCCATCAAGACTCTTCTGGATATCAATCAAGCTTTGGATTTTTTTTTATTTCCACCTTCACTCATATCGTAGACAACCATGCTTCCTTAGAATAAATGCAGGTCCAAGGGTATTAAGGCTTCTTGGCTCAATAAGGAAATAAACCGCTGACTACTCTCTTTAACAAATCATGGGAGGATGGGGTGGTACCTGAGGACTGGAGTAGGGCAGATGTGATTCCTCTTCACAAAAGTCGGAGCAGGACAGAGGCAGGAAACTACAGACCAGTTAGCTTGACCTCAGTGGTAGGGAAAATGATGGAATCACTTCTGAAGGAAAAAATTGTTGAGTACCAAGAGGCCAGAGGGGCATAGTACCCAAGGCAGCATGAAATCATGATGGGAAGGTCATGTCAGATTAATCTAATAGATTTATTTGACTGGGTGACCAAAGTAGTAGACCAGGGAGGAGCTGTGGACATGGCCTACCTAGATTTTAGCAACGCATTTGATACAGTCAAACACAAAAGATTAATACACAAGTTAGCCAGCCTTGGAGTGGGTCCCAAGGTGGTATCCTGGATAAAACATTGGCTAGACAACAGGACACAAAGGGTAGTAGTAAACAGAGTCTGCAGTGAAGAAAGGAGGGTTACTAGCAGGGTACTGCAGGGTTCAGTACTGGGACTGGTCCTTTTTAATGTCTTTATAAGTGACATTGCAGAGGAACTGGAAGGAAAAGTATGTCTCTTTGCAGACGACACAAAGATCTGCAACAGGGTTGGTACACAAGATGGAGTGGAAAGGATGAGAAGGGACTTGGCAAGGTTGGAGGAATGGTCAAATGTATGGCAGTTCAGATTCAAAGCAACAAAGTGCAAGGTAATGTACCTGGAAAACAAAAACCCAGGGGAAAAGTACGCAATGGAGGGGTGAGATACTGACAACAGTAAAAATGGAAAGGGACCTGGGGGTAATTATATTAGATGACCTAAAGGTGGGCAAGCAATGTGAGAAGGCAGTAAGGAAGGCTGGGGGGACACTGGGATGCATAGGGAGAGGCATCAATAGTAGAAAACAGGAAGTTGTTATGTCTCTGTACAGACAGTTGGTGAAACCCCATCGGAGTACTGTGTGCAGTTCTGGAGACCCCATCTCTGCAAAGACATAGGCAGAGTGGAGGCTGTCCAGAGGAGGGCAACCAAAATGGTGTAGGGTCTGCACCAGAAGACATACAAAGAAAGACTAAAGGAGCTTAATATGTATACTCTTGAGGGAAGAAGTGAGAGAGGGGAAATGAGAGAAACTTTCAAGTAACTCAAGGGAATCAAAAAAGTCCAAGAGGGTAGCATCTTTCAGAAAAGTGATGTGCAAGAACAAGGGGCACAATTTGAATATGGGGGGGGTGGCTCAAAGGTAATGTGAGGAAGTATTTTTTCACAGAGAGGGTTGTGGTTGCATGGAACAGCCTCCCTGAGGTGGTCGTGGAGTCAAGAACGGTGGGGGAATTCAAGAATACATGGGACAGACATACTGTAGTCCTAGTAGGGGGTAGGAGGAATCAAGCTGCTGGTTAACTAGGGTCTGAAGCTTATATGTTAGGTAGGAAAATGGGCAGACTAGGTGGGCCAAGCAGTCCTTATCTGCTGTCAAATTCTATGTTTCTATGTTCTATGTTTCTATAAAGATGCTTATGTGATCCTGCGACCGGGCCTGGCAGTCATATAAAAAAAGTGAAATGCCCTCTGATTGGCAGGCCCACAGGCAACTCTGAAATCAATGTATGAACTCCCTTCATAAAGCTAAATGACAACATTTCAAAGCATTACAAACAGAGCATCTTTGCAACCTCAAAGAGTTCTGGAGGCAGGTTAACTCCCTGATCAAAGGGAGGTCTGCTGAACTCCCAAGCTCTCAAATTGCCCAGGGCATTACCCTCACTGACCCCTCATCTATTGCCTCTGGGTTTAATAGTTTCTTTACAGATCTTCGCAAGTATATCTTGCTATTTCACAACTCTTCTGCTACCACTTATGCTCCATCCTATTCATGAAGTACTGTAACTCACCCAGCTTTCCATTTGCAACTGGCCTTCTGCAAAGAGGTCCAAAGGCTTCTGGCTAACGTGAAGTCCGAAAGCTCTCCAGGATATGACACCTTGGAGCCAAAATTTCTAAAGTTCAGTGCACCTGCGCATGCTCACCCCATTTGTGACTTATTTACCCACTCCTTCCTACCCACCTAGTACTATCCCTGACAAATGGAAGATAGCTGTAGTCATTCCAGTGCATAAAGTGGACCTAACACCGTTGTCCAGAACTTCAGATCAATATCCATTCTATGCTTGATAGCCACGATTCAGGAGCGTATTGATTACAACAACCTCCAGAACTACCTTGAACATCACAATCTGCCGTCCCCTTCACAACATGGATTTAGGAAGAACCATAGTACCCTCACTGCCTTTCTAAAAGTAACTTCTGACATTTTCCATGCTATGTACCAAGGTTCTGCCATGGGTGCTATATTTGTTGACCTAACAAAAGCATTTGACTTGGTGAGCAATTGCCTCCTGCTTCAACAGCTTCAGGTTATAGGCTTGGATTTAAATTCCTTGCACTTGGTTCAAAATTACCTCTCCTGTCATTCCCAACAGGTAAAATGTGCTGGAACTCTTTCAGACTTTAGTCCCATAACTCACGGGTTTCCACAGGACTCCATATTGGGCCCTATGTTGTTCTCCCTGTTCATTAATGATCTGACTAGGCACTGTGGGAGGGGGAACCTTTGTGCAACTCTACATGGATGATGCCATAATTTTCTACTCTTCTCTTGATGTCGTCTGGACCAATAGTGAAATTGCCACTGACTTTGCTGACCTAGAAGACTGGTTCAAGCATAATCAACTCATACTCAATATGAAAAAACTAAATGTATGTTCCTTTCTCACGGACTCCCCATAAATCCTGTCCCTACCACCCAGCTTAGTATTACTTCCCTTAATGGTGATACCCTCAAGTCTGTCCTCATGGTCAAATAACTGGGCATAACCCTGGATGCCTCTCTTTCCCCAAGTGCCCATGTCTCGGTCCTAATTAAGAATCTGAATCAAAAGTTGGGTCTCCTTTACTGCTTCCATCCTTTTCTCATGGCTGTCTCATGCTTTAAGTTTGCTTCCTCCTCTGTACTTCCTCTACTTACTTATGGTGCACCTTTACTGCCTACAACCACTGCTTCTACCATGTCACTCCTTGCTGAGGCATATCATAGGGTGAGTAGATTCACCCTGGGGTAAAAGCTAGGCACCACCACTGTGATGTCCTCTCCTCCTTTGGTTGGCTGCCTTATGCATTAAAAATTGCAATATTCAACCCTGAGCTTCATGTATAAGCTTGTCCACAATTTCACCCCTCCTTGCTTTAGAGAGATTATTCATCTTAGACAAGCCCCATGAACCCTTAGATCAGCCTCTCTCCCCCCCTTCTCATAAGGTCTAATCTGCAGCTCACTGTAGCATACAGGAGCTTCTCCTTTGTGGCTGTTTCTGACTGGAACCCCCCCTTTCTGTCTTGCTTCATCCTTCCTCGTTCCAAATATTCCTAGTAGCCACTCTCTCCACCCCTGCAATATGTAATTGCTTCCATTAATCCTCCCTCCCCTCTTACTCTTTTTTTTGTATATTTCAAAATCATGTTATTGAAGATATAACTATTCTCCAGCAATAGACTTTCACATTCAGTTCGGTTAATGGCACAATATTACACATTTAAATATCCTTCCTCCTAAAAAAAAAAAATTAGGTAAAACAAGGTCCATTATTATTTCGATAGAAGGTGTAGCCAAAAATTCAGTACATCTCTATATCTGTTTCCCCCTTGCTTTATATTGCTTAAGGTCGTCTAAATGTAATTGTCCATCCTGGTATGGCTTCAGAACAATTCTTCCATATACTGTTGTGCTACTGTCCATATCTCTTCTGTTTACTGTAGTATTCAGGCTTCTTCTTTGAGGCATTCCAAGTCTTGTGTTTTCTTGACTGGCTAGTTTATTCCATGGTTGACTCTTCATCCATTTAATTTTGTTAGGGCTAACAGATCTAGCAAACTATATTTTAAGCTTGCACCTACTCCCTCCTTCAGGAGGGAAACAGAGACTTTTACAAATAATTTTCTTAAACAACTTAATTTCAAGAGGTTTAGATTCAGTTATAGGTCACTTCATTCCAATAGCCTAATCCCTTTTTAAAAATCATGTGTTGTTTCTATTAACTGCCCCAACAGCTTGGGTGGGATATCCCAAGTTCATATTAAATGTAGATCTGGGAGATGTCATTCTCAACCATGTGCCACTGGTTACCAAGGGGCAGGCCCTCCAGGGCAAAGCCTTTTCAGATAGTTAACTCCCCCTGGATGCCTCCTCTACCTCCGTTCAGGGTTACCTAGCTTCCCTTCCCCCCTCCCTCCCAGCACTCAGTCCTGTTGCATTCAGTCCTTCCCCTGATTGTTTTGTATTCCTTAGGGGACAAATTCTGGATAGAAACATAGAAACATAGAATTTGACGGCAGATAAGGACTGCTTGGCCCACCCAGTCTGCCCATTTCCCTACCTACTGGATAAGCTGCAGATCCTAGTTAACCAGCAGCCTACTTCTTCCTACCCCAACCCCCTAGAATAGCCTTTTGACTGTCCCATGCATGCTTGAATTCCACCACTGATTTTGACTCCACAACCTCCTCCGGAAGGCCATTCCATGCATCCACAACCCTCTCTGTGAAAAAATACTTCCTTAAATTATCTCTGAGCCGCCCCCCCCCATCTTCAAATTGTGCCCTCTTGTTCTTGCACACCTCTTTTTTTGAAAGATGCTACCCTCTTGGACTTTGTTGATTCCCTTGAGGTACTTGAATGTTTCTATCATGTCCCCCCTCTCCCTCCTTTCCTCGAGGCTATTCATATCAAGCTCCTTTCGTCTCTCTTCATATGTCTTCCGGTGCAGACCCTGCACCATTTTAGTTGCCCTCCTCTGGACAGCTTCTATCCTGTCTATGTCTTTGCAGAGATTGGGTCTTCAGAACTGCACACAGTGCTCCAGATGGGGTCTCACCAGCTGTCTGTACAGAGGGATAATAACTTCTTGTTTTCTACTATTGATGCCTCTCCCTATGCATCCTAGTATCCCCCCAGCCCTCCTTGCTGCCCTCTCACATTGCTTGCCCACCTTTAGGTCATCTGATATGACTACCCCCAGGTCTCTCTCCATTTTTATTGTTGTTAGTATCTCACCCCCCATTGTGTACTCTTCCCCTGGGTTTTTGTTTCCCAGGTGCATTACCTTGCACTTCTTAGCATTGAATCTAAGCTGCCATACATTTGACCATTCCTCTAACGTTGCCAAGTCCCTTCTCATCCTTTCCACCCCACCCTGTGCATCAACTCTGTTGCAGATCTTTGTGTCATCTGCAAGGAGACATACTTTTCCTTTCAGTCCCTCTGCAATGTCTCTTATAAAGACATTGAAGAGGACCGGTCCTAATACTGAACTCTGCGGTACCCCACTAGTAACCCTCCTTTCTTCTGAGTGGACTCCATTTACTATTACTCTCTGTGTCCTATTCTCCAGCCATTTCTTTACCCAGGATGTCATCTTGGGACCCACTCTCAGGCTGGCTAACTTGTATATTAATCTTTTGTGTGGGACTGTGTCAAATGCCTTGCTAAAGTCTAGGTAGGCCATGTCCACAGCCCGTCCCTGATCTACTACTTGGTCACCCAGTCAAAGAAATCTATCAGATTAGTCTGGCATGACCTTCCCGCTGTGAATCCATGCTGCCTAGGGTTCTGTGCCCTCTGGCCTCTAGATACTCAACAATTCTTTCCTTCAGAAGTGATTACATCATTTTCCCTATCACTGAGGTTAAACTAACAGGTCTGTAGTTTCCTGCTTCTGCCTTGCTCCAACTTTTGTGAAGGGGAATCACATCTGCCCTCCTCCAGTCCTGGGGTACCACCCCATCCTCCCATGATTTGTTAAAAAGGGTAGTCAGTGATGTCACTAGTTCTACCCTTAGTTCTTTCAGAATTCTGGGATGAATCCCATCAGGCCCCATTGCTTTGTCCACCTTCAGTTTTAAGAGTTCTTTCAGAACCCTTTCTTCTGTAAATGGGCTGGGATCAACTTCTGTATCCAGAGTGTTTCTACTGTTTGTTTTAGGTACCTCCCACTCTTCATTTTAAATACTGAGCAAAAATATTTGTTTAGTATCTTTGCCTTTTCACAGTCTCCTCTGCCCACCCTCCCTCCTTTATTAAACCTCACTATCCTCCTTGGTCTTCCTTCGCTCCTGACGTACCTATAAAGGTTTTATCCCCTTCTTAACTGAGTTGGCTATCTTTTCCTTGGTTTGGGCCTTTGCTGTTCTGACTGCCTTCCCAGCCTCCTTTTGCTTTAACTGATACAGTTCTCTGTCCTGCTCCTTCTACGATTCCTTGTATTTCCTGAATGCTTTCTTTTTCTCTTGAACCTTCACTGCCACTTCCTTTGAGAACCATAGTGGTTTCTTACATCATTTTGTTTTGTTTATTTGCTTCACACAAAGGCTCATTACCTCTGTGATGGCAGTTTTTATTATTCCCCATTGTTCTTCCACCCCTCCTTCCTGCCCATTTGCTAGTGCATTCTTTAGGCACTCATCCATTTTGGCAAAGTCAGCCCTCCTAAAGTCCAGTACTTTTTCCTTTGTATGGCTTGACTCTATTGCTGTGTTTATTGTGGACCATACTGTTCGATGGTCACTAGTTCCCAGATGGCTACCCACTTTTACATCTGTGATCCTCTCTCCATCTCCATTTGAGAGAACCAGGTCTAAGATTGCTCCCTCTCGAGTGGGCTCCAATACTAGTTGTCTAAGGCATGCCCCCTGTAGGGCATCTAGAATAACCCCACTCTTCGAAGTGGCTGCTGCAACTGCACTCCAGTTAACATCTGGCATATTCAGATCACCCATCAGCAATATCTCCCCTTTTTCTGCCATTCTAAGTATACTTTCTATCATTTCCTTGTCCATTTCCTTCCCCTGAGAAGGGGATCTGTATACAACCCCTGTGCGGATTGTGGTGCCATTGCCTGTCTCCAAATTTACCCACAGTGCTTCTTCTCCTCCCTGTTTACCCTTTTGTTCTGTTGTTTTATTCCTTCCCTTATGTAAAGAGTTACTCCTCCTCCTCTTTTACCCTCCCTGTACCTCCTGTAGATAGTGTATCCTGGTATGTTTATGTCCCAGTCATGGTTTTGTGTGTACCATGTTTCTGTGACTGTCACGATATCCAGATGTTCCTCCTCCATCAAGGCCACTAATTCAGGAAGCTTGTTACCCAGACTACAGGCATTGGTACTCATTGCTCTCCATTTTTTTACGGTTTTACCTTCTGTTGCAGCATCCACCACTGGCCTTTCTACCTCGGTCTTTTTCTCATTTAGTACCCTGATTTGTAGGGAGAGGCTGGGATTTTCCTGCTGCTTATCAGTGCCTCCCCCTTTGACTAGTTTAAAAGCTTGCCATAATGATCTAATTGATACATCACCCATTTTCACCAGCATTTGTCAAATTTCTCTACTCTGTCTGGCATTCTAGCCATCATTCTTTCTAATGCATATATCTCTCTAGCTAAATCTAACCAGGCCTCTTTGATTGGGGTTGTTGTAGTGTGCCACAGGCATGTAATAGTCTTGTGGGCTGCCAGCACGAGTGTTGTAATCTGTCGAAAGGTCTCTCTGTCAAGCCGTATTCCCTCTGGTACTGTAAAGGTCAATATGTACAATTCTTGGACTAAATCTGGGTATTCATAAATATTCATTAATTCTTCTATTACTGCCTGCCAGAATGTGTTCAGTTGTAGGCATTCCCACAGTATATGTCTCTGGTCTGCCTATTTATTCCCACATCCCCGCCGCATTCCCTCAATATAGACCTGGAGTATTTTGCTAGTACTGCTGGGGTGCGAAACAATCTAGTACTAAGCTTCCATATATATTCTCTCCAGTAAGGAGATGATGATACTTTAAAGGCTGGGAGTGCATGTGCTGTCCACCTCAGGGTGTGTATTTCCTCGTGTAATTCCTCAGACAACTTCACCCTCACTGTTTCTTTAATATCCTCTGCTGCTTCTCTCGGGGCCTTGTAGGTCTTGCTAATTCGATGTGCCATGGGGGTGCCCCTCAAATGGGTTTGAATTAGTAATATCAGGGTGGAAGACTTTTCTGCCACTGAGGACAGGGGCTCTTCAAACTGGTTCATGTATGATTTTATCTGTAGATAGCCCTGGAAATACTTGTGGGGTATATGGCATTTAGCCTGGAGTGAGACAAAAGGGCATATGCTTGTGATACCCACCAACTGAAAAACGTGTAATTCCATATATCTGCCATTTCTTAAAATTGTTGTCTATTCTACTTGGTTTAAAGGCAGTGTCATGCACGAAGGCCCTCAAGTATACATCTTCCACCGAGTTAAGATGGGATCGGTCCATCTGAAGCCAGTGTCTCAGTGGCTCTCTGGTGTATCTGGGGTATTTTGTGAGAGGGGTGCAACCTGGGGGGAGGGGTTACTAAAAATGGTTTCTGGGAACTCAAATAGATTATACCATGTCAATTCAGTATTTTCTGGTGGGATTCATATGGGGGTTTATCCAGCATAATAGGGTTCTTAACTGTGCTGCGATGGCATGTATCCACAAATCTGGGAGTTTAAGGCCTCCTTTATTTCTTGGTAATTGTAAAATTGTATATCTTATTCTAATTTTCCCTGCCATATAAAGTGAGAGATTAATTGGTCCCATGTCTGGAAATAAATGCTTTAATGGAGCTATTGGAAGTGTCTGCAGGAAGAACAAAATATGAGGGAACACATTCTGCTTGATTGCATCTCTCCTGCTCAAGAGATTTAAGGGGAGTTGGGGCCAGTGTGAAAAGTCTGTAGTCAATTGCTGTGTGAGGGGTTCCAAATTAAGTAGTTCAGTGTGTACAGGGTCTTTAGTTAATTTTATTCCCAGGTACCTCATAGTCTGGTGGTGCCATTTAAAGGGATATGCCAATTTGAGATCACCATGTGGGACATAGTTGTTAGTAAGACCTCTGTCTTCTGCTGGTTTATCTTATAGCCTGCCAGTTCACAATACATTTGTAGCTGTTTCCACACAGTGGGTATAGCGGTCTCTGGTGAGGTCAGGGTTAATAAAATATCATCAGTAAACAGGGAGAGTTTATGTTGCTGGCCCCCTATTGGGATCCCCTCCACTGACTGGTTGATCCGTATGGACTCAGCCAGAGGTTCTAGATAGAGTGCGAATAATAATTGGGACAGAGGGCACCTCTGTCTGGTCCCTCTTGTTAGTGGAAAAGGGTCAGACAGTGATCCATCTAATTTCAAATAGGCCTGGGGAGAAGCATATATATTAAAGTTGTTTAATGAATTTGTCTGGAAATCTGAAGTGAGCCAGGGCTGCCCAGAGAAATGGCCAGGCAACCCTGTCAAAAGCCTTCTCGTCGTCGAGTCCCAGGAGAACCATAGGTATCTTAAGGGGTTTGGGCATAGTCAACCAGCAGATGAGTTCGATCAATAGCATCATGTGCTTACAGTGTTTTGATAAATCCCACCTGGTCCTGGTTAATTATAGATAGGAGGAGATTTTCTATTCTGGCTGCTAGAACTGACATGAAAAGTTTGTAGTCAAAACCTAGCATCAAAATAAGGTGGTATGATGCAGGGTATGTAGAGTCTTTCTGAGGTTTGGGAATCACTGTCAGGATTGCATACTGTCATGTGGGTGGAGGGGGGTCTCCCTTCTGTACTGTGTGGTATGCTTCCAATAGTGGGGGGAGCAATAAATACTTATATCCTTTATAAAATTCATATGGATAACCGTCTGGTCCTGGTGTCTTAAACATTTTAGCTTTTTTTGAGAACTTGTTCGATTTCCATTTGGGATATTGGGGTTGCTAAAAATTTTGCCTGGGCCAGGGTGATTTTGGGTAGAGGTAGGGCTTGTAAATAGGAATTGATTTGGTCTGGCGAGGGTGCCTGGACTGCCGTGTATAAATCCTTATAATATAGGTCATTATTTTCCTAATCTCTTGGGACTTAGTGGCTAGCTGCCCTATTTTAGGGTCATGCATGTTAGTTATGCATGCCTTTGCCCTCTGTTCTTTTAATCTATGTGCTAAATTCCTCACCTCCCCGGACTTTCCTCATGATATGTATGTTTAAGATAAAACAGTTGTTCTATTTTTTGGTCGAGTAGACACTGGAGTTTTTGTTTGGTTAGTTGTATCCTGGCCTGTATAGTCTTGTCTCCCAGTGTTATTAATAGGTGCAACGTTTGGATCTCTTCCTGCAAGGCATGGTAAGCAGCCTACCTCTCTCATTTTTTCCTTGAGGCATACTGGATAATTACTTCCCTGAGGACTGCTTTCAGAGTGTCCCATATTATTGTGGGGGCTACACCCGACTGAGAGTTCTCTTCCATGACCTGGGGTATAGCCTCCCGGATCAATTGCTTAAACTCCTGTTCTCTCAAATGGGTGAGGTTCAATTGCCAATGGGTCTTTTTAATGTCTGCTCACAGTTCCAGTTTCGCACACACCGGGGCGTGATCTGACAACAAGGTAGCCCCATGCCAAATGTCGCATAAAGAATCCGGATGTTCCACTGTGATGAAAAGGTAATCTAAATGAGAATATACCCCTGTGTGTGCTGCCTTGTGTGTATATCCCCTGGATACAGGGAAACAGTGTCTCCATGTATCTATTAGTCCTATGACTGTTTGATTTTTTTCTCTCTTTTTGGCGCAGCCTCCTGCTGATACATCCACCCAGGTCACGGTCCCTCCGCTCCCTCCCACATGGAGTCATGACTGCTCGGATACCCCTGGATTGCACCCGAAGTGGTACTGATTGCCGAGCCAATAGGATAGGTCTGGGATTCAGCCTGGAGACTCATTAGAGAAGAGGGGCAGGCATCATCATGGCAGCAGGCTGCGTGTTTTCCTGTAGGCAGGGGGCGGGGATGTAATGATCGCCTGTGTCTGCCCCGCCCCTGACATTGCCAGATGTCGACACTTGCGGCATTACCCAGCCTCTGCTGGGTGTCACCCTTACGCAGAACACTCTACCCCTCCTGGAGAAGGACAGCAGTCATGCAGTCATGGGATGCTCGATCCTTCTCCCCCGGTCGGCGCTCTGCCACTCCATGTTTGAAGTATTTTTGCAGGGGATTCGTCCTATACACTAGGGGCACAGAAGTATCCAGTGTGGGGTTGAGAGTGACATTCAGATCCTCTCCCATTATTAATTGACCTTGCATTACTGCCAGCAATTGTGTAAAGAATTTGGCTGCCATGACTTTCTTAGACCCCAGCAGAAAGTACATTGACACCAGTGTAAACTGGCGGGCATGAAGCATTCCAGAGACAATTGCGTATCTGCCCTCTGCGTCTATCACCTTTTCCTTAGCCACAAATGGAATTCCCAAGGGGATCAAAATCATAACTCCTCTTCTCCTGCCTGATTTATGGGCCACCGCTGCTACTAACTAAAAGCCAAACCTCTGAAACTTCCTATTTTCCTCTGATGATATATGAGTTTCCTGCAGTAGAATAGCATCTGGCCTATCTTTTCTAATAACTTGTAGCAGTCAAGACCGTTTACCAGGGCTGTATATCCCATTGATATTCAGGGACATTGTAAGTGACTGCTTAGCCATGATTTTTTTGGCTTCTAACTATGACCTCTCCCAGATTGTTTATAAGTCTTCCATCAAACAAAATAATAAAGCCTCAAAAGGAAGGATGCTGTTTTACTTCTTTCCCACCCGTGCCACATATTATTGATCTTCATGTGCAGGGTCCCCTGTGAGTGTGCACACACATTAACAAACAAATGTGTGCACACATCGCAAGGGCTCCAACTTGGGGATAGCTAGCAATGCAAAACATGGTGCAAAGAGCCTTTTTTTTTAAATACATTTTCTTCTGTCTTTTTACTCACAGAGGCATCAGGAACATGCCTTGAAACAGAGAGCAGGGAATTTCTAACAGCTCTCTTGGTTGTGAACACATTTCTTTCTTTAGGCACTGTATTTGCTGAGGATTGCTGAACAAGGGCAATTATATTGTATTTAAAGCCCTATACCATATTTACAAGCAACTGCTCACCAGCTCTAGAGATTTTAGATGCAAGATAGTTAAAAAGGGGGCATAAAGGGACAGCAAAGAAGAGGTTTTAGATTGCCAGGTTGGCCACCCTGACAAGAAAACAGAATGGATAAGAAAAATAGAAGAAGACAGGAGAGAGAGAGTGAAAATAGAAAATAAAAAAGGGGATGTTGCATCTCTTTAAAGCTTTTATTCTACTCTTATTCTTCATAACAGGGACCCCCTGTTACACACCTCCCACCACAAGAAGGCAACACAAATTTTTTGTTGTTGTCTGAGACCCTTCACCCTTGGAAGGGTTGGAACATCTGCCAACCCACTCCAGAAGTTCCCCTCAGTGACTCTTAATAAGTAATTCTGTATGATAGGTGTACTAGACGTAGTATCAGATTGCTGTACAGAACTATTCTTATCCCTGAGGTTAGTGCTCTTAACAAAACACTCAAATCATTCAATAATCATCAAACAATACAAGACAAGTCACTTTCATATTTTAACAGCTGGTATACTTTCAGCACCATACCTTGATAAAAAAATCTGCATTCTGATGATTTGTCACAGACCTGTGTTTCACAATAAATCGATATGGCTGTAGTGACAGGTACCACCTCACAAACCACATATTTTTGTCCTTCATTTGGTTTAACCATCATAGCATATTATGGACTGTCATCACTACAAAATCATTGCCCCAAAGATAATATTTCATGGCCAAACATTCCCTTTTCTATGGTTCAATATTTTTGCTCTTGTTCATGTAGATTCCTACTAATATACAGTACTGGATGTTCCCCCTTCTCATCGTGTTGTGTCAACACAGCCCCCAAGCCTTTATCAGAGGCATCTGTCTGTTTTTCGAAAGGTTTCTGAAAGTTGGGGCTAGTTACCAGGGCTGAACAAAGAACTGCCTTAATGTTTCCGAAGGCCTCTTCACATGCTGGGGTCCTCTTAACCTTGTTGGGATATTTATTTTTAATCAGTTCGGTTAATAGATTTGCCAGAGTAGCAAAATCAGGGATGAGCCATCGATAGTAATTGGCTAAACCCAAAAAAGACCGAACCTGTTTTTTCATGATAGGAATGGGGCTGTTGGCTACTGCCTCCAGTTTATCAATTTCTGGTTTCAGAAATCCCTTCCCAATTACAAAAAAACAAAATTTCTGGTCTCGGTCCTTGCTATGGCACACTTGGCAGGATTAATAGTTAACCCAGCATCTTTAATGGTTTGAATGATAACACTTAGATGCACTAAATGTGTGGGCTAGTTGTGAGTAAAAATGATCATGTCATCCAGGTAAGCTGATCTATACTGGGTATGAGATCTTAAGATGTGGTCCATATAACGCTGAAAGGTGGCAGGTGCACCATGGAGTCCAAATGGCATTGTTATAAACTGGTAAAAACCTATAGGTGTAGGGAAGGCTCTGATTACTTGGGCATTGGGGGCCAAGGGAATTTGCCAATATCCCATGGTCAAATCTAGCATGCTTATGTAGCAAGCATTTCCCATTCTATCTAACAGTTTGTCTATTCTGGGCATTGGGTACCCATCAAAATCCGATATAGAATTTACCTTTCAAAAATCCAAGCACACTCTAATTTCTCCTTCCTTCTTATTCACTACCTCCATCAGGGAAGACCATGCACTCCGAGAAGGAACAATTATCCTCAACCGTTCCATCTTCCTCACCTCATCAATCACCTCCTGCCTAATCTTTTCAGGTAATCAGTAGGCTTTTTGATGTATGGGCTTCTGCTGATTGACCTTGATGTCATGTTCCACTTCCCTAGCCAGTCCTGGAGTGGTTGTTAAACTGTCCTGAAAACTGTGCAACAACTGATCTACCTCTGCTCATTGTTCAAGTTTTAAGTCAGGATTTATTAATATATCTTCATCACTTATGGGACAGTTAAGTCTCTCATAAGCAGTATCCATTTCTGTCTGCTGTGGCTCAGGGTGAATGTACAGTGCCTGAACCTGGGGTTTGTCTACCCATTTTCTCAAAATGTTTGCATGGTAAACCCTCTTTGTTGGTCAATGACCAGGCATTTCAATTTAAAAATTGACATTTCCTGTCTGTCTAACCACATCATAACATCCCTGCCAACACATTAACAGTTTGTTCTCAGTTGATGGCAACAATAATAAAACTTTTTCTCAAGGCATAAAACATTTGCTCTTTAACCACACATCATAAGCTTCTTTTTGTTCCATTTGTTTCTGGATCACATTCAAGTGGGCCATGGTAACATATTTCACCAGTCTTTCTCTCAATGCTGCTATATAGTCTAGGATATTACTATACCCAACACTTGCACCTTCCTCCCAGTGCTCTTTCACCACATCCAATCCACATCCAATGGCCCCCGTGGATTCCTTCTGTAAAGTAATGAAAAAGGTGAAAACCCAGTTGTCACTTGTGGTACCTCTCTGTAAGCAAACAGGAGGTAAGGGATGTATTTGTCCCAGTCTCTGCCTTCATACTGAATGTAATTTTGCAACATCTTTTTCAATGTGTTGTTAAATCTTTCCACAAGACCATCTGTTTGTGGATGGTAGGGAGAGGTTCTGACAGCAGATACCCCAAAGAGACAATATAACTCCTTCAACATAACAGAGGTGAAATTACTGTCCTTGTCCATGAGAATCTCCTGGGGTATTCCCATTCTACTAAAAATCTTAGCCAACTCTTTGGCTATACATGGTGCAGTAACAGTGCACATTGTAACAGCTTTGGGGTACCATGTGGCATAATCACACACTACAAGTATGAACAAGTTACCCTTTGAACTTTTGGTAAGACAACCCACAACATTCATTGTGATTCTTTCAAATGGTGTGGTTACATAGGGTATGGGTTGAAGGGGCACCTGGTCTCATTTTCCACCATGTGCAAATAGTTGACACTCTGCACAGGCACAGCAATACTCTGCCACATCTTGATGTATACCTGGCCAGCTCAAGCATGAAAGTAACCTTTGTAAGGTTTGCTCCCTCCCTTCATGGCCTGCCATTGGGATACTGTGGGCTAACTGCATTACTTTCTCCCTATTAATCTTGGATATCAATAATTATTTTATTGGCACATTCAATACAGGGTCAATAGTTACTTGATAAAATATAACTCTTTTTAAAACAAAATGGGATTGTTAAGGGTTTTTCCTCCTTTTGACTTGTGGAAAAAAAAGTTTTAAGAGATATATCTGCTTTTTGTTCCTTGACAATATCCTGCAAAGGCAGTCCTGGTGCAATGCCAGTGGCATTATGCTTCTGTTCTTCTGGCCACTTTCTCTCTTCTTCTGTTTTTTAGATCTTCTTGATTTCCCTGAGTCTTCAAAAAATTCCCCCTCAAAAGGGAAAATCTGGTCTAAATGTCTCTTGGCCTGTGCTTGTGTTACCACATTTACCAGATTCAAGTAATCCTGCTGTGTTTGCATTAGAGTATCAAAATGTGAGAAGTCATGCCCAATTATCACTGATACTGGCAATTTGGGTACCAATCCTACAGTCATGCAGTGATACTCATCGTTTATTTTCAATTCAACTTTTGTGGTATGATACTGATGTATGTCTCCATACATGCATATAACAGTGATATCATCTGGGCTGACTTCAATATCTGGAACTAAATCTGCTCTCAATAATGTCTGTCTACTCCCAGAATCCAATAAATCCACAGCTTGTTGGTCTCCAATCCCCACTGAAGCAACATAGCCAATGTTAGCTAATGCCAAATGGGTGACGTCAGGCCATTTCTTATTTGGACAGTTTCTCACAATATGGCCCTTTTCCAGACAATCATGACAAATTAACTCTGCATATGGTACTGTTCCCCCTCTAACTCACCTGTTGTAATTATTCTGCCGTGTATTAGAGTAAAAGGGTCTTACCAACTCTGTAGCACAAGATGGGGTACTCTGTTCTCTTAGTTGTCCTCTGTGTCTAGTGGGTCGAGCAGCTAGATAATCCTCTGCTAACTTCACAGTATCCTCTGCAGATTCAGGCTGATGCTCCTTCACCCATAACTGTACATCATGGGGTAACACCTCAATAAATTGCTCAACGATGATCATGTTCATGATCTGCTCTTTAGATTTCACCAAAGGTTGCAGTCATTTTCCACAGTAGTCTCTCAGCCTGGCTTATATTTCCCTGGGAGTGTCGTGACCAGTCATTCGCTGTGTCCGGAAATGCTGCCTGTAGATTTCTATGCTGATATCATAGCACCTTAATAATTCTTCTTTTACATGGTCATAATTGTTAGCATCCACCCCACTTAACTGGCTGTATACCATTTGCACTCCACTAGTTAAGTAAGGGACCAGTCTTATGACCCATTGGTCATGGGGCCATGCACATGTCTGGGCAATATGCTCAAAAGTAGTGAGGTATGCCTCTATATCATCACTTTCAGATAGTTTGGTTAACTTTATGTCTCTAGGCAGAGTTCTGTCAGGTTGACCTTGAGATAGTGCCTGAATAGCTTTCAAGGCATCTGTCCACTTCTCATCTTCCCTGTGGCACTGTTCTGCTTGACCATGCCTGTCCTCCTCCCTCTGATGACAAACCTCTTCCTGCTGTCTTTTCATCTCCATCTGGTGGATACACAACCATCTCAGCAGCTCTCCAGGGTTATCTGGTGCTGGGGTCATCTGGGCAGCCTCTTGCTTCAGACACTTCTCATCCACATCCACATCTTCGGTATTTTTCATCTTGGGTCTCACTCCAGGGCCCAAGCTTGGCAACAACGGTACTCCAGTTTTCTCAGTCACTGATCGAGTGACATAATGTGCATCTTTGTCTGTCTGGTCCCCTTCCTTCATCTATCAGGGTACTTAAGAGCAAAAACCCATGGTAATGCCTCCCAGGCAGTCTAGAAATGCCAGGTTATCCCACTCTGACACCAGTGTAGAAGTATGAGACAATAACAGATGTCCAGACAGAAGTAAGATGCATAAAAAACACAAATAAATGCACTTGTCAATTTATTCTCCAAAAGAAATAAAATAATAATAAAAAAAAAGTTCACAGAAAGGAAAAAAAATCTGTGTTATTCTTCACACCCACAAACAACAGGAAATATTTCTTTTTACAGACTCCTGAAAATGTCTTTTCCTTTTCTTGGGAGAAAATTAGCACTTGTGTGAAAGCCTACACACAGACATCATCCTCCTACTGTAGTCAGTCCAATACTGACCCACCTCTCTAAAACTACCCCGGTGGAGAGTTTTTAGAGTACTATTTTGGTGACCTCATAACCATGTGACTCTTCAATTAGCAAATATTTAGCTAGTTCAGCTACTAGTAACTCTCACACTGGCTTTGCGGTACCTATAATGTCACATATAAATAGGTGCATTATATTCCCTAACATACAGCACATTAAAGGCTCTAAAATATATTTCTAGACCTTAATTATAGGATGTGGGCATGGTTTGGAATTTAGCCCCATTTCCTTTCATGATATCACACTCTCCAATTCCTATAACGACAGCCATTTTATGGGCTGCCAGCCCTATAGTAGGACTTCTGCATGATACAGGGTAATTCAGGTAAATATCACTTTAATACAAAAGTATATATACAAAAAGAAAAGGCTCTGGTTATTTCTAGAAAACAGAATCTACAATTCTTAGCAGAGAAAAGCAGATGAGGGGCGCACTCCCTATCTGTTTTCCTGCAGGGTTCTAGAATTCTATCTGCTCAGGATGCATAAACAGCAATGAAACATGCATGTATTTCATACAACAGTTCTAGTAATTTTATACAGTAATCTCCAGCAACCTTATACTTTATTTGGGCTGCATAAAGCCTTTTTCCTGCATTTCAGAAGGTTTGTGGTCTTAAATCATTTTACCCAATGGCTGCAATACAACTCCTTTTATGCACGTATTAGGACACTACAGGATTCTTTCACCTTATGCCTCAGTGTCCTGTAAATAATCTATTTAGTCAGCCCCTTCTACAGTGTATCCAGGGAGAGGATACAGCAGAAGCACTTTGGGGGCGAGATGGAGTGTATCTGAGCTCCCTAACAACTGTAAACAGTTGCTCATCTCCAGTGTTTACTTTAGCCGCTCCCTCTTCTAATCACAACAAACAGGCACTATTTCTGGGACCTTTTCCTGTGCGTATGTGCACAGGGTCCACTGCGAGTGTGCACACACATTACCACATGAATGTGTGCACACATCACAAGGGCTCAAGCTCAGGGATTGCGACAATGTGAAACATAGAGCAAAGCACTTTCTTTCAAAAAAAGTTTCTTCTGTCTTTTTACTCACAGAAGCATCAGGATCATGCCTTGAAACAGAAAGCAAGGACTTTCTAATAGCTGTCTTGGTTGTGAACACTTATTTCTTTCTTTAGGCACTGTATTTGCTGGGGATTGCTGAACAAGGGCAATTATACTGTATTTAAAGCCCTACACCATATTTACAAGCAACTGCTCACCAGCTCTAGAGATTTTAGATGCAAGATAGTTAAAAAGGGGGAATAAAGGGACAGCAAAGAAGAGGTTTTAGATTGCCAGGTTGGCCACCCTGACAAGAAAACAGATTGGATAAGAAAAATAGAAGAAGACAGGAGAGAGTGAAAATAGAAAATAAAAGGGGGTTGCATCTCTTTAAAGCTTTTATTCTACTCTTATTCTTCATAACAGTGACCCCCTGTTACAATATTGATCCAGGTTAAAAAGTATAATCAAATCAGACATGCTTCTAAGGTGTTTTTTCTTGTTCCTAAAAAATATTAAGCCCAGTTATCACTGGATGTCAGCAACATGTTAACCACTGACAAGCATTCATTTGTATGAAGCTAACATTCACTGACAACTGCAAACATTACTTTATTCTTTCTAAAACAAGTGAAGAAAATATTAAACATTACATCACACATAATTTATATCAATATAAACTTAAAAAGTTGGATATACAGCTGAAATTTGAAGTGTATTTATAAACTCTGCTTTGTGATGACTACTGTATCAGCTACATATAAATCCCAGTTAGTAGCATAGTCCCAGAACATAATGATGCCTAGCATAGTGTCTCCTGCATGTAACCTCAATGTCCTCAAATCCTGACAAAGCATGAAGAAACACATTGATGTATTGGGTCTGTAGTGGAAGAGTAAAGTGGCTTAAGGGTGAAAGGGGATTTAATTTAATTTGCTATCACACGCATTGCAAAATTGCAATATATACCACTTCATCAGGACATACCATACCACAGAGCAGACTGCTTGTTTTCAAAAATATATTGAAGTTGGTATCAAAGCCAGCATGACTGACTGTATAAAATTCATGTTGCATAATGCATACTGTAGATCTCTTTTTCCTAGTTCCATTCCAAATCCTAAAAGAATATTTAAAATTTAAGAGTGATTTGTCATCTTTAAAGCTTGTTCATGAAAGTTGCATATATTAATGAAAAACATGACAACCAGTACTAAAGTATGCAATTTAATTTATTTAATGGACACTTTTATAATAGTGAATGAAGAAATTTCAATATAAACTTACATGGGGAATGGTACATTACCCATCTCAAGGAAAATGACAAAACTAAACCATGAATTCTAGAGATCCTTAATAAACCTCTTTATCACCAAAGCAATATGACTTCCACTGCAGGCTAGGACACAGATGAATAGCTAAGAGAAACTTGTACCATCTGTTATAGAAAGCTTACTATGGTTAATGGTATTTGATTCCATTATTTATCAACATGGTGCTATTTGTATCTGTAAGCTTGACCTTAACCAGTCACAACATGATTTATTTTACTACATATAAGTATCTTGCTAAAAATTTCCTTGGTTTATGAACTACCCATTCAAGTTCATTGGATGCTGCCTACTTTTGCTGAAGTACTGTAAATGCAGCATGATACAGCCCACTTCTTCAACAACTGAATATGTGCTCCGCCACACAATGTAATGCAGCAATGTCCTCTAAAATTCAGCTATAACAACAACTTGGTATTTTACTGCAATAAGGCAGTCAATGGATCTAGAGCTTCATCTGTTGAATGTATTCACTCTAGAAGGAACTTTGTTATGTGCAATGGACTATAAACTAGTGTGACTTCTTCATAACAGTGTTTCATCTGGACTATATAGGCATGGGTGGAGGTCCAACAATGGGATAGGACTTGTGCTCAAGTATAACACTGACACTGCACTGTAGCACTAGTGGTAGGTTCTGCCCTGATGGAGGCTGAACTAATTGGACAAGATTTTATGCAGAGGCTATTTTATTATGATGACAATATTGTTTGTGTCATTCATCTGTATTTAAAGATTAGGAAAACTACTACACCAAAGAATGTTAATGTTTTAAATAAATACAGTATTCCCACACACTCCTTATGTACAACAGTGTGGTTATATGATACTGTTTAGCACTCTGCCCTAGATAGGATATTTTAAGGGAACAAAGGCATAAGGAGTTTCTGTGGGCTGTCATATATTCTTCATCACAGCTTCTGGACTCACAGTGACAGTAGCTTAACAGATTGCACATTTGTGTTTGAGGCTGGAAGATTGGAAGTTTGTAGGTTTTAGCCCCTCATCAGGATCTTGAGGTAAATCCCAGTACTGACACTGTAGTGCAACATGGGGTCTGCACTCCTGATGTGTCATCTTTTGGATGAAACATTAAACTGGGGTGCTGAATGTATATTTTGGTGGAGCTTCAGGTGGACATTAAAGAGCCCATGGCACTTTTTGAAAAGAGCAGTGAAATTTCCATGGTGTCCTTGCCAAATTCCCCCATTAACTGAAAATACCACCAACAGCTTAACCTGATTCAATATGTCACTTTGCATCTGTATGCCTCTGCGTCATGGCTGTAAACAAGCAGATTGCCTAGCCCTCTTTTCCCAGTCAACACAGACTCAATAAATAAGTAAATAAATAATGAAATATTACTTAAGGCAACTGTCATTCCAGAGATATCTCACCCCTAGTGAGTATGAAACATCCTGTGCTACAGTATTACATGATCAGAAACACCAGGAACATAATATAGGAGAGGGACAAGTGTAAGACTTGTGGCTTACACACTGGCAAGCATCAGCAGGAGTAGGAACCATGGAAGTGGGGGACTATGTTGATTCACTCAGGTAATGTAGACTACATGCATACTGGTTGGTGCCTGTTTAAAAAGATGTGCTGTCAGGGGATAGGCATAAACAATGGTATAGGGTAGGTCCTCTTCAATTCATAGGTTTCATAGGTTGTTCCTGAAATTTGTAGACTGACATTCATTATGCTTACCAAGGCAGGCTATCTATATCACCTTATGTTCTCGTAGATGCAATAGTCATCCAATTTCTTCTTAAATTCCTGCATAGTACACCAACTAATTCCTCCGGTAGTGAGTTCCAGAAGATCACCACCCTCTGCTTATACCAGTTTGATCTCTTGTTAGTGGGGCATTCCTCTCCCCTTAGCTGCAGGGAATTTGACCTTGTAATATAAGACTGCTGCTTCATATCTAACCCCAGGCAGTTCCGTAAATCATTGCTTGTCAGTGCTCTACAAAGAAGGCACATATCACTCCTTAACATTCAGTACTCCAAGGTGAAAAGTCCCAATCTACTTAGCCTTACATCATATTCTAAATTGCTGACATCTTCAACCATCTTGGTAGCCCTCCTCTGCACTCTCTTCAGTTTTCTGTCTAGGACTTTGTGCCAAATGCCCAAAACTGGGCACAGTACTCCAGTGGGGCCTCACCAATGAGGTTAACAGTGGCATTACCACTTCCCTTTTTGTGCATGAACTGTGCCCCCTAATGCTATTTAATACTTTATTAGCCTTATTTACAATAAGGTCAAGGTGGCCCTTGAAGCTCAAGTCACTTGAGACAATAACTCCTAGATCTCTCTCCTCAGTTACTTTCCCACATTGCTTACCCATGAAAGTATAGTCAGCTCTGCTATTTCTCCTCCATAGGTGCATAACAGTACACTTATCAAAAGTGAATTGTAGCCTATGATCATTAGCCCAACTACACAAGCTATGCATGTGTCATCAGCAAATTTTGCCATCCAAATTCTTGCCTCACACTGCATTGAAGAGATATAGAGGTTAAACAGGCAAGGACCAAACATAAACCCTTTGTGGACCCTACTTGTAACACTAGACCAATCAGAGTATGTCCTTCTTATCACCACCCTTTGTAGTCATCCAGTTAACCAAGAGTCAGTCCATCTAGTTACATTCCCAGGTAGTTCCATTTCTATCAGTGCATCAGTTAATTGTCCATGGGGTACCTTGTCAAAGGCCTTGGAGAAGTCCAAAAAAATCACATCTGCTGTCCTACCCTGCTCCAAAACCCAACTTACTGCATCATAGAATTCAAATAAATTAGCCTGACAAGAGCGTCCCTTCATGAATCCATGCTGTGTCACATCCTACTTCTCAGCATGGTTTATGATATTCTAGATATATTCCTTTGTTAATCCTTCTAAGATATTTCCCAATAATGAGGTCAGACTCACTGACCTATAACTGCTAGTTTGCTGCCTACTGCTCTTCTTATATATCAGTACAACATGGGGAAATCTCTTAAGAGTCCATCACCTTTCCCTCATCTAGTGATTTCTGAAAGATCTGAGACAAAAATTATGCTAGCTAATCCACTAGCTCTCTAATGACTATAAGATGTACCTCAACTGGACCCTAGGCCTTGATGACATTGAGTTAATGAAGCCTGTTTCTGATATCACTAACCGGAAGGGTCATTGTAGTGTCGTTGTACTCATCTAAGTGTGTTTTTTTAAAACCATTTTATTGTTGTAAACAAATGTGAAAAAATTATTTTGAATCTCAGCTACACTAGCCACATCTGCTACTAGTTTCCCTTGTGAGTCCAGCAAAGGCCAAATCTCTCCTGCCACCCCTTTTATTGTTAATGTAGTCATGTAAGGTTTTATAGTTGTCCCTAATCTTAACTGCCAATCTTAATTCATAATTCTTAGCTTTTTTAATTGCCTGTTTGGTTTCCTTTTATAACCTCCTATATCTCTTCAATATGGTGACATCCCTGCTATTTCTTGTCTTTTTTTTGTAAGTCTTTTTCTTCCTATTTATAATATTCATGATTTTTGATTCTCATCTATAGGGGAATTTTACCAGCTTTATTATATTTTTGTTTTTCAGGTATGTGTCTCATTACCAGACTATTAATTATTTCCACAAACACATTCCTCATAGTATTTAAAGTCTTGCCTTTGAATTCCCCCCTCCAGTCCTATCTGCTCAGATCAGATTAAAATCTGTTTTAGTGTAGTTCCTAATCCTGTTATCTCCCTGTAATGGCTCATATTTATCCATTATGTTAAACTCCACCATGGCATGATTGCTGTTGACCAAGGGTATAGTTACTTTACAATCTTACACCTCCTCTTCCATGTTGCTTTGCACCAAGTCCAGGATATGATTACCCCTGGTAGGTTGAGATGCACATTGCTTGAGACTACTGTATCAAACGTGCCAGTATTTCCCTTTCCATAACTGTTATTTCTTTATGATTTTCCCAGTTTATCCCCGGGAGGTTGAAATCCCCCATTAAGATGATTCTATTTGCAGGGTCACAATTAGCTATCTGGTGGCAAATGGCAATGTCTTCTTCTCTGGTATGTGAGGGTGGCCTGTATTTCATACCAAGAATAATCCTGGTGCTACCATCTGGTTTAAGTTTAATCCAGATCTGTCCACCATCATTGATGTCTACAGTTAATGGTTCAGTGTCTACATACCTCTCAACCTCCTGCCTCATAAATCAGGGACAAGGCTTAAAAAAATCAGGGACAAAGGACCAAAATCAGGGACCCATCTTCAAAATTAGAGATATCCACCCAGAAAGCTGGTAGAATATGGGGCTTAATGCACAATGCATTTTCTAAAGAAGAACAAGTCTGCAACTTTAATACTTGACATTGTTTTGTGCTTACAGTCCCCACTGTTTAGCCAGAAAAACACAAATTTTAGGAGGGACAGAGTAAAATTTTGAGGCAAAAATCAGGGACGTCCCTGAAAATCAGGGACACTTGAGAGGTATGAGTGTCTATTGAGTCTGACATGAACATTACCACCCCTCCTTTCTTGTCCTTCCTTTCCTTACTATAAACAATATAGCCCTGCATATGGACATTAAAGAGCCCATGGCACTTCTTGAAAAGAGCAGTGGAATTTCCATGGTGTCCTTGCCAAATTCCCCCATTAACTGAAAATACCACCAACAGCTTAACCTGATTCAATATGTCACTTTGCATCTGTATGCCCCTGGGACATGGCTGTAAACATGCAGAATTGCCTAGCCCTCTTTTCCCAGTCAACACAGACTCAATAAATAAGTGTCTAGTCTATTCCATTCATCATTGCAGTCCCACCAAGTGTCTGTCACAGTGCAAATATAGATAGTTTAGGAGGTCAAGATATATTATGATTCATATAACTTTCTGACCAAACTCATAGCTTTTACAAGTAAACATTTCCAGCTTGTAATATCCTAGCTCAGTCCAGTATCCATATGTCATGTTAGTCTACTGTCAGTCTTTGCTTTCCCTCTCCCATCCTCCCCCCCCCCCCGGATTTTGAGCTTAAAAACTGGAAATACCATTGTTAATCCTTATTCTGAGATCCTGGACTAGTACTTATTTAAATGTAAGCCAATAAGAATCTACCTTGAATAAAGCCACATCCTGAAAATGTTTCCAATGATTCAAAAACATAAAACCTTCAAGATGGTATCACCTCTTCAGTCATTCATTTAGTACCCTAATCTCACTGTTTTTATTTGCCCCAGCTCTTGGAATGGGTAAGATTCCTGATATGATTACATCACATTACCTTTCCTTTAGCTTTGCTCCCATCTCCTCAAAGTCCTTCTGAATATGCAAGGTCCTTGTTCTTCCAATATTGTTGCCCCTCCCCCACATGTAGAACTGCTGTTGGTTGTTCTCTATGCTCCAGCAGCCCATCAAACATTCCTTTTATATTACTAGTCTTTGGCCCTGATAATGAGGTAACAACAGTTATTTATTTCCTCCCCTTGCATATTATTAAATCTGTAAACTTTATCACAGAATCACCAATGACCACTATGTCCAATGGGCCAAGCTTACTATCCCCCATATAGCCAACCTTTGCTCCAGCTCACATTTGATTTCCCTGTGGTTCAATAACAGAAACTTGTACCTGCCTAGTTCCTCATTCTTTGGAGTTTTCTATGTTTTCCCATGTAGTTGAGCTTCCCCCAGTCCCTTGCTGTCTATTAGCTGAGGCTTGTGTCTGGCTGGTCTCTAATGCTGTGTAGTTATCTGGGTTTTTGCACATAATTAAGATTCCCCCAGTCTCAGTGTTATTCATGCTGACCCATGTATCCTCAATTGTAGTGTTATTCTTTTCCCCTTCTCCTTTTCCCCTTTCATTGGTTTTGCTTTTAGCATCACGCTGTCTTGCACCTGTCTGAACTTCCATGAGACTGTCATATCTGTTATGTAACTCTAACAGATACACTCTCCCGGATCATCTTTTTTACTTCTTGGTGCCTCCCTGAACCAATCACCAATCCTCAACTCCCAATTCCTCAGGCTGTCCTTCAATTATATCCCTTTGTTATTATTTGAATAGTTGATGGTCATGTTTTTCCCTTCCTCAATCATGGCTTTGGGCTTACTTTGTAATTCCTCACTGTGCACAACATTTGACCCATCAAAGCAATGGTCTCCTAAGCGGAGGGTTGCATGATCAATAAACTGTTCTAACTGGGATATCTCATTGTGTACTATTAGTCTTTCATATAGCAGCATTATTTTCCTTTGTAAAGTGACAACTAATATGCATCTGTCACATTCAAAGTTGTGCATTTTTTCCCCTTGAGCAAACATTTTGCATGAGATACAAACATTTATGTCATCCCTGCCAGATTCAATTTTAACCTGATATTGCCACCACTGAAATATCAAATTACTGCTGATTTTATATTCCTAAGCAACTCACCCTGCCTTTTGGAGTGATTCAATTCTCCAGCTTTTGAATATAACTGCCCCCACATGACCCCACAGACACAGCAGACACAGCATGGCTCCATTTATAGTGCAAGACCTGGAAGTGCTATTTCAGGTCATGCTAGGTCCGAGCCTCAGTCAACAATTAAAAAAACCCTGTACTAGGACTGAAACCTTCTTTCTCCTCCACAAACTGAATACAGACTTTGACTAGAGTTCCTCAGAGCTATCGTAGTTAAAAAAAAAGCTTCAGCAACACTGTGTAGTTCTTGGAGCTTCCACAGAACTACAGAGCTCCGCCCCTTCCATCTGTCTTCCTGCCTTTCATTAGTCACCTAAGTTAAACCTCACTCCACCAATCAGTATAGCAGATACACACGCAGAATAATAAAACATAATAAAATATAGTTGAGGTTATGCTGTCACACATCAATACCACTGCTACACAGCACTTTGTCCAGCCAAAATCAATGTCTTCTTAAGTGACACTGCTGAGGAACTGGAGAGGAGGGTGTGTCTCTTTGCAGATGATACAATGTTCTGCAACAGAGCAGACACTCAGGAAGGGATGGATGGATGCAAAGGGATCTGAGGAAAGTAGAGGAATGTTCTTGGGGTGACAGATGGGTTTCAATGCCAAAAAGTGCAATGTTCTGCACTGAGGATTGATGAACCCATGGTCTGTTTATAAGACTGGGGGGATTGAAACTTGCAGTCACCAAGCAAGAAAGAGACCTATGGTTCATAATAGCTAATGACCTGAGTGAGCTGGGGAATGTGACAAAGCAGTGGGAATGTCTAGCTATATGCTGGGGTGCATTGAGAGAGAGATTTCTAGCAGGATTGGGGATGTTGTGTTGCCATTATATTGTTCACTTGTTAGGCCATACCTGTAGTACTGTGTCTAATTCTGGAGGCCACACCTTCACAAGGATATTGAAAGGGTGGTGGAAATAGAGAGGAGGGCATCACAAATAGTAAGATGGTTGCATGAGAAGCCATATGAAGATGCTGCAGAGCAAGAGAGGACATGATCGAAACCCACAAGTAACTCACACAAGTGAACAAGCTGCAAATGAAGGGTTTATTTTAGAGAAAGAACGGCAATAGAACAAGGGGGTAATCAATTAATCTAAAGAGGGAAAGCTTAGGAGAAATATGCAGAAATACTTCTTCATGAAAAGGGCAGCAGATACCTGGAACAGCCTGTCAGAGGAGGTAGTGGGGCAAAGACTGGGAGCTTCAAGTATGTGTGGGACAGGTGCACAGTTGTATTAGGTATAGGAATGGGGAAGAGAGTGACCAACTAGGGTCAGTGCTGACAAAATAGACAGGGTCAAGCAGCAGACTGGATGGGCCTAAGGGTCATTTTCTGCCAACAAAATATATGTAGCTATGTTTCTAGGAGCAAGAACACCTAATTGTGTGGAATATGTGTGAGGCAGAGGGAGCCAACAGATTCTGCATCCCCATCTTAATAAATGCCCCAATTTTAGGTAAATTAAACTGCATCTTTTGCATGGTTAATATTTTCTTTGGCAAGGATCCATCTCCTTCCTCCTCCCTCCAATTAGTGGTGGTAATTCATTTTATGGCATTCACTACAATGAAGTGGAACTCATGTAAGCAAGAGTCCCTTTTAAAGGAAGACCCACTACATGGTCCAATAGTGCACTAAGTGTTGTAAACTGCACCTGTTCTCTGCCCACAAACCCAACTACAATATCTCCTTAATACCCACCCAAAAAGGAATAATGAAGGACAATAACATGCCATATGGAGGATCATGGCAACCTACCCCTTACACTTCTGACAACGTAGATGTCTGACTTTTGAAACCCCATGTAGTCTAGCTAGTGCAAGATGAGCTCTGTTCATGAAGAGGAATCCAGTATGGCCTCTAGCTGGCAGATTCACAATGACAATTTTTTACTTTGTTTTCTTCCACTAAATAAATGTAAAATGCAGTGGAAAATTAACAAATGAGTAAAAACAACTCTGTTGCACCCATGGAGATATCCTGTGACAAATTTAGGCCCCTAAATAAGTACCTCAATCAAGGTACACTCAACCTAGGTGAAAAAACATCTGCTGTGGCTGTTGTTGTGGCTGACTGATCTCCCTCCAAGGCAAATACAGATCTGAAATTTAAGGTCAAGCTGCAACCTCATCCTCAAGCTGATTTGCTGTTATCTCAGGTTAATTTCCAGTCATTAAAATCCTTTTTACTGACAGATGTTCTCATCATCCACATGAAGCCTTGCAGATTGTTGCACAAATACAAGATTCAAAACAGGGGATAACTATGGCACAACAAATGTTTAACACACTGATTGATATTGCATTTATTTGGTCCTATATATTTTTTCATATGTACTTTGGGTGTAATCTCCTGGGTCATACCTAAAAATAGGTGTGATGGTATTTAGTGTACTTCTCTGGTCAATAAAAGCTAACAATCATAATAATCAAAACAAAAAATAATAATAAACACATCAGACATGATTTGTAAACTGATGACAATGCCTGATACATGGCTAAAGTATTTATGTCAGAAAACAGATAGAAATTACCAAAAGAAATGGACAACATTTCCAAAGAGGTCATAGACCTCAAAAAACATACAGAGACAGCAGGCAAAAGATTGCAACTGTGAAAACTCTCAAAATATCTAAAGTCTATTAAAATTCTGGACTATTTTAAAACATTAAGAATCCGCAACAATATCGCAATGTGTGGTCCCAGCTCAGTTTGAGAAATATTTTACTAATATGAGGGATTATATCCGAGATGTACTTACTACCAATTTTGAGCTGCCATAAAATAATCCCCTGCTAATCATTAAGAATGTTCATATAACCCCATCAAAAAAGAAATGTATTACCACTTTACAGAACCCAGCTGTGACACAACAAATAAAGTAGCATGACAATGCTTTCATAGCCATTTCTTTTGCTTTTGAGATGGATTGTGATCTCATATTTCACCTACCAAAAAATTTGGAAACTGTGTATCAAGGGAAGATCTAATCTATTTAGTAGGATTTTGTTTTGACAACATTGTAATTATGTAAGTATTTCCTGGCATTTAAGGAGGAACTGACTGATCTGGGAGCAACATTCTTGCTTTTGCATATGGCAAATGTTAAGGTACTCTACAATGACTCTATGGTTATATACGTTGGTCCTGATCAGGTGACTAATTGTTTATGAGCCCAGAAGATGGCTAATCCTGTTATTCCTGAATCAGACACAATCAAGTTGATTCAAGTGGTGACAAGGAACTACAAGAAATGGTGGACAAAGCTGTGCAAAACATTGATCAACAAACATAAGCAGCAATTTAAAATGCCTAGACAGAAGTGGGGTTATATGATAATATGAGAGAATCTGATCACACACTGTTTACTTTACTTTGAAAAATCTGTTTGACTATATGGATCTAAACTATACACCTGTGCTAACAGGTCTTTTGTAGCACATGAATTTACTTAGGTTTTTTTGCTCTCTATATTAGATCTCTAAGATTGGGACTTAAACATAAATTCTTCAACTGTTGTTTTGTTTTTATTTTTAATCTTTTCAGTACCTCTTACGTATTCCAATAAATATCTTGTTAATTAAAAATTTTGGAAATGAATAAACACAAGGTTTAGAAAAGAAGAGGAGATTAATGAGTTTATGTTGAGTACAATACAAGGATGGCACTTAAGTGCATATGGACTAACAGTCCTAAAGGCTCTATATGAAACCCTAAGTCAGCTTCCTGAGCCTACTTAGAGTAGGTACCCTGGTTTGTCCTTTTTAATACTTTTACAGCAGCTCATATATCTCAGATAGCATACCTGTACTTCCACCCTGGAGGTTCCTGAAACCACAGAGGACACCACTGTGACCAGACAAAGGGGATTGTTATACTGAAAGCAATTGTAGTGTTCCAAACCCACTTGCAAGATCATATACATTAGTTATTCCTCAAAAGAGATCATCAACTCTACTGATTACTCCTCACCAATCCACATACCCCATATCTCATTGAAAAGCCAGGGGGACTCCACCACTTTTGGTCTAAAAAAGTAGAGTGAAGACACTGCACCTATAAACTGTTGGGTAACTCATAGACATGGATGCTTATCAGGACCATTAGATCTGGGTACACCACTGTCAGAATGTATTGGCCTTTGTGCATAATGTCACTTTAACAGAGTTGTGATGGACTGCCACATTAGTGACAAATATACAGTTTGGCACCTCCTCTTGCTCATTCTCTGGACACCAAACACCTACTGGAAGCAATAATGCAGTCATGCAATACAAAGTAAGACTGGACAGCTGTAAACTCCTGTAGTGCAAGACGCAATCAGTTATACACTTGATTCTTAATACTTTACTCAGCTACAGGCATTCTGTAGTTAAGGCATTAATTCACTCAAAAAACTGTTGTGGACTTAGAGAGTGATCACTTACAATATGAAACACATTCTGGTCAACATATTCTGTTAAGAGTAAAGATATGGTGTTACACAGAATGGGAGACCAGTCTTACAACCCACATCAGCTGCTAACCTGGATCATGGGAATATAACTTATACATATTTGCTAGTTTCCTTGACACACTTCTAAATAAATTAAACTGCAAATATACAATTTAAAGGATGGGACATTACAGACTTCCCAATCATCTGCTTCTGAGCTGGATCAGCAGAGATTCACCTTTTAACACATTCACTCAGAATTCAGAGAAAGTATAAAAACAACTGATATACAGTATTTGAGGAGATCCAGAGCAGAGTATTCTGAGCCTGGCATAGTAATTATAATGTCAAGTACATAAGATTTTTAAGACTGGGTATGCAGGATGGTATATACTTTCATAAACATAATGTTACAGTCATTACAATTCAGTAGGGAACACATTTTTTTTCAGTTTCCCTTTCTGTAACTCAAAGCAAATAAGAGCATTTTGGTAGCTACTCCAAAACATCTTTATAAAAAGCACTTTGACTATTCCAAGCAGAGATCATGGTGCCTTTCTTTATGACATCATAGTACTTATTATGACAGTAGACTGTCATGTCACATGCAGTATACAGCAATTTAAAGTGAAAGGGGGTCTGTCATAGGCTTTTTGAAAGGCATAAATAAATGCGTACCACATTATTTGAAATATATAATAGATGACTAAGAAGAGGAATTAGAATAAATATAAAACAAGTAATTTGAATACAATTAGTGTATATATACTGTAAATGTTAAGCCATTCATTTTAGTAGATACAGTAGCAAGGGCAAGATTTTTAAAGTAGATTTGTCACAGATCAGCTCAACCTACTTTCATTACAGACTTACAATACTTCCACACTGGTGAACCAGCAATTATCTTGTTTATGTGCACCCCATGAATGTCCAGTCATCAGTTATGGATTTTCCCATATTTGTGGCAATAAATGTCACAAGATGTTGCAAAGCCTGGTTTGTGTCTTTTATTGACATAAAGTGCTGCAAATAATGGTGCACTGTTGTAAACCACCCACAGCCATTGACAATAGCTGCAAGTGGCTACAACAGACATTCCCTGACACAGACACAGGTGGATCTTTGTCTGCAATGGGAGCTTTGAAAAGCTCCCTCCTACCAGTTCTTTAAATTATTTGTTCCCCACCAATATACCCAGAATATCTATCTCTATCTATATAAATCTGGCCACTGGTTTCACCTCTTTTGCAAATGATAAGTGGGTAGTGGGCAACAAGGTCTTGTGCTCCTGGTAAAAAGGAATGATACACATTATTGTTTAACATGTTTGCTAGTTCCCTTTGATGATGTTGATGTTATCTGTTGTTAATTATTTTACATACTTTTTATTGTTTTTGAAAGACATAATGCATGACTACAGATATCAAAGACTTATACTGATTCAGTACAAGTGAACAATGTTTCCATCATTTTTTTTCCTTCTCAGCATTGAATAATTTGGTGTCCATGTTGCAAACTGGAACTAGAACAAATAATGTAACAAACTGAAATTTGACAGAAAATTTATTTAAAATCAGCCACGCCATGAGCTAGAACAAAGCACATCTTTCCTGTTCAACATACAAGCTCCCCTTCTCTTATTTATTTTAATGTTTGTTCTGTTTGCTAGCTGTGTGTCTGTTATGCTCAGAGTAGAAGTTCTCCAAATATGAACCAAAAAACAAACAAAAAAAACAATATAATTATTAGTGGCGTGGCCCTGAAGGAGAAAGATATAGCACCTGGTCTCACACAGTAAATTCACATTACAATTTCCTGAGCTTCAAAAGATGAAAAAGTTTATTTTATTTTACTTAGTAAATGGATTTTTCCACATCAAGAGAAATATTCAAGACTGGATCATCGCATTCCCTCATATCTGTGTTAAAGATATTAGATTTTATTTTCACTGTGAAAGTATCACTGAAATAAATCTCATTTCCAGGTGTGATCTGGGACAGAATTAAGCCCAGGGAGGTAAAGTGACTTGTTTAAGGTCACATAGTAGGGAAGTGGTAGTTTTGGGATTCAAACCCAGGACTACCGATCTCAAGGTTCACAGTTCTGTGCTGCACCCAGTAGCCTATACTTCTTCCCTTTACTGAATTCATCCCAGTCACAAGGACAGAGCTGAAGCAACCCCTCAGTGTATTAGCAACCTACTGTATATGTCCTTAGGTATCCACTCAATATCTAATTTAATCAGAAAGATTGGGAAGCACAATGGGCCCTATGCACTAAAGGGTGGGTAATAAGCACCTGAGGTGTGTACCCCACCTGTGTACCTACACAGCCCCAGACAAGTGCAGGGTAAGCGGTATACACTACTGCTAGCATCCATGCCCCTGTGGTGTGCATGGTTGAGCAGGCAGTCAGGGCGGAGCTGCAGACCAGGGTGGGCATCCAATCAGCTGCACATACTGTGTCCATAAGTGGATCCCTTGCACCCAAGTGGAGGGCACAGGGTGTAGGGGAGAAGTCACATATAGCCCACCATGGGCAAACCTTCAGGCAGTCACATGAGTCACTTGCTCAGCCCTACCCTGCAGCATTGTGGGCTGGGGCAACACAGTGTTCACATTCCCATTACCACCATGCCTGGCGGATGTCATTCATGGGGCATGCACTGAGTTATGCCAAGTCCATGTAGGCATACCCGGCACCCCCTCCTCCTGGTATTATGGGTTTAGTGAATGCTGCATAGTGCAGGCATGCCACTGACATGCTCCCAGTGTGGATATAGGAGGCCGGCATGTAAGTGCCTTGTGCTGCACTTATGTGCCCTTTGTGAATGCACCTGGGGGTCTGATGGATCCCCACTGTGTGACATTTACCAATGAGGTTGCCTACATGCCTCAGATACATGGCACAGAGGCAACATTTTTGTTAGTACACTGCATATTGTCAGGTTTTCCCCTAGACTTAAGCAATAATGTAAGAGCAGCATTCAGATCCAGACATACTGGACAAGATCCTACTTTCTCCCAGATCACATCAATCAGAGGAAAATATATTAATTTTATGATATATTTGCACAGTTTATCCCAGCTCGGATGCAACATCAGATTTTCAGTGAGGTCTTCCTTCTTTACCCATCTACATAGCTGGGTGAATTAGATTAGCTTAAATGACTTACCTATGATACCTCAGATACTGGCTCTGCTGGGGATCAAGAAAAATGATGGGAAAGCACTGAATTCTGCTTCAGGTATATACAATGGGTGGGATATTCAAAAGGGTTGCGCCATGCACAACAGGGTTGCGCATGCGCAAGTCCAAAATTGCGCCATTCTGCGATATTCAGCAGGAGGTAGTTGCACCACTGAAAACAGGCTGAGCAACAGTGCAATGCAAATGAAGGCATGCGCAACCGAAGGGGGTGGACCCATGTATAAAGAGCACAATGCGATATTCAAAGACTTGCGCAATGCGCAACAGCAGATGAGCCGGAAGGTGCACCATGGAGGAAATGAGCCAAAATAAAAAGGCTCAAGGAAGAAGCACAAGAATGCAACAGGGAAGCCACATGAGGCAGGGAGAAACAGGGAGACAGTGGCAAACAGTGCAGGCCTGGGAGTGCACAGGAGAGGAGAGGGACAAGGGAGGGTGTGCAGGCCACAGACTGCAGAGGCCAGTAGGTGTACCCGGTGCAGTGGAGGTAGCAGTCAGGACAGCGAGGGTAACAGAACAACAACAGCCGGGGGGGGACACAAGCCAGGGAGATGGACAGTGCCAGCTTTCACATGGAAGCTGTAATGAGGGGGGTGAGAAGGCATGCTGCAGGGGGACGTGGCCATGGAAGGGCCCATCGGTGGTATGCCCCCAACAGGCAGTACCGTGCCCACATCAGCTTTGAGCTGTACTCAGACTTAGAGATTGTGGGCCAGTACCACCTGAACAGGGCAATACTGAGGTGGCTCTATGAGCTGTGCAGTGATGTGATGCAGGCACCCTCACGACAGAGTCACGCTCTGTCAGTGGAGACAAAGGTAACAGCCTGCATGTGCCTGCTCACCACGGGTACCTTCCAGAGGCTGACAGGGGACACCACAGGCGTAACACAGTCAGCTACATCACGCATCCTCACCCAATTCCTCAGCGCACTGCTGCCACATGCCGTGGAGTACATCCATTTCCCCAGCACCGCGGCAGAGCGTACAGAAAACATGCAGGAGTTCCACAGGGTAGCACGTATGCCTGGCATGCTAGGGGCCATAGACTGCACCCATGTGGCTATTTGCATGCCACCTGGCCCTGATGGGGCCACATACAGGAACAGGAAGGGCTTTTCTAGTGTCAACTGCCAGGTGGTGTGTGATGCCACTGGGCACATAATCAATGTCTGTGCCACACACCCTGGTGGAGCACATGATGCCTTCATATGGTATCAGTCCGCACTGTGCCATGAATTCGAGAGTGGGGACATCCCCACAGGCCATCTAGTGGGTGAGTACGCATGTAGGAATTGCAAAATTGGGGCAAGGGTGGGAATGCCACAGGTGCCATGGTAGTGGCACACAGGGATATGGGCAATATGGACCTGAACTTGAAACTTATCTCCACACAGGTGACAGTGGATACCCACTCCGTCCCTGGCTGCTCACACCGTACCGGTGCCCCATGACCCCATCGCAGCAACACTATAATGAGTCACATGCCGCCACACGCAACATCATCGAGCGGGTGTTTGGGATGCTTAAGGCATGCTTCCGATGCCTACACACCTCCGACAGTGCCCTATAGTACAGCCCCTCAAAGGCCTGTGGGATATTCCTGGCCTGTTGTATCCTGCACAACATGGCCAAAGACTGTGGGAAAGCCATACAGGTCGAGGAGGGGGACAGCGATGGGGACGCCAGCGGCGCCGGTGATGATGGTGATGAGCAGCCCCCCCTTGGACGGCGGGACCCCCGACTGATCCGGCAGGCCCAGCTGCACCAGGACACCATCACGGAGGAGCATTATGCATGACACAGATAAGTCAAGGGGCCATGTGCAACCAACACTGTCCAGGCGCAACCTACAGGCACACAGTAACACACCAGGGGTGCATGACGGCAAGGGGAGTGGAAGGGTCCAGGCGCATGAACACACCATCAGGGAGGGGTGAACAGTCATATGGACACACACACACCAGACACAAAGCGTACATGGGCAGGTGCACAGCAGAGCAGGAACAGACATGGCAAACACCCAGATACACAGACCACCCCCACCACCTGTACTGTCCAAGTACATGTGTCAGATGCTGGACACCCTTGCACCTTGGTGTACAGTACAATTCAGGCATCATCATGCACACGCACCTGTGGATAGCAGTCGGGTGGGTGTGCAGGTGGTCCGCGTGTCGGCGTGTTGGGTAGGGCACCCACCAGTGCACTGCCCACCATGACACACATTGCACACAGGGCAGCACCAGACAGGGCCCGCACTGGGAGACAGGTCAGTCATGTTGCACTGTTCCACGACCACCGCGGATGCGTGGGCAGCTCCGCCATGTCCTAGCAGCACTGGCAGGCTGATCATGGGCCACATGGGGTGGCACCGATGGACCACCAGGGGTCCCACTGTGCGATCGCAACCTTGTCCGCACAGGGGTGTGCAGCATGCCGAACATACCTGCACCAGGTGTGCTCGGGATGCCCACAGCAGAACCCGGAATAGACAGTCTGGGTGTCTCACGACGCCAGGAATGGGGAGTGGAGAGCGTACTGTGTGGGGTGTACGGTACAGGGGCAGCTGACTGTGTGCCCAATGCAGCCACGACAGAGACCACTGCCTGGGTCAGCCTGTCAATGGCGACGGTCACATCCGTCCGCAGTCTGACCATCTCTGCAAGGATCAATGCATTGTCCCTGCTGTTCCACTCCACAGCCACGCACAGTGCCTCCACGCATGTTGCAACCCGCATCTGCTGCTCTACTGATGCTCACAGCAGGTGGGTGTGCTTGTCCAATGGGTCCTGTGCCACATCGGCATTCTGTCCCCCAGGGTATGGAAGGGCCTGATGCTCAACACCCCTTGAGGGTGGGCGCTGTTCACCAGGACCAGGTGTGGGCAAGTCAACAAGCGGTGTGCATGTGCCACCGCTGGACCCTGTACCCCCAGATCTGGTGGGTGACTGCTGCTGCTGCCCCTCCAACTGCTGTGCCCCAGGAACCACTCATTCCACTGCTGTGGCTGCAACAGTGCCAGAGACCTGCACAGCCACCGGTGCTGCCCCACCGGTGCTGACAGGCACAGCCTGGGACTGTGCTGATGTGCTTGCACACATGTTGGAACCAGCTAGGTCCAAAGGCACATGCTGGCCTGCTGTGTGTCCATCATGGGACACACACATGTCACTGCCCATTGCAGTCCTTGCATCATCAATAGTGCAGGTACGTGCAACAGCCACAGTCACAGTGTGCATGCCAGACTGCTGAGACACAGGCTGTGCACCCCCCACACATGACTCACCGACAACAGAGGTGGCAGCCAGGCGTGCATGCTGGTGCAGTGCATGCCGGCTGGCGACAGAGGTGGATGGACCCTCCTCCACCTGTGGCAGGTCTTCCTCACTCCATGGTCCCACCATCACCGTCCCCTGCAGACGAATGGGATCTGTAACAGAAAGTGAGGACATGTTAGTGCATGTGATCAACCTTCCCCCCCAACACCACCACCATGTCATACCGTGCAGTGATGGGCTTCCACCTGTCTGGAATCCACCTCCTGGTACACCCTCTACAGCACTCCACTGCATTGATGCAGCCAGTCGGTCCTCAGCCGGGGTCAGCTCCGCCACCACTGGCTGGCCCTGCCTGTGCCAGCACATGCCACCCTGAGGGCTGCCACCTTCTCCTTCACCCTTCTGCGGTCTGTCCCCATCTTCTTTTTGCATTCCTGCACAGAGCACTGGTGGCTTCCATGCAGGTTCACTGCCCGAGCTACCCCCTCCCATGCAGCCGCATGGGCCTGAGGGGTGCCCCGCCGTCCAGTCAGTAATGGCTTCTCTTCCAGGTAGGCCTGGAAGAGGGCCTCTGTCTCTGCCGTGGTGAAGTTGGGCCTCCTCCTTCGCCCACCATCCTCACCCTCACCTTGGCTCTGCTCGGTCATATCGGTCTGTATGGGTGGAAGTGGACACCTGTCACTGTGCAGTCTAGCGTTATCCCATGACCATTGGCCAGAATATCACACAGCATGCAACTCACCTCTCACCTGCAGTAACCGAATCTGGCCAGCGCAGCCCAATGTCGCGTATTTATAGCGCAATGCATGCAAATTAGGAGTGGCACAACTTTAATGACATGCTAATCGTGCCACTGCGCCTTTGAATGGCTGATCAGATGATTTGCATGTGTCGGCTGAATATTGCGCCGTTGCACTTTGCGCAATACGGTTGAGCCGGCTGAGCCAATGGCACATTTCTGTGACTGTGTGGTACACTGCATTGTGCATGCCCAGGTAGCTTACGCAGGCATCTGCCATGCTGATGACGTGCTGTGTGTGATCAGCAATTCAGGACACGGCCACCATTGTGCCAGTGGCGCTACAGCGCTGGTCACCATATGGCGCTGTGGCAGTACTGCGCAATAGTCCACTGTGGCACTGGCATGCAGGTGACCGATCGCGCAGGACATGTGGATGTCTGACTGCACTGTGCGTGGCCTTGCGCCACTGACCCATGACCTTGTGTCCGACCTTTGCCCCCCAGGCGCTGTACGTATGGCATGTGTATGGCTCTATCGTGCTGTTTGGTGACAGCGCAATGTGGACCGACGGCGCTGTCAGAACAGCGCGATAGGCAGTGGTGGAGTTGTATTGCGCAACATTTCCACGTGGGGTTGCCACGCTGTGGAGCGCCATATTGCCACTGTACATTTTGAAAATGGCACGCAGGAGAGCACCACAATGGGGGGCCTTGGAATTGGCAAACCTGGTGGCTGTGGTGGAGCCTCACCATGGCTCACTGTTTGAGGGAGTGCCCCTGCAGGTGCCACGCACCTATGTGTGGCAGCAGGTCACCACTGCTCTGGAGCAGGCCACTGGGTGGAGGAGGACCCCTGAGCAGTGCAGGCACCGCTACAGTGACCTGCGGAGGAGGGAGCATACTCTGCTTGAGCGCCTCAGGTCACGTGCCAGGAGAGGCATTGTGCCCAGGCCAGGTGGGTGTGCTGTGTATGCACTGGTATTGTCCGCATGGGTGACTGCGTAATGTGATCTGCGCATGGGGGTGGGTTGGGCTATGGTTTGCTGTGAGGGTGTTTGCAGGTGTGTGCTGTTTGGGTCTGGTTGTGTGGGCAGGCACACTCAATGGGGCAAGTGGCTGTCTGCTTTGGGATCTCACTGAAGTGTTTCTCTTCATTTGTCTCCCACAGGCGTGGAGGAGCAGAGACGGGCACAGGCTGAGGCTGGGATGGCGGTGCCACAGTGGCTGGCGGAGGAGGTGTGCCACAGCCACAGCAGCAGCCACAGCAGCAGCTGCAGCAGCACCTGCTGCAGTGGCTTGATGAGGGTGAGTGTCATTACATCATGGATGCTATTGCATGCTGGGGGCGGACACCTTCCATGGATGACACTACCATGCACGCAACATGTGACAGTCATCACTGTCCAGTGGCACTGCATATGTGTGTGTGTGTGTGCATCACTGGTGGTCCATGCATGCACTGGACACATGGCTGTGGCACTAGCGTCCCACCATGTAGCCATGTCACTGGGCAGCCTTGGTTGTGCTGTGCTGGACATGGGCGGTGTGTGTGTGCAGTGGTACACATGGCCATTGCTGGCTGGTTGGGCATGTCTTGTGCACGGTCACTGTGGGTGGGTGCAGTCCACCACAGGAGCGGGGCACTTGGCTGTATGCCATGCATGATGGGTGGCATTCAGGGATGTGGACAGTCACAGCCATTGACTCTGATCCCTTGTCCTAGGTATCTGGATCCTGCGCATGTTGGAGCAGGGTGTGCGGAGGCTGACTAGAGTGGCCATGGACTCACATACCATCCTCCTCGACCTACAGCAGCATGGCATGCGGTGCCGGAGGAGGCCACGGGCAGAGCGCCAGGCAGAAGGAGGAGGGCAGGCTGCCAGGTGGTAGCCAGATGTCGGCAATCCCCACCTTCCCTCTCCCAGTTGTTCACCCCTGCCGCTTACCCACCCCACCTCATACCCATACCCCCACCCCTGCTTTGTACATATGTTACTATTTGTTGTTCTTGTTATGCATCTTTATTACATATATATTTTGATATGAATACTGTGGTGGTCTCTGATTTGCAGCTGGCTATAGGTGCTCAGTTGCAGTGGTGTGCATGGCATCAGGTGTGGTATGGTCATGGGTTTGTGTGTGCGTGTGTGTGGGGCGGTGTCTCTGGTGTGGGTGAGGCTTCCACTCAGTATTGCTGTGTGCTGCCACCCACTGCTGGGTGGTCATGGTGGGTTTGGCTTGTGTGGTTCTGTGGTTCATGAGGTTGCAGTGTTCCAGGGGGGCCTGGGGATTCCTGCAGTGCTGGTCACTGTGCATGGGTGGTGTCTTGGGGTCACAGTGCTGGGAGTGCTGTGCACGGGGGGGCCACTAGACACTGGGGTGCTCTTCCCCCTTTGTGTGCCAGTCTCTGGTTGACAGTAGGTGTGCTGCAGTAACACGGCTGGGATGTGCTTTGTTTACTTGTCCCCATGGCCCAGTGGCTGCTCCATCCATCCCCCAGTTATGCTGTGCTTGGGGTGTGGGGGTACATTGTTGGTTCGGCAGTGTGTCCCTGTGCCCATCTGTGGCATGGGTGGTGTGCCCCTGCCTACCTCCCTGGTTGTGCACTTCCATTGCTATGCTGCGGGGGTCTCTTTGCTTGCGCTATGGTGCCTCTGGACTGCTCAGCCTGGCTAGCCTTGTTGAGCTATGGTGCATCATTTCTGCTCAGCTTCCCCTTCCTGGTTGCGCTATGGTGCAGTTCGTGTGATATTCAGACGCTGGCTGCTTGCACAATTGGCCTTGCTCCATGTTTGAATATGGTGATAATTGTGCATGTGCGCAACTGACTTGTGCTTGCTTCTGCTGTTGCGCACTTTTTGGGCGCAGTTTGAACATCCCACCCAATATGTATATGTATAGCTATATATATATATATATATATCATTGCAAGAAACTTCACTAATGCATCAGTACGGGTTGTTACTAAAGTGACAAATGTAGGAAAATGTAGCATTAGGGTTTCCAACCTTAACAACCCACCCCCACCCTGCAGACACTGACAGGTGTTGGGAGGTGTGCCTTGAGGTCATCAGCCCTAATGCTCACCCCATTCCATAAGTACACAATCTGAGATGGGTACAGTTTAAGAGAATGGAGTGAGCATTAAGACTGATGACTCCCAAGGCACCCCCCCAATGCCTGTCAGTGTCTGCAGGGTGGGGGTGGAGTGTTAAGGTTGGAAACCCTAATGTCACATTTCCCCTACTTTTGTTGCTTTAGTAACAACCCTAACTGATGCATTAATGAAGTCTTTTGCAATGAATCTTCTTACTTTTTCAGATAGTATTATCATATTCTTATTTGTCCGTGGGAGCACATGGGCCTCCAAACCCTGCATTCCCATCCCTTCATAGATGCGTATATGTATGTAGCTGTGGAAGCACAGGGCCCTCTGGGCCCTATGCTTCCATTTATAGGACAACAGTTACAAAATTGTCAGCATAGCCATCTTACTACCCCACCTCATGTAACCAGTACAGGGCATTTACAAATCCCCAACAAAACCTAATTCTGTACAACAGCAATACCATTCCATGCAGCAGGTGCAAAAACACATTTTGGACAGGATCTAAGAAATGATAGCTGTGACAATCATGAGGACTGGTAATAAGATGGCTATGTTGAAAATCTGGGGTCAAAATACTTAAAAATTCCAAAGTTACTAACAGGCATAGCAAAATTGCAATGAATGGCCATAACTTTGGCATTTTTTCATATTTTGATGCCAAATTTTGAACATAGTTTTCTTCTGACACCACCTCATAAACCCCATAGCAGAACATTTTCAGATCCATGCCAAAACATCATTGCATCTCACAGGTGCAAAAAACACATTTTGGGCAGGAAGTGGAACATGACAGCTGTACTGTATGTGAGGTGGTGTGAAAAAATGTATATGTTAAAAATTTGGACTCAGAATATTGAAAATTACCAAAGATATGTTTGTGCATAGAAACATTTCAATGAACACTCATAACGCAACCATTTTTAGGAATTTGTTCAACAAATTTTCAACACAGCCTTTTTGTGACCCCACCTTATGAACACTGGTGGTGAAATTTTGTTAGATGGTCCCAAAAGGTGATTTCATGCAGCAATGACAAAATCACCTTACAGGTCCAACAAAATGAAAGTGCCAGTGTTCATGAAAAAGGGTCCCTAAAAGGTCATGTTGGAAATTTGGGGTGAAAATCTGAGTTATGCATAAAAGTTGAAACCCCCATTGAAATACATTGCACCGTATTTTACCTTACTTTTTCAGATAACAGTCATCGGTTGCAGCAGCAAGACATCTCTTTGATCACAGAGTGCATGTTGAACCTGGGACCTCTTCAAGTGAGTGAGGGTATGTAGGGGTGTCAAGGGGTGTGGTGAGGTGACTGCACAGTAGGAGGTCGAGTGGGGGTGTGGCTCTGATTGCCAGTGGACTTTTTTTATAGATAAAAAAACATAGAGGGACAGTTTTCTTTGTTTCAGGGCATTTAAAATGTATAAGGGCCAGCCACCAACCACCAATGAAAAATCCCAATAAAACATGTGTGCATAGGAGGGTGGGGGGGGCCACAAGACACCATGGAAATATATGGGAGGGTGGTGCTACCACTAACACCAATGAGTAAAGCAATAAAAAATATATAGGGATCAGAGGGTGGGGGTGCCACTAGACACCAGGGAAAGAAATGGGAGGGTGGGGGGTACTACTAATAACTATGAGTTATAAAAAAGAAACTATGGAGATTGGATGGTGGGGGGTGCCACTAAACACCAGCGAAAACAGCAGATCACAGCTAACTCTGCAGCCAGCAGAATGAGTTCCAGCTGCAGAAGTCAAGAAAATCCTGCTGTTCTCATTCAAAGAATGTGGGGGCAGCTCTCCTCTCGCTAAGTTGGTCACCCAGGATTTCAGGTGCCCATAAAAGATGTTTCTTCCCTTAATTTTAAAAAACAAACATCAAAATGTAGCTAAATAGGTTCAGTTACTAGGTTCTGATGTTTGTTTTTTTAATCCATTCATTTATATGTGCTTTTTCCTTTTTTTTCTCTCACTAATTGAGAAAATATAATGGTGGCAGATCAAAAAAGCATTCCCCACATCTACGAAAATGGTTAGCTCCTGCGAAAATGAATCCATTTTCGTGCTGGACATTATTTTTTTTTCCATTAAAAATAATGAGAACTTCAAAATTTAATAACTTTGGAAAAGATCAATATTTTTTTCACCAATCCAGCAAATGGCACATCTGTGAGGCAAAGGCTTTCTACCTAGAAAATTTCACACTACAGTTTAAAACAGTTTCTAAGATACAGGTGGACAAAGAAACAGCAAAAAACACATACATTTAGGGATTTTTAACACTCTGTATTTCAGAAACCACACAATGGATTCACATGAAATTTGTTGCGTCAAGAAACTTACCCCAAGAGATTATGTATGCAAATTAATTGAACCATTGTGAAGTTATTAAAGGTGAAACATTTTGGGGTTAACATAGAAGTGAGCCCTCAACCCTAACTGTACTACCACACCAGGATAATATATCTATATAGTGTTCACAAAAACAGTGTGACTGCATTGTGTCAACTGTATATGGGAGGTTGGAAGAAAGGTAGGCTTTTTCTTGGAATCCAGAGTAGTAGGTGATGAGCAGATGTGGGAGATTCCACTGTGTGTCCTGGAGCATGTGACTGCTAACCATTCAGGAATTAGCAGTCCATGAATAAAAAGGTCTGTGTGGGCTCCTCCTGTGTTTATTCTAGGAGAGGAGTTGCTGGGGAGCTGGTATGGGGGCAAGAAAGCTCTGTTTTTTTTTTCTTTCAATTCACAAAAACAGAGCGATTGTCTTTAGGAATTCAATTCAGGAAGTCAGGAGGAGGAGGATGGGCTTTGCATCAGCATTTAGTGTGGGGAGCTGATAAGCATGTCTGGGGACACAACTGGATGCTATGGGGCACTTGATTGCTTGCCAATGAGGAACTAGCAGTCCAATATTTCAAGCCCACAGGATCAAGTGGCCCCAGAGCATTTGGGACCTCTGAGCAGGAGGGCCATAGAAAATAAATGTAGTATCTGCAGGGAGACTGCATGGAGGTTCACAGATCTTTATAGACTCCAACCATGCATCCACATTGCAGCATGAATATAAGGAAAATACAGATTCTCAGACTAATAGGACAGGTTTCTATAAAATTGTTGCTGCCTAACAAATCCAGGCCTAAAGGCAAACTAACGCTAGTCAGTATACCCTGTTAGAATAAGCCTATATTGTAGTTTATAATACAGACCATCTGGTAACACCACACTACTATACAGTAGCGTAGACTCTATATATGGAGTAGGACAATATAGTAGACGTTCTGACATTTCTAGTAGCATACCCACTCGGGTCACTGTCTAGCTAAGGTAATTCACCACCCACACATCAGTAGTCACTCTTTTTGGGCAGGCAAGTGGTTGGGGTGACATGGTGAGTTGCACAGAATGCAGTGCAGCTATCTTTGGGAGGGTGTTTTAGGACATAAGACGGTGCCTGGTTTGTTAGAGGAGTGGATTCCTGGTAGTAGAACTGAAACCACTAAAGACTAAGCTCATCAGACTGAGTGGTAATAGCATCTGCAGGGGCCCAGGAGCCTGAACTAGGATCATGCAAAGTTTTAACTTCTTGAGCTAAGTTACCATGAAGTTGCTCACTATGCACTATGCCAAGTTTTTGTGAAGTGGTCAGTCTGCACTTAGTTGCACTTGCCCGAAGTTTACTTCACAACTTCTCCCTTCATCTGTAAAGCATAGCATACTTGTGTAGTTTATTTCTATGCAAAATGCTCACTTCACATTGTAATATAGTATACAAGGTTGCACACTTTGTGGTAAACTAGGCAAAGTGAGAAACTTAGAAATTTCATACAGATCTTACATGGGCAACTCTCCTGCAGAAGCCACATACAGCTTCAGGAGTTGGATAGCTCCCAGTGGGAGGTCAATGAAGGGTGGCTTGGAAAAGGTAAACCCACATCCCTGACATGGTGACTAGGAACCAATATCAACTCTTGTAGTCACTGAAGAGAGTTGTGTTCCATAACCTCCAGGCTGATACTGTAGGACAGAGTGGGAATCAACCTCAAGGAGTTAAAGTATAACCCATGCAGATGAAGTCTAGCAGTGTGGGCCAATATGCACAAGAGCAGCACATAAGTATAGGGAGGAAAGGTTGGAGGAGAGTCATATTACTGGGGACTCTTTTGTTTGGAGGGTAGGAAGGCTGGTTGCAGTCACAGAGTTTGATAGGAGTAAGATGGTGAAGATACTACCTAAGCTACAGACCCTGATTGGGGAGGATGGTAGGAGTACTGGAATCCAGACATTGTGATCAACTTTTGAACCAATAATCTGAAGGGAAACAGGGCAGAAGATAGTGTAGGACAGGTTCAGGGTGCTGGAAGAGAGGCTTGGGGAGAAAGTAAAATTGGCACCCTTCTGTAAATGCTACTGCTGCCACATGCTAGTTAGGCCAGGAAGGCTATGATCAAAGACATCAACACATGGCTAAAAGAGTGGGGAAGGAAGTAGGGTTATGGGTTTATAGGAAATTATTAAACATATGGGAGGATAAACAATTGAATGCTGTATGTCTGATCTCTTCCCTCAGCAAACGAGAAACAAGGGCACAAGGTAAGAATCTGGAGGAGTATGTCAGTAGATATTTAACTAGATTGAGGAAGGCTTTACCAAGGAATGGGATCATCAGCTTTCATATAGAGGAAGCCATAGGCCCTCCACAGGATAATAGTCTCAGGGTAGGAATGGGCTTGGGTGGATAAGATTTGGGGGAAGAGGAGAGTCACAAAATCAGAATGCATATTAAAATGAAACACACAGGAACAGGGTACAAGTGGACAGAATACACTGGACATTGGAAAGCTCAAAGGCTGTACCAAAAAACACTGAGAAGATCCAGTCATCCTTGAAGGCCATAACAACCAGTGCCAGGAGCCTAAACAACAAAGTGGGGTATCTGCAGACTGCAATCACTGGTTTTGGAAGCCTATCTGGACTTAATGGCTATTATAGAAGCACAGGTGACTCACAACATGACTGGGATCCATTAGCTCTGGAATATTCTGTTTTTGAGAAGGACAGAGATGTGTAGGGGAGAGGGGTTGCCCTATAAGTGAGGGAGGGCATATGGTGACAAGGGACAAAATAGCAAGAGATGGGGAAGAGACTGAAATGTTTTCAGTACAGATGGAAGTGCTGAAGGGCAGGAAGATTAGATTTGGAGTGACCTAAAGTCCCAATAATAAGGAAGAGGGGGTTAATAAGGTACTAGTAGTGGAACTCAGTAGAGCAGCAGCACTTAGGAATATGGATACATGGTGGTCAGTGGTGATTTCCCCTCTAACTGATATAGACTGGAATATTACTAAGACTTCAAGCAGCAGACATCAGGTACTCTTGGATGCTTCTTAGGGTGCTTTACTGGTACAAGGGGCCAGTGGGCCAAAGAGGGAAAGATCAACCCTTGACCTAGTACATACAATACAATGTCCTAGATATCTAACAGAGGAGCTACTAGCTACTAGCAACCGACTATCAGAGAGGTTTACTTACATGCCCCTATGGGATATACTAAATTGGTCAAACAAAAAGACCACTGAGACTGCAAATTGACGAACATAAAAATGCTATTCGTACTAATAATGAGACATAAGCCACTGCAAGGCATTTCAATGCTGCTAGACATGCTTCCCAGCTGTTTTGGTATCGAAAAAGTGACTCTAAATCAGACAGGGGGAAGCCTAAAAGACAAACTGTGGAGTAGAGAAGCTTTCTGGTTTATAACTTTAGATACAGTCAAGTCTTGTGGACTAAATAACTGTTTCATTACTCAATTTAAGGTAAAAATGAATAGAATAACTGCATTATTCCTTGAGCCTGAATTATATGTATTGTATTTATTGCTATGCTATTTATATGTGATTATTTATGTACTGTTTATTCAGTGTGGTATTTATCTATAGTTCTTGTTCTATGTTGTATGTCAGTGTTTTGGTTAAAGCACTTTTGCATGTTTGCACTTTGCACTGACCACTTTGTCTATGAATTGTGTATGTCTCCTTTAAATGACGTATTTAAATGTGAAGGTGCTTTAGAGCAACACATGTTCTGAGGAAGGCATCATTTATGACATTGAAACTTAAACTACGTGTGTCTGTGAGTGTTTGTATGACAGTTAGTCCACGGAGTCTGAAGTTTATACCTAGATAATTTTAAACCATAATTGGACTTTTGTATTTTGAGCTTTGAGCCTGCATTTAATACTCCTGCTGCAATGGTTTGTTTTGTAATAAATATGCTGAAATTTGTCACATTGGAGGAGTGCTGACCATTTCCTTTTCCTTGAATTGAAGTGCATTGTGCATTGAGTCTTGGTAAGGTGCACCCTCATTCTTCAAATACTGACTACATTTTCAAAATAAATGTCTGAGTAGTGCTTTGTGTGCAGTTGTTACTCTTGGATACTTTTTAAGGTGCTTTACTGGTACAAGGGGCCAGGGGGCCAAAGAGAGAAAGAGCAACCCTTGACCTAGTACATAAAATACAATGTTCTGGATATCTAACAGAGGAGTTACTAGCTACTAGCAACCACATAGCAGAAAGGTTTACTATAAAATTTGTCAAAGACTTGCCAAATTCCAAAACGTAGGTCCTTGATTTAAAATGGGCAAAATTTTGAGGAAATGAGGAAGAAGCCTAGAGGCAGATAATGGAGAATAGATGGGTGGAGAAGGAAAAATGACCATCCTTAAATATAGGATACAGGTGGTTACTGCCTCCTGCTTGAAACCAATAAGGAAAAGAGAAAAGTACAGAAAAGAACTCTAATAGACCAATGTTTTATTCTACATCACATTATAGAGAAATATTACATCAAAAAACATATATCTATCTACCTAGCATTTTTAGATTTTAAAGGTGTATTTGGTGGAGTCGGATCTAAGACTGGTCATCGACAAAATTTGTGTTGAACGACCAGACAGCAAAACTGTCAGGTTGACTTCTTTTCACAGTTGGCTGATGGTTTCCTACAGCACAACATGTTTGCTTTGGGGGGCTTTGCCATCGAACCCCCCATGCAGGGGGGCTGTGCACTCTGCACCCTCCCCACTAAATATAATCAACTCTGAGTTGGAGCTGATTGGGGTGTAAGACCCCCGAAAGACAGTGCTGGGTTCCAGAACTGACACTACAACAATCTAGCACTGTAGTCGCTGTAGTGTCAGTCGACGGCAATGTTTCCTGTCAGGTGGGTGAACAGATGGAGTCAACAGGGTACTCCTTTGGGAAAATTATACAATATAGAAATAAAGCATAAAATACTAAGAGCAATCATTGGTCTTTATTCTAATAATTGGACTACAGTAAGTTATAGTTTGGCAGGTAATGTTTCACATTCCTTTGAGGCAAATTAAGGTGGGAAACAAGGTTGTATTCTTGCTCCACTACTATTTAATTTGTTTGTTAATGAGCTTCCAACTTCTTGTTTAGCAGACATTTCTCATTCTCCTTCACAAAGGGGTATTCCAATGCTTGCACTCATGTTTGCTGATTATTTAGTTCTGATTTCTGTTTCACCACTGGGACTGAAAAGACAACTCATACTGTTACATTACTGTAATCAAAGTCAATTATTTATTAACACTAACAATTCACAAATTTTAATACTTGGGAAGCAAACTTCAAAATCAGTTTGGCATTTCAATAATACTCCGTTGGACATGGTTTTGTGTTATCGCTGTTTGGGTTTCTATTTTTCTAGTAATTGTAAGACAGTAAAACATATCACATATACTTTAAACAAACTGACTCAGGTAAAGAATGCCTTATTGAGGTTTACTGCCAGGTATATGGGACATTAGATAATCTCCATTTTACATGCAGTTGAAATGAAGATGAACCTTATAGCCTTGTAGGCAGCTGAGATATGGTATGATAAAAATATTGAGCAATTAGAAAAGCCATTTACTCAGCTATATAGATCTATTTTAGAAATACCTAGGTGAACAGTATCAGAAATTGCCAGAGCAGAGTTAGGCTGGGAAAAAATGAAATATTTAGCGCTTTCTGCAAAATAGCTTACTGGATCTGATGTACAAGTATTGATCAAAACAGATTAATAAAGAAGTGTATGGATAAAAGTTAGTTTGGATAACTAGAAATGCTTCCTTTCCATGGTTGAAAAACATTGGATACACTAAACATTTTGAAATTGGAACACATATCAGCAGATTTACTCAAAAACAATTATGTCTCAGAATTTTTCTAGGTTAACAAAGAATAAACTCAAACAAATATATAACATTGATATGAAGAAAATTAGGACATTGAAATTACATGGATGGTATGCTCAAAATAATATTATTCATGCTCTTGAGCCATACTTATTCTTCCTTCCAGATAAAAAGGATAGGGCCATATTTATCAAATTTTGACTTGAATTATACTAATCCAAATTTCTACATTTTATTTTTTTCTATAAATGCAGTTACTAATTATAATATACATTGTGATTGTGGTCAGGATGTGCTGGAAACTCTCCTCCACATCTTTCTTTACTGTCCAGGATATGATCATACAAGAAATATTTCTGTTAGTCACTGTCTTTCATGTAGTATATTTTCCAAAGAGGAAACTCTTAGGATTCTTATGAAGCTGCCTAAAGATTGCGTAACTAAGGATATGTTGAGATATCTAAAATGGATGCATTCAATAATGTCACATACTAATCAAGAAGTCCAGTTACAAAATACCTGTGATTAAAATCTGGTTTAATATTGTCCACTGGAGTGACTGCTTTTTACAGCTTTCCTGATTGGAAACTTTCTTTGATATCCAGTATCACTGTATATCTTTAGTTATTACAATCAACATTACATCCAAGCTATTCCCAGGTAGAAGACATCTTGTTTACATGCTATAATTTCCTTAACTAGGGTAGAGAATTTTCTAAAGCATCTCCCAATGGAATATATAACCCAATTGAAATGGTTCAACACATATTTTTATTGTATTAAGAAATCTAAATTTTCACCAGAAATGTGGTGTCCCCTGGAAATTATCTTTGCTTGTAAGTTAAATCAACTTTGGATGAAAAACTGTATATCGACTTACTGCAAAAAAGGTTCCTAATATTCTGTATAATTTATGGCTTAAGCTGCAATGAAATGCCACTCAAAAAATGTTTAATGTGAATTTATAATCTGTTTATGGCAGTATACTTTGAATTTTAGAAATGTTTTGAATATACTGTATTTTAAAATGGTTATGTATGTCTGTCTGTAATGGCTCATGCAGAGTTGAACAACTAAAACATTTGAACTTGAAAAGAAATCTGGTTAACAAGGTAGATGAATGGAGCAATTAGGGAGAAACAATGAGGCATACAAGACATTAAGTGAAACAGAGGGTTAGTGACAAGGATGTACAGTATTTCATGGAAAGCTGATGTTAGCCAACAAGGTAGTGCATAAGACAAAGGCTGAAACAAAACTATGGATTGTAGATTAAGTCAAGGATGAGGACAAGGCCTTCTCTTGATACATCAGGGAGAAAAGTAGAATAAAAAAATTGTTAAGCTAAAGCAGGTTGAGGGGTGGATGGATGATAGGAAGGGAAGGCAGAAATACTGAAGGATTACTTCTGTAATCACAGAGAATAAATAATGGCTTCTGCCTCAGAGTAAAGTTAGCACTAGGCTAGACATGGAGACAGAACTGTATATGGGACTAATTACCATGGACAGGGTAATAAAGGAGCTAGTTTTCCTAAAAATAAATGAATACCCAAGGCCTCACTTTCTGCATCTGAGGGTGTTGAAGGAGATGGCACTGATTCTGGCTGAGGCCCTGACACTTGCTTCAACTGCTTCTTGGACACTGGAGAGGTGCCAATGGCCTGAAGAGCCGCAGATATGGAATCACTGCACACAATATACCAAGAGGATTAACCAGGTAACTACAGGCTGGTCAGTTTGGTCTAAATAGTAAACAAACTACAAGAAACTATAATCAAATAAAGAATGACAGAGCTCTGGGAAGCAAATGGCTTGCAAGATAGTAGATATCACAGTTGAAGGTCTAATCAAATGTAACAGATTTTTTTTGAATGGGTTAAAAGGCAGCATATAATGGACAGGCAGTTGAAATACTGTATCTTGCTTTTAGCAAGGCATTCAACCTGATTACAAACAGGAGTTTGATAAAAAATTGGGGGACATGGGGGAATTAGATAAGCTAGCAGAGTGGGGGAAAACTTGTTGAGGGAACACTGAGGATGGTGGTTAAAAGTAAATTCTCAGGAATGAGCAAGTTGAGGGGTGCCACAGAGGTCAGTGCTTGGCCCAGTACTTTTTAAAGAGCAACTCTGCACTTCGGCATGCACTTTCATAAATAAGATGTTTCAGCTATTAGAATTTATGTCACGGGTTCATAATGTGGCAAGACATTATGCCTCATGGTAAAATTGTGCAGCCAATACAGCGTGATTTCTGCCATGAGGCATAAGTCTTTGTTCTGTGGAGGACTGCACCCCCCCACACACACCCTTATGGGGGCTGCACCCCTGAACCCCCCCACTAAAGATTCTCAACTCTGGGGGGTTCAACTCGGGGAGTGCACAAACGAGTGAAAATTAAAAGATTCTGGGACCGGGAATCAAACCCGGTCCCAGACGCAGTGCCAGGGTTCCTGCTACTGTGGCTCAGTCCTGTGAGCCACGGCAGCTGCTCGGCAGAACCCACTCTCAACAGAGGTCATATCCTCTGCCTGGGAAAGTGCTACTGGTGCAATACCGCGTACAGCAGTATACGCGGTATTGCATAATAGCACAATTATGGACTACACTGTAGCCGTTTAGCCATAATGTCATATGATATTAAACATGCAACGTTATGACCCGGTTGCAGAATTTACTAGAGAATACATTTATTTACATTTTCAATGTTCCTTTCCAAGGTTTACAGCACATCTTAGTAGTCTATCTAAAAAGTATATACAAAAATGTTTGCTTCTTCCTTGTTAACCTCACAATACCTTTATTTATGATATCATAGTGCTCACCATGGAAACAGCCTGTGATGTCACAAAACAGCAATTATGTGGTTAGCAGGGGAGAGTAAGATGCATTTTGAAAGACTCAGTGAAATATGTGCTGCATTACTTACAATATTTAATAGACTAATAGCAGGGGGAAGTTACTGTTAAACAAAACAAATAACTAGAAAACAGTAATGTGAAAATATAGTTTGTGTAAATCTAGTGTTTTTAAGTGTTTTATTATAGTAGAGAGTAGCTCTTTAAACATCTTCATTAACAACATTGATGTAGGCATCAGAGGAAACTATAGTATATATATTTGCATGGCACCATGCTCTGTGGAAGAGTTAATTCTGAAGATGGCATCTGTGAATGAAAGGTGGACCTGGGGAGGCTTGAGTGTGGTGAAAAATTTGGCAGACAGGCTTTATTGCCAAAAATTGCAAAATATTACATTTGAGAAAGAAGATCTAGAAACAGAATATTGGTTGGGCAGGATGACAACTACTAGGACTTGAGAAGGAAAGGGTTCTGGGTGTAGTGATCTCTAAAAGCCTCAAATCATCAGCACAGTGTGACAAGGCAATAGGGACAGTGACTATAATGCTAGAATGCATTGGTAGGAGGAGGAGGAAGAACAGCAGAAAATATGAGATCACATTGCCTCTATAGCAGACTCTCACGGCACCATACCTGGAGTTCTGAACACTCACTTAACAAAGATCATCAACAAGATGGAGGCAGTATGGAGGTAGACACCCAAAAGGATTCAGGGGCAACATGGGAGGACACACAAATATAGATTACAGTTCCTCAACATGTACTCATTGGAGGACTGAAGGGAGAGGGAGGACATGATTGAAATATGTAAATATATGCATGGTATTAAAAAAGTGGACTTGAGTGGGCTGTTCAAAACAACAGGCAGTACAAATATCAAGGGAATAGTATGAAACAGGTTTCAGTGAGAAGTTTATGTGGAAATAGTACACCACAGAGAAAATGATGGATGTGTGGAATGCAGTAACAATAAGAATATTGAGTGCAAAGACAGGGGAGGGTTTTGCAAGAGAGTGAGATCTACACAGAAGGTTGATCAAGGGATAGAGAAGGGTAAGAGGTAGATGGGACATCAGTCATAATCCCCTAGGGGACATGTACAACCTCATGGGATAGACGAGATACACCTCAAAACCTTCTTCTACTGGCACTATGTCTGTATGTCACAAAGTGAGTATTTGGCCCAAGCTCGGTTTTAACATGTAATCTCAAAATTCAAAAGTTAATGTTTTAACTACACTGGACCACATTACCTTCTCTGGTAAAACCTTCCCTGCTTCCCATTCCTGTAGTGTTTGAAGGAGAACAAAATGATCCAATGACTCCTTTGTAATATAGTGAAGGCATACTACAGTACACTGGCAATTGTTAATATTTATAGCAAAATAGGTTATAATGCAACAGTATTGGCAATGGACACATGTGGGAAGCTATTGGGTGCATAAAGCTTATCTACTGTTTGTATACAGTAACTGAACTGCAAGTACCATACAGTTTCTACCTAGTTGCTTGTAAACTAAGATATTTTTTAAATGAAAGGCACTTTAGACAACAAGTTCTTTTTTGCCTATCTATCCACCCAACACTTTATCAAAATAGAATTCACATGTATTCATTTAAGAAAGTTTATAGACTTAAATGAGTCCAGATGCATGAACAGTTTAACCCTACAATGTGCTTACAGTATATGATAATTTTATACCCACAGCATTGTTTTACTATGCAGCATCAAAATCAACTAAACAGACTACTTAACTGGCCACATCAAAATCCTAGGTGATGAATTTCATTCCACACAGCTATAGCCAATCATTACATGAACTATCCTTTAATGATACCTCTTGGGCAGGATTCATGATGCATTATTTTCTAAGTTCCACTCCACAACTGCTGTTGTGGACTGCAATCACCAGCAGCTGCAGCAGTAGTGATTCACAGCCACAGCAGTTGCAGAGGGTGTTACGACTGCTTCCACCAGCTGTAGCCCAGTCCTGCAGCTGCAGCCATCTCCCTGGTTACACCACCCGCAAGTGGCCATAACCCATGGAGTCAGTCATAATCCAGCTCCACCTTTGTGAATACCCGCAGCTGCAGGTAACCTGCGGTTCCACAAGTGGCAACCCACTTGCACAGTGGTTTACCTGCAGCTGCGAGTCATTCAACAGCTTCATGAATCCTGCCCATTTTGTCTGGTGTACCACCCAAACAATGAAACTGCAACAGCGAAGACCATTACAGCAACAGAAATTGGCAGGTCACTCTAATGATCCCTGCTGAACACTGGCACTGAGTCTCCCAGTGTTTTTCCCCCTCCCTGAAACAACTCAGACTCAGAGTTGGTTAATTAAATACCAGAAGGGTGGGGGCAGAGCACCCTGCACAGGGTGGTTGGGGGGCTTCGGCATGGTAGATCCCTTTTGTCTTACTGCTTCATGCATTTCACATCAAAATCACAGTCTCCACAAATCATAACTTCATTTTTTCAAGCCTAGGAACACATAGGCAAAAAAGATGCTTGTACTAAGCTGATAACTTAAACTAAATCAGCCCGATTCTGGAAGGTTGGCGCAAGTCGCCAAAAACGCAACTTGCGCCAACCGTAACTGCGACATTGACCCTGAGCCCTACTGTAGAAGGAGCAGGGTCTCGGCATCTAAGTCCTGTGACTTGTGACATGCGGCCAAGTACTGTATGCCAAACAGAGGGCACACCTGGTGAGCATGTCACAAGCTGCAACAGGTACACCACAGGTCGCAAGTGCCCTCCATGCCCAGCAAGCCACATTAGGCCCCCTGCAGGGTTTTCCACACCCCAAGCACCCACCAAAGTGTCAATGATGTGCCCCACAGGGCTGCCCACACCCCCAGTCCCCAACACCCCCATTGCAATATGCCCCGGAGGTGAAGAAGTCAATCCCCCAACTGTGCCCCAAAGCAAAGTTGCGCATATGCAGCATGTACCCTGTCCAGCCTAGTAGTCTGGTGGTCCCACCCAGCTTTGCCAGTTCACCCAGCACCTTCCACCCATCCCCAATGATGACTGACAAACCCACCTCTCACCTACACAGCCAGCCACAGACTGAGTTCTGTAGGAGCACTACTGTAAGATGCACTCAGAAATGTTCCTGAGTGTGTCTTTACAGTCACTCTACAGAACTCAGTCAGTGGCTGGCCATGGAGTGAGAAGTAGTCTGTGCCATTAGCCAGCTGGGGATGGGTGGGGATGCTGGGTGCACTGGCATGGCTGGGTGGGGGGTGGGGGTCCACTAGACACCAGGGCTGGACAGGGTATATGCTGTATTTGTGGCAGTGACTCAGGGCGGGGTATGGGTGGGGGTTGACTGTGCCACCCATCAGGGCATAGCACAATGAGGGTGTCAGGGGCTGGGGTGTGGGAAGCCCTGCGGAGCACACTGTGGGCACACTGGGGAGCTGGGGGTATGGGCAGCCCTGTGGGGCACATTATGGACACTTTGGGGGAGGGGTGTGTGGGCAGCCCTGCGGGGCACCCACTGGGGTATGCTGGGCATTGGGGGGGCAACTGTGGAATGACTGCTGGACTGCAGGTGGGTCTACAGAACCCCAGGGGGCATCCATAAGTTACACCAGCTAAAAGCTGGTGTAACTTATGTGTCTGGTTCTCCTCCAGTGGTTCTTGTAGAATCCTGACATTGGGGACTTTGTTGTTGCCCTTCTGAAATGTGGTGCAACAGATTCCATAAACCCCCCTAGCATCATGTTGCAGGGGGTTTATGGTGCAACTGCCGGCGTAACAGCTGTTTGGCGCAAGTGGCCTGTGCCATGTTGCAGGCTGCATTGTAGAATTGTGCATGTTGCAACTGTCGGTGAAAGTTGCTACATACACCATTCTACTTGGGGCAAGTGCTGTTATGCCAGGCATAACTGTACTAGAATCAAGGCCAATGACTACATGTAGTACTGCATGGTCTGAATTATTGAAAGTAGGTCTTTATGCGATAAAGAAATTGATAATATCAAAAAATGATTATCAAGTTTAACAGCTTTATTATAGTAACATTAACTGTGACTTTGAAAAGGTGAGCAGAAAGAAAGACATGGTATGAGATTAACAGAATCCTTCATCACAAAACAAAAATTATCTTTCATTTCAAAAACCATTCATGTAATTCACCAAGTGTATAGATGTATCATTGGTTGTATGGAAATTATACAGACTCATTGCATCTTTTCCTGTTTCTTCAAAACAGAAGACATCACTGCCGTGCTGCCATATTTTTAAGACAATGAAAATAACTAATACAAGACATAATAGAGATCACAACTGTATCTTGTCCTTTTCATAACAATAATTTCAAGTTCTGTAACCTCTTAGCACAGTGCAGAAGAGTATAGCTGTTATTTTAAAGTGCAATCTAGTGAAACATTAAATGTATAGTTAACAGATAGCCAAAAACCACAAGAAAGTTGACAACTTAAATTACTTAGTTATAATGAAGATAAATAGTGTTCCAGACATGACCACACATTGTACCCTGTAGAGAAATTGGTGCTGTTTCTGTTGCTAGGCAACCACCTCCAGCCATATAGGGTAAATGATTTTCATTACATTATTTTACTGAGACATAGCAATCTTGCAACAATACTTTCTTGTGTAGTTGTTTTTAAAGTAACTTTCTTATTGCAAAACAAATAAACAAACAAAAAAGAGTTTGAACTAAAAACAAGTCAGATGTCAAAACAAATTAAAGATAATGACTGAACATGACACTGGCTAAGGTTTTGGTGTCCCATATGCACAGTACTGTACTGTACTGTCCCATATGCACAGTACATGACTGTATTCTCAAAATAGTTTAATAGTGTACCCTATACTGACTATCAATTTGTTTCTTTTGAATCATCCATTCTGTGCAGCAGGTCAAATTAAGAATCTGTTGTCAGACGGTAGAAAGAAAATTACATGTAAAATAGAGAGAGAAAAGAAAGAATTCTTACACAGATACACATTACAAGAATAATACATGTGCAGCCACAAGGATAACAAGGAGCTACTGTAGTCAGGGAAAGCACAGTTTAATAAGAGATTCACCATTACCAGTTCAGGATCCTTTGCCATTAATAGATCCTGCAGGATCTTGTATCCATTAATGGATCCTGCATTCATGTACTTTACTAATACCTGCACAAGAACACAATGATACTCTGGCAGTTGAAAAGTGGATGTTTTCCAGCACTCCTGATAGCTGGGGGTTAGGGTTAGTTAGTAGGGTGCTACAGAGCTTAGGAAAAAGGGGGTTAGTAACATTTTTCATTGTCTTGTCAAAGTAGGATCAACCAGATAACTATACTTTTACTGTAAAGAAAATGTGGACTGAGTGGTTGGGGATTGAGGGTGCTACAGTAGATGGGGAAGGGGAGTAATACTAATTTTTTGGTTGACAGGACTATCCAAATAAATATACTTCTATAAAATCCTCCAAGAGAAGTTCTTCTCAGAAGGAAATGTCATGCCCATTAATAAAAGAGTCCAATTGGTTGGTAATACTAGGCTCTTTAAAAAGTGGGGCCAGTTTTCTATATAGGATGCTAACTGATTCTACTGGATCTCCTTGTCTAACTAATAAGGGAAAGGAAGATTGGGAAGAGGAGCTGTCATTGGTGGTATCTATGTCTGCCTGGGAGTCAGGCTGGAGGATGGCTAACAAAGCCTTCAAAGAACTACAAGGTAGGTTCATACAATTTAAAATTTTACACAGATACTATTTAAGTCCCAGTAAATTAGAAGCAATGGGTTATGTACAAAATGTGAAATATTGGAAATGTAAGGTTGACAATGCCAGCTTAACCCATATTTTTATTTATTTATTTATTTAGCTTTTGTTGACCGGGTAAGTGCACTAGACAAATCCTGCCTATTTTCAGGCATGACCCGGTGGAGGGGAATACAGATGAATGCCAACTGACCTTGAACCAGATTAAGCTGTTGGTGGTATTTTTAGTGAATATTTAGTGAATATGTTATGGTTGTGCCCGACATTAGCTGGGTTATGGGTGGAAATAGACAAACTTTGTGCAAACGTGTCAAGTGAACCTATTCCACTATCTCCAGAAGTCCTTATTCTTGGGATTTTCTCAGATCTTATTAATTTAACATTACATCAGAAAATGCTAATTGGGCATGCATCTTTGAGTGCTAAACATGCTATTCTTATATTGTGAAAAGAAAATGAAGCTCCTACGATAAGAGAATGGTATAATCAAATGGATTTTCCTTCTAACAATGAGATAATATATTATCTCCTACAGGGAAAAAAATAGATACGTATCTTAGCATTTGGTCCCCCTTGAAAGAGATGAAAGGTTAGGAACATCCTCATAGTAAAGATTATAGACATACTATTACAAGTTCTTAGTAAATTAACAGGTGTCAGCTGATGAACTAGAGGAGCTTTAAGAAAACGTCACACTTTGAGATTCCAAATTATAAACTGTTTCATGCTATTGTTACCATATGCAGACAACTGAGATATAGATGCAGAAATCCTTAATATGAAAAGTTGACTGGTGAAAATTGTATATATGATTATTGTATTCATGGCTGTATGTATATAAAACTTTCTCAATAAAAATTTTATTATGGAAAACAATATATAAAATGTGGTGATGGTGGAGGTTAGTACAGTGCTGCTGAGTTTAGAGGGAAGGGGTAAAAATATTTCCAGTAGATGAAAAATATTCTGTAAACCTTTAGAGCTTTGAAGTAGACATACCATGCTGAAATGTTAGCATGTACTTGGACATCAGTTACTGGCTCACTAGGCACAAACCAGTTTTATTGATGGGGATTGCTGGCCAGGACACCAGGAGAATCCTAAGAGCCATGGAAACTAAAAACAAGAAGCTGCACACTCAGCACACACAGTACTCAGGAAGGATACCACAGCACATCCCTTACAGAAATAATTATATGAAATATTTTCATGCCACACACATAAAACTATCCAAGTGATATGCATGCTGTTGGTATGATTTAAATATTAAATTGGAACCAACTGCATGCATATGGCATACGTGCAGCAAGCAAGTGTGAAAACTATGATTTTTATGTTAAATTGGGAAAGACTGCATGCACGTGGCATGCGTGCAAAAAGCAAGTGGTCACTGCACATGTAAAAGTTAAGTGACTTGCTCAGGATCACACCATGCACAAGTAGGGGTTGATGAAATTCAAACCCAGGTTTTCATGCCTCCAAATTTCCTGGCTTGCAATTCAGTGCCTTTAACCACTAAGCTGTACTGTCTGCACAGATATGGCTCACTTGTACTCAATACATACTGTATATGACTACATCTGCATGCATGTGGCATGCTTGTAACCACTGTTAGGCTTTTCAGTTTTCTTTTTCTTCTCTTACTCATCTCAGTTTCACAGTTGAACTGTAGCACACATACCAATGGAAACACATGTGGTTTTTCCCCACCCCAATACACAATGGTACCCACAAAAAACACTTATTTACATCTGTCTGGCCTGTACTCCTACTATTTTCTCTCCATAGTTTTGAATGCTTCAACACAAACAGATTTGAAGCTGCAAATACCAGAGTAGCAATAACTTGACACACACCCACACGTCCAATCCCCCCCATGCACAAATACTGTAGTGTTTATGACCATGCTGCTACAGACAACCCACCAAGTATAGATATAAGTAAAAAAGTCTCTTACTTGAGTACTAGGGAGCCAGAGGCAGGAGTCTTTAAGAGATGATGTCTGTAGGTCAGAGTGCTGGGGTGTACCCCCTTGAAATGAATGGAGTTATTTTTGTCACTATTTCATACATTATGATGGTGAGCTGGAGTATAATGAAGGCCACTATTCTACTAACAAGACCCTTGTAAGTCGACCAGTCGCCTTCATTAATCTCCAACTCTCCATCAATAATGTATAAAATAGTGTTAAAAAAAATACCCCCATTCATTTCAATGGTGCACAACCCTGCAGCCTCCTTTGTCCTTTGTCATAATGTGCCTGAGCATTGGGATATGGAGGTCAGCTTCACTTGGGGGGGCATAAGTCTAACTAGTCTGTGCATACTATACCGCTCAACTGTCTATGAATGCAAGAGACAGCTCTAGAATGTCTGTAACATCTCAAAGAGGTACAACTTATTAGTTTTGACTGAAAAGTGATATGCAAATCAGGAAAAATTCAAATGTATAAGATGCATCTGTATATACCCCAGAGCAGTGCATCAGATTGGGGCTTAAACCCACCCAGTTACTAACCACGTTTTTTTACTGGCTGAAGCTCGCCCCCCCCCCAAAAAAAGTGTCCTGATTTTTCTTCCTGACTCCATTCCATTTAATACCCATCCTCTATAGGTCATGAAGCCACCCAAAGGTGAAAAAATCTGAAAAACACATCAATATTTCAGCCATTCCTCCTTCCCCAATCCCCCTGTAAAAAAAAATTATTTACTTTTACTTACCTGGCCATGTGGCCAGAACCTGCAGCCTGGAACAGTGTGCTACCAGCCCACTTTTCTATCTGCTCCCCCTCTCTCCATCCAAAAGAAGGTGGATGTTAGCACTGACCATTACAGGTCTCCAACATAGTCCATGACCAAGTCACCTTACCAACCGAACCCACCCAACTTGAGTTGATTGCTTCTTGCTTGGTTGCTCCTATGGCTGCTGCTACACTGAACTGATCAAGGCCTATGAGGGCCACCAACACCACTGTCACCACTGCTGCTAAGCCTAGCTTGCTGCTATGGGGGTCTGTGCTGTTTTTTGGGGTTTTTTGCATGGCGAGCCTAGTAGAGAAAGTAGATAGCCTAGTCTTGAGTTAGCTTCTAGCTCACCCAGTGCCCCTTCAGCCGCAAGGGGAAATGGAGATTCACAAAGAGTAGACCAACAAAAACAGGCTGCCTCAACACTGCTATTGAGAGTTCAGTGCTCACAGACTCCTCCAAGCTGTAGTGTGCAGTCTGTCTACTGTGTGGCGGGAAAGACAGTGTAGCACTTGCAAGACTCATACTCCCTTTTGGCTGGAGCTCATCCACATCACATGTAATTGTGCTGCCTCTAATAGGTGGAGAGAGTGGACAACACTATACAGACACAGTCGAGTCTGGAGAGTACCTGCAGAATGAGCACACACAGGCCAGGTGGGCACTTATTGTGCAAAAGATTAAATCCAAATTTAATGCCATTGTTGCCACACCATAAGAACAACCTGGGCACAAATGCAGGGGTGGGGGGGAAACTGCCTCTGTTCTACCTAAATGGCACCACTGCTTAATGGTAGAAATGTATGCTCAGGTGCTAATGCAATGGTTTCCATTGTGTTCTGAGGTACTATATCTCCATGTTTCATGATGTGTCCTGATCATCATGTGGGTAAGTGTCCCTCATTGTCCCTCATTTTGAGCATCCATGTCCCTCATTTCAGTGACAAAATGTGAGGTATGTTGCACACAGGACCCTGCTCTGCACAAAGAGTGCTGAGCATGGCTATAGTGTATATGCTCAATACAGAATAACAAAGAGAAAGTAAGTGAGATGAACCAGTCATGAAGAAACACATTTGTAGCAGGGCTGTTGCCAGGATTTTCACAAGGGGGGTTCTTTTTATGCAGTCTGAGACTTTTAAAAAAAGCTTTGGGTCTTAGGGCTGCCAGTACCCCAGAAGCCATGGGATCCTAGAATTGCTCTGTGGTGTATTTTGTGGCTTATTTTGAAGCTAAAAAAATCATATCTCAGATCTCCTACACCCCTTGCTCTAAACAAAATTATTATCTAGTTGGCTGCAGGGTGAATACATATATATATTCAGTACCAAAGGGCAGCAAGATGCTGCTAATGTAATATACCTAAGACATTGTCTCAGATATATTATGTTAAGAGTTTTAATATCTGCAGCTATATCTACTGGTGTGTAGAGAGGGGTCTAGGGGCTACCTGGCCCCAGAAGCTTTGCGGTACTAGATGCTCTGTGGCTAATTTTATGTATTATTTTAAACCAGAATAACTCATCTGTGAGCTCCCCTCCTCTTCCTGCTCTAAGGACAATTATTATTATCTGGGTGGCTCAGAGTGTGTGTGTGTGTGTGTGTGTGTGTGTGTGTGTGTGTGTGTGTGCATGTGTGTGTATTTATAAAATGGGAAGCAAAGTAAATAAATCCAGCATTCTTATTATATAAAACACATCACATGACCATGCGTATATCAGAGCGTGACCGCACACCTGCATGTTTACCCCCTTCAAAAACAATTTTGCCATTTTATAAGATAGATAACCCACTCTAGGATGTGAGGTCATGCTCTGATATACACACGCCTTGTGTGGTCGACACACTCAGCCTGCGGTCTCATGCAATACAACACACACCAAGGCGTACGTATATCAGAGAGTGACCGCACACCTTAGAGTAGGTTATCTATTACATATATAGATATATAGATAGATAGATATAGAGAGAGAGCAAATGCTAATGCACTGAACCTCAGTGCAGAGTCTGTAGCTGGTTTTGGCTGGGTATTGTACACTACTAACTTACTGCAGTGCTGGCTTGCTACTAGGGCAGGGGTCTGGATCTGATAGGCCCCAGAAACTATGGGCTATGGTATGCTTAGTGATGCACTTTTGTGGCTTATTTTAAGTCTAAATAACTCATATCTGAACTCCCTCTACCCCTTGCTGTAACCCCCACCATCCACAACTCAATATATCATTTAAGTAACTGAGTCAGTGCAACATGGCCTATAGCAAGGCTAGCAGAATGCTGGGCTGTATTGGTATTGATAGCAGAAGAAAGGAGGTAATACTTCCCCTCTATAGGTCCCTGGTGAGGTCTCACCTAGAGTACTGTGCCCAGTTCTGGAGTCCTCACCTCAGAAAGGATAAGGATAGGCTTGAGACAGTGCAGCGCAAAGTAACTAAAATGATTCGGGGACAGCAGGGCAAATCCTATGAGGAGCGACTCAAGGCACTAAATATGTACTCATTAGAGACCAGAAGGGAAAGAGGAGATATGACAGAGATCTTCAAGTTCCTGAAATTAATTAAAGTAAACTGTGGGGTACTATTTAGCCTGAGTACCAATTTGCAGTCACATGGACACGAATGGAAATTAACAGAAGGTAAGGTCGGGAGATTTGAGGAAGTACTATTTTATGGAAAAGGTGGTGGAACTTTGGAACAGTCTGTCAGCTGAAATGATGGGTGTAAAAACAGTCAGAGGATTCAAGCAGAGCTGGGACATAATGAAGGAAATAGTGGTTATTGGAGGCAACAGAACCAAGGAGGAGAATAGAGAGAGGACGGGGAGGGTTAGTACCCTGGAGAAATTGTAGGTTCTAGGAATTATAGAGAACTTGGACAGACTGGATGGACCTCTGGTCTTTTTCTGCCATCATTGTCTATATTTCTATGTTTCTATTCTAGGTATCCTACTTGGAAAAAAATCTGTAACATAATTCTTAGTTCAATATTGAGTACTACAATTGTTGCCTGCACTCCATTCTCCAATGTGGTAGGTATGACAAAGGGAGGGAGGGGAAGAGTAATTTGATAGTGGCGGGGATTTCCAGTGCAAAGTTACCATCTCTTAAATGCCTACCCACAACCCCATCCTACCTTGCTTCCAAAAGTACATTGGGTATATTCAAAACACTGAACTGTAGCAACAAATGTCATTCTGCTGGCACACGTGGTCATCTGAAGAAAACACATCACAACGTATTTGATTTAACGGCATCTGGCACAGATGACACACACAAAAGTGGAACTGAATGACAATAAAAATGGGACCACAGTGAAGACCTCTCTGAACAGCACAATTAGTGAGGTGGCAGTGTAGATCCCAGCCAGACTCTTCCAAACACTTACAATGCCTTTCCACTGTGGTACCTCTTTTGCTTTTCTTATGAAAAGTTAAAACAGGCATATGAAACAAGACAACTTTGCTTTTTGTATAGAGGGAGATTTAAATAATTTATTTCTAAATTTTCAGCCCGCCCACCCAAAAAGCTCCCTTGACCAACTGCACAGCCTATCACTTGATATACAATTATTAAGGGACACATCTTCAGCAATAGTGGCCAGCAAAATTTACCTGCTGGTGACTGATAATATTATAAGTCGAGGTCCTCTACTTCTTTTTTGCTCTCCTGGTGACGTTACCTCTGAGTCTGCCACCATGCTCCATCTTCCTTCAGTACTAGCTGACAGTGTGAATTGTAGGCAGCGGCTGTGCTGTATTGAGGTCACATTTACAATGCTGATGTGAGCTCCAACTGGCCAGCCAGTCATAGGTGGAGGGTGCGGAGAAAGACTCACAAAGCAGCTCCAGTCATCTTACTGGTACTGAGGGAGCCAATTGGCAGCAGATGGGGGGAGGGGGCGCATGCAAAGAGAAAGTGCTGGGGTTCATGATGTGTGCATTAGCACTCTGTAACAGTAAAAAAAATAAACAGAAATGATGAAAAATGTTTACAAATAATGAAAAATAAAGGGGGAGTTTCAAAAGGGGGGTTCTTTCGAACCAGACGAACCCCCCTGGCAACGGCTATGTGTAGCACTAAATATGCATAAGGGATCTGCATGGTCCAAAGCAAAAAGGATGGGCTTCACAACACAGAGGCCCCTCTTTGTACATCTGGAATGGGGGATGTTGACTGGCTATATCCTAGGCATTGAATGCAGTAAGCAAACAATACTTTACAAATTAATGGCAATTTAATGAAAAAATCAAAAGCCATTAAACAACTTGCAAAAGGATCAGAATTAATAAGCTTACTTAATTTTTATGGGAATCAAATTAAAAATGTATTTTAATAACTCTAATTGCTAGCAGTAGCATAAGAAATAGAAAGTGATGTGTTTTTTTAGATGAGATGTGTACCAGCTTAGCTGCTTCACACATGGAAAGCATGCAGCATGTGAACCTGATGTGATGTTTAAATTATGTTCATGGCAGCTTAACTGCTGCAGTCATGGCAAGCATGCAACATGCAAACCTGATGTCATTTTTAGAAGATGTTCACAGCAGCTTACCTGCTGCACACATGTCAAGCTTGCAGCATGCAAACCTGATTTGCTTTTTAGACATAGTTCACTTAGGATCACTTTGTGTATGCAAGCTGCATGCAAACATTGCACAATTAAGCATGTGGCATGCATTCTGTATGCACACAGCACACCTATATCTCTGTAAGGGATGACACTTAGTGACATTTAATCTACAGCAGTTTATTTAGTACTATACTCATCTGTACAACCATTCAACATTTTGCCCTAAGCACTTTCTCAGGAGTGTGTGGGTTCCACCCAAAGGCTAGCTTAAATACTGAAGCACCTAAAGTAGCAGCTCCACTTTAGAAGCATTACATTTAGTGAAAGTAGAGTGCATTGCCTAAAAACTTGTACTTTCACTACATGTCATTCTTCTAAAATGAAGCTGTGCTGTTAAGTACTGTTATGTTTATGCGAGCCACTGGGAAGTGCCCACACACTCTTGAGGAAGCCCTTGGCACAAAATGTTGAATGGTTATACACCTGAGTGTAACGCTAAATAAACCTGCAACAGTAAGTCTGGTGTGCTGTGACATCTTTTCTGAGTACATGGTTTTCTGTTTTCGATTGCACAGTTATTTACTGGCAGCACCAGAGGTCTTCCAGCAGCAGTTCTTTCTGCTTTTTCTCTGCCATGGGAACTTTATGTTCCTCCTAGAAAGAAATCAGAGATGTACAAAGGGAACACATTTTTATGTTTTACACAGAAACATAGAATGTGGCGGCAGATAAAGGCTGCTGGGCCCACCCAGTCTGCCAATATTTCTTTTTTTTAACCTTTTTTTTTTTGTTGCTGCAGACCCAGCTTGATTTGATGTTTTATCTGGAGAATTGTATCACAGCAATGCAGTAACTCCCTAAGGTGGCACTATATTGTCTGTATTGGGTCTTAGCCCATATTCCTGGTGTGTGACTAAAACTGAAGGCCTTCTGACCTTCCTGCTTCAGATGCAATTGTGCAATCTGCTGAGACACTGAAACTGTACTTAGTAGCAAGTCTGTAGTCTAAATATATAAAAATATGGATGATTTGTACTGAGCTATTACTTATTTTTGTTTATTCTAATGTTCCATGAGACCAGTGTGTGGGCATATAGGAAATTAATGGATATATTATTTTGCTGCTCTGTTATATGTGTAAAATCTGTTTAATTTCTGTACTTTCAAACTGTTAGATACTGCTGAAACAAATACACATTCTCCTTCTAACATCTCAACTAGAGCAATGTCCTTTAAACCCAAATCCTGGGTTCATCCCTTTATATATACCTCTCCTGGCCTCAATGATTTATCAAACTTTGGTCATGCAGGAATTTTATAAACTTTTGTTCTACAAAATGGGATTACCATATTCCCAATCTAACTCAGGATGTGACCAAGGTGCTTCAGGAATTAAAACAGGTGAAAAATATTGAACTCATGGAGGAGATAAAGATCATAAGATAGTCATCATAACTAAAGAACAATATGAGGAAGAAATATATCAACAATTGGATGATGTAGAGAGCTACCGAAGACTCTGGGAAGATCCAACAAATGCGTTAAAATGCAGGATAGATTCATTCTTACAAGTGTCATTGAACACTGGCAGAATTACAAACTACAAATATCTGTTTATGAAACTAGAACATCCTGTGATTCCAGCTATTTACATTCACCAAAAGATTAATAAGGACCAAACCAACCCCCAAGGGAGACCCTTTATCTCAAGCAATGGTTCCTTAACAGAAAAGGTTATCTGTTTTTGTTGACCAGTTTTTTAAACAACTAGTTATTACACAGTCATCCTATATATGTGATTCCATGGATGTCTTGCCAAAATTGGAGGGGCTGGTCTGGTCCTCTGAATTTATATGGGTTACTAACCATAAAACTAGTCTATATACTAGTATATGCCATAATCTCAGTCTGGTGACTATTTAATACCACTTTTGCCACAATTCCTTGAACAAGGATTTTACCACATATTTCCTTCTGGAGGCTATAGACCTCACCCAGACTAGCAACTACTTTATTTTTCATAGAAAATATTTCCTGCAGACCGGAAGAACTGTCATGGGTATAATGATGGTCCCCCACCATTGCCTATGTTTTTTTGGCATGACGGTAGGAGACCACAAAGTTGAACCATGACAGAAACTCATTTCTGTCCCAGAATTTTGTAGGGAAGATATATATATATATATATATAAAAGAAAACACAATTGCACATACCCCAATAATGCAAAGCATCATGGGAAACAACTACAAAAGAACCTTCTTCTCTATTTTGTTTCCCCATGGCACAATCAAGTAACATCCCCCTTAAGGGGTGGCTGTCTCCCTCTCCCTGGTCTAAGACACAGATATGGCACACTGATGAGTCCAAATGAGGATGAAACACATGTATGTGTCTGCTGTTCTTAGCCTTTGCTGATTGCACTGCAAGGCCTTCTGGCACCATGCAGTTCTGCTTAAAGTTGAACCAGTCCAAATTCTCTAATGAGGATGTGCATATGTTTCCCATGGTGCTTTGCATTATTGGGGTATGTGCAATTGTGTTTTCTTTAAAATTTGGCTGTATGGCCAATATCCTCTGGGATAACCTATAATTCAGGGCATTTGCTCTGGGGTTCTTTTGTAGTTCATATATACATATATATTATGGTAGCACGGTAGTGCTACCATAGTTAGGGTTCAGGAGCCATTTCCATGTTAAACCCAAAATTTTGCACCTTAATAACTTTGCAACTGCTTGATAGATTTGCCTGCAATTTGGAATGTATGATCAAGACCCATAGACCTTGGGATCTGCCAAGTTTTGTACTGATCGGATATATGGTTGCGGAGTTATTAAGCACGATCTGTGCGCGCGTTTACGCTTTTCTGGAATTCTACGGTCGCGCCTACAGGTCATACGGTTTGCATGACCGGCCCAAAATCTTCAGGGAATGTGTGGTCAGGGTCCCCAATGTGCCTTTTGAAGATTTGGTGAAAAAATATTTAACGGTTCAAAAGTTATTCAAAAAACAGTTTCCCATTATAAGTCAATGGGAAAAAGTTAACAAAAAGTTCAACACTTTCACAAATGCATTTTTACTTTCGCAAATGGGCCTGTTACTTTCGCAAATCGGCCATTCTTTTTTCAGTTGGTGATCATAAAAATGGTTGGCATTTAATCTTGGGAGCCTCTAGCAACCTAATTTTTTTTGTATTCACCTAGTCGGGCCCTGAGGATGCTTGCCATGTCTTTTTTTTGTGGTAAAAGATCCCAGAAATATGTTTTTCAAATTTCTGGAAAAAGTTCTTTCGAAATTACTTTCATGCTCATGAAAGTGTATGAAGTACTGCAGCTTCATAAATTTCGACAGTAATTTTCTAGTCTGTGGAAAATGACAGCAATTCTTTGGCACTGCACTGGAAAATAACCGTTGGGAGTTTTGGGCTGAAATTTGGAGGGATCGCAGCCGACATCTCACAGATGTACCTTTCAGTGTTGTATTGAAAAAATATTACATGGTGGCAAAGTTATGGCACTCCAAAGTTGACAGTTTTTCCCATAGGATAACATTACGGCGCCCGACACTTAACAGAAATCATTTGGAGCTCTGCTGTAAAATAACGGTTTGGTCATTTTTCCTGAAATTTGGAGGGAAGACAGCCAACAGCCCACAGATGTGCCTTTCAGTAGTTTGATGGAAAAACATTACAGGGAGACAAAGTTATGGCACTCCGAACTTTTCTATTTTTCCCTTAGGATAACATTACGGTGTATGCCTCGAGCCCGTATCTCGGAAGCTTGGGTGCGCGTTACGGACTTTTTTAATGAAAAATTTCTTAGCCCATAATGGGGCAAAGATTCAAATTAGCCAGGACAGTTGTAAATAATATGACTTTTAAATTTTTTCTCGTCTTACGGTTCCTGAGATATAATGTATTTAGTATTCCAAGATCTCATTTTCTCGCCGATAGTCATTATTTTGCATACATTATTTGTACTCACTGTGTTTCTCAATGCAGGTTTTGGGGAAAACCAGCCTGTGCGCCTACATTACTGTTACTGTTGCCCTTTCCGCTTGCGGATCCGTACCCGTTTCACTTACCATTGACGTCTGCACCACCATGTGCGTTATCCTTTGCATTTTCATTTGCGCTTGCATTTCTGTCATTTTTTGCCATTTCTGTCTACAGTACTGTTTATCTTACTGTTTCACTTTACATAACCATGCGCATTGACATTTCTGTTTGCAGGCAGCATGTTACTATGTGACAACACATCACGTGGCAGACCATTCCCATCTACGCCACCATGTGCTTTACCCTTTTGTGTTCTCATTCATGCTTGTGTTACATGTGCACCACTGTTAGCATTTCTGTTTGCGTTGCTGTTCCTGTTAGTATGCCACAACACATCATGTGGTGGGAGCGTGGGGCCCAAAGGGCCCTGCGCTCCTGCAAATGCATTATGCAGCAGTAACGCAGGGCCCAAAGGGCCCCACGCTCCCACCAACGCATTACATTCACTATTTCTCATTCTCATTCTCAGAAAGAAGGGAAATTAGAGGCAAAAAACTCTGTTTAGTGCATTAGTTAGGGTTGTTCCACAGCGACAAAAGTGAGGAAATTTGCTGTTAGGGTTGAAAACCCCCCTTGGACCCCCTACCCCCCCAACCGGCATTGGGGTGTGCATTGGGGTCGTGGGTCCTAACTCTCACCCCTTTCTCCTATACTTCTGCTGCTTTACACATGTCATGGGGTGAGAGTTAGGTCTGATTTTCATTTGTGCTTGTGTTTCTGTTATTTTTTGCCATTTCTGTCTACAGTGCTGTTTATCTTACTGTTTCACTTTACATCACCATGCCCATTGACATTTCTGTTTGCAGGCACCATGTTACTATGTGACAACACATCACGTGGCAGACCATTCCCGTCTACGCCACCATGTGAGTTACCCTTTCTGTTCTCATTCATCCTTGTGTTACCATGTGCGCCACTGTTAGCATTTCTGTTTGCGTTGCTGTCCCTGTTAGTATGCCACAACACATCATGTGGCGGGTAGGGCCACGCGCTCCCACCAACGCATTACGTTCACTATTTCTTGTTATCATTCTCAAAAAGAAGGGAAATTAGAGGCAAAAAACTCCATTTAATGCATTAGTTAGGGTTGTTCCACAGTGACAAAAGTGAGGAAATTCGCTGTTAGGGTTGAAAACCCCCCTTGGACCCCCCCAACCACCCCCCCAACCGGCATTGGGGTGCGCATTGGGATCGTGGGTCCTAACTCTCACCCCATTCTCCTATACTTCTGCTGCTTTACACATGTCATGGGGTGAGAGTTAGGTCTGATGATCCCTATGCAGAGTCCAATGGCAGCATATGCGACAATTGTTTGCATTTTCTTTTTTGTTTGCGTTTCTGTCACTTTTTAGCCATTTGTGTGCACTGTACTGTTTTGCTTTCTGTTTCACTTTGTGTCACCATGCCCATTGACATTAACATTTACAGGCACTACGTTACTTAGTGACAAGGCATCATGTGGCACAGCGTTCCTGTGTATGCCACTGCATGCATTAGGCTTTCTGTTCTAATTCATGGTTGTGGGAGCGTGCTGCATTACATTTACAATTTTTTATCTTTCTTAAAAAGAAGGCAAATTAGAGGCAAAAAGTCTGTTTAATGCATTCATTAGGGTTGTTCCAGAGTGACAAAGTGAGGAAATTAGCTGTTAGGGTGAACACCCACTTGTGCCCGGCCTACTCCCAAGTCGCACTTTTAGCATGAATGTTTGCAGTGCTGTCAGTTTTATTGTGCCATAACACATCATGTGGTGGTAGCACATGGACTGTACTGCCCTGCCCACACCAGCAACCGGCATTGGGGTGTGCATTGGGATCGTGGGTCCTAACTGTCACCCCATTCTCCTATACTTGTGCTGCTTTACACATGTAATGGGGTGAGACTTAGGGCTGACGATCCCGTCTATGCCACCATGTGTGTTACCCTTTGTGTTGCTGTGTTACTGACTGCATGTCATAGGTACCAAACAAATAGATGGAGGTTTACTTGTAGCAGTATTAGTAAACATTTATTTGTATGCTTAAGTCATAGACACTTATTTTTATGTCATGATGGTATTTAAAGTAAGGAGACGACACAGGTGGTTATGGTTTTAAAAAATTTATTGCCAATTTGCCAAATGGATAAAAGGTCCAATCAAGAGTGAAATTAAGTTAACAGAAGCAGTCTCACAATACAATGTTTGTATGTGTGCAATCATTGCTTGTGAAATTTGTAAATGTGTAAGAATAATAAGTGTATCATGTGGATTGGACTAAGTGTGTGATATTATATGAAACTAATCAGATGTGTGTTTTTAGTTGTGCTTCACTACTCGCTTCTGTTTAAATGTGTGGAAGTATTTTCTGGCATTTGAATTTTTATTTTAATAGTCAGGCTGAAGCTATTGCTATTGAATGTGAATGTGGTTTGTAAAAAATGTAACTTTTTTTTAAATGGTTGTATGTTGTAAGTATATGTAGTGCATTAGTTGTCTGCTATGTTAATAAGGTAATGTCAGTTGGTAGTGAAGTGTGATTAGACACAAGATAGACAAGTGTTTTGTTGTAATTGTGTGACTGCTAATGTGCATGTTCCTGGGGTGGGCGAAAAACCATATGCTGATTGTCTAAGTAGTACAGTTTACACAATTGTAAGTTTAGTGACATTTGATTGTTATTATTAAATTATATGTCACTGACTAGGTGCAAATGGAAAATTCTCACCCGACCCCTCAATTGAGGCGATCATAAATATTGTCAGGAACAGGTATGCAGTTTGTTGTGATCAACAACAGTGCCTGATTTACAATTGTCAATATTTTGTAGAAACGGTACATGTTAGTTTTGTGACAAGTACAAAAATAAATCAATGTTTACATGAAAAAAAAATGTTATCAATTCTTACATTGCCTTCTATGTTAATTCTTAACTTGTAAATACTAGAACTGTAATGGAATGCATTTATTCACAAGCTTATGCTTAGTTACATGTTGTTAGTATTGTGCAGAGTAATATGTAAGACATTCACTTGTACTGTAGTGATACACTGCTATTTGTACTTCATTTATTAAACAAGTTATAAACAATGTACACTTGAACACAAATGTTTCTATTATGTACAAGTAGTTTAAAACAGTTTTAAGAGTCACTAAATTAGATTAAGTAATTGGTTATTAGTAACAGTTGTGTAAGTTAAGTTCTTGCATTATCAATAACGGTAGTTGTTTTACATATGTACAATACTAGTACTACGTCTGAAAGCGTGATAGTTCTACACTGTTGCATGGTGATCTAATGATGTTCTCTATATGTGAAGAGTCACTAGAAGTGTAAAAAGACTACTTCTGAGAATGTGGAATGTTTGTTTAATGTAATAAGGGTAGAATCTTTCACAGACATGTAATCATGGTTTCTGTTGTGACTGTAAATATTGTTGGTGCCAACTGAAGCCACTACAACAATTTTAATGGAGTCACTGATCTACACAAGATGTAAGATGTCACAGTCTATGTAATGTCTGTATTTTAATTCCATTTTTTGTTGAAATTGTATTGTTTATTAACAGTTGTAAATTGTACAACATAGTAATGAGTTATGACATTTTTGGGGACAAAGTACTCATGTTAAAATGGTACATGCTTTGTCCTATTCTTCTGAAATATGAAGGTTGTCATCATTCTTCAATATTAGAATACATGCATTTTTCAGGTGATCTGGGAGTGTCTATTTAAAAGTAGTTGTAGAGTTGTCACACTGTAACCATACAGCTGTGGAGCTTAGTACGGTTTTTAGATGCATTATCTTGTGAAGACATGTCATCATGGTTTCTCTAGTGACTGTAAATATTGTTGGCGCATTGAGCCACTACAACAATTTCCATGTAGTCACTAGATCTACACAAGATGTAACATGTCACAGTCTATATAATATCTGTATTTGAATTCAGTTTTGTTGAAATTGTATAGTTTATTTACAGTAGTAAATTGTACAACATTTAACGAGTTATGACATTTTTGGGACAAAGTACTCATGTAAAAATGCTACATGTTTTGTCCTATTCTTCTGAAATATGAAGGTTGTCATAATTCTTCAATATTAGAAGATATGCATTTTCAGGTGACGTGGGAGTCTCTGTTTAAAAGTTGTTGTAGAGTCATCACACTCTAACCATCCAACTGTGCACCTTAGTAATGAGGTGTAATGTCCAGAATGCATGGATTGACCATGATGATAGATAATGCTGTGAGTGTCAAACAGTGATTGGTTGAAGACTATTCTACTAGCTGTGTAGTCTGTGATAGGAGTATCAACTCTGAGCCCATTGGTGCCAAATCTGTGCAACATAAGCAACAGATATTGAGATGAAGTCCTGAGCCATATGGACTGAGTGCATCTGCCTCCACACCTTACACAGGCATGACTACATTCAGCATTAGTGAACAGCTGTCAAAATTTGACACTTTTGGCTTTAGGAACAAAGAGAGTTATCCACAGCATGTCTTGTGTGGTTTCACGCTGTGAACTGCCACATGAAACACATACATATTTTGTTACATATGTTACTGTGAAGTACTGGCAGATTGGGGTGCCGTCTTCATCAAGGTTGTTTATGACAGCCATCATAAACTCAGTACTGTCTTGCTGTATGTGGCAGAAAATGTACCGCATCCAGCATATGTAGATAACACCTGTCGTGAGTGGTGTTAGTGAGTGTACATTGTTAGACTGGTCAGAAGTCATGTTGATAATCTGCTTCAGAGCGTTTGATAGGGATTGTCTTGTGAAGCAGATATTGCTTGCACAAAGTGTGGCATGTGTAGAAAAACTTGCATAGCTGAGTTAGCATAGCAGTTGACTCTATTGCTGTTGTCAAACAATGGTGCAGCAGCTACACCAACTGATTTCTGATGAATTGTTGGTGAGTGGATGTTTACTTGAGGTTGTGGCCTTTTCTTAACTGTTTTGTGTGAATCACTTAGTGAAGCTTGCTGCTGTTTGTTGCTTCGTCTAGCTGTGACTGAATTGTGTGAGACAGACAGATATATGAGCAGTGGTATTAAAGACATTTGTGGCTGATGTAGAGTCGTAATCTGTTGTACTCAAGAATACATCGCTTTGTCAGCACGTATTTTATGAGGTGCTATACTAATGATGTGCAATCCAGAAAGGCTTCGTACACATGAAAGTGCAACGTAGCTCATGCCATCTTTGAATATGTCTGTACCTATGTCAATCATTGCTGAATCCAAACTTAATCCCTGAGATTTGTGAATGGAGACAGCGTATGCAACACATAATGGGAACTGTTTCCTGTTTATGTAGATATCCTTAAAAACCTGGAATTTTATGCAAGTTCGATCTATGTGTACAGAGTGTTGCATGTTGTCAAACTGCATTACAAGTGTCTGAATAAATGTCTTCTGTACATTATGGATAAAGTCAGTGATGTTTCCCATTGCACCGTTTACCATGCCTTGTTCGACATCTAGATTACGTCGTAGCATGATACGTGCATTCTTACAAAGTGTGAGAACAGCTTCTAGGCCAGCTGTTCGTGAAACATCTGACTTCAGTTCACATAGTCATTCAGTCATCTTTGCTACTAGGTTTCGACTAAGAATAATGCCATCAACTGTATCAATTGCATGGAGAGTGACAATCTCTTGGTTCTCTCTTTGTAGCATTAGATTGTTGAATTCAGTGCATTTCTTTAGTCATGGCATAAGACACACTATGTGTCTGGCAGTAGGTATATGTGCTGAAGACATTACATGCTGTTTCTATGCATGTACTATCTACTGTGATTTTTCGATCATTTAACATACAAACATGTTCTGTTGATGGAGAACCCATGCAGCTCCATCTAAAAGTGCTTTGTAAGCTACGCCACCACTTTGCTGCATGTTCTCAGACAACTCAACATAGGTGAATAATTCCCATATGTTATAGCCTGCAATGCAACCGAGGATATTCTTAGCTTGCTTAGCAGTTAGAGTTGTGAATACATGCTCTGCATTGACTGGTGCAAGTTGTAAAAGGTCTCCCAAGACAAGTATACTTTTGCCACCAAATGGCACTGCATCATCAGTACCTAAGATCTGCTGTAGACGTAGATGAATACAGGCTATCATGACATTGGAGTCCATGCTGATTTCATCAACGATGAGTAGCTGCATCTTTGTGAATATGGGACGGAGCTGAGATGCAACCTCAAATGACAGTTTACGATATTCTCCAGTTCTCCCATGTTCGACTGGCAACATAAAGAGACGGTGTAATGTTACTCCACCAATGTTGTATGCTGCTAGTCCAGTGGGAGCAGTCACAGCAACAGACATTGAAGAGCCTGTCACATTTCGTATTTCTGAAGTGATAGCTTCAATCAGGAAACTCTTTCCTGTGCCAGCTGAACCACTGACAAACATTAGTAGTGGTTTGTGCTGAGTGCAGTCACACTTTTTTGTTTCATGTAGTATCCCATGTTGGACAGCTTCAACCACTTTGGAGTGTACTGTATGCTGCAGCTGATTTAGTCTTTCTCTTATGTCAGCTGGGTTGACCATAAGGTGTGCCATGTTGCATGGCTGTCTCAATTCTGAGATTAACAGTTCTGGGGCATTTAATGGCAGAGGGTCACCTAGAACACCTTGTCCTTCTGGATCAAGGTTGTCTTGTGAATCACTGGAGTGTCTTGCTGAAGTTGCTTCTCTGCCTCCTCGAGCTAGTCTTTTCTCAGCTTTTAGTCTTTCTATGTATGTTTGTGAGTAGTCGGTTTGGAAATTCTCATAAGTGAGATTGAAGTGTTCTTGAATGTGTCAGAGTCACCTTTAATTCAGACTCACTCCTCCAGGGTCTAAAGAGGAATAGGAGAGCAAAGTAGTAATGTTCTGTGCTCTCTGATGTGCCTAGATGCAGTTTGCAGTGATCAATGAGCCATGGCTTGTTCCTCTTCACAAGACAGCCATCTAGTCCATTGACCTTGTAAATGTGCTGTGTTGAGTCATGTGCTGCACCTGTCTTGTAGTCATACCACTTAGCCACTTCAAACAGACACATATCATTCATCTCGTTGTGTCTACGTGGGTAGTATGTGTCTATCAGGTTATTCTTCAAGATATGTTTTGAAGAAGGTGTATTGACAGCAAGCTGCTCGATTTGCATGAGGAATCAGTACAGTTCCGTTTCTCTTGCATGTTTACACTGAGGAAAGCGTACAATGTCAGACTTCCCGTACAGATGTGTACCCATTAAGCGGTCACTGGCTTCGTAAGCTCCACATTCTCTGTGTGAAAGAGTCTTCAAACCCAATGACCACAGCTGAGATGTCAGGCTTTGCTTGAACTGGCAATATCTTAAAGATCTTGAAAGCTAGTCTGTTCATGTTTTGTTATGTACGGTTAAGACAGCGCAACCAGGGCTAGTGAGTTGTCAAACACAAACTGAACATCTATGTTTGCTTGCCACATTAGGAGAAGAGTTGGGTTGTAGTCATGATATACACCTCTTTTTCATCTCTGGGTAACTTCGTATACCCCTTGGTTGATTTTGCCTTCAAGTGGTGTCACATTGCTGAGAAAAGGTCATTCATGCCACCATTCTGACAACACTTCTAGAAATCCAGCGACATCACGGTACCAATTCGATTTGTTCTTTACTGCTCACGGCAATATTTTATGTAAATATGTTGCTGGAACTTTTGAACCAACTTCCATAGTGTAGGACTGTCATACTTGTCTGGAATGTGACAAGTGATATATTTTTTGATGAATGATAGACTTGTGCTGCATCATGTTCACCGATTAGTAGCGCATCCTTGATCCATAATAACATATGGATAAGGAGTGGTGCCTTGTGTTGATATTCTGTCCTCCAAAAGTAGTGTTCTACAATGCCTAGAGGAGGACTGTCCTTGATAAGATGAAATTGAGAATGTCATGGAAGCGCTTGTGAAAGTGTCTTGTACAGACACAGGATCAAGTGAACACATTTCTCTGATAGTCATTGATGAGATGCCTTTGACATCAGGTTGCCCACTTCAACAGTTCAATAGGTTCGTCCCAGGCATATTCTGCACAACTAAGTGTGACAAACCATGTGGCTGTGCCATACTCTCGTAGCATTGTCATCACTTCCGAGTGTCTCATACCATATTCTTTGGTGCCCGCAGGTCGAAAGTATGGAAGACAGATTCACTTGCACACTTTCATCTTTCTGTTTCAATTTCTCCAGAAATTGAGCAGCTGTAATTCCATCTAGTGGAGTTGTTAGCCGAATGGTATGTGCTATAGATGCAGACAGAATGCTAAGCTCACTTTCCCAGAGGAGATGGAACAGGTACTGAATGTTACTTCTGAATTTGCCATCTTTGCTCAGGATATGGCTGGTGCGGTACTCAGCACCCTGTACCCGTACTTCTCTTTCATCTAGGCGTCCACCTGACCCTTTTGAAATAGGTCTGGGAAGCAGCGTGCTTCAATGTTGCATCCCAAATACTGACAGGCTAGCTTCCACCTGCTTCATTTGATAGAGATCAATGTTGTCTCCTAATGGATCTCTACCATGTAGTAGTGGATTTGTACTGTTCATACACATTGTCACTTGTCTGGTGACTTTCTCAATGATTGGCTTACTTGTTTCTAATAGATCATGCTGCACAGAGAGGCTGGCCATTTGATCTATGTCAAGGTCTATATAGAAGGAATTGTTGCTCTTTAAGTAAGCTAGAGCAAGCTTTACCTTTTGCAGGTTGACAACATCTTGCCAGATGACCTTGGCCTTTGTAGGCACACCATTTACTAGAATGACCAAGCTATTTATTGTCTGAATTAGAATACGTTCAAACATATTCAATGTTGAAATCTCAGTTGGTGTGACATCTGTTTCCATGTTGTTTAGCACTGACCTTGCTGGCAAAGTGTTGTACTTCAGTTTTGAAAAACAGTGTTTGCATAGTACAATGGTTTGTTGTGGATGAAAGTCAGATTTCAGAAGCAAGAATGCTGTGAGGCGCAACCACATGTCATTGTATGATGACCAGGTTTCTAGGTTTACTGTGACAGTTTGTTTTGCGTAGCACAAACGGTCGCATGACACACATACAGAATCAAACTTCTGATACTTTGCTATCTCAAACTTAGCAATTTCCTTTCCATACTGTTTCAGAATGTCATTTTCTAACACTGAAACAGATTTTTCTGTCGAAGTGTGACACTGGAAATTCCCTGTTTCTGGCTCAGAAGGAATGTGTTTCAGTTTTTCATAGAAAGTCATGGCACGATTGCATGTCACCCAACTGCAGTAAGTCATTTAAACAAGTGTACTGATGCACAGCTCGCTGTACTTCATATACTCTGCAGACAAAGTTCCGCATGCCTGTGTGATGCACTCGCGAGCATCCGCATGTTGGAAAAAACTATCACAAACACCACTATCGAGACATGCAAGCGAGTGACCCATGAGTCCAGTATATGGACGTGATTTCACAATGATCGATTTCAGTAAATAGATCATGTCTCTCTTTTCGATCTGTTATTATGAATAGTTAACAAACTGTTCTACTTTTGAAATGATGATTGCCTATAGTTGCAGGTAGCATCACATGACCATGTAAGGCAGTGCCGTTTATTCAAGACTATGGTTGGATCACAGTCATCATCAGTATCTAATTGATTGTCATCAGAGATACTGAGGACATTTGTAAGTTTGCCGGACTCATCGATATTGAATGTCTGTTGTTCGTAAAAGTCATGATAAGTCTCTTCCCAGAAATATGCTTCTGAGTGCTGTGTGTGCATCCACTGTCCTGTGAAGACATGGCAGAAGTTGTCAACAGTCAAACAAGGATACTGTTGAAGCCTTTTTTTTATGCTATATACAAGTTTCCTGAATTGTTCAATGACATGAGACATCTTACGCCACAATCTTTGTAGTACAAACAGTGCTCTGTTGACAAATGTTTGTACTTTCAGACGGAAATTCATCAGAGAAAGGCGACTCTTGATCTGTTTGCGGCTGTGCCGTACCACAGCAGTAATAAGTCTTTCGATCTTAGCTTTACTTGCTAGTGATCGAAAATACTTTCTTTTTCTAAGTTGTAAGTCACAATTTTTCATTTTACGTTGTTGATTTGAGCGTCTCTTGATGGTTACACTCAAGATAGTTGTGTTTCATCTTACAGATCGACACAACATTTGTGCTGTTATACATTTCTGTTTCTTTTTTATGGATTTTTGTTTCTTTGTGCAGTGACTTGATGTAGAGTCACTGTTGCAGCAATAGCTCTGTCAATTCTCATTTTTTGGGTAACTTACTTTTAGTTTGTTGCCCTTATACAACAGTGTAGTACTATTATGCCGCTCTCGTTTTGAGATACACCTACATCTGTATTTAGCTGGCATTTTCAGGTACTCTAGTTGACAGTCACAGTAACCAATCTTACAGAAGTATCAGGCACCTGTATGAGAAAGAAAAAAAAAGTTTTAGAATATGCTTCAGTACATTTCTTATAGTAATGTGTATTACTAAAATATCATGTTAATAATGTTGACAATTTGGTGAAAAGAGAAGCAAATGATAGCTGTTATGAATGTGCATTGCTCAGCTGTATGTAACATCAGAAATTTTAACATTCTCAATATTTCTGTGGAGATTTGCATGTTTTTTTCTTCACGTGTGTTCTTACGATTATGATGGATGGTATTTTTTATCTGTGTGCTAATATGTGTTTAATGCTGTGTGGCGTGTTATGTGATAGTCAGGTTGATGATAAAGTATATGGTGGAGCAAGAAATTGAGAGTGACAGTGTGCATTGTTAAATGTATCACAATTAGTATATTTACAATAATGTGGAGGATATGCCTCTATTGCTGTTTGTGTGACTGTGTGTGTGTGTGTGGCAGAATTGGTAGATATGGTTGCATGTTAGCGATCTTTTATGTTGATGCTGCATTGTAGTAACATAGTGTTTCTTGTGCTGGTGTGTATTGTTATTCGAGCTGTGATTTTTCACACCATGACAAGAATGTTTCTCTATGTGCTGTGCAATGATGAAGTTTTCTTGCAGAAATAACTGTGTGGAAGACAGTGTGAGAATTAGTGTTCATGCGTTTCTGAACACATAATTGAATATCTTCCAAAATTGTGTGAGAATTCTAAATATTTCTGATTTACAAGCTTGTGCATTACAGTTCACAGGTACACTACTAACTTTGTGTTTGTCATGCACTTTTCAGTTCAGAGTTTACTATATGGTTTTGAAAATGGGTCTGAAAATCCCAGCCTTCTGATTGGCTATGATACCAATCTCAGTGGTTGGTATTTATGAATAGATACCACAAAAAACAAGTTTGTATTCCGACTGCTGCATTACTTGTATTTGTAGCGAACCTGAGTCTTAAACTTTTCAACCCGCCATCTTTGTACCACTTGCTAAGCAAATGAGTTAACAAGACCATGATGTCCCCCCACACACACACACATGACAGAAAACCCAACAGAAGCACAGTACTCATTCAAAAACCTCTAAAGACTGACATCTACCAGCAAATAGGTAAGAAAAATGCCAGTGTATCATAGTCTGTCAAAGACTGGGCAATCCATTATATGGTGAAAGCTTGCGGGATGTGTCCATTCATGGCCACTGTAAGTTATGAAAGTGCTGTGAATGTTGCCTGGCTCTATTCAGAAAATCTATAAAGAAATGCCACAAGTCCCTCTATTGTATTTACTAATCTCGCATGTGTCCCAAACTACTGGCAGGCACAGAGTACCTTCCAATAAAAAAATCTTCAATGAATGGTTACCCAATAACCAGATTCAGAAACCCTCCGTGGTAGCTTTAGTCACAAAGTGCATGCCAACAAAGTGATTTGTCACATAATAGGTCCCCAATAGTTTATATATCAAAACAGCCAGAGGGATTACTTATTCATTAAAGTTGTATGAAGCTCATTTTGTATTTTTATATATATTTTAAAATTTATTTTTGCTCCATTTTTCTTGCTTTACAGTGCACATTTTCTAAGTGCAATAATACGCTCAAATTAGCTGATAGGGAAATACTGTAGCTTCCAGATCTTGCCAGCCCTTCCTCCTGTGTTGTCGGGTCTCATTACGCCTCTGGTTGGTTTGGTTTTGCCTACACTATCCAGTCTGGAGGGTGTTATTGTTAACTTCGAGACAACACTGTTCTAAGAAAAGTGTAGATTTCATTTGTAAGCTTCTTGATGATGCTGTGTTTTTGTTTATGTGCTGCGTTTTTATGTGAGTCTATGTGACAAATGACTATTCTGTGAAATTTAATATATAAGAGTGTAATGTTATGAGCAGAGAGGTTGTGCCATGCATATATGAGAGCGTTGGAGTGTAAAAAACAACAAATAAGTGTTTTATGAAGTGTACGCTTTGCACAAAGTTAATGGGTACGCATTAAGCATTGTAAATCTCAAATCTCTGCACTGCTGAGTTTGAGGCAGTCATGTAGCAGATGATGTGTTTACAATTGATAATTAAGTCATTTTTCCATAAAATGTGAAACTGTGTCAATATATAGAAAGTTCTTGAAAAGTACTTTCGTGAGCATGAAAGTGTCGAATAAATTGCTTTCGTGCATTCGAAAGTGTCGCAAATTGTACTTTCGTGCATTCGACACTATGGGCAAAAGTACTGTCGAAGTTCGACACTTTCACAAAATTTACTTTCGTGCTATCTAAAGTGTCGCAAATGTACTTTCGTGCATTTGAAAGTAAAGTAAATGTAATACTTGGGAGTGGCAGAAACATTCATTATCAAATCATTCAATAGTCTGTTTGAGTGACAGATAGCTCTACCAATGAAATTTAAGATTTGTCAGACCACTTCTGAGAACCAATCAGTGAGGACAACACTGAAGAAGAAAAAACAAGATCCATTTTGAAAATAGCAGACAGAAGCAGTTTAAAACTGAAATTACACAGTCTATGTTCACATGATTTTTTCTAGTATTTAAAAAATTATTAGAACATGTACATATCATTAATCAAAACGTTTTAGGTGTTTAATCTGATGATGTCAATTGTTATATGTGGCATGCTATTTTCTGAAGAGAAAATACTTTAAAGTAAGAAAGAAGTTCAGTACTACTTGTACAGATACAGCTGCAAATGGAGGGAGATAGGAAGGTGCATGGAGTTGTATGATGAAGCATGAACAATCAGACTTCTTTCTGATGTTGTAATTATTTCTAAACTGCCTATGAAAAGCATGCATTTCGTTTAGTTCTCAGTGGTTTCAGATTTTACTTGAAACATAGTCTAATAATACTGAATGCATGGGCTACATTGGTTCATGAAGCCAGACCAGGAGGGAATGTTTTTTTAAATGTGTGTGTTTTGACTGAATGCAGTGAAGCTAGGTAGAAATAAGGAGGAAAATATCAGTTTGATTTTCAAGTGCTGTCTGGTCCTGCAGGGTGAACAGTCCTTTCTTAGTAACTTTCTGTGCAGTTCTGGGTGAAAAAACTTAGAATGGCAGAAAATAGGAAAATGATTTTGTGGATTATTGGAAGCAGTTACATAAGACGAGCAAAGCTGAGTTTGCACTTCATAGTGATGGAAGGGACCTGCAACTCCAATTGCTATGTAAAATGGTTTAGTCATGGTGGGATGAGATGGGAACATCTTATGCCAACCATGCACAGATTTGAGAACTCACTCTCCTCTGACATACTGCTAATCCATCTTGGAGGCAAGTTGGGCTCAAAACACTGGGTAGATTTAGTAACAGAGGCAAAGTGGACCTTGCTTCTATTATGTCTATGTTGCCTGCCAGCTATATCATATTTTCAGATATTACAGAGCATAGAATCTGGCAAGCAGAGCATCATAGTATCCTGATTCCAGCCAGAGCTATGAAAATAAATGTACAGATTACTGCTACATGCATAGATACATGCTATCACGTCTTGAAATTAAATTCTGTAATGATTGGCTATTCCTACCAGATGGTGTGCATTTCTACGCATGCTGGCAATTGTCATTTCTCGGAGCCCTTCAAGATGGAATCTGAAAGTCCTTTAAGATTGTGAGACTGTTTTGAGAATATGATAGTATACACAAAGGTTCTTTCAGAACCATATTTATATGGTAAAAACAGATTTAAATACGCAAGTAGCCTAGCTGCCATGGTGAACTGAGTGTCTGGTAATTTATCTGAATTGTTTGCTGCCTAATGCTTTAGTGTTTTTCGAAGTTTGTCAGGTTGTAGAGAATATTTCCTTACCTGGTTAACTGTTGAAGGATGTTTGCAGTGATAACTGTTTGACAATACCTGTAACGTGTCACAGTATGATTAGTTTCATGGAATGTTAAAGTACATATCTGAATAAATGTAGTTTTTCATTCTGAGAAAACAATCATGATGTGGCAGGCTACAAATAAGGTATTAATACAAATGAACTGTGGTAAACATCCTTGAACAGTAAATATGAGGATATATTTGAATCACACACCTGTAACAGTTTGTGTTAAGCTAACTCCCATCATGAAGTTTCATCTGTAGGACTTGTGGCTTCCAGGACCATATAAAGTATTTCATACCCCTTTCGGTACTGCTTTATGGTTGAGCTCACCCACATTACATTTGGCTACGTGTCTAATTTATTTACTACGACAGGACAGACACATGACGAACTACTAGTGCCACTTAATTGCTGCCTTTTAAAAGCGGCAGGTGCAATTACTAAAACTGAAGTGAATTTTAGTTGTCAGTGCCCACTTTTTTCGACTCCTGTAGTGCATTCTCATATCATGAGGTCCTGACATCACTTTTCTATACTAGAATGCTGTGCTTGGGGCCTAGCAGCCTATATATGCAGCAAACTTGTAAATCAGAACTGCCTGTCCCAAGGGACAGGCCAAGAAATAAAGCATACTCCCAATGAAAAGCAGGTGTCTGAGCTGTGTGGAGAGTATGTTATTTCAGGCCTGTGTACCAGTAATATATGTTTGTGACTTCAATAAAACACAGTTCTGTGATGTGTGTTTCATCTGTGTTTAACACATTACAATGTTATGCAAATATTTCACTGTAGTGAGAGATGGATATGTTATGGTATCCCAAATGTGATGTTTGATACAGCCATCCAACGTGAGACGACAGCAAGCATGTTAGTGTAATAGCAGTTGCTTTTACTGTCAAGAGCTGCATCCTGTTTTTTTCTATGGCAACTGATGTGTGTTTGTGCTATCTTGAAGGACAAGTAATTTGATGTAATTTAATCACTATTATAAGTTGTTTAAGAAATGATGAATACCATTACATGAAACTAATGTGCATGTTTTGGTTTTGTATTGGAACTAATAACACTCAGAAACAGAGATGAGGCAGTGGAACTTGCGAGGTGTGTGCACTGTGGGGCAGTCCAGGCCGGGCAATGCTAGAGTCCTGATACGCAGTACCAACCGGGCTGATGCAATGTGGGCGTGTTAATGAAGCTTTATATAGCCTAAAGGTAAAAAATAAGTCAATTCTTCAATTGAAAAGAAGTGAGCTGCTGCACCAGCGCTTCTACGCATAAAGGAACGGGAGGTGATAATCGGTCAAATGACACGCGGCTGTACCACCGGCCACGGACTGTGGGAGGCTGCCAAGCCGCGCGGGGAGTGCTTACCAAGCAAGTAAATCAGCACAAATTTGAACTATAGTTGTGAATGTTTTCAGACTTAATGAAAACGTCTTATAGTGGACCACATATTGAAAAGCGTTCCAACAGGGTTGTGTTTGTGCAGTTCAACTTTTACATTTATGCAACATGCAGCAAGAGGCGCAATATGATTCACAACAGATTGTGCAAAGATTTATGGAAATGATGCATGGTTAAGAGGAGGAGGAGCAAATGGATAAGCTGCCCAACAATATTCAGTGGGTAATAGATAGTTGTGCATGTGCAATGCCAACATATGGCCAACTTTGAGCCCCACAAAACATGAAGTTGATGGCCAACACGATGAGCTGCTGTATTGCAGGGTACAACACAGCAGCTGCCACTACTGACTGGACCCGTAGTTGATTCCCGGCCCCCCCATCACATTGTGTGCATATAGTAACATACCGCCACCTGCACACCCCTGGACGCCTGCAGGAATAAAGTTACATGCCGCCCTACAGATCTCCCACAGTGTGGTCGAGACAATAAAGTAACATGACCTCCCTTCACATCTCCTGAGCCCAATCCTTGGCTGAGGTGTGCCATCACCACTGCAGTGCGTGATCATGGGCAGAATCTGAGCCCTTCTCAGCAAAATATATATCCTGTGGTGGGTCCAGTGACATAATCCTGATTGCGGGCAGAATGTCAAGTTACTACCACCTCAAAAGTCAGCCTGGTGCCTAGTGCCCTACAGCCCTGTACAAACTCACCCTGCTCCTCCATTGTAGGTGGCAGGTGGCATCCCACCCGCACATGCCGAGGCTAATGCGAATAACCGCCTGGTACGACTGCATACATTGATGCCGACTACAGCCACGGACGCGAGCCCACAATACATGACAGTCCATATTTATGAATGATGTTACTGTATTGCCGATGGGCATCGGTAGGTGTGGGTGGGGGCATGTTACTATTGCCTGTGATTGTGTAGGATCTGTCTGGGGGATGGTAAATGTGAACAGAGATAGTGTGTGTCATTGGCTGCAGGGTGCATCGGGCTCAACAGCTGCTGCTTAGTAGGTGGTGGTGCAAATGCTTGTGCATCATGGACCTCATGCTAATGGATGCAAATGGGCCATAAATAAGTGGTATCGTCAAATGTGGAAAACTATTATCTCATTTGCATGCCAGCTTTTGAATTTCTGAAATTTGTGTAAGCGCAGTGGTACTTCTGCCACTGCCGTTTGCACTCAACTCCTGGCAACTTATTGACACGAGTTACAGTCGCGACACCTCAGTAAAACTCGCTAGTAATAGTGAAAGAAGTTGTACCTGATAGCACAATTTTATGATATTACCCGGAACACCTGTCCAAAATTATTTTGAGCAGCCCAGGGCCTGGTGATTCAGAATGGTGCAGTTATCGATGTGTGCAGCATTAAATAAAATGAGACATCAGTAGCGTTATTCAATGTTGTGTAAATGAGTGCTTACTGGTGAATGTGGTATAAGACACAGCTGAGTACTACATCAGTTACACAGGATAAAGTGACCATTGATATATACAGTCAGAGTGCCTTATTTATTATCATACAATATTTTGAAAATAGTATTGAACATTGTTTTGTTTGCCCTGAGTCTCTACATATATATCAATAAAGTATTGGCAGTTAACAGGGTGTGTGGTCAGGCCGCGTAACGCCATGCCTCAGGTGGTTAAGCACGAGGCGCCGGTCAGTGTGTCAACAGTGAGCGTGGCGTTATCCCAAGCTTTACCACCCTGGGCTGTGTGATATAATGCAATGTTCATTGTTATACGAAACAAAACATTGATTTTAAAGATTTTTGTGTGGAAAATACTTTTTGACAGATGAACAATGAAGCAAATGATCAGCATGGTCATGCTGATCAGCAGGTTCACAGTAAAGCTGAGACTAAACCCATGATCTTGTACTGATTAACATCCACCTGTTATCTTGTACTGATTAACATCAAGGTCAGCCCAAGACTGACCAATCAGAGCCCAGCTTTATTGCATTGTATAATCAAGATTGAATACAGTAATCCATCGTGATAGAAATTAGTATTATTTTAACAACTGTTGCTAATAAATTATTAAAAAATGTTGTCTGATTTACATAACATTAACATGCATTTTATTTATTGTGAATCGGGCGCCCCAGCCACGACGAAGTAGTGCCAGCGCGAGCGAGCCTGTCTGGAGGGTGGCCAGTCAGACACAGGATTGTCATTGTCATTGAGTCTGACGTAAAATTTCATAACAAAGTTCCTGATTGTTTTCAAATAAAAATGAGGTTCTCATGACACAAGCATGTGATATTGAAATTGTAGCATTGATACGGAAGGTACAGGTTGTGCAAATTTGCGACAGCTGTGTATAATAATATTTGTGTGACATGAAATGTGGCATTATCATGATTGCAAGATGCAGTGTAGCACATTTGTATGTTGTCATGCTGCAGTTAGCTGCTACTCTTGAGCTGAAGGACAAGAGCAGTTTAAACCATACAATGGCAAAAAAAATCCTGGACTGTGATTGGTCAGTATTGGGTTGGACTGCGTGATGTTAATCAGACAACGCCAACAGTCTAGTCTCCTTACTGTGAACACACTGATCAGCGATGAGTACGCTGATCATCTGCTTGATGATCATACTGATTATTTGTTGATTGTTTTCTGCTGTCAAAAAACAAAATATTTTTGCACACAAAACATCTTTACAATTGTCTTTTCTTCTATAACAATGATCCATTGATAATAGCAATAATGCTCCTCGGGTGTGTTGTTTGGGGATAACGCCACGCTCAGCTTAAACGACTCGACTGCCGGACTGGCACCAACCACCGAGGTGTGACGATAGCCAACTTGACACCCTGCCGAAATATTGCAATTATGGATGAGATCGGGTATTTTGTTGGAGGAGTTCAATGTAATAATTAAGCAACAATGTGTTGACAGGTGTGTGTCGCCTTGGGGATAACGCCACGCCGGTGTTTAAGCGATACGCCAAGCTGGCGTGTCCAACAACTGGGCGACGTTATCTAAATGACACACCCTGTTAAACTATTTAAGCAAGAACGACACAGTGTGGTATATCATTGATATCGCCCCTACTGGCAGGAATAGGCATCGCAGGCCGCAGGGACGAATAGGCCAACCACCTGAGAGTTCGATATCCCACTATACCACACCCTGGTGCATTATTGATATTATGAACAGGAATACAAGTTTAGATAAAAATATAGAATCTTTTAAATCATTCGGAAAATGTACAGGTTAGGTGTTGAGAATACCTTTAATAAATAGTTCCTGGAGCTCTGGCCAGCAGGTGGTGCCAGTACTTGAAGTTGTTTGGTTGAGGAGGTGCAGCTGTGACATTGCACCCCACCCCAAAAATATAGTGTAGTCAGGACACATCCTATTTATGGGTGACTTTTGGGAAAAACAAAGTTTCAGTGCTACCACATGTGAAAGTATCATTGAGCCATGAGGACTGAGTAACAGTTTGAAGGGAGCAGCTAGCGGGGCACTTCAAAGTTTCAATATATAAGCTAAGTAGGCAGGAAGATGTACAAGTATGGCATTATTTGCATGAAGTAAGCGGTGAGCAAGCCTTCGCGCTTTTGAAAGCGAGGAAGTAGATGCGTACGATGCTGCACTATGGCATGCCTTCAAAAGAAAATTACAGCTTTGTTCAGCTAATAAATGTCAGCAGTTTTACTGAGAGCCAACAAAACAGTTTTAATTATCTTTGTGTGCTCACCCGCTTGTGACACGGTGCCGCTGCTGAACTGTGATTTCCATCGGGCGGGTGAAGAGCTGGTCAGCGTGACTGTCCATTGCGCTGGAATGATTTGCTGAGTAAGAGCTGGTGGCCAGAGCTTTTGAAGGCTGATGATGAAGCAGATTTCATCACGCTTCAAACACCTCTCAACCAATCAGAATCGCCCATTATGATCACCGGTTCATACGGTATTATAACAAGGGCCTGAGAAATACAGCTTCTGATTGGTTATACACATTGTATCAGCCCTATGTTCATCTGATTTACATATATGTACAAGTAATAATATGCTGAACAGGTAAAACACTATTTAAAAGCATTGTTATTATAATAGCAATAAGGCACTCTAGGGGTTATATTAATGGTCAAATCACCCCTAGGGCATGTAGCACCGGCGATGCCTCAAGCCAAATTCATTAACATAACCTCTGGTCATCTGACTGTAAATAGATAACAAATTCTAATATTGTTGTACTATTTAGGTATTAAAATTCATGGTGTGCTGCTAAATTATCTGGTGCCAATAATGATATATCTGAATTGTATTTAGTTAATATTTATATATAATAGAATGTTTCATTTTATTATTGTAATAGTTATTAATGTATATAATGAATATATACATGTTTGTTAATGTTTTTATACCCTGTAGAAGTCATATAATTAATTACACATACATGTAAATTCAGCTAGAGGGTCATTAAGTGGCAGTGACATTATTGTTGTGTTGTGTTGTTTTATTATAACCGACATTTTTAAACTATTAAAGGACAGAGTGTTATATTATTAGTATGCATGTGTTAATATAACATACATGTAATATTTAGGATGTTCATGTGTCCAACCATGCATTATAACAATATTATAAGTATTGTGATCCATGGTCAGGCACTACTTGTTCTGCACTGAATAAATATATTGTGAGTAATGTTTTGAAATAATTATTGAAAAATTGATGTTTTAACAAAAACAGTTTGACCTTGATATTCATCTATTCATGTGATCTTTTTCTTGTTTCCTTTAATAGGCCCGGAGCTGCTGTTGTGGAACGTGTGGAGGTGAACAGGAAGCGGGCCAGCCCACCACGGTGAAATCTATTGCTGATATTATCTGCATCCTTGAAAGTACCATAGGGTTGTAAACGTTCTGTGGTGATCAATGCCCTGGTTGAGAATCATGTTGCGTCTACTGCATGATAGAGTGCACCGTCCATTGATACTCACCGCTAATGTTAAATGAGAGTGTGACAAGACATTCGTTGCTAAGGCAGACCACTTTATTTTGTTGTGGGAAGGCGAATCACTGTTTACATACTTAGTTTCGCAGATGACCTTGTAAGGTGGAACGCATTGATCACCGCAGATATCCAACAACCCAAAAAACACAAACTGGTGGAATATTATAACCCATAAATGTTGTGCATAAGTGTACAATAATTTAATTTGTTTTCTCAATGAACAAGTTTAAAAAATGTGCCTTATAGTGTACATGAGCCACTTTCCAGTAAAGCGAATAGCTGGCAGTGTTTATGTCTTCCTTGCCAGCCTAATGCTCACTCACAATATAGTGCAACGCCGTTCAGTGCACTGGCATATATGTGTATTTTTAAAGGTGACTGTACTGAGGGAATATTGACAAAAGTAATAATCAGGTAAATGTTGGGACTGTCATGTCACTCTATGAATATCGCATACTTTTTAAATAACACTATGGAAGTTGTCTCACTACACTTAGAAAATGGGTATTTGTTTCCCTGCATCTGATTGGTAGTGCCCTTCCCAGGGTGTACATTAACTTTCAATACATGCCAGCAAATAAAGTATCAGCCCCAGTACCCTCACACACAAGCATCCCTGCCCATGCAGATTACTCATTAGTACATCTAAATTAATTTAAAGTCACGCCATTTTTTCTGTCACTTAGTCAAAGATATTGGCTCATTTACAAGCTGCTCAAAAAGACACTGCACCACACCACACACACACACACACTGTCACTGTTCCTCAACAAGTTTTAGAGCAAAACCATTCGCAGAACATAAATATATAATTTTATAAATTGAGGACTTTATGAACAAAAATACAAACATTTTACAGTGCTGGGTTTGTAATTATAAAATTAGATTGTGTTCCGGTTTTCCTATTCTTTCAACATTTAGAAACAATGTAACATTTTGGGAACAAACACTTAAGACGATGAGACAGGTGTTGACAGCACGCGGTGGCAGCTCTGTGTTGCATCCTGCAATACAACAGATCACTTGTAGTTGGTCCTGAAATGATCCTTTCTTTTCTCAAAGTTCTGCAGGCAGAGCTTTGGCTGCTTCTACACAACTACTGAGTCACGATATCGGGCATGGTTTGCATGAATGTTATATTAGTGACTTATTTATTTAAAGTACCGATCTGTACTGAGATCTTGAAACACGGGTCAAAAGCTGTCGGTTTAAAGTATTATTAAACTTATCAGGATAGTGTACGAATGAAAACAATTTTATTATACTGCCACTGTCAAGGTACTGTTTCACTGAATAGATGACTACACATTATAGGCAGACATGGTGAAGCAATCACACGGTAGGGATGTATTTCACTCTGGAATAATAGTGTAAACATGCTAGCATGATACGAATAGTTCTGGAAGCCAGTGAAAATCTACAGAATACTATGCCACAGCTAACCATACATTTTTATGTTGTGAGCTTCTTAGATAATATAGATAGTCAGTATGACAGAGAGACAAAATGAATATGGCAACTTATCCCTCCAGAATTACGTTTTTTACTGGAGGATTTAACATGGCTGGTGTGATTGAGTCCGCAGTGCAGCGGTATTCAGAGTCATACCAGTGGTGCTAAATCCTCAGTGTCCGACACCGGCGGAGATAAATTTTATAATACAATGCAGAATGTTGTTTTTATGTTTTAAACTGCGAGTAACTCACTGAGCCCTACAGTTCGAGAGGAGGCCACGAAGCTAAAAAATTCTATAATGTTTTAGAACTGCAACGGACAAACTGCAGCAGTTTGTTTGAAGTGAATATGTGACCAGATTAGTATGGCATAAGGTTGATAGCCTTCCACTGGGTACACGGGAGGATTTATCATGGTGGTCATTGTGCCAGCCAACACTCAGAACCCAGGATTCTGCATAACGGATTTACCACATTGTATAATGAATAGTAGCATCATAGTTTAAAGTATTAACATAACAGAAAAAGATACATTGGATATTTTATTAGATTATAAATTGAAGTGAAATATTTTAGAGTTGTAAATTTTCAATTTGTGTATATATTCACTATTACTGTTTTTCTTTATCTTTGTAGGGCGCCACGACTGCGTGGTGCAGGCCATTGCCGCTGCACCAGCCGGCTCTTTCGCTGAGGTTCGCGGTCTGGAAGGAGACGCTGGCGCCCGAGAGAAGCTGAAAAAACAGTCACTTGGATGCACAGCAGCAGATCAGAACCTCGCCCTGAACGGTCGTGGCAGTGGGTGATAATAACTGTTGCACATAGCAGTCTTCACCTCGCAGCTACCACCTGTTCCTGCAGCTTCCCTGGGTGAGACTGGCCACCCTTCATAGAGGTCCGGGTGTCATCTCCCATGGCGCAACAGCTTCTACTTCTTTGGCGACTCCACATTGCATCCAGCTTACAGCCTGGATTGCCTGATGCAGTGCACACCCTCTCGAATCTTGACTGTATAAAAAAAAACAGATTATATTTTTATATGTTTTATTAATATTTAAAAAATATTTTGTATTTTTCTATGAAATATAACAAGTAATACACAACTTTTTTGTACATGTATATATTGTTTATAAAAATCTATTTTTGTATAAAAAAATATATTTTTGTTTATGATTTTGACATTTAACATATTTTATACTAAAGAACTTAAACTATATTCTTGTGTTTGGTGTCTTATTCATATTCAGAGACAAGTGTGACATTCAAGCATAACATTTTAGACAAGTGTCATAACCATATCATCTTAACATTGGGTATATGCAGTATTGTTATCCGTAATATAAAGATAGTTAATAGAAAGGTTCATAGAAATTTCAAAGGGGAGGAGGCCAGACAGCAAAGAATAGGCTATAGCTGTTCCCAGCAATATCTCTATGTAGTCATATTAGCTTCCTTCATAACAATTTCTATACAGCTGTTTAAAAAGCATCTTTGACTTAGGACAAATAAGTGATGAAGGGACTCATTCCAAAAGCCCAGTCTCTGTGTAACAAATGCCTTCCTCTATTAGTATTATAATTTAATAGGCAAGATATTCAAAGTGTGCAACATGTGAGGCGATTACCTGTGCAGTGAAACTTGCTGCATTCTGCGATATTCAGCAGGAGGCAGTTCCAACAGAAAACATGCTGAGTAACAGTGCAATGAAATCAATGCATAATGAACTGCAGGTGGATGAACCCTGCATAACTGCACAGCGGCATTCAGCAGGCTGTGCAGAGTTGTAGAAACCGCAACCGGGACCTGCCTGCACAACTTTCAGGCCAAAATACTCAAGTCAACAATCATGGCTGTAAAGGTTCCCCAAGACAAGTATACTTTGCCACCAATGGCACTGCATCAGTACTAAGATCTGTTGTAGACGAGATGAATACAGGCTATCATGATATTGAGTCCATGTTGATTTCATCAACGATGAGTAGCTCTTTTGTGAATATGGGACGGAGCTAGAGTAACCTCAAATGACAGTTTATATATTCTCCAGTTCTCCCATGTTCGACTGCACATAAAGAGACGGTGTAATTACCCACCAATGTTGTATGCTGCTAGTCCAGTGAGTAGTCATTGCAACAGACATTGAAGAGCCTGTCACTTCGTATTTCAGTGATAGCTCAATCAGGAAATTCTTTTCCGTGCTAGCTGAACCACTGACAAACATAGTGGTTTGTGCTGAGTGCAGTCACACTTTTTGTTTCATGTAGTATCCTATGTTGGACAGCTTCAACCACTGGAGTGTGTGTGTGCTGCAGCTGATTTAGGCCCTTTCTCTTGTCAGCTGGGTTGACTATAGAGGTGTGCCATGTTGCATGGCTGTCTCAATTCTGAGATTAACAGTTTGGGCATTTAATGGCAGGTCACCAGAACACCTGTCCTTCATCAAGGTCTTTGAACTCACTGGAGTGCCAGTTGCTTTCTGCCTCCCGAGCTGTCTTCAGCTTTTAGTCTTTCATGTATGTTTGTGAGTAGTCGTTTGGAAATTCTCATATGAGATTGAAGTGTTCGAATGTGTCAGAGTCACCTTTAATTCAGACCACTCTCCAGGGTCTAAGAGGAATAGAGCAAAGTAGTAATGTTCTGTGCTCTGATGTGCCTAGATGCAGTTTGCAGTGATCAATGAGCCATGGTTGTTCCTCTCAAAGACAGCCATCTAGTCCATTGACCTTGTAAATGTGCTGTGTTGAGTCATGTGCTGCACCTGTCTGTAGTCTTACTGACTTAGCTATTCAAACAGACATATCATTCATCTCGTTGTGTCTACGTGTGTAGTGTCTATCAGGTTTCTTCAAGAGGTTTTTAACAGGTTGAGGCAAGCTGCCCTTTCCGCATGAGAACTGTACACGCTTTCCGCTTTCTGTAGTTTACACTGAGGAAACGCATCATGTCAGACTTCCGCATATGTGTACCCATTAAGCGGTCACTGCTCGTAAGCTCCACATTCTCTGTGTGAAAGAGTCTTCAACCCAATGACCACAGCTGAGATGTCAGGCTTTGTTGAACTGGCAATATCTTCCAAAGATCTTGCAATAGTCTGTTCATGTTTTGTTATGTACTGGTCATAAGTAATCAGGGCTAGGTGAGTTGTCGTCATAAACTGAACATCTATGTTTGCTTGCTACATTAGGAGAAGAGTTGTTGCTGTCTGATATACCCTTTTTCATCTCTGGGTACCTCGTATACTTCTTGGTTGATTTTGCCTTCGCGTTGTCGTATTGTTGAGTAGTGGTCATTCATACCATTCTGACAAACACTTAGAAATCCAAAGCTACATCACTGTACCAATTCGATTTGTTTATTGCTCGCCGGCAATATTTTAAGTAAATATGTTGCTGGAACTTTGAACCAACTTCCATAGTGTAGGACGTCATATTTGTCTGAATGTGATATGATATATTTTGATGAATTATAGCACTTTGCATCATGTTCACTGATTCGTGGCGATCCTTGATCCATATAACATATGGATATGAGTGGTGCCTTGTGCTTGATATTTGTCCTCCAAAGTAGTGTTCTACAATGCCTAGAGGAGGACTGTCTGATAAGATGAAATTGAATGTTTGGAAGCGTGAAAGTGTCTTGTGATAGACACAGGATCAAGTGAACACATTTCGATAGTCATTGATGATGCTTGACATCGAATTTGCCCACTCAACAGTTCACTATTCGTCCTATATTTTCTGCACAACTAAGTGTGACAAACCATGTGGTGTGCCATACTCGTAGTATTGTCACTTGAGGTTCATATCAATGTTCTTTGGTGCCTTATCTTGAAAGCATGGGATGATTCACTGCACACTTTCATCTTGTTTCAATTCTCCAAATTGAGCAGTTGTAATTCCATCTAGTGAGTTGTTAGCCGAAGGAGTGTGCTATGATGCAGACAGAATGCAAGCCACTCTCCCAGAGGAGATGAACAGGTACCGAATGTTACTCTTGAATTTGCCATCTTGCTCAGGATATAGTGCGGTATTCAGCACCCTGTACCCGATTTCTTTTTCATCTAGGTCCTCTGACCCTTTTGAAATAGGTCTGGAAGCAGCGCGGTTTAATGTTATGTCCAAATACTGACAGGCTCGCCCACTTGCTCATTGATAGAGATCAATGTTGCCTCCAATGATCTCACTATGTAGGTGAATTGTGTACTGTTCATGCTTATTGTCACTTGTCTGTGTAGGATTTTCTCAATGTTTGTTTATTTGTTTCTAATAGATATGCTGCACAGAGAGGCTGCTATTTGACTGTGTCAAGGTCTGAGAAGGAATTGTTTTCTTAAGTGTTAGAGCAAGCTACCTTTTGTAGTTGACAACATCTTGCCAGATGACCTTGGCCTTTGTAGGCACCATTTACTAGAATGACCAAGTTATTTATTGTCTGAATTAGAATACGTTCAAACATATTCAATGTTGAAATCTCAGTTGGTGTGACATCTGTTTCATGTTGTTTAGCACTGACCTTGTGTCAAAGTGTTGTACTTGTTTTGAAACAGTGTTTGCATAGTACCATTGTTGTGATGAAACAGATTGAAGCAAGAATGCTGTGAGGCTAACCGCATGTCATTGTCGATGACTAGGTTTTTGTTTATCAGATAGTTGTTTTATAGCACAAACGGTCGATGACACACATACAGAATCAAACTTGATACTTTTGTCTCAACTTTAGCAATTTCCTTTCCATACTGTTTCAGAATGTCATTTCTAACACTGAAACAGATTTTCTGTCTAAGGTGACACTGGAAATTCCCTGTTTCTGGCTCAGAAGGAATGTGTTTCAGTTTTTTCATGAAAGTTATGGCACTGCGTATGTCACCCAACTGCAGTAAGTCATTTAAAAGGTATTGATGCACAGTTCGCTGTATCATATACTGTAGACAAAGTTCGATGCTCGTGATGCATCGTGAGTATCCGTGTGTGAGAAAAACTATCACGAACACCACTATCGAGGATGCAAGTTTAGTGACCCATGATCCAGTATATGGACGATTACAATGATCATTTCAGTAAATAGCTTATGTCTCTTTTTCGATCTGTTATTATGAATAGGTTAACAAACTGTTCTACTTTTTTGAAATGATGATTGCTTATGGTTGCAGCATCACATGACCATGTAAGGCAGTGCCGCTTATTCAAGACTATGGTTGATCACAGTCATCTCGTATCTAATTGATTGTCATCAGAGATACTGAGGACATTGTAAGTTTGCCGACTTATCGATATGAATGTCTGTTGTTCGCAGTCATGATAAGTCTTCCCAGAAATATGCTTCTGAGTGTTGTGTGCATCCATGTCCGTGAAGACATGGTAGAAGGTCAACAGTCAACAAGGATACTGTTGGCTTTTTATGCTATATACAAGTTTCCTGAATTGTCAATGTTATGAGACATCTTACTATTAATCTTTGTAGTACAAACAGTTTGTTGACGTTGTTTTCTCAGACGGAAATTCATCAGACAGGCGTCCTTGATCTGTTTGTGCGTGCCGCATTATACAGTAATAAGTCTTTGATCTAGCTATTGTTAGTGATCTAAAATACTTTCTTTTTGTAAGTTGTGTTCACAATTTTTCATTTTACGTTGTTGATTTGAGCGTCTCGATGGTTATATTAAGATAGTTGTGTTTTGTCTCAGATCGACAACATTTGTGTTGTTACATTTCTGTTTCTTTTTATGATTTTTTTTCTTTGTGCAGTGACTTGATGTAGGAGTCATTGTTGCAGCAATGTTCTGTAATTTCATTTTTGGGTAATTTATTTTTAGTTTGTTGCCTTATACAACAGTGTAGTACTTATTATGCCGCCTCTTGGAGATACACCTACATCTGTATTTAGTTGGCATTTTCAGGTATTTAGTTGACAGTCACAGAACTAATCTACAGAAGTATTAGGCATCTGTTTGAGAAAGAAAAAGTTTTAGAATATGTTCAGTACATTTTATGTAATGTGTAATACTAAAATATCGTTATTACTGTTGACGATTGGGAAAAGAGACGAAATGATAGCTGTTATGAATGTGCATGCAGGTGTTAGTAAATATCTGAAATTTTAACATTCTCAATATTTCTGTGACTTTCATGTTTTTTCTTCTCGTGTGTTCTACGATTATGATGGATGGTATTTTATCTGTGTGCTAATATGTTTAATGCTGTGTGTGGTTATGTGATAGTGTGGTTGATGATAAAGATATGGTGGAGCAAGAAATTGAGAGTGACAGTGTGCATTGTTAAATGTATCACAATTAGTATATTTACAATAATGGAGGATATGCTCTATTGTTGTTTGTGTGACTGTGTGTGTGTGGTGAATTGTATATGGTTGCATGTTGCTTATCTTTTATGTTGATGCTATTGTAGTAACATAGTGTTTCTTGTGCTGGTGTATTGTTATTCGAGCGATTTTTCACACGATGACAAAAGAATGTTTTTCTCTATATGTGCTGTGTAATATGTAGTTTTCGCAGAAATAACTGTGTGGAAGACAGTGAGAATTAGTGTTCATGCTTGAACATAAATTGAATATCTTCCAAAATGTGTGTGAATTCTAAGATTTGATTTACAAGTTTGTGTATTACAGTCTGCAGGGACTACTAACGTTGTGTCATACTTTTCGTCTGTATTTACTATATGGTTTTGAAAATGGGTCTGAAAATCCCAGCCTTGATTGGCTATGATACCAATCTCAGTGGTTCGGTATTTATGAATAGATACCGGAAAAACAGTTTGTATTCGGTTGTTGCATTACTTGTGTATTTGTAGCAATCTCGTTCTTAAGCTTTTCATTCGGTTATCTTTGTATTACTTGTTGGGCAATGAGTTAAAGATCATGATGTCCCACACACACACACATATAGACAGGAAACCAACAGTATACAGTACTATTCAAAACCTCTAAAGACTGACATCTACCAGCAAATAGGTAAGAAAAAATGCTGTATCATAGTTGTCAAAGATCAATCCATTATATGGTGAAAGTTGTGGATGTGTCCATTCATGCACTGTAAGTTATGAAAGTTGTGAATGTTGCCTGCTCTATCAGAAAATTCATAAAGAAATGCCACAAGTCCTCTGTATTACTAACTTATGTGTCCTAAACTACTGCAGCACAGAGTACTTCCAAACAAAAAAATCTTTCAATGAATGGTTACTCAGTAACCGGGATCAGAGCCTCCTGTGGTAGCTTTAGTCACAAAGTGCATGCCAACAAAGTGATTTGTCACATAATGGAGTCCCCAGTAGTTTATATATCAAACAGCTGAGGATTACTATTCATTAAAGTTGTATGAAGCTCATTTGTATTTTTTATATATATTTTAAAAATTTATTTTGCTCCATTTTTTTGCTTTTCAGTACATTTTCTATGTAACATACGCCCAGGGTTATATAGGAACATTTTGGCCAGATCTTGAAGCCTCCTCCTGTGTTGTCGGTCCACGCCTGGTTGGTTTGGTTTTGCCTTCACTATCCAGTCTGGTGGGTGTTATTGTAACTTCAGAACACTGTTCTAAAAAGTGTGATTTTATTTGTCGCCTTGATGATGCTGTGTTTTTGTTTATGTGCGCTTTATGAGTCTATGACAAAATGACTATTCTGTAGAAATTTAATATAAGAGTGTAATGTTATGAGCAGAGGTTGTGCCATATGTATATATGAGAGCGCTTGAGTGTAAAAATACAACAAATAAGTGTTTTCTGTGTACGCTGCAGTGTTAATGGTAATGATTACATTGTGAATCTCAACTGCACTGCTTGAGTTTGAGGCAGTCATGTGCAGATTATGTGTTTACATTGATATTAAGTCATTTTCCATAAATGAACTGTGTCAATATAGAAGGTTTTGCAAGTACCTCGTGAGTATGAGTGTCGAATAAATTGCTTTGGCATTCAGGTCGCAACTTTGTGTATTCGACACTGTGGCAAAGTATCGGTTCTAATTTCGCCAAAATTTACTGCGTTTCTAAAGTGTTGAAATGTACTTTCGCATTCAGTAAAGTAATGTAATATTTGGGAGGGCAGAAACATTCATCAAATCATTCAATAGTCTGTTTGAGTGACAGATAGCTCTACCAATGAAATTTAAGATTTGTCAGACCACTTGAGAACCAATCAGTGACTGGACATCACTGAAGAAGAAGAAAACAAGATCCATTTTGAAAATAGCAGACAGAGAAGTAGGTTTAAATTGTAAGTACAGTCTATGTTCACATGATTTTTCTAGTATTTAAAAAATTATTAGAACATGTACATATCATTAATCAAAACGTTTTTTGGGTGTTTAATCTGATGATGTCGAATTGTTATATGTGGCATGCTATTTTCTGAAGAGAAAATACTTTAAAGTAAGAAAGAAGTTCAGTACTCACTTGTACAGATACAGCTGCAAATGAGGGAGATAGGAAGGTGCACGTGGAGTTGTATGATGAAACGCAAACAATCAGACTTCTTTCTGATGTTGTAATTGTTTTAACTGCCTATGAAAAGCATGCATTTTGTTTAGTTCTGTGGTTTTAGATTTTAGTAGAAACATATTAATAATACTGAATGCATGGGCTACATTGGTTCATGTGGCCAGACCAGGAGGGAATGTTTTTTAAATGTGTGTGTTTTGACTGAATGCAAGAAGTTAGGTTGAAACTAAGGAGGAAAATATCAAGTTTGATTTTCAGTGCTGTCTGGTCACTGCAGGGTGAACAGTCCCTTTCTTAGTAGCTTTCTGTGCAGTTCTGGGTGAAAAACTTAGAATGGCAGAAAATAGAAAATGATTTTGTGGATTATTGGAAGCAGTTACATAAGACGCAGCAGCTGAGTTTGCACTTCATAGTGATTTTCTTTGAAGGGACCTGCAGCTCCCGAATTGTTATGTAAATGGTTTTGGTCATGGTGGGATGAGATGAACATCTTATGCCAACCATGCACAGACTTTTGAGAACTCACTCTCCTCCTGACATACTGCTAATCCATCTTGGAGGCAATGATTAGCTCAAACACTGCAGATTTAGTAACAGAGGCAAAATTGACCTGTTTATTATGCGTTCATGTTGTTCGCCTGTATTATCATATTTCAGATATTACAGAGCGCAGAGTCTGGCAAGCAGAGCATCATATGTATCTGATTGACAGAGCTCGCGAGAAAAGTAAATGTACAGATTACTGCTTTTTACGCATGCATGGAATGCATACATCAGTCACCCGAAATTAAATTCTGTAATGATTGGCTATTCCTACCAGATGGTGTGCATTGATGTCTGGCAATTGTCATTTTCTGGGAGCCCTTCAAGATGGAACCTTGAAAGTCCTTTAAGATTGTGAGACTGTTTGAGGAAATATGATAGTAAGCATGCAAAGTTCTCTTTTCAGAACCATATTTATGTGGTCAAAAATAGATTTAAAACATGCAGTAGCCTAGCTGCCATGGTGAACTGAGTGTCTGGTAATTTATCTGAATTGTTTGCTGCACTAATGCTTTAGTGTTTTTCGAAGTTTGTCAGGTTGTAGGAGAATATTTTTACCTGGTTAACTGTTGAAGGATGTTTGCCAGTGATAATTGTTTGACAATACCTGTAACGCGTCGCAGCATGATTCGTTTCATGGAATGTTAAAGTACATATCTGAATAAATGTAGTTTTTCATTCTGAGAAAAACACCGTGATGTGGCAGGCTACAGGTAAGGTATTGTACAAATGAACTGTGGTAAACATCCTTGAACAGTAGAGTATGAAGGATATTTGAATCAAACACCTTCAGCATTTGTGTTAGCTAACTCACCCTCATGAAGTTTCATCTGTAGGACTTTTACTTCCCAGGACCATGTAAAGTATTTACACCTCTTTTCGGTACTGCTTTATGGATTGACTCACCCACATTACATTTTTGGCTACTGTGGTTCAATTTATTTACTACGTAGGACAGACACACATGACGAGCTATCAGGAGTGCCCTGAAGCTTGCCTTTTAAAGCGGCAGGTGGCAATTACTAAACTGAAGTGAATTTTAGTTGTCAGTGCCCACTTTTTTCGACTCCTGTGGTGCATTCTCATATCATGAGGTCCTGACATCACTTTTTCTATATAGAGTGTTGTGTTTGGGGCCTAGCAGCTCAATATGTGTGGCAAACTTGTAAATCAGGAACTGCTCAGCCTATGGGACAGGCCAAGAAAGTAAAACGCCTCCCAATGAAAAGCAGGTGTCTGAGCTGTGTGGAGAGTATGTTATTTCAAGGCCTGTGTACCAGTAATGTATGTTTGTGACTTCATAAAACACAGTTCTGTGATGTGTTTCATCTGTGTTTAATAGCACATTACAATGTTATGCAAATATTTCACTGTGGTAGAGATGGATATGTTATGGTATCCCAAATGTGATGTTTGATACAGTTACTTCAACGCATGAGACTACAGCATAGCATGTTAGTGTACTAGCAGTTGCTTTTACTGTCAAGGTGGCTGTATCCTGTTTTTTTTTCTATTATGGTACTGATGTGTGTTTGTGCTATCTTGAAGGACAAGTGGTGTTTGATGTAATTTAATCACTATTGTATAGAATTTGTTTAAGAAATGATGAATACTGTTACATGAAACTAATGTGCATGTTTTTAGCTTTTGTATGCAGAACTAATAACACTTAGAAACAGAGATGAGGCAGTGGAACTTGCGTAGGAGGTGTGTGTGCATTGTTTCTGTGCAGTCCAGGCCCGGGTAATGCTAGAGTCCTGATGCGAGTACCAACCGGAAGCTGGATGCAATGTGGAGGCGTAGTTAATAGTTACCTTTATATCGCCTAAAGGTAAAAAATAAGTCAATTGTTCAATTGAAAAGAAGTGGAAGCTGTTGCACCAGCGCCTACACGTGCTAAAGGGAACGGAGGTGATACCGACAATGACACGCGGCTGGTACTACCTCGCCACGAATTGTGGGAGGCTGCTGGGAAGCCAATGCGGGAGTGCCTTACTAAGCGTAAGTAAATCAGCAAAATTTGAACTATAGTTGTGAATGTTTTCAGACTTAGTGAAAACGCCTTATAGTGTGGACCACATATTGAAAAGGGTTCCCGATGCAACAGGGTTGTGTTTGTGCAGGTTCAACTTTTACATTTGTGCGACATGTAGCAAGAGGCAGTTATGTGATTCACAACAGATTGTGCAAAAGATTTATGGAAATGAATGCATGGTTAAGAGGAGGGGGAGGAACGATGGATAAGCTGCCCAACACAATATTCAGTGGGTAATAGATAGTTGTGCATGTGCAATGACCAACATATGGCTGCACAACTTTGAGCCCCCCGCAAAACATGAAGTTGATGGCCAACTACAGGTGAGCTGCTGTATTGCAGGGTACAACACAGCAGCTGCCACTACTGGCTGGACCTGTAGTTGGTTCTTGTGCCCCCACCATCCCATTGTGTGCATATAGTAACATACTGCCCACCTGCACATCTCTTGATGCCCGCCTCAGGAATAAAAGTTACATGCTCGTCTTACAGATCTCCCACAGTGGTCGAGGACATAAAGTAACATGACCTCCCCTCACATCTCATCCCGAGCCCAATCATGGCCAGAACATATGTATCACCCACCCAGTGCGTGATCATGGGCAGAATCTGGAGCCTTCTCAACCAAAATATGTCCCTGGTGGTCCAGTGGCTTGTAATCTTGATTGTGGGCAGAATGTCAAGTTACTACCACCTCAAAAGTCAGCCTGGTGCCTAGTGCCCCTGCAGTCCTGTACATGAAGCCCCTACCCTGCTCCTCCATTTGTGGTGGTGGTGGCGCATCCCACCGCATGATGCCCGTTGGCTGCCGAATAACTGCCTGGCATGACTGCATGACCATTGATGCGAACCATAGCCAATGGACGCAGCCCATAATGTACATGACAGTCCATATTTATGAATGATGTTACTGTATTGCCCGTGATGGGGCATCGGTAGTGTGTGGGTGGGGGGGGGTTACTTTATTGCCTGTGATTGTGCTTAAGGATCTGTCTGGGGATGGTAAATGTAGACAGAGATAGTGTGTCATTGGCTGCAGGGTGCATCGGTCTCCAACAGCTGCTAGCTTAGTAGGGTGGTGAGGTGCAAATGCTTGTGCATCATGGACCCCATGCTAATGGCATGCAAATGGGGCCTATAAATAGATGTTAATTATCCCACGTTCGTCTTGTATAAACTATTATCTCATTTGCATGCCAGCTTTTGAATTTCTGAAATTTGTGTAAGGCGCGTGGTACTTCTACACTGCAAATTTTATGTCTCAATCTGGCAACTTGTGGTATGCTAAGTTACAGTGCTGACATGTCCAGTGGCTGTCGCTGGGGGTAATAGTGAAAGAAGTTGTACCATAGCACAATTTTATTGAATATTACCCTGGAGACACTTGCAAAATTATTTTGAGTAGCGAGGGCTGGTATTCAGAATGGTGCAGTTATCGAGTGCATGCATTAAATAACCAATGAGACATCAGTAGTGATTATTCAATGTTGTGTAAATGAGTGCTTACTGCGTGGTATGAGGCACAGCTGAGTACTACATCAGTTCACAGTGATAAAGTGACCATTGATATATACAGTCAGAGTGCCTTATTTGTATTATCACCAATATTTTGAAAATAGTATTGAACATTGTTTGTTTGCCCTTAGTCTCAGCATATATATCAATAGCAATAGTCAACAGGGTAGTGTCCAGCGCGATAACGCCATGCCTCAGGTGGTTGGGCACGAGGTCAAGTAGTCCCGAGTGTGTCCAACAAGTGAGGCGTGACGTTATCCCAAACAACACACACCCTGGAGGGCATTATTGCTTATAATGCAATGTTCATTGTTATACAGAAACAAAACATTGATTTTAAAGATTTTTTGTGGAAAAATATTTTTTTTACGAGCAGATGAAACAATACAAATGATCAGCATGGTCATGCTGATCAGCAGGTTCACAGTAAGGCTGAGACCACACCTGTGATCTTGTACTGATTAACATCACACCTGTTATCTTGTACTGATTAACATCACGGGTCCAGCCCAAGACTGACCAATCAGAGCCCAGTATTTTTATTGCATTGTATAATCAAAGATTGAATACAGTAATACCATCGTGATAGAAATTAGAAGCAGTATTTTTAACAACTGTTGCTGTCAGTGTTAAAAAATGTTGTCTGATTTACACATAACATTAACATGTATTTTTTTTTTTATTTAGTAGAACATCGGAGTATGCTCCTCAGCCACCGAGCCAGGTAGTGCCAGCAGCGAGCGAACTCTGTGGAGGGTGGGCCAGCTGACACTGAGATTGTCATTGTCATTGAGTCCTGACGGCAAGACTTTATAATTACAAAGTTCCTAGGTTGTTTTTAAATAAGAAATGAGGGTTTCATGACACAAGTGTGTGATATTGAAATTGTGGCATTGATACTACTGAAGGTATTGTGTTGTGCAAATTTGCTGACAGCTGTATGTATGGGGTCAATATTTGAAATGTGACATGAAATGTGGTATTATCATGATTGCAAGATTGGGCACATTTGTATGTTGTCATGCTGCAGTTGAGGCATTTTGCTGCTCTTTTGGAGCTGAAGGGATACATTTAGTAGTTTCCGTAACACTATACAATGGCAAGAAAAAATCCTGGACTGTGATTGGTCAGTATTGGGTTGGACTCGTGATGTTAATCAGTACAACGTCACGGGTCTAGTCTCAGCCTTACTGTGAACCTGCTGATCAGCATGAGCATGCTGATCATCTGCTTGATGATCATACTGATTATTTGCTTGATTGTTTTGTCTGCTGTTAAAAAACAAAAATATTTTTGCACACAAAAACATCTTTACAATTGTCTTTTCTTCTGCATAACAATGATCCATTGTATAATAGCAATAATGCCCTCCGGGTGTGTGTTGTTTGGGATAACGTCACGCCTCAGCTGTTGAACGACTCGGACTGCGGACTTGTGCCCAACCACCTGAGGTGTGACGCTATCCCAGTTAATAAATACACACTTCTGTCGGAATTATTGCTTAATTATGGATGAGATCGACTTTGTTGGAGGAGTTCAATGTACAATTAAGCAACAATGCTTGACAGGGTGTGTGTCGTCTTGGGATAACGCCACGCCGGGTGGTTTGCATTATAGCACGCAAGCTGAGTGTGTCCAACAACTGAGGCGTGACGTTATCCTAAATGACACACCCTGTTGGCATTATTTAACAATACTGCATACAGTGTGGTATATCATTGGATATCGTCCCGCCTCGGGTGGTTGTGCACGAGGCCGCAGGACGAGTGCGTCCAACGACCTGAGAAGTTACGATATCCCACGATATACCACACCCTGGAGTGCATTATTGATATTATGAACAGGAATACAAGTTTTAGCAGTAAAAAAAATATAAGAATCTTTTAAATCATTCTGAAAATGTGTTGTGTTAGGTGTTGGAGGAATACCTTTTAATAAAATAGTTCCTGGAGGCTCTGGCCAGCAGGTGGTGCCAGTGTACTTGAAGTTGTTTGGTTGAGGAGGTGCAGCTGTGAACATTGTACCCCACCCCAAAAAAATATAGTGTAGTCAGGACACATCCTATTTATGTGGGTGACTTTTTTGGGAAAAATATGAAAGTTTCTAGTGCTACCACATATGTGAAAGTATCATTGGAGCCATGAGAGGACTGAAGTAACAGTTTGAAAGGGAGCAGACTGACTAGCGGGGGCACTTCAAAAGTTTCCAATATATCGCTAAGTAGGCAGGAAGATGTTACAAATGTAGGCATTAGTACATGAAGTAAACGAGCAGGCAAGCTGCCGCTTTGAAAAGAGCGAGGAAGTAAGGTGTGACGTACAGCTGCACGAATGAGTAACGCTGCCTTTAAAAGAAAAAATTACAGCTTTGTTGTACAATAAATGTCAGCAGTTTTACTGAGAGTGCCAACAACGACATGGTTTTAATTATCTTGCTGTGCTCACCGCTTGTGACACTCGCTGCTGCTGCTGAAACTGTGATTTCCATCGGAGCGAGTGAAGAGCTGGTCGGTGTGACTGTCCATTGCCGTTGGAATGATTTGTTATGGGTATAGGAGGCTGGTGGCCAGAGACTTTTTGAAGGCGTGATGATGTAGCTAGATTTCATCACGCTTCAAACACTTCTCAAGCTAATCAGAATCGCTCCATTTATGATCACCGGTTCATAATGAGTATTATAACAAGGGTCTGAGAAATACAGCTTGATTGGTTATACACATTGTATCAGCCCTATGTTCATCTTTGATTTACATACATGTACAGCGTAATAATATGCTGAACAAGGTAAAACACTATTTAGAAAGCATTGTTATTATAATAGCAATAAGGCACTCCTAGGGGTTATGTTAATGGTCAGTTAATCACCCTCTAGGGGCATGTAGCACTCGGCTATGCCTCGTGCCACATTACACCCCTAGAAGTAATTAATAGACCATTAACATAACCTCTGGTCATGCCTTACTGCTTAAATAGATAACAAATTCTAATGTTGTTGTACTGTTGTAGGTGTGTCGGGAATTCAATGGTGTGCTGCTAAATTATCTGGTGCGAATAATGATAATCTTTAGATTGTATTTAGTTAATATTTATATATGTAATGGCAATGTTTCATTTTTATTATTGTAATAGTTATTAATGTGTATAATAGAATATATACATGTTTGTTAATGTGTTTTTATACCCCTGTAGGGGTCATATGGTTAATTACACATCCATGGCTGCTACATTCAGCTAGAGGGTCATTGAGTGAGCAGTGACATTATTGTTGTGTTTGTGTTGTTTTTATTATAACTGACATTTTTAAACTATTAAAGGGACAGAGTGTTATATTATTAGGTATGCATGTATGTTAATATAACATACATGTAATGTTTTTAGGATGTTCATGTGTCTCAACCATGCATTATGACAATGTTATAAGTATTGTGATCCATGGTCAGGCACTACTTGTTCTGCACTGAATAAAATATATTTGTGAGTAATGTTTTGAAAATACGTTATTGAAGAAATTGATGTTTTTAACAAAAACAGTTTGACCTTGATATTTCATCTATTCATGTGATCTTTTTCTTGTTTCCTTTAATAGAGCCGGAAGCTGCTGTTGTGGAACGTGTGGGTGAAGCAGGAAGCCGGCGCCAGCCACTGCGTAAGTGAAATCTATTGCTGATATTATCTGCATCCTTGAGAAGTACCATAGGGTTGTAAACGTTCTGTGGTGATCAATGCTCCTGTTGAGAATCACATGTTGCAGTCCTACTGTATGATAGGGGGAGTGCACTGTCCATTGGATACTCACTGCTAATGTTAAATACTTTGGGGTGTGACAAGACAGCTTCGTTGCTAAGTGTAGACCACTTTATTTTGTTTGTTGTGGGAGGCGAATCACTGTTTACATTACTTAGTTTACGTGTGATGTGACCTTGTAAGGGTGGGAATGCATTGATCACTGCAGATATCCAACAACCCCAAAAACACAAACATGGTGGTAGGATATTATAGTTACATAAATGTTGTGCACTGCATAAAGTGTACAATAATGTTTAATTTGTTTTTTTCTCAATAGACAAGTTTAAAAGTGTGCCTTATAGTGTACATGAGCCGTTTTCCCCAGTAAAAGTGAATAGCTGTGCAGTGTTTATGTCTTCAGCCTTGCCAGCCTAATGCTCACCTGTACAATGTAGTGCAATGCTGTTCAGTGCACTGGCATATGTGTGTATTTTTTAAAGGTGATCATGTACTGAGGGAATGTTGACAAAAGTAATAATCCAGGTAATGTTGGGACTGTTTGAGTTCACTCTATGAATATCGTACATTTCTAAATAACACTATGGAAGTTGTCTCACTACACTTAGAAAATGGGGTATTTGTTTCCTGCATCTGATTGGCTAGTGCCCTTCCCAGGGTGTACATTAACTTTCAATACATGCCCAGCAACAAAAAGTATCAGCCCCAGCCTCCTCACCCACTCAGTATCCCTCTGCCCATGCAGGTTACTCATTGGGTAAAACATCTAAATTAATTTAAAGTCACTGCCATTTTTTTTCTGTCACTTAGTCAAAGATATTGGCTCATTTATGACAAGCTGTCTCAAAGACACTGCACCACACCACACACACACACACACTGTCACTGTTCCTCAACAAGTTTTGTTAGGCAAATTCATTCGGTGCAGAACTGTAAATATATGAATTTTATAAATTGAGGACTTTATGAACTTAAATGCAAACATTTTTACAGTGCTGTGGGTTTGTAATTGTAAAATTAGATTAAGTGTTCCACGGTTTTCCTATTCTTTCAACATTTAGAGAAGCAATGTAACACATTTTGGGAACAAACACTTAAGACGTATGAGACAGAGTGTTGACGGCACGCACAGGTGGCAGCTCCTGTGTTGCATCCTGCAATGCAGCAGATCACTTGTGGTTGGTCCTGAAATTGATCCTTTTCTTTTCTCAAAGTTCTGCAGGCAGAGCTTTGGGGTTGCGCCTGCACAACTCTGCTGAGCTTGACTCGATATCTGGCATGGTTTTGCATTGAATGTTATATTAGTGACTTATTTATTTAAAGTACTGATCTGTGCTGAGATCTTGAAACATGGTCAAAGCTGTCCGTTTAAAAGTATTATTAAACTTATCATGATAGTGTATCGAATGAAAACAATTTTATTATACTGCTACTGTCAAGGTACTTTCATTTCACTGAATAGATGACTACACATTATAGGCAGACATGGTGAAGTAAACATTCTCACACTTGATGAGGATGTATTTCCACTCTATGGCATAATAGTGTAAACAATGCTAAAGTATGATATACAGAATAGTTCTGAGTAGTGAAAGAAAATCTAAGGGTATCACTATAAGCCACAGCTAACTATACATTTTTTTATGTTGTGAGCTTCTTAGATAATATAGATAGTCAAGTATGACAGAGAGACAAATTAGATATTTAAGCAACTTATCCCTCCAGGGAGTGGGTACACTGGAGGATTTAACATGGCTGGTGTGATTCGGTCACGAGTCACAGCTGAGTGACTGAGTCATACCAGTGGTGTTAAATCCTCCGTGTACCGACTACCGCGGAGGATAAATTTTATAGCATACAATGCAGAATGTTGTTTTTATGTTTTAAACTGGTTATAACTCACTGAGGTCCCTACAGTTCGAAGAGGAGGTCATTTAGCTAAAAAATTTCTGTGGTGTTTTAGCGAACTGGCAACGGGACAAACTGCAGCAGTTTTGTTTGAAGTGAATGTGACCAGATTAGTATGGTATAAGGTTGGATGGCACTTCTTCCACTGGGTACACGGGAGGATTTATCATGGTGGTCATTGTGCCAGCCAACCACTCAGGATGCAGGATTCTGCATATCGGATTTACCACATTGTATAATGAATAGTGTAGCATCATAGTTTAAAGTATTATCATAACTTTAAAATGAATGCATTTCTGATATTTTATTAGATTATAAATATTTGAAGTGAAATATTTTAGAGTTGTAATTGTTCAATTTGTGTTATATATTCACTATTACTGTTTTTCTTTATCTTTGTAGGGCGCTGGCGACATGCGTCGATGCACAGAGCCATTCAGCTTACAGCCGAGCCACTCGCGAGGTTCGCTGTCTGCGGAAGGAGAACGCTGGCATCCTTGAGAGGCTGGACAAAATCCAGTCTCTCTTGGATGCACAGCAGCAGACTGTGAACCTCGTCCTTGAGCCGGTCGTAGCAGTGGGTGATGGTGCTGTTGCACATAGCAGTGCTTCACCTCCGCAGCTACCAACTGTTCCTGCAGCTTCCCTGGGTGAGACTGGCCACCCTTCATAGAGGTCCGGTGTCATCTCGATGGCTAACAGCTTCTACTTTTATGCACCATTGCATCCAGCTTACAGCCTGGATTGCCTGATGCAGTGCACACACCTCTGCAGTCTTGGACTGTATAAAAACAAACAGATTATATTTTTATATGTTTTTATTAATATTTTAAAAATATTTTTGTATTTTTTCTATGAAATGTGTATGAAGTAATACACATTTTTTGTGTATGTATATATTGTTTTATAAAATCTATTTTTTATGTATAAAAATATATTTTTGTTTGTGATTTTTATATTTAACATATTTTATACTAAAGAACTTAAACTATATCTCTTGTGTTTGGTGTCTTATTCATATTCAAGAGACAAAGTGTGACATTCAAGCCATAACATTTTTAGACAAGTGTCATAACCATATCATCTTAACATTGGGTATATGTGGCGGTATTGTTATCCGTAATATAAAGATAGTTAATAGAAAGGTTCATAGAAATTTTCAAGGGAGTGGAGGAGGCCAGACAGTAAAGAATAGGCTATAGCTGTTCCCAGCCAATATCTCTTATGTAGTCATGTTAGCTTCCTTCATAACAATTTCTATACAGCTGAGTTTTAAAAGCATCTTTGACTTAGGACAAATAAGTGACAAGGGACCTCATTCCAAGGGCCCACCAGTCTCTGTGTGACAAATGCCTTCCTTCTATTAGTATTATACTTTAATGGGCAAGATATTCAAAAGGTTGCAACATGTAAAAGGGTAGTGCCTGTAAGAGAAGACTTGCTGCATTCTGCGATATTCAGCAGGAGGCAGTTCCACCACAGAAAACATGCTGAGTAACAGTGCAATGCAAATCAATGCATAATGAACTGCAGGTGGATGAACATGCATTAACTGCACAGCCTGACATTCAGCAAGGCTGTGTAGAGTTGTGAAGCGCAACCTGGAACCTGCGCCTGCACAACTTTCAGGCCAAAAAATGCTCAAGTCAACAATCATGCACAGGTAAACTGCTGAATTGCATGGGCCGACACAGCGCGTGACAGCGCGCTCGCCCCCAAGCCACCCATGTCCTGCGTGCAGCCTAATCGTGGTCAAAAGAGTGAAACTCCCAACAACACCCCACCACTGGGCCTGTTGTGGGAACAGCAGAAATGTTCCTCCCAGAAGCCTGACCATGGGCTGCTCTAGTTTAGAAACAGACCTCCTGTGAATACATCCCTGGTAGTCCAGTGTACTGAGAAGCTGATTTCAGGGTGTATCAGTGTGAAACACAACCCGCCCTCCTGCCGAACATAGCCCTGGTGGTGTAGTGGACTGAAAGTCCCATTCACGGGATGTAAACAGTAAAGCTGACCCTCGAACATAAGCCTGGTGGTCTAGTGGAGCAAAACTCCTGTTCCTGGGATGTAAGCAGTAAACCCTGTCTGAACATACCCTGGTGGTGCAGTGCAACGAAACTCCCGTTCTTGGGATGTAAGCAGTAACCCCCGAAACATTGCCCTGGTGGTCCAGTATATGCATTCAGTACAACAAACCTCTTCCACTGCTGTTCACACGATTGATGGTACGACCTCAGTTGGTAGTGGAAGCACTCTTTGAAATCTCAAGTTACTATAGTAGCATATCCATTTGTTTAGTACATGAACTAATAGTGTCCATGTCATGTCATATTGTCTTTTAGTTATGCACATTTTTAAAGTTACATATGTGATCAGAAACAAAATGATTAAGACACTTTAACATTAAAACTACTACATGGAATGAGAATGACAAATGACAATTAATAAAGTAATTAAGAGAATGACAGTAAGTGCAACCACAACAGTAGAAATATTTCTGATACTGAAACATTGTTTTATGTATGTGCACTATTCTTAGGACTATAAATCATGTAGTATGCTGAGTGATACTTCTGAAAAAGACAGGATATTCATGGCAAAAAACTCCGCTTAATGCATCAGTTAGGGTTGTTCCACAGCGACAAAAGTGAGGAAATTCGCTGTTAGGGTTGAAAACCCTAACTCCGAATTCACCCCCCAGCACCACACAGACACAGACACACACACACATTCAAGTATGGGGGAGGACCAAGTCAACACAAACAATGACAGACATCCAGCAGCAGGTGACAGAAATAACAAACAATTGTCTAAATGTACTACGAGACATCCCCACCCACCTGACCAGGTACTGCATGCTCAGTGGAGATCAGCAGCAAAACTGAGGCCATGTACACCAAACATACACATCCCTGATTACAGCTGCACACAACGTACCACACTTAATAGTTGCATGGCCTTACCTACCGATGCCCCACACCACACCACACCACTTGTGGTGGGCCACTTGAGCAGTAGAGTTAAGCAAAACCAAGGAGTTGTACAGGTATTATATCTCTGATTATAACAAGGGTTTGAGCAATGCAGCTTTCTAATTGACTGTAAACATTGTTACAGCCTTATGTTTAGTTTTTAGTAACATACATGTAGAGCCTAACCATATGATGAACATGGTTTAATGTTGTTTAAAAACAGTTTTATTATGATAGCAATAAGCCACTCTCAGGTATTATGTTAATGGTCAGTTTATCGCTGTCTAGTGACATGTGGCACTCGGATATGCCTCATTCAACATGAAACCCCTACAGGGTGATTAACAGACCATTTAACTAAACTGTTGCTCATGCCTTATTGCTTAATTGTCTTAATGAGCAGATACTCTCCCTCTGCTAGGCACTGCAGCAGCTTTGCAACACAGTGTACCACCCAGTTACACTATACACTGTCTAGTTGCTGGAAAATGGCTGTGAATATGAACTCATGAAGATGAACAGTGTAACTTAATAATTACAGTCATCGAACTCTAGTGATCATAACTGACAGACTCAGTGATAGAGGATAACCCCTGCTGTCCTACTACATTTACCCCATTATGAGTTAAATCAATACTAAAAGACATTCTGTTTATATCTACACCATACCTACCCGATTCCTGTTGTAGCAGAATTAACATAGTTATCACTTTGATAGCATCAGTGACAGAAGTGTGGCAAACCCAAACACTAGGCATACAGCCTGAGTATGAAACAACTGTTAAAAAAATTACACTGTGTCCATAAGTGGCATAGATCACTCAGTTGAACAATAGCAAATCTATTACTATTTGAATAAGTTAGTTATCACAGATGTAATGAGATTGTCTTTATCAGGTACAACATACCAGTAAGTGCCTACAGGAAAATCTATCCTATATAAATGTCCATACAGGTACATCATTGTTGGCTCAGTAGTGCTATGACATTCAGAAGTTGCTTGGCCTGATCCATGCAATTACAATCTTTCTTACAAAGAATACTTACTGCATGTTTAATATTGAGACACACTGAAGGTCTATGTATGTACATCAGCAGTACACCTTCATCAGTAAGAATGCATGTGATACTGGCAGTGCCAATTTCACAGCGTTGAACAGGCAATGCTTTTCTATACGTTTACATCAGCCTCTCTATGTTGAGTAAACGATTGCAGTAAATGTACTACTATGTAAATCACCTACTAAATGTATCACTACTTTTATCTTGAGCATGCTAGTGTCTTGTAGTTAATTTTGTCCTTCTCTTAATTAATGTATACTCAGAAGTGTTAAAACCTTTCTACAACTGTCATCATGCACCTTCAGCATTTATACTGAATAACGCACAGTACCAGTTGTGGTGTGTGTGTGGTGGCATCGGTAGGTAAGGCCATGCAACTACTAAGTGTGGTACGCTGGTGCAGCTGCAATCAGGGATGTGTACGTTTGGTGTACATGGCCTCAGTTTTGCTGTTGATCTCCACTGAGCATGCAGTACCTGGTCAGGTGGGTGGGGATGTCTCGTAGTACATTTAGACAATTGTTTGTTATTTCTGTCACCTGCTGCTGGATGTCTGTCATTGTTTGTGTTGACTTGGTCCTCCCCCATACTTGAATATGTGTGTGTGTGTGTCTGTGTCTGTGTGGTGCTGGGGGGGGTGAATTCTGAGTTAGGGTTTTCAACCCTAACAGTGAATTTCCTCACTTTTGTCGCTGTGGAACAACCCGAACTGATGCATTAAACTGAGTTTTTTGCCTCTAATATATATATATATATATATATATATATATATATATATATATATATATATATGATATTATACTGATCTGGAAGGGGGATGTGGCATCCGAATCAGCATTTGTTGATCAAATCAAATCAAATCAAAATTTATTTCTAAAGCGCTTTTCAAAAAAACAAAGTGCATATACAAAATAAAACAACATTTGATCAAACAAAATATAGAAAATAACAAGGCAGCATGTTTTTAGTGAGGATTTAAAAGTCTCGACCACCACAATTTGAATGATTTAGGGTTACAGTTTACCTTTACTGTTCATGTTTCATCAATTACTTTTTTAGAGTTATGTCTAGGTGGTGTGGACAGGCACATGATTCACTTGGAATCTTATAGGAAACCTACTTCAGGAAATACAAACAGTGCCCACCCACACCATTTTAAAAAGGCAATACCCTATGACCAGTTTGTGTGCGTCAGGCACAATTGCTCAAACCTATGCAATTTTGAAAAACAAGCTGATGAACTAAAAACCTGTTTTCTCAAATGTGGATATACTGAGAATGTTTTGGATATAGCACTTAACAGAGTGAGAAAACGTAATAGGAGTGACCTTAGTCCCAAAACCAAAGGCAATATGGACAACCAACCAACCAGTGACTTTTGTCGGTGAATTTAATCGTATAATCCCCAAGATCTCAGCTATTGTCGGCAAATGGTGGCATGTTTTACAAGGAAATCAAGCATTAATTGAGGCAATGAAGATCATCCTAGAATCACTTACAGTACATGGAAAAATTTGGTGACTTACTCACCCTTACTGTGTATGTTAAACCACCTGTTGATTTGCAACCCAACTGGATGTTGTCCACACCTTTGGGTTGCTTTTGGTGTGAGAGATGCAATGTATGTTGCTTCTGCATCTGAGACAATGCATTTACACACAATCTGTCTAACTTATAGAATAATGCATGGGGGGTGTGAATAATGATAATTTAATGCACACCCGCGGTGTGGGATGCTATATAAACCCCGAGGGCAAAGCCCAAGGGGTTAATCAAAGCATCACACATGAGGGTGTGAATTAAATTTGAGTTTTCACTGTCCCACGTGTGTTGTTTTATGTAATTGCTGGGGAGTATTTTCTCCCCTTCTTCACATTATAAAAATAAGTAATAGTTTGGCCAGTAGATGGAGTTGCTCCTTAAAAACTGAATGCAGTTTGCTTTTTAACACCCACAACTTTGAGACACTGGGCCAGATATTCAAAACTTTGCGCTGGGCAAAAATCATTTGCGCAGGTTTAGCGCGTGATTAGCGCGGGTCTGCCATATTCAAAAGGCCAAATAGCGCGGGCAAACTGCATTAGCGCCAGGCAAAAGTATAATGTATGCAAGGGGCAAACTGACATGAATACAAGCGCAATGCGATATTCAGTGACTAGCGCCACGCTAAGTGGTTTAAGCGCGACCTAAGCCGACAGTGTTGGGCTGAGTAGATTACCGCCCAGAAAAGCTGGTCTTAATCCTGGGCAATCAGCTTTGGCCAACATAAATGGCTGTGCGCGGGATTTGCTTGGTTTAGCGTGGGTCTTGCGCGCACCTAATACTAAATATAACACATAGATAAAGCCAAACATAGTGGAAGCTTGCTGCTAACCAATGGCATCACAATGATGCCATCATCTGCCACCAGTCCCAGCCATGCCAGGCAGTAGTGGTGACCTGCACCAGTGGACAGCATGGCAGTGTAGCCATACAGCACACACCTGCTGACCACACATATCTGTGGACAAAAACAGATGCCAGCACACACATGCAGCACTGTGGGCATGGAGGATGTTGAGGGAGTGTGTATGGGTGGCCAGGCTGTGCCACAGACCAGGTGTGGCCACAAGGCTGGGACTCAGCATGCAGTGCACATGGGCCAGTATCAGGAATACCCCCAACACTAGTGTGCCTTCGATACTATATGCCCCCCAGCCACATACCCACAGCTGTACAACTGCCACAACACACAAAGCCAGATATGTACATGTCACTGTGGGCATCACATGCCACAGGTACAGCATCTGTGGGTCACACAACAGTGTAACAGTAATGTCGACTGTCAGTAAACACCTGCAGGTTGGGCCTGTCACGTGTACAGTGCAATCAGCATCACTTGCCCTACACACCATAGGCAGTGCTACGTCCCTCACACACTGTCTCCTTGCTACTGTAGTGTCTGGTGCACTGTAGCATGCCTACAGTGTGACAGTTGCATGCTGCACCACCACCACCTGTGCCTATGCTGTCCTGTCCCTGGGGTAGAATATGCTATGCTATGCTATGCTGTACTGTTTACCTGTAGCCTGTAGCTATCATCGTGCACTGCCAGACTGACCTACAGATGGAGCTGCGGTTGGACCTTGTCTGCCCTGTACTTCCAGACTGACCTACAGGTGGCTCTATGGGACCCTGCAGTAACGCTTAGGCAAACTGTGTGCAAATCAGGGTATAATGAGATGTTAATCCGGTTGTTTGCCCAGAGACTACCTAAGTAGGCTCATTTGCATGGCACTTTTGAATATGGCACATTTTAGCCCGGGCAAGCGTGTTTGCTCCAGTTGGATTGCTTAGCCCGCGCTTAATGTGTTAGCGCGGCGCTAATGGTACGGAATATTGTAAAGTTTTGATCACTGTTCTTCTCATCTGCTGCTTCCCTGCAACCGTACTGAGTCCATGCATTTGCTGGCACATACATTGGCCACGAGTTCGTCTGTACCTGCCCTCACGTTGCTGTGTACTGTGTTGTTGTTGTGGGTTGCACTTCCTGGTTGTTTTATTCAGTGCTGTCTTATTCCAGGGCAATGTTTGCCCTGCACTCCCAGACCAGTTTGCATGGCCTCATTACCATGCTATATTCAGAAGCTGTTTGCCCTGGGCTATTCCGTTTGAATATGGCTTGCTTTGTGCTCCGGGCTCAGTTTGCCCGCTGGGCAGTGCTAATTTTGCCCCTGGGCAAAGTTTTGAATATCTGGCCCACTATGTTTTAACTGTCCCTCCGACCCCCACCAGAGAGGAAAACTACAGGTTGCAGTCCATAGAAATTATTCCCAAGGTAGATACCTGGGGTCCTATATTCCAAGCTGAGCCTCCAGGCAAAATTAGCACTGTCCTGGCATGCTAAAATAGCCCAGAACCAAAAGCAAGCTATATTGAAAGCAATAGCACCGGGGCTAAACCTGTTGAGTATAGCGTGCAAAGGAAACAGTGTCAACAGGGCTGGGAGTGCAGTGCTAAAATGGCCCAGGAAATAAGACAGCTCTGAATATAGCAACAGGGCAGTGCAAAAGGTAACAGCAGCTCTGTGGACACAGATGTGGAGTAAGGCAGAGGTGAAGCTGGTTGACAATGTGTAACAATGTGTGTGATAGCAAAGAAGTGTTGTACAACAATTGCAAACAACAATGCAGGCCACATACTGCAGAACTATGCTATACTGAAGAAAGGTTTGCACAGGGCTAATCTGATTGCACAGTGCTAACACATTAGTCCAATGCAAACAAGTTTGCCCAGCGTAAAAGTTTGCCATATTTAAAGCTCTTATGCAAATGAGCTTACTTGGGTAGTTTGTGGGCAAAAAGTCACATTTGCATCTCATTATGTGCTACTTAGCATACATTTCCATGTAGTTTGCCTGGTGCTATTGCATGGAGCACACAGCTCTACCTCTTGGTTGGAATGAAAGTACAGGCTAGAAGCTACAGGTCAGGGTGTGCTCACAACATTCTCCTGTTGGTCGGAATTATAGTAAAGTCTGGATGCTGCAGGAAATGGGTCCAGGCACATTCAGTGCACACATCACTCGCACATGTAGCACTGCAATAAGTGACACAGACATGCTGACTGAAGGCATATACCGAATGAGGGACACAGCATCATAACTCTCAACCACCTTCCCCATACATCAGGGACAAAGCCTAAGAAACTCAGGGACAAAGACCCCATCAGGGGCACATCTGAACAACTGGTACCATTCATCCAGAAAGCTGACAGAATAAGGGGATTAGTGTGAGATGCTTTGTCTGAAGAGGAAAAGGCCTGTAATGATACTGTTTGCCATTATGCTATGCTTATAGTCCCCACAGTTCTGTCATGTGAACACAGATTATGCAAGGGACAGAGAACAAGCATGGGGCAGGATCAGGGATGTCCCACAATATCAGGGACAATTGAGAAGTATGCACAGCTGCAAACATGGAGATATAAGGCCAGAACACAATGGAACTATTGCCCTTACATGCACACTGTTACCTGTGTATGTAGCATCAGAGAATAATATCAATTGCTGCCTGAAGGTCTGCATAGACAGCACATTCCCTGAGTGTGCAAAACCATAACCATGAGGGGCAGATGAGGGACCGGGCAAGTTAGACCGGTAAATGCAGTATGTCCCCCATAGTGAGGGACACTTGGGAGGTCTGCTCCCATCTTGTACATAGGCGACCACGTCCCTGGTAGTCTAGTGTCCCCACCCACCCCCATTATGATCCAAGACCCTGGTAGTGTAAATTATTAATTATACTCTGTGGTAGTCTAGCATCCCCCCCATCATGTTCCCCATCCCTGTAGTTGTAATATACATATTTTCACCCTGGTAGTCTAGTGGTCCCCCCATTGCCCCAACCTCAGTCATGATCCCCATTCCCGTAGTCACAATGTACATATTTTCACCCTGGTAGTCTAGTGGTCCTCCCCCATCATGATCCTCATCTCCATAGTCACAATATACATATTTTCACCCTGGTAGTCTAGTGGCATGAAGATCAACAATTTCTTGGTAGTCCAGTGGCCCCTTCACACGCCTACCCAATAGTGCCAACCCCCCTGCACCTCCCAACCATCCCCAAATTGAGCTGGTGGCTGGCTCAACCCACTTCTCACCTCCGTGACCAGCTGTGCTGACTGAATGATGAATAGGCATGTATCAGAATACCATTTGGTACGCGTTTGGTCTATCATTCATGTCAAAGGCTGGCTACGAGCTGAGTGATGGGTTGAGCCAGCCACTGGCTCCATTCAGGGATGTTTTGGGGGTGAGGGGGGATTGGCACTGCTGGTGGGGGTGTGGGGGGGCTACTGGAATACCAGGGAACTGTTGATCTTTGTGCCATAATGAGTCAGGGACCGTGATGGTGGTGATCACTAGACTACTAGGGTGAAAATATGTATATTGCAACTATGGGGACAGGGATTGTGATTGGGGGTGGAGTGACCACTAGACTACCAGGGAGATTCATAGGTGTCATCAGAAGTTACACCTCGAATTACTGTAGATGTAATTCGAAGATACACTTCTAATTACTTTGGGTATCTCCACCACATTACCGCATGCCTTTTACAGAAAGTATTTAGCACTGCACTGCAGGTGGCACAAAAACCTGTAGTGCAGTGCTCATCTTTTGAATATGCCAGTGCACCAGAATTCATGGCCACTCCCCTGCCTTCTGTCCCTGAATACATTAACTTTTATCATCGGCATGATCACACGGCACTAACAGGGATTTTGAATATTGCAGCCCCGAACAAATTTGGTGCTATTCCAGAGCTACTGATTTGCGTAGGTGCAAAGCTTTGAATACATGGCCCCTGAGTAGGAGAAGTGTGGTTGAGAGGGACATGGCTGTGCTGTTGCGATGATCACCGCTGGTTCCTAGTTTACAGGTTGGGTAAGTGGCAGCCAGTAAGAGACATCAAATTTTGTATCCTAAACAAAGCAGCAAGACTGGGAAATGGTAAATATTTAGTGGAAAAAAATCTCAGTCTCATTTGTGTGTTGAGTAAGTGGCGCTCAGTGATAGTCTGCAGTGGCAGTTTCTTCAGGGAGCTCTTAGCAAAGGAAGGGTGTGTGTGTGCATGTGCACAGCACGACAAACCCGGTGCATGATCGCTGTTATAACTTGCAGGTTATAACAGTGAATTATGTTTCCGTTCTATCAATTGGAGAATACACTCCCCAGTTATTTCAAAACTGTTAATATCAAACAGTTCATCAGTTATTCTACTACTTTTGTTATTTATGTTGCCAAATGTATGTGCCCCATGATTTATTAGGGACAAACCACACAGGCACTGAAAGAGAAGATGCAGGAGCACATACCAGCTATCACCAGGAGGAAGCCTAACTCTCCAGATGGAATTCATTTTGTTACATTCCACAACCAGAATCCATCAGATTTTCAGTTCATAGAAATCAAATATATGGAACCCCATCCTCAAGGTAATGATAGGGTTAGGAGGTTGCTCCAATGCAAATCAAAATGGATTTGTACACTTAGGACCAGATATTCAAAACTTTGCCCCAGGGCAAAATTAGCACTGCCCGGTGGGCAAACTTAGCCCGGAGCACAGAGCAAGCTATATTCAAACGGAATAGCCCAGGGCAAACAGCTTCCGAATATGGCATGGTAATGAGGCCATGCAAACTGGACTGGGAGTGCAGGGCAAACATTGCCCTGGAATAAGACAGCACTGAATAAAGCAACCAGGAAGTGCAAACCACAACAACAACACAGTACACAGCAATGTGAGGGCAGGTACAGACGAACTACGTGGCCAATGTGTGTGCCAGCGAATGCATGGACTCAGTACAGCTGCAGGAAGCTGCAGATGTGAAAGAACAGTGATCAAAACTGTATAATATTCCCCGTACCATTAGCACCGTGCCACATTAGCATGGAGCTAAGCAGTTAGCCCAGAGCAAACATGTTTGCCCGGAGCTAAAATGTGCCATATTCAAAAGTGCCATGCAAATGAGCCTACTTAGGTAGTCTCTGGGCAAACAACCGGATTAGCATCTCATTATACCCTGATTTGCATGCAGTTTGCCCAGCGTTACTGCAGGGTCCCACAGAGCCACCTGTAGGTCAGTCTGGAAGTACAGGGGCTGACCAGGTCCAACTGCATCTCCACCTGTAGGTCAGTCTGGCAGTGCACGATGATAGCTGCAGGCTACATGTAAACAGTACAGCATAGCATAGCATATTGTACCCCAGGGGAGAGGACTGCATAGGCACAGGAGGTGGTGGTGCTGCATGCAACTGTCACACTGTAGGGCATGCTACAGTGCACAGCAGCAACTACAGTAGCAAGGGGGGCCAGTAGTGTGTGGACACAGCAATGCCTATGGTGTGTAGGGCAATGATGATGACTGCACTATACACAGTGAGAGGCCCAACCTGCGGATGTTTACTGACACTGGACATTACTGTTACTCTGCTATGTGACCCACAGATGCTGCACCTGTGGCATAGATGCTCACAGTGACATGTACATTCCTGGCTTTGTGTGCTATGGCAGTTGTACAGCTGTGAGGTATGTGGCCGGGGATATATCATCCAAAAGGCACACTGGTGTTGGGGTATTCCCAATACTGTCCCACGTACACCGCATGATGTGTCCCAGCCTTGTGGCCACACCTGGTCTGTAGCACAGCCTCGTCACCCATACATGCTCCCCTCAACATCCTCCATGCCCACAGTGCTGCATGTGTGTGCTGGCATCTGTTGGTGTCCATGGCAGTGTGGTCCGCAGGTGTGTGCTGTATGGCCACACTGCCATGCTGTCCACTGGTGGCAGGGTCACCACTTACTGCCTGGCATGGCTGGGACTGGTGGCAGATGATGGCATCATTGTGATGCCATCAGTTAGCAGCATGCTCCCTCTATGTTTGGCTTTATCTATGTGTCATATTTATTTGTTAGGGTTGTGCTAAACCCATGCTAAACCCGTGCAAACACTGCGCAAAGCCACAGTGTCGTGCAAGGCTGCTTGCCCAGGATTAAGATGAGCTTTTCCTGGGTGGTAATGTGCACCGCGCTAAGTGTCACGCTAGGTCACGCTAAACCACTTAGCGTGGCACTAGCCGCTGAATATGGCATTGTGCCTGTATTCATGTCAGTTTGCCCCTTACATATATTATAATTTTGCCCGGCGCTAATGCAGTTTTCCCACGCTATTTGGCCTTTTGAATATAGCAGACCGGCGCTCATCCCGCACTAAACCTTCGCAAACGGTTTTTGCCCAGTGCAAAGCTTTGAATATCTGGCCCCTAGAGCTCTTTCAACCAATGGTTTAACCGATTGTTTGGATAGTATGCCTTTTTTATAAGTGCACTGTTCATCTGAGTTCAGCAAAATTATATATGTTTACTGTCTATTTCACTCTCTCCCTTCTTTCCTCCACTTTTTCTTTCCCTTTATTATTCCCAAATTCCTTTTTGCATATGTTTATTTAATTATGGGCAATTATAGTCAGTCCAAAAAAATAACTACATCAATCAATCAATCAATCAATCAATTGATAACTACATAACTCTGCCTCCTCTTTTTTAACATGTTATATTACACTAAAAAATGACATTATGGATATGATTCTTCTACTTGTATTTTTATTTCATTTCCTACCTTTTCTGTCTTGTTATTCATCTTTTTCATCTATTTCCCTTTTTTCTCCTTCACTAGTATCTGTTCAGCTATATGTTAATATATGATATTTGATTTATAGTTTTGTTAGGGCTGTTTTGCCAGTTAAGTCTCTTAGCTTCTAGATTTATGATTTGCTCCGCATATTTTATATTTTTCACATATGAGGTATTTTTTTTATTTAGGAGCATATTAATTTTGGTAGTCTAACTGATCAGTTATGCTGCAACTGTTTATATGTGTATGTACCTTTAAAACTCTTGAATACATTACAGGGACATGTATCATAGCCCCATCCCCTGATAAAGCATCACACTAAGGATGTGAAGAGCTGGGGTAGGTGCTATGTCATTATCTTTTTTGGGGGTTCTGAGCATTTATCAGTGGAGATTTATCTCCACTCCTATTGTATATATATATCAGTAGTGGCATGGTAGCACCACTATTCTATAGTTAGGGTCGAGTAAGCAGTTTAATGTGAAACCCCAAATTTTGCACTTTAATGACTTTGAAACTGTTTAACGGATTTGCACCCTATTTGGTATGCACCATCCTGTGGGTAGATCTCCCGACTTGCCAAGTTTCGTTTTGATCAGATGTGCGTTGTTTGTGCAGTGCATAGTGAAAAAAGTGTGTATGTCACTTTTTTCACCCATTTTTGCTGATTTTTGTCCATCATGCTGCAGCCACATCATTTGGTATTTTGGTCTGAAATTATCAGAGTAGAAAGAGGATACCACAAAGAACAAGGCAGCATTGGTTTAATGAAAAAATATTAATCTGTTCCAACGTTATTAAATTTTGAAATTTGGGGTTCTGAGCAGGCTCAGTTCAGTCTTTTGGAGAGGTGTATAAATTGTAAACAAGTATTTGCCTCATGAACAGGGATTTTGACAGCTCACAAACAAGGCTCTATAAAATCCCTGTTCATGAGAAAAATTCCCTGTTCACGAGCCACCAACTTGTTTTCACTTTTGCCCATCAAACAAAAGGTGGTAAGTTGACTCAGGGAAGTGTTGTTAGGTAAACCAAGCATGGGTTTTGTTCAGGGTGACATCCTCTACAGACCCATGCCTTTGATTTACTTTAGTTCAGCCCTGAAATGTGTTTTTCAAATTTTGAAAATCCTTGTTCGTGACTTGATTCCAATCCTTGTTTATGAAGTGTCAAAATCCTCATTCACGAGCTGATCCTCATTTGTGAGCTGTCAAAATCCCTGTTCATCAGATGACGACCAGACGACCCTATCTCATGACAGAGATTTCTCATGAACATGGATTTTGACATCTCATGAACAGGGATTTGGCTCATGAACAGGGATTATGACAGCTCATGACCAGGGATTCTTAAAAGGAATCCCTGTTCATGAGGCGTCAAAATCCCTGTTCACAAGCTGTCAAAATTCTTGTTCGTGAACCGATCCTTGTTTGTGAGCTGTCAAAATCCCTGTTTGTGAGATGACGACCAGATGGCCCTATCTTGCAAATGGGGATTTCTCACAAACAGGGATTCTGACACCTCCCGAACAGGGATTCAGCTCACAAATCAGGACTTTGACAGCTCATGGACAGGGATTTTTAAAGGTTGCTGTTTCTTTCCCCCTTCACTGCAAAGAAATGGGTAGGCCTTTTGACTTGAAATTTGTAAGGTAGAAAGAGGATGTCCCTGAGATGTGACTTATGCTGGTGTAGTGTAAACATTTGCATCAGTTACATAGTAATGGCATACTGAAGCTGAGAAATTTCCCATAGGATAACACTGTGGTGAACGTGGCACCTTTCGGTGGCTATAACTCAAAAACTGTCAAGACATGGATTTTTCACTAAATGCAGCTTAGTACTAAGCACACATGCAGGTTACCTATCCATGATTACAACTGCAGTGGAATTTGTTCCAAGGTTGCTACAGTTACTGAGATATTGCACCATTTGCAGCACAAGGGTTACTTGGAATGTGTCTAGGCCTGTGCTGTGTCTCTACAATTATAGGTAAGTGGGAGAGCAGGGCACTCTGGGCCTTGCACTCCCACATTTGGACATCATTATGCAGTAATGGGACTGCTGGGCCATCCATTATGCAATACTGGGAGTGCAGGGACCAGAGGGCCCTGCACTCCCACAGGGAGAAGACTGAGAATTACAATTTCTGTTTGTGTTATCTGATGATAGCTGTCTTTGATTGCTTGTGTGGTCTTGTCATTTTGTTGTTTGGGGATGGGGTGGGGCAGTTAGAGTTTGGAATCCGTAAAGCAACATTCCCTACTTTTATGGCATTAAGGTGAACCCTAATTGATGCATAAACACAGTTTTTTTTGCAAAGAATGTGTGTGTGTGTGTATGTGTACATATACCTCTGTATACATACATGTAATTCTCAGCCCTTCCCCCTAGCCTGTAGCCTCCTGTCCAAAGCACAAAGTACAGCTCCTAGCCAATGCCTCATAGTGATAACATCCATTAAAGACATAGAAGTATGTTTCACCTCATGTTGCCAACATAATCTGTTGTAGCTTTCTTCACACAGGTTCCTGCAGGCACCTGCATGAAGAAATGAGACTACAACTAACCTTGTTTGCTCGGGGAAGGGGTGATCATTAGGGATGACAACTCCAAGGAAGATCCCACCGTTGATTCATCAAGACTCAGAGATTCAACATCCTAATATTTTTTTCCATTTGCTGCTTGTGGGATGAGGTGAGGAATTAGGGTTGGCAATCCTAACACAACATTTCCCTACTTTTGTGACATTATTTGAACCCTAACTGGTGTGTTAACACAGTTTATTTGCAAAAAATAATCCTTTCTTTTTGATAGTGGAATCTTACACACAACATTTCTTAATAATACAGTACTTATTATTATTTTTTTAAATCTGACCCCAGATTTTCAACATTATCATTTTATACCCCTCCTCCTCCTTATAAAGTATGTGGCATTTATAGACTACTTGTCAAAACTTCATTTCACACCACAAGTACAAAAACATGTTTCATCCTGAATCTGAAAAATGGCACCTGTCACATTTATGAGGTGGTGTGAAAAAATGGATGTGTTGAAAATCTGGTCAAAATAATGACAATTACCAAAGTCATGTGTGAACATTGGAATATTTAAATGTTCTTTCATGACATGGTCATTTGACCTTATTTTTGAAAAACATATTTTTAACATAGTCTTCTTATGACCCACTCATGAACAATGTAGGTGGAAATGCTGAAATCCCAGCTGAAACCCAGTTTTACAGAGTGACAACAAAATTACCTTTTGGCAGACACTTGAAGTATTTCATATGCATTTTTCATGTATTTGGGGTCCCCAAAAGGCCATGTTGAAAGTTAGGTGGAAGAATATTGAAAATCAGCAAAATCATTAGTAAACATTGACGTATTTCAATGTTCACTCATAACTTTGTCATTTTGCCATATTGTACACCAGATTTTCAACAGAGCCTTTGTCCAACTTCTCCTCATGAACCTGGTGGGGAATTCTTTTAAAATTTCACCCAAAAGGTGATTTTGGGCAGTGACAATGAAACTAGCTTTGAAGTCAGATTTCAAATATTTCACCTGCCGTGCTCATGAAGTGTGGTCCCAGAAAGGCCATGCTGAAAATTTGGTGTAAAATATTAAAAAATGAAAAAGTTATTTGTAAAAGTTCAAAACCAATTGAAATATTTTAAATGGACTTAACTTGTTTTCTCATATTGCAACTAATGAATCCAGAATCTGAGGCAGTATAGCGCAGTGGTTTAAGGCGCTGAGCTGCAAATCTGGTGACTTCCAGCAGACCAGGCCTGGGTTTGAATCCCACAGCTTCCACTTGCATACTGTGTGACCCTGAGTAAGTCACTTAACTTCCCTTTGCTCCCAGGTCACTTCTGTAAAAAAGCTTTCAGCTTAGTGTGCTACTCCTGGTTAAACAACTAAATAGAAAACAAAAGCAAGTAGACTTTTCATTTGGATAGTTGATCTATGCTATGGAATTGTTAGAACTGTGAGGTTATGGTGGGTGAAGGTGTTGGGGAGATTGATCAGCAATGGACCATTTTATTATTTACAGGGTCATTACAAAAAAAAGACACTGTGGGAATGTTTTCTTTCTTATAGGTTTAATACTGTATTGGATTCAACTATGGGGGATTGGGCACCCCAGTGTAATTTTAAACCTATGGCAGAAAAAGGGGGTGGGCATCCCAGTGTCACTACCTATTCACTGCGGGATAGGTGACATGAAGATGAGGAGGTTGGGCAAGCAGTACTGGGGTGGGCACCCCAGTTCTCTTTATTAGTACAGTATTATGGACTATCATGGAAATGTGAGGTAGGGCAGGTTGAGTTGGGAGGGGGGATTAAAAGATAGATGGATAGATAGATAGATAGATAGATAGATAGATAGATAGATAGACAGACAGAGAGATATATGAAAGACAAATACAGCGAGACCAATCAGGCAATCGCAGGCTCAATGCTCTCCCCCTGAAGCCAACAACATGACTCCAACTGTGGCTACTGAAACCAATAAAGTACTGCTGTTGTCCATTTTATTAGTACAGTATTATGCAGTATTGAGAAAAAGCGAGGGCAGGCTGGTTGATCTGGGAGGTGGAGGTGGAGGAAAGTAAGAGATAGATAGATAGATAGATAGATAGATAGATAGATAGATAGATAGGTAGACAGACAGAAAGACAGATAGATAAATAGATGGATGAAAGAGATTGGGGGGGAGAGAGAGAGAGAGAGAGATCAGTTGCTTGCCAGCTCACTGCTCCCACTCAAGCCAGCAACACGATTTCCAGGTACCCACCTCCCCAGTCTATAGACTCCTTTCCAAAGCACAAACTACAGCTCCAGGCCAGCACCTCATAGTGATACACTATACAAATTTAGAGAAGTATGTCTCATCAGGTGTTGCCAAAAAAAAAAAATATGTTGCACCTTTCTTCACACAGGGCCAGGTAGGCTGTGCATAAAGAAAAGAGATCACATCTAACCTTGTTTGCTCAAGAGAGTGTGTGATCAGTAGGCTTGGCAACCGCAAGGAAGACCTCGCTACTGACTTGCAAAGAAAAGGGAGATGCAATACCCTAATTTTTTGTTTCCTTTTGTTTCTTAGGTGGGGGAGGGATTAGGGTTGGAAACCCTAAAGACACATTTCCATACTTTTATTGCATTTAAGTTGAATCCTAATTGATGCATTAACACAGTTTTTTTGCAAAGAATGTGTGTGTGTGTATGTGTACATATACCTCTATATACATACATGTAATTCTCAGCCCTTCCCCCTAGCCTGTAGCCTCCTGTCCAAAGCACAAAGTACAGCTCCTAGCCAATGCCTCATAGTGATAAAATCCATTAAAGACATAGAAGTATGTTTCACCTCATGTTGCCAACATAATCTGTTGTAGCTTTCTTCACACAGGTTCCTGCAGGCACCTGAATGAAGAAATGAGACAACAACTAGCCGTGTTTGCTCGGGGAAGGGGTGATCATTAGGGATGACAACTCCAAGGAAGATCCCACCACTGATTCATCAAGACTCAGAGATTCAACATCCTAATATTTTTTTTCCATTTGCTGCTTGTGGGATGAGGTGAGGAATTAGGGTTGGCAATCCTAACACAACATTTCCCTACTTTTGTGACATTATTTGAACCCTAACTGGTGTGTTAACACAGTTTATTTGCAAAACATAATCCTTTCTTTTTGATAGTGGAATCTTACCCTCATTCATGCAGGACCCCTTGGGATCTATGTTACTAGATGCAGAAGCACAGAGGCCCTGCACCAAGAGAAAATTCTGTCCACCTATGTAAGTGCAGCAATGGAAGACAAGAATACATCTGGCTCTCCAGTATACTGTGGAAGCTCAAGGCTCTCTAGGCTCTGTGCATCCATGAGGTTGAAGATACAGACACACAGTGCCAAATGTCCAACTCTCACCTAAAGTAAGGGCCCACTGGCACACATGGTTTCAAACAGTGCAGCATCCTAAGCCAAGTGAAGAATTCTCTTCACTATATGGTACTTTGACACATATGGGCAACCCTGCACCTTCCCTTCCCAAGCTGGGGGATGGAATCACATGACAGCACTGCCCTCACAACCTCAGTCCATCCAGCTGGCTCACCGAGCTCAGCCCCGATCTCTGCTCACTGGCATGGGATCACAAAGCACTACTCACTGGGGTAAAGACTGGCATTACACACAACATTTCTTAATAATACAGTACTTACTATTATTTTTTTAAATCTGACCCCAGATTTTCAACATCATCATTTTATACCCCTCCTCCTCCTTATAAAGTATGTGGCATTTATAAACTACTTGCCAAAACTTCATTTCACACCACAAGTACAAAAACATGTTTCATCCTGAATCTGAAAAATGGCACCTGTCACATTTATGAGGTGGTGTGAAAAAAAGGATGTGTTGAAAATCTGGAGTCAAAATAATGACAATTACCAAAGTCATGTGTGAACATTGGAATATTTAAATGTTCTTTCATAACATGGTCATTTGACCTTATTTTTGAAAAACATATTTTTAACATAGTCTTCTTATGACCCACTCATGAACAATGTAGGTGGAAATGCTGAAATCCCAGCTGAAACCGTTTTACAGAGTGACAACAAAATTACCTTTTGGCAGACACTTGAAGTATTTCATATGCATTTTTCATGTATTTGGGGTCCCCAAAAGGCCATGTTGAAAGTTAGGTGGAAGAATATTGAAAATCAGCAAAATCATTAGTAAACATTGACGTATTTCAATGTTCACTCATAACTTTGTCATTTTGCCATATTGTACACCAGATTTTCAACAGAGCCTTTGTCCAACTTCTCCTCATGAACCTGGTGGGGAATTCTTTTAAAATTTCACCCAAAAGGTGATTTTGGGCAGTGACAATGAAACTAGCTTTAAAGTCAGATTTGAAATATTTCACCTGCCGTGCTCATGAGGTGTGGTCCCAGAAAGGTCATGCTGAAAATTTGGTGTAAAATATTAAAAAATGAAAAAGTTATTTGTAAAAGTTCAAAACCAATTGAAATATTTTAAATGGACTTAACTTGTTTTCTCATATTGCAACTAATGAATCCAGAATCCGAGGCAGTATAGCACAGTGGTTTAAGGCTCTAAGCTGCAAATCTGGTGACTTCCAGCAGACCAGGCCTGGGTTTGAATCCCACAGCTTCCACTTGCATACTGTGTGACCCTGAGCAAGTTACTTAACTTCCCTATGCTCCCAGGTCGCTCCTGTTAAAAAAGCTTTCAGCTTAGTGTGCTACTCCTGGTTAAACAACTAAATTAAAAAAAAAACAAAAGCAAGTAGACTTTTCATTTGGATAGTTGATCTATGCTATGGAATAGGTAGGACTGTGAGGTTATGATTGGTGATAGCTGGGTGGGTGGAGGTGTTGGAGAGATTGATCAGCAATGGACCATTTTATTATTTAAAGGGTCATTACAAAAAAAGACACTGTGGAATGTTTTCTTTCTTATAGATTTAATACTGTATTGGATTCAACTATGGGGGATTGGGCACCCCAGTGTAATTTTAAACCTATGGCAGCAAAAGGGGGTTGGCATCCCAGTGTCACTACCTATTCACTGGGGGATAGGTGACATGAAGATGAGGAGGTTGAGCTAGCAGTACTGGGGTGGGCACCCCAGTTCTCTTTATTAGTACAGTATTATGGACTATCATGGAAATGTGAGGTAGGGCAGGTTGAGTTGGGAGGGGGGATTAAAAGATAGATGGATAGATAGATAGATAGATTGATAGATAGATAGATAGACAGACAGAGAGAGATATGAAAGACAAAGACAGAGAGACCAATCAGGCAATCGCAGGCTCAATGCTCCCCCTGAAGCCAACAACATGACTCCAACTGTGGCTACTGAAACCAATAAAGTACTGCTGTTGTCCATTTTATTAGTACAGTATTATGCAGTATTGAGAAAAAGCAAGGGCAGGCTGGTTGATCTGGGAGGTGGAGGTGGAGGAAAGTAAGAGATAGATAGATAGATAGATAGATAGATAGATAGATAGATAGATAGATAGATAGACAGACAGACAGAATGACAGACAGATAGATAGATGGATGGATGAAAGAGATTGGGGGGGAGAGAGATCAGTTGCTTGCCAGCTCACTGCTCCCACTCAAGCCAGCAACAAGATTTCCAGATACCCGCCTCCCCAGTCTATAGACTCCTTTCCAAAGCACAAACTACAGCTCCAGGCCAGCACCTCATAGTGATACACTATACAAATTTAAGAAGTATGTCTCATCAGGTGTTGCCAAAAAAAAAATATGTTACACCTTTCTTCACACAGGGCCAGGTAGGCTGTGCATGAAGAAAAGAGATCACATCTGACCTTGTTTGCTCAAAAGAGTGTTTGATCAGTAGGCTTGGCAACCGCAAGGAAGACCTCACTACTGACTTGCAAAGACTAGGGAGATGCAATACCCTAATTTTTTGTTTCCTTTTGTTTCTTAGGTGGGGGGGGGATTAGGGTTGGAAACCCTAAAGACACATTTCCATACTTTTATTGCATTTAAGTTGAATCCTAATTGGTGCATTAACATAGTTTTTCTTTTTCCAAAGAATTTCTTTTTTTTTTTTTTTTTGGAGATAGTGGAATCATATCCTCATTCACTCTGGTGAATAGATGCATATGTGCAAGGCCATCTGGGCCCTGTGCCAAGGGAAGACTCCCTCCACCTATGGAAGTGCAGGACCCTGCTGGCACTGCACTTCCATGTAGCAATGGACGTCAAAAATGAACAAAGTTATGAACATGTGTTGAAACATGTCAACATACCTTCATAACATCGTTGTTTTCTAATGTTATGACCACAGATTTTCAACATAGCCTTCTTGCAAACCCACCTCATGAATCTAGTAGGTGAACATTTTGAAATCCCAGACAAAACATCATTTTGTGGCACAAGTGTAAAAAAGTGTTTCAGTCAGGATTTGAAAAATGACAGCTGTCAGTTCTTGAAAATATTTTGAAAATTTGGGGACAAAATATTGAAAATTACCATAGTTATTAGCATATGTTGATGCATTTCAATGTAGACTCAGAACTGTGTTGTTTTTAATATCTATACCCCAGATTTTCAACATAGCCTTCTTATTACTGGATCAACTCTCTCTGAACTGGTTCCGTAACTACCACACTGGCCGATCCCAGCAGGTCAAATGGAGAGATGCAACCTCCAGCTCTCTACCTTTAAATGAGGTGGTACCTCAAGGCTCCATCCTGGGTCCTCTCCTGTTCTCCCTGTTTGTCAATGACCTCCACCACCACTGTGGGAGCAGCTCCATGGTGCAGTACATTGATGATGCAGTACTTTACAAAACTGCACTGCACCTGGACAATCTCAGATCCCTGCTCCAGTCAGACTTCATCAGGCAGAAGCTTGGCTGGTCAAGAAACACCTGGTCCTTAACCCAAACAAGACCAAAGTGCTGCTGTTTGGTCCAAAATCCCTGGGTCCCTCCCGGGCACATCTTCTGACATTAGTCACTACATCTGACTCTACAATCAAGGTGGTAAAATCTTTCAGATGGCTGGATCTTACACTAGACCAGGGACTGACCTTAAAGCCTCACATTGATCTGGTGACAAAAAACATCCACCAATAACTCTGGCAGCTCTACTGTCTAAGCGCTAACATGATACCTGAGACAAGACTGTCAATCTCTCAGACTGTCCTCCTACCTACTCTTACCTATGCGGCACCAACCCTACTCAGCATTGCAAAGCTTGACCATGGCAGACTGCAGACTTTGTACCACAAAATCGCATGATTAGCTACAAAAGCCCATCCATGGACCCACCTCTGTGAAGCCCTTGCCTCACTCAAATGGTCCACCCTGAACTTTAGGCTCCAGTAGCCCCTATTAAACTGTACCTATAATCTCCTCTCCTACGATCCCCCTGCAGGGCTCATTGGGCTACTTGCCCCAAAGTGGTCCAGCAGGCCTCTTCACACTTCAGGCAAAACACTACTAGAACTGCCTAGGACCAGATCCACAGCTGGCAGTAAATCCTTTGCCCATATAGCCCCTACACTGTGGAATAAGCTCCCCTGTCAACTCCAGGAAGCCCCCTCCCTAGCGACTTTTCAGATGGGGCTACATGCTCACCTCCTAAACCACAGCTTCTGCACCTGTCCTGAAGGCTAGCTAATCCTGCCCCCTGTAGTCTGGCTACAAAAAGTCTAACTTGCCCTAATTGGCATCAAGCAGCCACTGTTGATTTTATGTATAAAACCAGTCATTACCACTGTAAGCCTGTACCCTATGTCCTATACTGTATTGTTTGTATATTTTGTTGTACTACATGACTATACTTCTAAATCTCTTAAATGAAAACCAGTCACTGCCAATGTAACCCTTACCCAATATCCTACACTGTATTGCTTGTGTCCTATACTGTATTGCTTGTATAGATAGTTGTACTTCTTGCTTAAAATGCTTGTATGGTTTATAGTACTACTTGTTTATACTTTTAAACCTATTTCCCTAAGCCTAGAATCTGCCACTGCTGTTGTGCTGTATGTCACCACCTTCTTTTTTGAAAATCGTACACTGTAGTTGAATTCCTGTATGCAATGTCCTACTCTGCATTACTTGATTGCACTTGTTCAGCTCTATGTAACTCAATCCAGGCTGCCCCTGAAAAAGGGACCTTGGGGGGCCCATTGGGCTTTCCCAGTTACCAAAAGTTACTAAATAAATAAACACATAAATAAATAAATATTACCCTACTTCATGAACAAAGCCAGTAAATATTTATGTATCCTGCCTGAAAGGTGACTTCATACAGTGATGGCAAAATCACCTTCAGGATAGATTTGAATAATTTTACTACCTTATTCTTGAAGTGGGGTCCTGAAAAGGTCATGTTGACAATTTGGTGCAAAAATATGAAAAAATGGCAAAGTTATGAATAGATGTTCAAACCTCATTGAAGTACATCAAACCAGACCCCCTTTATTGTCTCATTTCACAGTCACCATTTCCAACATCAAAGACATGTCCTTAATTGGAGAGTAGATCTATGCCGTGGGACATGCTCAGGTGAATATGGGTGTGTGAGGAGTAGGGGGTGGTAGGTGGTGAGTGGGGGGTTGGGGTGGGTGTGGGTCTGAGGGGTCCAATTGTCAATGGACCATTTTCCTTTTTCAGCTTAAATTAAAAATAAAAAGATCAATGGGGGGGCTTCTTTTATTTTAGGGGTACACAACAAGACTCTGAGTACTGTTCACCCCAGTGTCAAGTTGATCTTTGGTGGCAGCAAGAGGGGGCACTCAAGTGCTGCCATGTATATTAAGGAAACGGGCGAGTGACCTGCTGGGGGGGCCTGACAGGAGAAGTAGAACTGGTAGAGGGAGGGCACCTTGGTCTGCTTACTACTGTTCAAGTAAACATTGGAAAGTGAGGGATGGGTGACCTTGAGTGAGATGAGGAGAAAGAAGAAGTACCTGAGGTGGGCATCCCAGTCCATTTAAGAAATATTAAAAATATAAATAGATGACTTAGGTAGATACCTAGACAGCTAGATCAACAGACAGACATACTGATAGAAAGAAAGATAGGTATAGATATAAATGTAGATATTGACATAGAAACATTGAAGCTGATGGCAGATAAGGACCGCAAGGACCATCCAGGCTGCTCATTTTTTTTTTTTTACCTCTTGAATGTGCCATCGGCCTTTGCTCTGTCAATGGCCTATCTATCCATACTCATCTGAATTGCTCCTTTATGCCAATCCCATGAGTGTTTGAAGCTGTGCACTGTATTCATATCCACCACTTTCTGAGGCAGGCCATTCCATGCATCCACCACCCTTTCTGTGAAAAAGAACTTCCTCACATTACCCCTTAATCAGCCTCCCTCTAATCTCATGCTGAGTCCTCTTGTTCTGCTATTTTTCTTATATTGAAACATTTTAGACTCTTTCACCATGTTAATGCCCTTAAAATGTTTTAATGTTTCGATCATATTACCTCTCTCCCTCCTTTGCTTTAGGGTATACATATTGAGTTCTGTTAATCTGTCCTTGTATGTTTTCTGATGCAGTCCCTGCACGATTTTGGTTGCCCTTCTCAGGATTGCCTCAATTTGGTTAATGTCCTTGTGAAGGTGTGGCCACCAGTACTGCACACAGTACTCCAGATGGGGCCTAACCAGTGTCTTGTAAAGAGGGATTATTACCTCCCTCTTACGACTTGTGATACCCCTAGTAATACACCCGAACATCCCCCTAGTCTTACCTATTGCTTTAGTGGTCTGCTTGGATGATTTCAGGTCATCTGCGATTATGATGCCCAAGTCTCTTTCTTCCCTTGTGACTGCTAGAAACTCCCCTCCCAGCCTATAAGTGGCTTTAGAGTTTCCCTTCCCTACATGCATGATCTTGCATTTCTTTATGTTAAACCCCAGTTGCAACTCTTCTGACCATTTTGCCAGTTTATCCAGATCTCTTCTCATTCTGTCCACCCCATCTGGATCATCTACTCTATTGCAGATCTTGGTATCATCTGCAAACAGACAAACCTTACCCTCTAGTCCATCTGCAATGCCACTGATGAAGATATTGAAGAGGACTGGCCCCAGGACTGATCCCTGAGGTACGCTACTTGTGACTTGCATCTCTTCTGACTGTATACCGTTTACCACCACTCTCTATTTTCTGCCTGCCAACCAGTTTGCCACCCAGTTGACCAACTTCTGACCACCCCGTTCCTACCCAGCTTATTAATCAATCTTCTATGTGGAACAGTATTGAAAGCTTTGCTAAAGTCAAGGTAGGCAACATCAACTGCTCTCCCCCTTAGTCCACCTCTCTGGTTACCCAGTCAAAGAAATCTATGAGATTAGTTTGACAGGACCTTCCTGTTGTAAACCCATGCTGTCTTGGATCCTGTGCCCCTATGGATTCCAGGTGTTGCACTCTCCTTTCCTTAAGGAATGCCTCCATAATCTTGCCCACTACTGAGGTAAGACTGACTGGTCTGTAGTTCCCTGCCTCCTCCCTGCTACCACTCTTGTGGAGCAATATCACATGAGCCCTTCTCCAGTCTTCTGGGACCTGTCCTGTGCTCAGAGATTCACTGAACAGTTCTGATAATGGCTCTACTGGTTCCACCCTTAGCTCCTTTAGTACCATGGGATGTATGCCATCAGGTCCCATTGCTTTGTCCACTCTGAGCTTATTGAGCTCTTGTAGGACCCTTTCTTTTGTGAAGGGACTAGTGCACACCTCCTTCCCCCCATGTCCATGGTGCTAAGCTGTGGGCCCTGCCCTACCTTCTCTTCAGTAAATATTGAACATAAGTATCTATTTAGGATATATATAGATTGTAGATGTAGATATAGATATAGATATAGAGTGAAAGAGAGATACAGATTAGGGGATCAGTGGCTCACTTCTTCAGTTGAAGCTGATGGCACAAGTCCAGCTATAGTTTCAACATTTAAGAAAGTTCTGCTGTTCCCACAAAAGAACAATACAGAAGAACTATAGTTATTTTATATTGTTCATTCATTTGAACTATCACTAAGCCTGCCACCTCATTGCTCCAGCTGAAGCCAGCAGCATGACTCCAGCTGTGGCTTCACAATTCAAGAATGTCCTACTCACAGAAAGTTCTTCTGTGAGCACTCATGAAAGTAAAATAATTCTTGAATATGACCACATGAGAGATCTGTGAAAAAAAAACCTAAGTCCCAACACCTTCTTTTGTAAGACGAGATTCCTCATTCATGAGTCAACAGGCTTCTTTCATGAGACTTGTGAAAGAAGAAGTTTGGCTCATTAAAGAATAATTGGGATCCCTTGCTAAGCCTTCCTCCTAGGATTTCAGGGATGTCCCCAAACCATATTTTGCAATCTTGTTTCAAAAGGAAAAAAAAAAAGAATCTAGATAAATGGCCCCTGTTTAGCTAGATTTATGTTTGTTTTCCTCCAGAGCATAATTTTTATAGGTCTTCAATTTTTTTTGGAAAAATAAAAAAAAACAAGATGTGGCCATATAAAAGAAGACTTTTTTCTCACTAAAGAAGAATTTCAGCTCACAAAAGAGGAATCTTCTTTCAAAAGAAAAAAAAAACTAAGTGCAAATTCTTCTTTCAATATCAGACATAAATGAATGAACACACTGAGTATGCTAACAATTGAAATTTGAAATCCTTATAACTTGGGAATGGATTAATATTTTTTCACCAAACCAAAAAGGTACCTGTCTAGGGAAAGCCCTTTCTACCCTAAAAATGTCAGAACATTCCAAACTGTCTGAACTGTAGGTGAGAGAAAAAAAAACAGGGAAATCCCCACCAATATTTCTACTTTTTGCACCATCCAGATCTCGGAATTCAGACATCTGACCATCATCAGACTTGCCAAGTCAAGAGAACTTGCCCCCCCACCCCAAGTTTATGTGTGCAAACATTTGTGCAATTCTGTTGAATGTGAACAAAGCTATTCAGGTGCTAAGTTAGGGGGCTAACATTAAATAACTTACTCAACTCTAAGTATACCTTACTCAACTCTAAGTATAGGCACGCTACTGCACCCCTATGGCTGCACCAGTACAGTTAGAGTTTACTGGGATGTTTAATGTAAAACCCTAATTTTTGCAGCTTAATAACTTTGTGGATCTTTGACACAATTTCTCCAAATTTGGTATGTGTTGTCTAGGAGAAAAGTTCTCAAGACTTGGAAAGTTTTGTGATGGCAGCTTGTGTGGTTTCTGAGATCTAGAATGTAATTTTTACAGACAATTATGTTTTCCTCATTACACATTTTTTTTTTTGCTCTTACATACAGCCTAGATGTTACAGGACATTTTTTCTGAACTTTTAAGGTAGAAGTAACATGTGCCAATGCAGTGCATTTTGAAGGTTTCATGAACAAATATTAATTGGTTCCAAAGTTATAGGGATTTTAAGTTTTGTTTCTGATTATACTCAGTATGGTTTTAAGATAACCCTCTGATACAAAATATACATTTACTCCTCATGAGTATTTGCCTTTTGTAAAGTTAGTGCTTTTCAGGTAATGGGAAAAAAATCTGGGTTGTCATGGCTGCCTTCTTGGGGTTTTAAACTAAAATCATTGAAAATACATAAAAATGAATTGTTATAAACAAGCAACTGAATGTAGCTAAACAGAAACTATTTAGCTAGATTTTTTGTGTGTTTGTTTTATTGAATGGGCCCTAGAAATATCTTTTTTTTAGCACTCCAAAAGCTGGGGTGCCTAGTTTTGTGAGGCTAGCCATTTTTCAGACAATGATGCAAGAATTCCCCTGTCTCACATAAAGAGTTATGACAGGGTAATTTATGACTCACACCATAAAACCAACTGGAGTCCCTCCCATTTCCACGTAGACCACCAACCTCTTGATTACTTAAAGACATGCTGACTGCCCATTTACATTATACTGGTGAAATTGGTGTGTCCCTCATTTGTGTCACCAAACACTGTGCTAACGCTGGGGTGCCCAGTCCCTGATGTTGGTCTGGCCAGTTTCAACAATCTTTGCTCCTTATTATATTTTCAAGCAGACCTTGGTGCTCTACACTGGTACGGCTCACAACCCCCTCTCCTCTACACTGCCCTTCCAGCAATAGATGGTGGCAATGGGATGCCCAACCCCAGTGCCACCGAAGACTATTCTGACAATGGGGTGCCAATTTCCAAGTGCTGGCTTTGGTGCACCTGTAAAAAAGAAATGTGCCTCTTGTTGGTGTTTTTTTTTTGCAGTTATAGCCTTAAAAGAAGAAAACAGACCTTCAACAGTCTCTGACCCCCACCTAACTCTCAGCTCAGCTCAGTGCTCAACACTCCACACATCCTCTCTCAACTAAAGATAGTCCCGCATCATAGATCCACTCTCCAGTCAGAAAGATGTCCTCATCTTGGAACAATGACTGCAATACTAGAAGATACGGTAAATCTGGTAAATGTATTGCAATGTGTCTTAAACATTTACTAGCAACTTTGTCATTTTTAAATATTTTTCCTACAAATTTTCATCATGGCCTTTTTGGGACCCCACCTTTTGAACAAGTAGGTGAAATTTTTCAAATCTGGCCCTAATGGTGATTTTTGCAGCCACTCTGTGAATCATCTTTAGGGTTGGATATGGCCATTTTCAACTACTAGGTTCATGAGGTGAGGCCATAAGAAGACTATGTTAAAAATGTGGTGGAAAATATGGTGAAATGACCAAGTTATGAGTGAATGTTGAAATATTTCAATATTCAGTCATAACATAGTTAACTTTCAATATGTTTCCACCAACATTTTAACATGCCGTTTTTGGGACTGAACCTCATGAACAAGTCAGATTAAATTTTTCAAATCCAGTCTGAAAGCTGAATTTGCAGTTGCTCCACAAAATCGCTTTTTTAAGGGCAATGAACATTTTTACCTATCATGCTCATTACAAGGGATCATAAGAACACTATGTTAAATAGATTATGGTTAAAATAATGAAAAACAACAACATTATGAATGTACACTGAAATTTTTCCATTCTCCCTCAGAACTTTGGTAATTTTCTCTATCTTGGCTCCAAGCTTTCAACATAGCCATTTTGTTCACACCACCTCATGAACCTGATAGAAGTCTTTTTTTTTAATCCTGCCCAAAATGTGGTTTTGCACTTGTGATGCAAAATTATGTCTTGGCTAGCATTCTAAGTACCACATATTCTGTTTAGAGAGAGTCATAGAATGACTAAGTGGAAAATATTGGGTCAAAATTAAAAAATGTAAATTAAGAAATACTGTGTTCAATACCAGCCTTAGTCCCAACAGATAGTGCCTTGTAATCCGGTGCTAGTGAGCTGAGTTCAGGGGCAAACCCAGTAAACCAGCTGAATGGGCCAAGACTTGAGGAGACAGCACTACTATGCCGTACCACATTCTAGCCAGGGAAGGAAAGGTGCAAGGTTGGATGCAAAAGGTCAAGTTCTATATAGTGAACAGAAATCTTCTCTTGGCATAGTGCCATGAACCTTTGCATCTATGGGTGCTAGAGGGTGCTATTCTTTGAATGATGGATGGACTCTGCCTTGTGTGTCCATATATGCAGCAACATAGAAATGCAGGGTCCAGAGCAACCTGTGATTTTGCAGCCCACCAGGCAGTCCCACAAACTGCTGACACCTGTTGCTACATGGAAATGTGGATCCCTGGAGGGCCCTGCCCTTCTGCAGTCATATGGACTCTTCCCTTGTCACAGGGCCCACAGGGTTCTGCATGTCTGCATCTGTTCACACAGGTCCTGAAGGGGACCTGTCTGAATTAGGCTATATTTCCCCTATCGCAAAAAGGAAGGAAATTCAAAAAGTGTGTTAATACACCAGTTAGGGGTCAACTTACTGAAACAAATTTGGGAAATGTGGCATTAGGTTATAAAATACTAACTCCCTCCATCAGCAAATGGAAAAGACAACATAAGCAATCACAGACTGCTTTTGTCAGGTAAGACAAGCAACTTACAACTGATTCAGGATAACACATATGCAGTAGCATTGATATGCTCCCTTTATGGATGTGTATCTGCTTCTGCTGCCACCGCTGTGTGTATGCCTTATAGCATGCATAAGTACATATAGCTGCGGAAGTGCAGGCCCCATTGAAATGTTGCATTATGGATTTTGTTATATGCAGTTGCATACTTGCAGGCCCCATAGGGGCCTGACCTTGTTCAGGTAGAAGTCAGTATGTACATCTTATAACTGTAGCTGAAGATGTGTAGGCCCCTCAGGGGCCTGTGCTTCTGCAGATACAAGCACTGTTATAATTTTGGTATCATGGATTTTGTGATGTCTGCACTTCTGCAACCAGAGGTCAGTTCGCATGTGTTACACCTGCTGCTGCAGACACACAGGCCTTTCAGGGGCCTGCACTGCTGCAGACAGAACTGTATGTATCTATTATTGTGTGAATGATTACCTGTGGCTACAGAACTGCAGGCCCCATAGGGACCTGCACTTCTGCAGACAAAAATCAAAAAAAAAAAAAAACTCTTGTAATTTGGGTCTCATGGATTTTTATCTGTGGCTACAGGGACCCATGTTTATGCACACAGGAGTACTGTTGTGATTTCAGTATCACTGATTTGTATCTGCAGCCAGAAGTGCAGTGTGGTGCATACCACAGACATAAATCCACAAAGGAAGCACAGAAGTGCTACTGCATTTGTGTTATCTGGAAACAGTTATATGTTATTTGTCTTACTTGATGATGGCTGACTGTGTTTGCTTGTGTGGTCTTGTCAATTTGTTGCAGGGCGTAGCTAAGACTGGAAAACCTAACACCACATTTCCCTATCTTTGTAGTTGAATGCTGAACCCAAACTTGTTCATTAATGCAGTTTTTTGCAATTAATATATATGTGAATATATAATATTGCTAAAAACTACATTAATGCAGACATTAGTGTTGAAGAGGCAAAGTGCAGAATGTAGGAAAATGAATAAATGTATGGTTTTGGGTCTGCAATGCATTGATGAATATAAATCAAAAAAGGGGTGCCACTCACCAGCGTCATAAATACAAAAGAATAACTGGATGACATACTGTTTTGTCAAAATAGTCCATTGCTATATTTCCTCACATATAGCATTTAAAATTCATGGTGGTCAGGTGTGCTCACACAAGTCTCAATGTTTTATGCCCATGTGCTTTGACAAGAGACCTGAGCACTGGGAATTTTAAATGCTATATGTGTGGAAATAAAGGAATGGACTGTTTTGACAAAACAGTATATAGTCCATTTATTCCTTTCGATGATGGTGAGTGGCACCTCTTTTCTGTTTTAGATTGCACTTTATTAGGCTAACACCAGTGGTATTCTGTAAAAAGTAAAGTAAAGTAAAAAAGTAAAAATTTATTTTTTAAGTGCTTTTCAGTGCCAAAGCGCTGTACAAATAGAAGCAATTAAAATACGTACATATAACATAAAACAACAACAATAACAATATAATCTCAATAAAATCACTCTCCATATGCCTTTTGAAATAAATAAGTTTTTAATTCTAACTTAAAACTCTCAACAGTCAGGCAGCTTCGTATCCGACGAGGTAGAGAATTCCACAGGGTAGGGGCAGCGTAAGAAAATGCCCGTGCTCCAGAAGTTTTTAAATGGACCCTGGGAACCTCTAGCAATCCCTCATCGGTGGAGCGGAGCGAGTGAGAGGGACAGTAGGGAATAAGGAGATCTTGAAGATACCTCGGTCCCTTTTCGTGTAGGGCTTTATAGGTCAGTAACCCGACCTTAAAGGTGATCCACCACTGAACCGGCAGCCAGTGCAGTTCGCGCAGCACAGGCGTAATATGACTTCTCATAGATGTCCCAGTTAAAAACCTAGCTGCTGCATTCTGCACCAGTTGCAAGCGGTGGATATCAACCCCCGGTAGGCCTAGGTAAAGGGCATTTTAGTAATCAAGGCGAGAAGTAACAAAGGCATGGACCAATGTCAGAAGGTCAGCCGGAGGAACTAGGTGTTTCACCTGAGCAATATTCCTAAGATGGTAAAAGGAGGATTTGACAGTGGATGACACCTGAGATTTCAGGGTCAAATCATCGTCAATAATAACACCCAGGTTATGCACCCGGTCTGAGATTGAGAACTGGGCACCATCGATCCATACGCCCGAAGGAAGCCCAGCCCTACAACCCGCCTCAAGGTGACCTGGGTCCACCACCAACACCTCAGTCTTATCCGGGTTTAACCTTAGCCAGCTGGCACTCATCCAATCCTTGATCTCGGATAAACAGCTGTTAAGTATAGAGACTGCATCTTCCTGTCCGGGACTAAAAGACAGATACAGCTGGGTGTCATCTGCATAGCAGTGAAAACCAAGCTGTATTGCCTAATAATGTCTCCCAATGGCAGCATATAGATCACGAACAACATGGGTGCTAGAATGGAGCCTCATGGAACCCCACAGGGCAGAAGGGCGGTATCAGAGGAATAAATTCGGTGATAACCCTCTGTCTCCCCCCCATGAGAAAAGATTGAAACCATTGCAGAACTGTGCCAGATAGTCTGAACAGAGCCGCAGGCATTCCAGAAGCCACCATGGTCCACAGTGTCGAATGCAGAGGAGATCAAGAAGGACTAGAATAGTATGAGCCTTTCGATCTCTTGCTATCAGGATCATTTAGAACCCGGACAAGGGCAGTCTCAGTACTATGTCTTTCCTAAATCCGATTGAAGAGTATCATAGATATTGTGATTTGTAATATGGTCATCCAGTTGCAGGTGCAACCACCTTTTCAATAACCTTGCCCAAAAGGGCAGGTTAGAGACAGGTCTGTAGTTAGCTGGGCAGTTCAGGTTCAATGAAGGTTTTTTTAGGAGTGGTCGAACGACCGCCTCCTTTAGGGGATCAGGAAAGATCCCATGCTCCAGAGATTTCCAAACAATTTCAGCAATGGTCGGACAGACAGTTTCTACGCAACTTAATAATAGAGGCGTAGGGCCCGGATCCAAACTACAGCTGGTTGGACTTACAGTCTGGACAATCCTCACAATATCCATGAATTCCGGCTTACCAAAGTCAAACCAGGTGACACAGGTGTTTGTTTCCCTGCCGATCACTGCAAACCCTTGAAGAGTGAGCTCAATGATATCCGACCTAATGCTGGCAATCTTATCAGAGAAAACTGAGCAAGCTCATCACACTTTATTTGAGAAAAATCTCTTCCAGACTGTAGACAGAGTGGATTGCACAGTCTGTCAACAATCTGAAAGAGTTGAGCTGGTCGGTTCCATGCAGCAGCAATCTCCCTGGACAGGAATTCTGCCTTCTTACGGGTTATTGCCAATTGATAGATAACATAATGATCCATCAATCTAAGTTTGTCAGCAACCAAGCAAGATTTCCACCAGGCCCTGTCTAGCCTTCGCCCCACTCTCCTCAGTTCCTTCAAAGACTCATCAAACCATGGAGTCTTTGGGTGCTGAGTGAGTGGGCGAACACGAACAGGAGCAATTTGGTCCAAGGCCCTGCTCACTGCCTTACTATAGGCAAGAACAAGGTCCCCTGGACCCATGCTCTCACCCGAAACACCCGATAGGTCCAGTACCGCTAATAGGTCCTCTGGGTTTACTCCCCTTAAAGGGCAATACTGGACCATCTCTGTAGAGGCAGACCTATTAAGGGGTGCCCCAAAGCTGAATCTTATGGTGTGATGGTCTGTCCACACATTTGGTTCCACCCCCAGATGTGTAACATCCAAATCCAGTAGGAACACCAGGTCCAAAGAGTGTCCCCCTATATGGGTAGCAGAGGTAACTACCTGTGACAGGCCCAACATAGACATAAGTTGGAGGAAGTTCTTTCCAAACTGCGAGAGTTCATCGTTGACCCAGGCACTGAAGTCACCCAGTATTAACCATCTGGGCGACTCCAATGCCATGTCAACGATGAAGTCCGCAAACTCCTTCAGGAATTCTCCATCGCCGGGTGGACGGTAGATGAGGAGAATCCTAAACTCTGCACCTGCTGCCAGGATACACTCCAAAGATCTGGTGTTACCCACTGGCACCTCCACAAGACTCAGATCAGATCTAAAAAAGATGGCCACTCTCCCGCCCCTATGATCCAATCTCGGACGATGCAACACCGAAAACCCAGCCAGAGCAGCAGAGTCTAAAATAGGACCTGCATTCTCATCCAGCCAGGTCTCGGTGATACATGCCAGATCAGATGTTGCAACAAGATCTGCAATAATAGCAGTTTTGTTCCTAATAGACCTGGCATTACATAACACCGCCCGAGTTAGATGGGTTTTCCGAGAGGAGCGCAGTACCTGCCCACAATCTGTGGAGCCCTTGGCTAGGGAATCAGGCAAGGAGGACCCCTCTCTTGATCCCATTTCACCCCAGGGCATCTCCTCGACCCAACTATCCCTATCTGCCCACCCCCCTCCAATCTCCCACTCTGTCCGGCCCACCCATCCCTTAAACGCCTTCTCACTATTCCTGCTGTACGGCAGTTATTAAAAATGTCATTAGACAACTGAGGACAGTGAAAGGGATGAGGTCCCGGAGCAGAGTGGGAGAATAGCGCCTGACCATCGTAAACCCCATTAAACACATCTTTAACAACAAATATCTAATAAACTAACTCAAATAAAACACACCTATCAAACAAGCTCTCCTCTCTCTCTCACAAAGAGGAAGCAAAAACATACATAAAACCAAAATAAATCCCAAATCAAAACTAACCAAATAATACAATCAATAATCTTAAACAATAAAATACCATTAAATATTAAACCTAAAACAGTTTTGTATTTTAAACACTGAAGCACCTCTCACGTGCAACAATGCAACAGATGTTATAAAATCTCCCAAAACTACCTCTCACATAGCAGGGGTCCAAGTTACTAAATCAAGTTAATAGTTATACACATCAAAACTAAAATAAAATATATATCACTCTCACCACGCTTTGATCGGAAGTTCATAAGGAAACAGAGAAATCAGTTCTCAAACTGTTCAGAATGGATGAAAGCCAAATGAATCCAAATAAAAACAAAAAGTCCAGTAGTAGGGATCCAAATCCAAACCTAACGAAGGAACCTGAAGGAGTCCACAAATCCAGCGACTGTACTTCAGGGACCAAACTCCAGACAGTCAATTATCCGGGAAACAGGTAGATCAGGGCAGGATGTATTGCCTGAGACAGCAGTAACAGCAACCTTACCTGGTCAATGACCCGCAGCTACAACCATCCCACGAGTCAGCCCAAATAGCCGAATCCTGAGGAGGTCTAGAAGAAACCCTAGTCCCCCCAGCTTCCTAGGGAGTAGATGGGCGACTCCTGCCTGGTCGGAAACCAAGAGGCAGCTGACGCTTCTCAAAACAGCGAGAAGAATGTGATGCTGAAGGCAATAGCTACAGCAACCTTACCCAGCCAGCGACCCGTGGCTACAAACATCCCACGAGTCAGCCCAGACAGCCAAATCCCGGGGTGGTCTAGAAGAAGCCCTGGATCCCCCTAGCTCCTAGGGAGCAAACCGGGCGACTCCTGCCCGGTCGGAAACCAAGAGGCAGCTGACGCTTCTCATAAAGTTCAAATAGCCCACTTCACATATAGATCCACCAGAGTCCTTAAAGTCATGAATAAGTCTACCAGAATCCTTGTATAAAAAGGTAGAACAAGCAGGACACTGTTCGGATAAAAACCTCCTTACAAGTCCTCCTGGGGCAAAGCAGTAAATGCTTCGGAGGTCTTGATTAAGCTACTCCACAAATTTATTAAATCCAAAGACCAGCTTGCTCCACAGCGTGGGTTTAAAGACTCCTACTATATGGCCATGAAAGCAACTAAAATTAGACTCCAAGCTCCAAACAGAACTCAATGACTTTGGGTGGGTATCGGTAAAAAGTCGGCAAAGCTAAAAACGGAGTCCGGAGAGTGAGAGTAAAACTTAAAACAGTTCCGCGTATAAACTTAAACTCGTAGATCGCGAAACATTAAATTCTAACTTCCTCACTCCTTCAGCCCTATCTGACTATAATATTACAAAGAAAAATATAATTAATGAAACAAATAAATGAGAAACAACGAGCAACGCTATACACTTAAACGCTAAAACACGTAGGCAGGCTCAACGCAGCCGCCATCTTGGTCAATTCCACAAACAACAGCCAAAGTACTGGTGAATCAGTAGTGTGGTCTCCCTTGCGGTTGTCAATCTGAATATCCACCCATTCCCCCTCAAGCCTGTAGCTTCCTCTCCAAAGCCCAGGGTATACCTCCAAGGCCATTACTTCATAGTCATATACTCTTCAAGGGTAGACATATGGCATGCCACATGTTACCAACAGAATCTAGCATACCTGTCTTTCCTGGGGGCCCTTTGTCATGAAAACAGATAATGTCTAACCATGTTTGCCCAGTGGAGGGGCTGACCATTAGGGCTGACAACCCCAAGGAAGACCCAATCATTGATTTGTCAATACTCGGGACACCAAAAGCCCTAATGATTTTCATTTACCTATTTTGTGCACTGCTGTCTCCATTAACATACTTTTCTGACAATTGATTTCCCTTCTTTTTCTGATAGTGAAATTGTACTCTCATTCAGCAGGTACCTCTGGGACCATGTGTGAAATGAAATTAACAGAAAGCTGGAGTTATTTCTAGCCCAGCTTCACCAACCAACTAACAAGTGAAGGACAACAGCATCTTAATACTTGTAGTTGGACAGTTACACTGTATGATGGAACAGCATAATGGTACAGCTCCAATTATTATAACAACTGGCTTAGATATAGTACTACTAATAAAGAAATCTTACCTGGATCCTGTGGATTGTGGGATGCTCATGGGAACATCCAGCCATACGCATAAAATAGGAAAATTAATTGGGTCACAAAGGATCTGCAGCTCATTAGTAACTAACCGGGATAATCAAGGTGCTGTAAACTTAAGAAAATGCTTATCTGATACATGTGATCAGCATCCTCTAATGCCAGTGCTGGCAACCATTGGACCTTTATATATAAAGTGGAAAATGGGTTAGGATAAGCAATAAAAATTCCAGTTATCTATGTAGGGTGGAAAGAGCTTGTAGTTTTTGTTTTTTGGGGGTCTAAAGAGGATTGGTTGGTAGGGCATTTGTTCATTTATTTATTTAGTTTTTATTTGTTTTTGGATATGGGCTGGGGATAGTGTTAGACAATGAGAGACCAATTTCTTTAAGAGTAAACAAAGATGTCAAAGAATGGTTTTCTTTATTTAAAGTATCTCTAACACTTTGGACTGGGCACCTCAGTGTAAGCATGATACTTGGGGGCACCAGGCCGGGCACCCCAGTGTCACAGATGGTTGGGCTGAGGTGAGAAAGGGCACCTTGGTGTCATCAAGTTCAAATCATGGGCATTGGGGGAACCTTCTGGAGGGGGGAATGAACTGGCACCAGGGTGGGCACCCCAGTGTCTAGTTCAAATGAATAAGGCTGCTCATGTGGCTAATGGCGGAGGCTCCACTCAACAAAAATAAGCACACATAGAAACACAGAAACATATAATTTGACAGCAGATAAAGACTGCTAGGCCCATCCAGTTTGCCCATTTCCCCTACCTACTACAAAAGCCACAGACCCTACTTGATCTCTGGCTTTACGTTCTCATTCCTACCGCTAGTGTTCCCCTATGCCTGTCCAATGAATTTTTGAATTCCCCACTCTGTTTAACCCCACAACCTCCACTGGGAGTCTATTCCATGCATCCGGCACCCTTTCTGTGAAGAAATACTTCCTCACGTTACCCCTTAATTTACCCCTTCCAACCTTATGTCATGCCCACTCACTCCTGAACATCTCATTTTCTGAAAGATGCTACCCTCTGGGATCCTGTTTATGCTCTTTAAATATTTGTAGGTTTCTAGCATATCCCCCTCTCTCTCCTCTCCTCCAGGGTGTACAAACTAAGGTCTCCCAGTTTCTCCTCATATGACTTTTGGTGCAGGACCTGCACTATCTTTGTTGCCCTTTTTTTAACTGCCTCCACTTTGTCTATGTTCTTACGGGGGTTGCAGCTGCCACAACTGGACACAGTACTCCAAACGAGTCCTCACTGATGATCTGTACAGTGGCATCACTACCTCTTTTCTTCTACTGGTGATACCTTTATCTAAGCACCCCAACATCTCACTGGCTCTCCCCACAGCCTTGGCACATTGTTTGGTGCATTTAGGTCATCAGATATGATTATCCCCAAAGCCCTTTCCTGTTTGATAACTGTCAGTCCCCCCCCATCATGTAATCCTCCCCTGGGTTCTTGCACCCCAAATGCATGTTTTTCCACTTTTTTGCATTGAATCTCAGCTACCATACTGTAGACCATTCCTTCAGTTTACCTAAGCCCCTCCTCATTTTTTCCACTCCTCCCAGAGTGTCCACCATGTTTCAGATCTTAGTGTCATCTGCAAAGAGGCACACCCTCCCTTCCAGCCACTCTGGAATATTAATTATGAACACATTAAACAGGACTGGCCCCAGAGCTAATCCCTCAGGCATCCTGCTGGTCACTCTCCTTTCCTCAGATAGCTTCATTTACCACCACCCTCTGTCTTCTCTCACTCAACCAGTTTCTAACTCAGATTACCACCCTGTGACTCACTCCCAGGCTGCCCAGCTTGTTCACAAGTGTTATATGTTGATCAGTATTGAAGGCCTTACTGAAATCCAGGTAGACCACATCCACCACACCCCCCAGATCCACTTCCCTAATCAACCAGTCGAAGAAATCCATTAGATTTGTCTGACATGACCTTTCCACTATGAATCCATGTTACCTCAGGTCCTGTGCTCAGCTGTATTCTAGGTGTTCCACAACCCTTTCTTTAAGTAGTAATTCCATAATTTTCTCTACTATTGTGGTGAGGCTGACTGGTCTGTAGTTTCCAGCCTCCTCCCTACTTTTGTGAAGAGTGACTACATGGCTAGAAACCTACAAATATTTAAAGGGCATAAATATGATACCAGAGGGTAGCATCTTTCAGATAAGGAGATGTTCAGGAATGAGGGAGCATGACATAAGATTGGAAGAGGGAAGATCAAGGGGTAACATAAGGAAGTATTTCTACACAGAAAGGGTGCTGTATGCATGGAATAGACTTCCAGTGGAGGTGGTGAGGTTAAACAGAGTGGGGAATGCAAAAATTCATGAGGCAGGCATAGGGGAAAACTAACGATAGGAATGCCCTCCTCCAGCCCTCTGGAACCACTCCTGTATTGAGTGACTCATTGAACAGGGCTAACAGTTGTGCTACCAGCACCACCCATAGTTCCTTTAACATTCTAGGATGTATCCCATGAAGTCCCATTGCCTTATCCATGTTCAGATTTGTGAGTTCTTTTAGGACTGTCTCTTCTCTAAATGGAATGGTGTCCACCTCCCTCCCTTATTTGCTCATGTTGCCTAACTGTGGTCCCTCACCTTCTTCTGTGAATACAAAACAAAAATATTTGTTTAGTAATGATGCTTTTTCCAGGTCTTTTCCCCACGCTCCCCTTCTTGACCTTTAAGCCTATCAATCCCACCCCTGTTTTTTCTCCTTTCACTTATGTACCTATAAAACATCTAGTCCCCCTTTTTTACCTCTCATGCTATTTTCCTCTGTTTGCATCTCTGCACTACTGACTTGTCCTGCCTCCCTCTGTTTATCCAGGTACACTACCCTGTCCTCCTTCTGTGTTTCCTTGCATTTCCTGAAAGCCATCATTTTCACCCTTATCATCCCAGCCACTTCCTTTGAGAACCATAATTGTTTTCTCTTTCTCTTGCCCTTGATTACTTACTTAATGCAAAGGTTTGCTACCTCCACTCTGGCTCCTTTCAGATGGGACCACTGCTCCTCAACTCCTCCCCTGTTCATCCCTCCCTGCCAGGACATTCTTGAGACTTATCCTCATCTTAGTAAAGTCTGCCCTCATGAAATGCAGGACCCTTGCCTTTGTGTGGCTTGACTCTGCCACTGTACTCATACTGAACCACACCATGCAATCATCACTGGATCCCAGGTATCCACCTACACTGACATTGTAACATAGAAACATAAGACTTTGTAGGCAGATAAGGATTGTTTGGCCCACACATTCTGACAATTTCCCTACCTACTGGATAAGATGCAGATCCTAGTTTTACCCGAAGCCTTCTTCTTCCTACCGCCCACTAGAATTATCTTATGTCTGTCCAATGCATTCTTAAATTCCCCCACTGCTTTTGACTCCATAGCCTCCTCAGGAAGGCCGTTCCATGCATCCACCACCCTCTCCATGAAAAATGTCTTCCTCAAGTTGCCTCTGAGTTGTCCCTCCTCTATCTTCAAATTGTGCCCCCTTGTTCTTACTCATCTCTTTTTCAGAAAGATGCTACCCTTTTGGACTTTGTTGATTACCTTGAGGTACTTGAAAGATTCTATCATGTCCCCCCACCTTCTTTCCTCAAGTGTATGCATATTAACTCTTTTAGTTTCTCTTTGTATGACTTCTAGTGCACACCCTGCATCATTTTAGTTGCCCTCCTCTGTACAGCCTCCATCCTGTCTGTGTCTTTGTGGAGATGGGGTCTCCAGAACTGCATGCAGTACTCCAGATGGGGTCTCGCCAACTGTCTGTACAGAGGGATAACAACTGCCTGTTTTCTACTCGTGATGCCTCTCCCTATTCATCCAAGTATCCCCCCAGCCCTCCTTACTGCTTTCTCACATTGCTTGCCTACCTTTAGGCTGTCTGATATGACTACTCCCAGGTCCCTTTCAGTTTTTGTTGTCATTACTACCTCCCCCTATTGTATACTCTTCCCTTGGCTTTTTGTTTCCCAGGTGCATTACTTTGCACTTCTTTGCATTGAATCTAAGCTACCATACTTTTGACTATTCCTCCAACCTTGCCAAGTCCCTTCTCATCCTTTCCACCCCCCCTTGTGTATCAACCCTGTTGCAAATCTTTGTGTTGTCTGCAAAGCGGCACACTTTTCCATCCAGTCCCTCTGCAATGTCACCTATAAAGACAATAAAGATGACCAGTCCCAGTAGTGAACCCTGCAGCATCAATGCTAGTAACCCCACTATCGTCGGGGTGGACTCCATTATACAATTACCCTCTACATCCTGTTGTCCAGCCAGTTTTTTACCCAAGTTACCACCCTGGGACCCACTCCCAGGCTGGCTAACTTGTTTATTAATCTGTTGTGTGTAATTGTGTTAAATGTCTTGGTGAAGTCTAGATAGGCCACATCCACAGCCCCTCCCTGGTCTACTACTTTGGTCACCCAGTCAAAATCTATTACATTCATCTGACATGACCTTCCCACTGTGAATCCATGCTGCCTTGGGTCTTGTGCCCTGCTGGCCTCTAGGTACTCAACAATTCTTTCTTTCATAAGTGATTCTATCATTTTCCCTTCCACTGAAGTCAAACTAACAGGTTTGTAGTTTCCTACCTTTGCCTTGCTCCTATTTTTGTGAAGGGGAATCACATCCACCCTCCCCCAGTCCTAAGGTACTACACCATCCTCAAATGATATGTTTAAAAGGATAAACAATGGTGCCACTAGCTCTCCCCTTAGTCCTTTTAGCATTCTGGGGTGAATCCCATCAGGCCCCATTGCTTTGTCCACCTTCAGTTTTTGGAGTTCTTTCAGGATCTTTTCTTCTGTGAATGGACTGGTATTGATCCCTCTATCCAATGTGCTTCTATTATTTGTTTTAGGTACCTCCCCCCTCTTCTTTTGTTAATACTGAGCAGAAGTATTCATTAGGTATCTCTGCTTTGTCACTGTCACCCTCTGCCCACCCCTCCCCTTTATTAAGCCTCACTATACTCCCCAGTCTTTCTTCACCCTCTAATGTACCTATAAAAGGTTTTATCCCCTTCTTAAAAGAGTTGTCTATATTTTCCTCAGTTTGGGCCTTTGCTATTCTAACTGTCTTCCCTGCTTCCTTCTGCATTAACTGGTACAGTTCTCTATCCAGCTCCTTCTGTGTTTCCTTGTACTTCCTAAATGCTATCTTTTTTTCTCCATAACCTTCCCCACCACCTCTTTTGAGAACCATGGTGATTTTGTCCTTCATTTTGTTTTGTATATTTGCTTCACACAAAAAGGGTTTCCCAACTTAAAGGGGCAGGCCGCATTGTTCCATGGCCCAGGCCAAGAAAGTGGGAAGCTCAGAGGTAGAGGAGGGAGGGGGAGGGGGAAGGTGTGGAGATGAGAGCAGGATTCTGAAAGGGGGAGGCCCAGTGACATCACAAAGGAGGCAAGGCAGAGGACAAGAGAGTGATGAGGTGGTAGCAGAGGAATGGACAGGGTAGCTAAGGGGTGTGAAAAAAGGAGGAAGCTAAAAGGGGATGCACAGCAGTGGAGAGCTCACAATTTTGCTCCAGAAGGAATTTCAAAACATGGAAGGGGAAAACGTGGGATAACTGGTCCATGGGTTTTACATATTTTACGGCCATTGTGATTGAGAAGCGGCTGAACTTAGCTATCCCCTTCTAACCTACTCCCTCATTATAAAAAATGAATACAAGAAGGGAGGGCATAGCTGGCTATGGTATGACAAAAACATTAGGAAGAGAATGGTGCATTTTGGGGATGTTCAATGGGACACTAGGCAAATAGATTTGTGGTTGGAAATTTATACAGGCCCCTCAGTCAAAGAAACAGAAGGTGAGAAAAGGGCGGTGGCAACAACGGAGGCATGCTGGGGATATAAGAAGGCTGCCTGTTCTTGGTCAAACTGCCGATTCTGGCACATTTGTTCCAAGTGTGGGGGGCACCACCCAGTGTCCACGTGTAGGAACAACTGGGAGAAAGGGGCTAACAGCCAGGACAGCTCCTACCAACCACCTTTTTGGAATGGGCAGAATTTCTTTCAAGGGCAGCACTGGGGGAAGGAGAACGGGGTAGAGGAATGGGGGAAGGGGCAGGCCTATCAGCCCCGATATCAGGATACATAGGAGGCCAAGGCAGGGTGGTTTCTGGCTGGCTTGGACACCCATAAACATAGCAAGGATGGACAAATGGTTGGGGTGGCATCCAGATAGGGGTGCAGCAAAAATATTGGGGGAAGGTTTTCAATATGGTTTTAGCTTGCAGTTTAAAGGGTGCAGGAAGAAGATGGCAGCAAAGAACCTAAAATCTGTGCAAGGGAAGGAGGAGATTTTTACACAAAAGATTCAGAAGGAAGTAATGATGGGTAGGGTCAAAGGCCCATTCATAACCCCACCACTGACCAACCTGAGGGTCTCTCCCTTGGGTTTGGTTCCCAAGAAACAAGAGGGTGAGTACCGTGTAATACACCACCTGTCTTACCCAGAGGGGGACTCCGTCAATGATTCCATAGGGAAGGAGGACAGCAGGGTCACCTACGCCACACTGGATGATGCAGTAAGATTGATTAGAACAAAGCAAGAGGCATGGGTGGCAAAAACAGACACAGAGTCAGCTTTTCACCCCTTACTGGTCAAGCCAGAAGACTGGGACTTGTTGGGATTTTGGGTGGGGGAAAAGTATTATTTTGATAAAGCCATGCCAATGGGGTGTTCAATAGCATGTGCGACATTTGAGATGTTTAGTAACTGGCTGCAATGGGCTTTCCAGACCAGGTTCAGCTACCAGACAGTAGTGCACTACCTTGATGACTTTCTGTTCTTTGGGGAAGGGAAAATAGAGACCCAGAACATGCTTAGGAATTTCCAGAGGCTATGCCAGGAGGTGGGGGTTCCACTGGCAGAAGACAAGACTGAGGGACCGAGTCACATAACTTAGTTCCTGGGCCTGGAACTGGACACGACTCAGGAATTGTTCTGTTTGCCCAAACAGAAGGTTAAGAAGCTTAAGGAACTATTGAAAGCAATAGAAAGATGCAGGAGGGTGCAGCTGCAGCAGGCGCAGTGACTGCTGGGTCATTTGAACTTTACATGTCGAGCAATCACACCAGGGTGCACATTTACATGGCATTTAGCCTGGGCTATGTGAGGGGCCACATGGCCTCACCACTGGGTAGATCTTAATAAAATGACCAGGGATGACATGGCAGCATGGGATCATTTTCTGCAAGAATATAATGGGTGCACATTCTGGCAGGATGACTGGGTCTATAACATGGATCTATAGCTATATACAGACACTGTGGGGGGTATAGGTATGGGAGGGTACCTCCGGGGAAAATGGTTTGCAGAACCTTGGCCAGTGGTTTGGAAGCAGGTGGGTGTGATGAAAGACATCACCTTTTTGGAGCTGTTTCCCATATGGGTGGCTATGGTAGTATGGGAAGAGGAACTTAGGAACAAGCTGTTGCTAGCCTTGCTTGTAGAGCAGTAAGCAACTAACTAAAATAAGCTACATTTTCTTATTAATTTAACACTTATATCTTAGCAAGAGTCAGTGTCTGTTGAGACTAAGCAAACAGATACTTTATTAGAAGTAGAAGGGGTCTTACTTAGGATTTAAAAAAAAGAAAGAAAAGAAAGTCAGTGTGTGTTCTGTTCTGGGAAGGGTTCTGTATCAGTTTATTTGCTAAACCAGTAGAAGGAGAGAGAGCTTAATTGGGGTGTGGCTTAGACACTATAAGTAGGTGACTCAAATTACAACTTCTTGTTGCTAGCCTTTAATATTGCCTCCATCCCACCACCTAAGCCAGTTCTGCTTTTATAGCCACTGGATTTGACTGTCAACAGGAACTTCCTGTTTGGCAGTAGGAAGGAAGGATCATAGAAAACATTAGTTTTGTCAACCCTAAAGGAAAAAAGTAGCTCACTCTCCTCCCCTAGCTGTTGGTGGTCTGACACTGAGCAAGGAAGAAGGCGGCTACTGAAGAATAAAGGAAGTTACTGTCCCAGAACAGGAAGAGTGAGAGTTGTAAGGAGAGGAGAGAGTAAGCATACAGAGAAACAGGAGAGGGGACACAAAATAAGACATGATAGGAGTGGTGCAGTGCAATGGCTGTGGGGTGGCAATGTTCCGGGAGACATTCTGGAGGTTACAATGCGCCTATTTGCAGGCACCTCTCTGGTCTGAGGAGGAGGTTGCCCATCTCATGCTGACCTGGCTAGAGATTCGTGAGCTCCTCCCTTACCAGGGACCAGCAGGCCAATGCCACTACCTCAGGAGGTTGCCAAGAAGAGGAGAGGCTGGACCAGGGTGGGCTCAGGGAGGGAGGGTGGTGGAAAGAGTTGCATCCCTTCAGCTGTACCTCTCCACAATTCATTCGCTCTTCTGGTGGATAGTGGTTCCTCTATGGAGCACCTGCAGTGGAGACCAAGGAGGATGCTGGGAACCTTCACAAAGGAGACCCATAGGAGGGTGGCATGAGACCCCACAGGGGAAGGAAACAAATCCTGGTGGGGGACTCAATCATTAGGGGAGTAGAAATGGGGGAGGAAGGGGAGAGGGAGGTAAGGTGCCTGCCTGGCACCATGGCTTGGAGGGACAGGAGGCGAATCTTCAGGATAGTGGGAGCAGCTGCATGAGGGAGGGAGCTGGATGTCATTGTCCACCTAGGGACAAATGACCTGGCTAGGAATGGGATCAGAGCAGTGCAAGAGGAGTTTGTAAAGTTGGGGAGGGGCCTTAGACAAGTAGCGCATACAGTAACCTTCTCGGAGGTGCTGCATGTCTATGGCAAGGGTGATGCTAGGGTACTCCTCACCGGAATTCAATGAATGGTTGAAAAACTGGTGTGGAGCTCAGGGTTTGACTTCATTGGGGACTGGGGAGCCACCTGGAGGATGCAGACCTATACTGGTGTGATGGTCTGCATCTCTCCAGAGACAGGATCTAGGTGAGAAAGGTTTAAATGCTTCATTGGCAAGCAGTTAAACTAGCCAAGGGGAGAGCACTGAAAGGAGCAGGGAAATCCCAGCCTCCCCCCACAAACAACAGTAATTAGTGAGGTAAACACCAAGGTAGAGAAGTCATTACGGAGCAGGACAGAAATAAATGTAAAAAAAGGCAAAGGCAGTAAGGACAGGAATGGGGCTAAAAGGGGTAAGGCCATCAAAAAGTGGAGGTGATGGGTACCAACGCCCATAGTCTGTGTAACAAGCTCCCTGAACTAGTGGCCTTGATGGAAGAGGGTTGCCTGGATATTGTAGCAGTCACAGAAACATGGTACACAGAAAACCATGACTGGGATGTCAACATACCAGGATACACAATCTACAGGAAGGACAAGGAGGGTAAAAGAGGAGGAGGAGTAGCTCTTTATGTAAAGGAAGGGATCAAAGCAACAGAACTAAAGAGTAAACAGGGAGCAGATGAGACACTCTGGGTCACGCTGGAGACAGGAAATGGCACCACATCAGCATGGGGGTTGTATACAGACCCCCCATCTCAGGGGGAGCGGATGGACAAGGACATGATAGAAGGCCTCCTTAGAATGGCAGAAAAAGGGGAGATATTGTTGATGGGGGACCTGAATATGCCAGATGTTAACTGGAACACCTTTGCTTCAGGCACATCCAAGAGCAGGGTCATTCTTGATGCCCTACAGAGGGCATGCCTCAGACAGCTAGTACTGAAACCTACTTGGGAGGGAGCAATCTTAGACCTGGTACTCTCAAATGGGGACGGAGAAAGAATCTTTGATTTAGAAGTGGGTAGCCATCTAGGAACAAGCGACCACCAAACAGTGTGGTTCACGATAAACACAGCCATACAATCAAGCCATACAAAAGCAAGAGTATTGGACTTTAGGAGGGCTGACTTTGGGAAAATGAGAGCGTGCCTCAGAAAAGCACTAGCAAACAGGCAAGAAGGAGGGGTGGAGGAACAATGAAGAGTAATCAAACAGCCATCACAGAGGCAACAAGCCTTTGTGTAAAGCAAATCAACAAAACACAACGAAGGAAAAAACCACTATGGTTCTCAAAGAGGTGGCAGGGAAGGTTAAGGAGAAAAGGATAGCATTCAGGAAATATAAGGAAACACAGAAGAAGAAGACAGATAACTTTATCAGTTAAAGCAGAAAAGAGGCTGGAAGGCAGTCAGAATAACAAAGGCCCAAACCGAGGAAAGGATAGCCAACTCTGTTAAGAAGGGGGATAAGACCTTTTATAGGTACATTAGGAAGCGAAGAAAGACCAAAGGAGGGATACTGAGGCTTAATAAGAGGGAGGGAATGTGGGTGAGGGTGACAATGAAAAAGCAGGGATACTGAATGAATATTTCTGCTCAGTATTCACAAAGGAAGAGGAGGGGGAGGTACCTAAACCAAACAAGAGAAACACTCTGAAAACAAGAGTCGATACCAGTCCATTTACAGAAGAAAGGGTTCTGAAAGAACTAATAAAATTGAAGGTGGACAAATCAATGGGGCCTGATGGGATTCACCCAAAATTCTTAAAGAACTAAGGGTAGAACTAATGACACCGCTGACTACTCTCTTTAACAAATCATGGGAGGATGGGGTGGTACCTGAGGACTGGAGGAGGGCGGATGTGATTCCTCTTCACAAAAGTGGGAGCAGGACAGAGGTAGGAAACTACAGACCAATTAGTTTGACCTCAGTGGTAGGTAAAATGATGGAATCACTTCTGAAGGAAAGAATTGTTGAGTACCTAGAGGCCAGTGGGGCACAGGACCCAAAGCAGCATGGATACACGATGGGAAGGTCATGTCAGACGAATCTAATAGATTTCTTTGACTGGGTGACCAAAGTAGTAGACCAGGGAGGGGCTGTGGACATGGCTTACCTAGATTTTAGCAAGGCATTTGATACAGTCAAACACAAAAGATTAATACACAAGTTAGCCAGCCTTGGAGTGGGTCCCAAGGTGGTATCCTGGATAAAAAATTGGCTAGACAACAGGGCACAAATGGTAGTAATAAATGGAGTCCACAGTGAAGAAAGGAGGGTTACTAATGGGGTACCGCAGGGTTCAGTACTGGGACTGGTCCTTTTTAATGTCTTTATTAGTGACATTGCAGAGGAACTGGAAGGAAAAGTATGTCTCTTTGCAGATGACACAAAGATCTGCAACAGGGTTGATACACCAGATGGAGTGGAAAGGATGAGAAGGGACTTGGCAAGGTTGGAGGAATGGTCAAATGTAGGTCAGATTCAATGCAAAAAGTGAAAGGTAATGCACCTGGGAAACAAAACCCAGGGAAGAGTACACAATGGGGAGTGAGATACTGACAACAGTAAAATGGAAAGGGACCGGGGTAATTATATCAGATGATCTAAAGATGGGCAAGCAATGTGAGAAGGCAGTAAGGAAGGCTGGGGATACTAGGATGCATAGGAGAGGCATCAATAGTAGAAAACAAAGTTGTTATCCCTCAGTACAGACAGTTGGTGAGACCCCATCTGGAGTACTGTGTGCAGTTCTGGAGACCCCATCTCCAAAGACATAGACAGAGTGGAGGCTGTCAGAGGAGGGCAACCAAAATGGTGCTGGGTCTGCACCAGAAGACATACGAAGAAAGACTAAGGAGCTTAATATGTATACCCTTGAGGAAGGAGGAGAGGGACATGATAGAAACTTTCAAGTACCTCAAGGAATCAACCAAGTCCAAGAGGTAGCATCTTCCAGAAAAGAGATGTGCAAGAACAAGGGGCACAATTTGAAGATAGAGGGGACAGCTCAGAGGTAATGTGAGAGTATTTTTTACAGAGAGGGTTGTGGATGCATGGAACAGCCTCCCTGAGGAGGTCGTGGAGTCAAGAACAGTGGGGAATTCAAGAATGCATGGGACAGACATAAGGCAGTCCTAGTGGGGGGTAGGAGGAAGTAAGCTGTTGGTTAATTAGGATCTGCAGCTTATCTGTTAGGTAGGAAAATGGGCAGACTAGGTGGGCCAAGTGGTCCTTATCTGCCATCAAATTCTATGTTTCTATGTTTCTAAGCAGGTCACATTCTGGAATGACAATAGGGCAGTCATGGAGGTACTGAACAAGAAAAGGACAAAGTCAAAGAGAGTTATGAGTGTACTGGGCAGAATGGTATGGTTGCGCTTGTCCCTGAACATGTCTTTCAGGGCAAAACATGTCAGTGCAGTTGACAACATGATAGTCAATTGGCTCTCCTGACTGCAGATGGACAAATTCACGACCGCTGCACCCGGAGCAGAGAAAAAGCAGACCACCATTCTGGATGACGTATGGGCAATTGGATTGGGGGAGCTGAGGCATTGTTCCACAACTCCTGGGCCCCTCGGACACTGAGAGCATCTGAAACCTCCTGGAGGGCTTTTCAAAAATTTCGGGAGGAGTTCTGCAGGCAGGTAAGTAATCCAGCAATGGGGGAACAGGTGGTGCAGTTTATAGTCAGGGGTTGGAATCAGAACATAGCACACTCGACCATGGGGGTGCATTTGGCAGCAATAGGTCAAATCTGCATACTAAGGGACTGGGAGGACCCTACAAAAACTAACCTTATCAGGAGAATTATGCAGGGCTGGATGAGGGGCACAGGGAAGAGACACAATAACAGAAAGCTGATATTAGAAGGGCTGATGGTAAGGTTACTAGGAGCCTTACAGCATATCTGCAGTTCCTCGAGGGAGGCAGTGTTATTTTCAGGCACTGTACACCACCATGTATGGTGGGGCCTTTAGGCTGAGTGAAATAGTGGGCCACAACAGAAAGACAGAATGAGGGGGCTACGATGGGAGGACATGGAATGGAAAAGTAAAGTCATAACAGTTATTTTACAGCAGTCCAAAACCGATCAGCAAGGACAAGAGAGGAAGGTTTGGTTGTGGAAACACCAAACTAAAACCATTTGCCCGGTGACGGCACTGCACATGTACACGACAGACCAATAAAAGCAGGGGAATGGAATGATGTTTATACATGGGGATGGCAGGCCAGTCTCGGGGTACCAGGTGACTGCTTTATTGAACAAGATACTCCGGTTTGTGAGGGAACCAGTGGAGGGATATTCCTTGCATTCATTCAGAATTGGGGCAGCGTCAACAATGTCTGCTCAGGGCAAGGGATCCGAAGAGATCAGCGAGAGAAGAAGATGGGCATCAGGGTGTTATAAGAAAGACATACGGAAATTCCAATAATAAAGCTGTTTGTTCTCCTCTTCAATAGCAGGTGCATATAGAAGAAGGGGAAGAAGGGGGGATGTGGAGGGCAATGAACAGGTATTCATTCTTTGTGCTTTGATCAATCAGGTGCAACAAAGAGGCTCGAGGTGTGGATTTTGTGGGCATTCTTTTGTGTATTGGGTGGAAAAATGGATGGCCCGGAGACAAGGGGGAAAGCAACTGTACCTGGTCATTGACACAATAAGGCTGATGTGGAAAGGCTGATGGGGCATGAAATGGGCACAGCTGCTGCCAGAGCTCAGGGAAATCAGGACGGATCAAAAGCGACCAGACCTGATTGTGGTGCATCTTGAGGGCAACAATTTGGGAACAAGGCCATGGTTGGACATTTTTTATCGGATAGAACATGATGTTAAAATAATAAAGAAATGGTGGCCAGATGTTACTTTGGCGTGGTCAGAAATCACTCCTCGGAGAGTGTGCAGGCAGGCGGAGAGCCACAAAAGTATGGACAGGGCCAGAAAACAGATGAATGCGAGAGTTGGGAGACTATTCCTGGGTATTGGGGGAATGGTTATTAAACATGGGATCCTGGAGTGGGTAGGTGAGTATTACAGGGGGGATGGAGTGCATTTGTCGGGTCTCGGCCTGGCCATGTTCAACACTGAGATTTTGAATGCCATTGAGGCATGGCTGGCACAGAAATAAGGGTCGAAAGGACAAAAAGGATGGGGGGAGAGAGAGACTAAAAAGGGGGGAAAGTCCACCATCCATCACAAGCTGGAGGTGGACTAGTGGAAAAGGGAGGGAGGGAGGGAGGAAAGAAAATAGAAAAGGACACAGGCCGAAAAATAAGAAGCAGGTGCATGGTGTGTATGCATGCCCCCGTGCAGGATGTAATAACAACAGGCTAGGATACCCCCCATGATGTACATCTGGGGGGCAGAAGAGATGGAGAGATCTGGTTATTAATTAAGAGAACTACAAGAGGCAAAATGATATAATGTATGCACATAATGTAAATATAATGCATGTATATATGGTGAAAAAGGAGTGCACAGTGAAATATGGAGATGAAATGTACCACTGTGAACAATTTTGTGGATTATCATAAATATCAAATCAGTAAAATTATTGCCAAGACTGAGCAACCACACATTACTGGTCGGTGTATTTATTAGTTGGGTTCTGGGGACAAAGGCTTGTTGCTTCTGTAATGTCAGCTTCGATTTTCCCAATTGTTCCTCTACTCCACCTTCTTGCCTGTTTGCTAGCACTTTTCTGTGGCACACCCACATTTCTCCAAAGTCAGCCATCCTAAAGTCCAGTACCTTCAACTTTGTGTGACTTGACTCTATGGCAGTGTTTATCATGAACCACACTGGTGGTCGCTTGTTCCCAGATAACTACCTACTTCTAAATCTGAGATCCTCTCTCTGTCCCCTTTTGAGAGTACCAGGTATAAGACTGCTCCCTCCTGAGTGGGTTCCAACACTAACTGCCTGAGGCATGCCCTCTGTAGGGCATCAAGAATGACCCTGCTCTTGGATGTGGCTGCAGCAAAGGTGCTCCAGTTAACAAAGTTAACATCTGGTATATTCAGGTCTCCCATCAACAATATTTCCTACTTTTCTGCCATTATAAGGATGCTTTCTATCATTTCCTTGTCCATTTCCTCCCCCTGAGACAGGGGTCTGTATACAAGCACAGTACAGATTATGGTGCCATTTCCTATCTCCAGGGTGACCCATGGTGCCTCCTCTCCTCCCTGTTTACCCTTTAGTTGCATTGCTTTGATCCCTTCCCTTACATAGATAGCTACTCCTCCTCCTCTTATACTCTCCATGTCCCTCCTATAGATTTTGTACCTGGTATGTTGACATCCCAGTCAGGGTTTCCTGTGTACCATGTTCTGTGACTGCCACAATATCCAGGTGTCCCTCTTCCATCCAGACCATTTCTGCAATTCTGTCCCCACTGGTGAGTACCAAGTCCAAAATTGCACCCTCCTGGGTGGGCTCTAGCACTAGTTGCCTAAGGCCTGCCCCTTGCATGGAGTACAGGATGTCCCTGCTCTTGGCTGAGGCAGCACCTGGGATGCTCCAATCAACATCTGGCAGATTGAAATCACCTACCACCAGCACCTCCCCTTTAGCTGCCATCATGTGTATGGATTCTACTAGAACCCTGTCCACCTCCTCTCCCTGTGCTGGAGGTCTGTATATCATGCCCATGTGAATAGCTGTGCCATTGTCCATCTCAAGTGTGACCCACAGTACCTCCACCCCCTGCATTCCCTGTATATCAGTCACTCTAATACCCTCCCTGATGTAAAGAGCCACCCCCTCCATTTTTAGCCCCCTGTCTCTCCTAAACAGAGTATAACCTGGAATTGCTACATCCCAGTCATGGTTTCCAGTATACCACATCTCAGTAAGAGCTACAATGTCCAGGTCAGCCTCCATCATCAAGGCCACCAGGTCTGGGATTTTATTTCCTGAGCTGTGGGCATTAGTATACATGGCCTTCCAGGTTTTGCCATTTCTCCTTTTATCACCCCCTCATTAGCCTTCCTGCCTCCTCCATTTGTCCTTCCTGTTTTAACCCCCTTCCTCCTGTCCTCCGCTGTTCCCTCCTTCATGAGTTTAGTTACCTCTTGTGATATCATAACTTTATGGTCCTACATGTTGACTGCACTATCCTGTGGGGGTGGGCAGTTTGTTTCTCCCTGCCTTATTCCAACCCCCCAGCTAGATTAAATGCTTGCCAATGAAGCATTTAAACTGTTCACTAAGGACAACTGTCCCCTCCCTGGATGGATGTAGGCGTCACCCTTGTGTAGGTCCACATTCCCCCAGGTTGGTCCCCAGTCCTCAATGAAGCAGAAACCGTTTTCTCTGAAAAAGTTCTCCAGCCAAGTGTAGAAGCCCCTGGTGCAGAGGTACCTAGCCTCTCCCTTGCCATGGACAGGTAGCATCTCTGAGAAAGTCACAGAGGTCACTACCTGCCCAAGGCCCCTCCCCAACTCCCTGAACTCCTTCTGCACCCATTCTATCCCTGCCTCATCTCTAGTCAGGTCATTTGTCCCCAGATGGACAATGACATCAAACTCCCCTCTTCTCACTATTGCCATAGTGATTCCCTGGATCCTCTCACCATTCCTCTGGGCTGTGCTTCCCAGTAAATGCTTTACTGTACTTTCGATCCACCTGCCTCACCCTTCCTGAGCCCACAATAGTCCAACTTCTCCTTTTGCTGGTCCACTGTTGGGTAGTAGGTGTAGATTTGGTGACCCATGGGTGGTGGCGGAGATTCCCTGAAACGGAAGCCAACTCAGCCTGGAGGCTTGAAATCACTGCCCTCAGACCAGAAAAGTGCCTGCAGATGGAGCAGCACTGCAGATCCCAGAAAGTCCTTCTGAAGACTGCTGTTCCACATCCATTGCACTGCATCACTCCCAACATGTTCCCTTTCTGCTCAGCTTCTGTCTGCCCTGATTCCTGTTAGGGAACCTCCCTTCTCTTTAGTACCATAACCTTTTTCCCAGTGACTATTTACCAGTAACCCCTACTGTACCATGCAAATAATTTTTTTATGCTACACACACACACACACCACATTCAACAGGGTCAGGGCTATGCACTGATAACTAGCTCCTTCCATGCTGAACCCACTCATAATAACATATACAGACATGAAACCAGCTCTTCCATCTGATGAATGAACGCATTCTTGTAAAACACAATAATAAACATTGTGGTCATAAAAACTAAATTATCTTTCAAATGCTAATTATTAAAACTGTAAATGCTCAGAAATGGCACTGTTTTTCTTGCATATTTTAAAAACTATTTAAGATTGGTTGCTAAAAACCACAAGAGCATATGTCTTGGGCCAAAGTCAATCAAACGTGTGAGTTTCAGGTTTCAAATCCACCTAATTTTTTAGTTATACTGTAGGTGAGCAAAAAAGCAGCTCTTGATGTAAATTTTGTGTCTTTGCCCCTCTGTAGCTTTGCTCCTGGTGAACCAACTGCCACAAAATCTTTAGAATATAAAGCTCTTGGCACCATCTGTCAGCTTTCCACATTTCAAGTGAATCAGTTGATTGGGGACAAATTCATTACGGTGCAACAACTATGGTTTAACTTGAAGTGCTTACTCAACCCTAATATAAAGTGACGACAGCACCTGAATAATTATACTTGTACAGTAACACAAGTGTAGTAGGGTTGAGCAGGGTGTTCAATGTTAAAAAACAGAGCACCACCACTGCCTATGAAAAGGAGCAGACAGTCTACAAAAATAGCTATTAATGAAATGGCTTAATTTTATTCAAAAAACATGCCACAAGTCCACAAATGTGGTTGCTCCTCATGGAGAAGATGACAAGTGAATGCAAAACTCCATCCAATTTCGTCCATTAGAATGTCATCCAGGAGAGCAGCCACAATAAAAACATGCATACTTATGCAAGGGAATTAAAGTGGCAGAGTGCAGTAATTATCATTTAATATTAAAATCAGCAACATCCAAGGTTGTGAACACATAAATACATATAAGGATGTGAAACAATAAATATCAGTAACCTTCTTAAAAGGTATATTCTTCTCAATGGGTACATTACCAAAGAGCACAAATTATTACTTTATGTATAGTGTTATGGCACTACTCATGTGGCAAACCTCCGCAAGACAAAAATGAACTCCTTAACAAACTCCAAACAATGTCTCATAATGGCCTAAGGCACAGCAGATATGAATAGGATATATGAGTAAAACTGGATGGGGGAAGGGGAGAGGATTTTTTTTTTCTGTTGTGGTGGGGTGGAGTGCTGGCATAGGTTGGCATCTTAGAGAATAGGAAAACTACCAAGATTCTGAACTGTTTTGTAGTCATGAAAGTTAGCTCTTAACCAACTGAGCTATGAGAGTTCAGCCAATTAAGGCCCCTGGCATATACTGCACTTGGGAGAGATAGAGGAGGGGTTATTTGAGTCTATAAAAATACTTCCTGGTTGTTCATTGCAACACCAGAAAGGAATGTATGTGTGATTCACATGGGAAAACTCAGGGGTCTTAATTGGCTGAACTCTCATAGCTCAATTGGTTAAGAGCTAAAACATGGATTGCTAAGATCCTAGGTTCAAATCCCAGTGACAATCACACTTTTCCTTTCATTTCTGCAATTGGATTTCTATTATTGTGATTATGAAATACAACCCTATTAACAATAACTAAATGAAATAATTACTGCAATTTGTATTATTTTATTTGCCAAAAAAAGATAAAATATATTGAATTAATTCGTAAAAAGAAAATAAATATTCCCATTTTCACATTATATTGTGGTCATCTTTCCAATAGGTTGAGATAATGCTACATTTAACCAACATTTCTTTCTGAGAAACTAATGGCACTACTGAGGGCAGTCAGTGGTTTCACGTTAGTTATAGTGTGTCATTGGTCACAGGCTGCTGAAGAAGCCTCGGTGTGAATGTTTCAGGAAGCCACAATCACTGATGCAGAGCAGTTTTTTTTTTTAGTTGAGCCCTGGTATACTAGCAATCGAGCAATCACAGAGCAGCAGCTAGACTCACTGCCAGCGACTTGTCAGCTTAATTATGGGGGCAAGCTACCTGTAGTGGGAGCCGAGTGATGTGTTAAGACTTCAGTTTTAGTCACGTTCTGAGGCTTTTTCCTTTTTGTTTAAAAAGAAGTCAAGTAAAGGACAGCAGACCATAGTGGTATGTCACTTTTGAAATCAGGACTGTTGTGTCACTGCCGCCATGTTAGTTGCATGCATTTTGCCTTACATGCAAATTAGTATATGGCAAAGGGTCTGATTCCTGATTGTGTGGGGCTACTTGCAGCCAGGCTGTTGTGCTGAGATAACGGCCTGGCTGAAAGTACCCCTCAAGCCAATCAGGATTTAGCATTCTATAGAACCATTTCACAATGATAAGTATTGCTCTCTGCCACTTTAATTCCCTTGCATAAATATGCATGTTTCTATGGTGGCTGCACTCCATGATGACATTCTAATGGAGGAAAAAAGTCAGAGTTTTAAATTCACCTGCTTTTGTCCCTGTGAGGGGCAATTACATTCATCGGCTAATGGTATCTTTTTTGAATAAAATGAGGCTGTTTCATGGAAAAAGGAAATTGTTTAACCAGGAAAGGCACACTAAGCAGGAACTTGCTTCCAGGTGCGACCTCGGAGCACAAGGAAGTCAAGTGACTTGCTCAGGGTCACACAGTATGCAAGTGGGGGTGGATGGGATTCAAACCCAGGTCTCCAGCTCAGTGCCCCTAACCACTACACTAGGTTGACTCCTTTTGTAACCCATCAGTTCTTTCTCATAGGCAGTGGTGGTGGTGCTCTTTTTTTCCTGCTATGTTGGTTTCATTTTAATAGTAGCACACTGTGCAGTGGGGTGGCTTTCCTTGTTCTTCCTGTTCCATGTCAAACCCACATTTTTGAACCTTAATAACCTTGGTTCTATTTTATGATAATGCACAGAGTGTAGCATGTGCAATCTGGGTGGCAAGTTCTCAAGACGTGGGAAGTTTTGTGACAGAAACTTATCCAGATTTCAAGATGTGAAAATGTCAGAAAGCCATAGGAAGTAGTATAGCGTAGTGTTTAAGGGCACAAAGCTGCAAACCTTGGAAACCTGGGTTTGAATCCCATCAGTCCTCACTTGTATACTATGTGACCCTGAGCAAGTCTCTTAACTGACTCATGCATCCAGGTCGCACCTGGTAACAAGTTTTGGCTTAATGTGCTTTTCCTGGTTAAACAATTTCCCCTTCCCTTCCATACAAAGCCCATTTTATGGCAGTTTTTCTTTTTTTTTTTGCTGTTGTTTTGCTCTCACAGAAAAGACAGTTCAGAATTTTGTTCCAAAACTTTCTGGAAAAAGTGGACTTGTGCCAAGGTCATGTCTTTCCAAGATTTTGTGAAAAAATATTAATTGGTTCTAGAGTTGTAAGTGTTTGAAATCTGACTTCTGAGCATGCTAAGTAGGGACACAACAATTCTTCTTTCATGAGTTGTTTTTAGGTCTTGATTAATTGTGTTTTGGGATACTGAGAACATTTTTTAGCTCTTAATGGCAACATCTTTTTTTTAGTTGGAAAATACATAAAAATTATGTTGTTTTTTTGTTTTGTTTTTTTAAAAAGAACACCTAGACACAGATTCATAAAACCTTGTCTGGGTGCAAACCCAGTTGCTCAGCACAAACTGGGTTTGCCAGATTGGTATTCACAAAGCCAGTTGCCCTGCAAACTGGTTGTCTTTGAGCAAGAATTGTGAGGGACCACAATGCAAATGAGGGAGGAAATGCATATCCTACTTAGTCCAATCCAGGAAGGTTATGCTCCATGCAAAGGCCTTTTTCGAAGGCCCTTGCATGAAGAAACTACCGCCGTCCAAAACCTGGTGGTAATCCACATAACTCTAGTGGTTGGCTGAGGTACTGCACCCCTCGTCCCCTTCCCATGCTCTGATCACCACCCTCAAAGCAATAAATGTATTCCCTGATAGTCTAGGGCCCCTCCCTGATCACCGACTCATATGTAAAATAAAGATTCTGTAGTGTAGTGGTACCTCCTTGTTCTCCGATCTCCATCCTCAAATACATTAAATGTATCCTCTGGTAGTCCAGGGTGCCACACCCTCTCCAGTTGCTGATCCCATATGAATAATCAGTTTCTGTAGTGTAGTGGTCCCCCCTCATCACCAATCGCCATCCCCAAATAAAGTAAACTTTGTCCTTTGTAATTCTAGAGTCCCTTCCCCTATATCCCAATGATCACCGGTCCCATATGAGCAATACTAGCCCCTGGCCATCTAGTGGACTCCCCACCCTTCCACCCTGTCAAGTGTGCCCCAACACCAAGCTTACCCCCATCCCATGTCACTGTTGGTGACCAGCATAGTCCTCCTCTCACCACCACAACTGGTCACAGACTAAGTCCTCCTGGAGCACATACTGTATACAGCATGACTCATTGACTGTGATTGGTCAATCACAGTCAGTTAGCTGCAGTGTATACAGTACATGCTCCAGGAGTTCTCAGTTTGTGTCCAGCTGTGGTGGTGAGAGGAGGGTTGTGCTGGTCACCAACCATGGCTTGGGATTGGGGGTGGGGTGGTGGGGCACACTGGACAGGGTGGAGGGTCCACTATACTGCTATGGAACAGTATTGCTGTTACAGGACCAGTGATCATTGGAGGGGGTGGACATGGGGGAGGGACCCTAGAATTGCAAGGGACAAAGTTTACTTTATTTGGGGACAGTGTTCGGTCATGGGGGGGGACCACTACACTACAGAAACTGATTATTCATATGGGAATAGCGATCAGGGAGGGGGAGTGAACCTGGACTACCACGGGGTACATTTTATTTATTTTGGGATGGTGATCGGTGACCTGGGGTTTGACCACTACACTACAGAAACTGATTTATCATATTGGGTCAGCAATCGGGGAAGGGTGAGAGATCCTGGACTATCAGGGAATACATTTAATTTATTTGGTGACATCAATAAGAGAACAGGGAGAGACAACTACACTATGGAACATTTATTTTTCATATGAGTCAGTGATTGGGGAGGAGGGAAGGGCTCTAGACTACCAGGGAATGACGTTATTGATTTGGTCATGATGATTGGAGGATGGGGGCACTACGCCACTGGGGAATGTGGCTGCATGGGCATGGGATGGTGGGTGGGTCACACTAAGCCAACCAAAGGCTATGCAAATGAGCCCATAATGGGCATGCTAATGGCCAATTGCACCTTGCATGCCTAATGGACTAATTTGATTTACCACTTTCGTGAACAGGAACTTAGCAGTGTGTGCTATTTGTGGCAGGCCATTCTCCTGACTGGCTGTGGGGGCAGCGCTACTGAAGTTCATGCTGCTTTTCCTGGGTTAGCACTGCACCTGCCTGCCCCTATTCATAGTCAGAGAGTGTAGTGTGCTATCCATCTATGAATAGCCTGACTGACCTCCAGCACAACCATGGGGTGCAGTGCAAACTTTTGCATGGCACTTTGCATTTTTTGTGTGAATACTGGCCCTGAACCTATGTGAATGTGACCCATTTAGCTACATTATGGATTTTTTGGGGGGAGAAATGGCCTACAAGTACCTTTTCTGTGTATCCCAAAAATATTTGGTGCCCAGCTTAGTGAGAGGTCCAATTTCAGGGCATGAGCCAAGAATTCTTTGGAATCACATAAAGTGCTGCAATCAAAGAATTTTAAGCTCCCATCTAAAACTGAAGTCTTTCAGACCAGAACCCAATCAGCCTACAGCATTGATCGCATGACAGAATATCTAACAGTAGCTTTGCTTTTTACAGCACTGATCTGCATTTGATTTATTTGAATTTTGCCCAATAAATAAAACAATATTGCTTATGTCTGTGTCCCTTTTGTGTTTTTATGCTGCAGATTTGTGGACTTTGCACAGTGTCTGACACTGGTTTACATAGACCCATTTGTGTCATATTATAAAAAAAAAAATTGGGGTTCAAGGTAGGCTAATTACCAGGCTATTGTGGTTGACTACAAGCACTGTTTACATCTCCTAAGTCAATGTTTCAACATTAGTTTATTGTTGCTCATTGATATTGATTTTATTAGTAAATATATATGTGTGTTTGTGTGTACAGTAGCATACAACATGGTCATACTAAGTATTAAACAATACTGCAGTTCATTAAAATTAAGTTGTAATCCAAGCAGTAGCAGTACTAAAACATTACTTTACTGAACTGCAGCTATGAAGTTTTTTTGTAAAACTAAACTGAGAAAATGACTGCACATGCTCCTTTATACTTCTCCTTCATTCTATTATGCAACACAGTCTGTAAGTTGCAACACCTAATAATATAAAGATTCTTATCAAATACAGTATGTAACAAACTCTGGCCAGAGCAGATGTGGCTGCAGCCGGGCTCACTAAATTCACAGCAGAACACGGCACCATCTGCCATGTCCAAAATGGCTGTGCACATGTGCAAGACATCGTGCATTCGTGTGCTGAAGTTGTGCATGCATGATGACCTGCTTCTGAGCACTGAGGTCAGGTGGCCATCTTGAACACATACTGTAGGACTGTGCCATATTCTGCCGTGAGATCAGACAGGAGAAAAAGTAGTACACCCATGGGGGGTAGGCGATAACATGTGCAAATTGGCAAACAATGGCATAAACAGTAGTGTGCCTGTGGGGGGGGGGATGAGTAGAGTAATTTGGAGTTATGGAAACAACATTCTATAACTCCAAATTCCTGGGTGTTCATCAGAATCCCATTATTAGAGCTAATGTAATATGGCTGTAGGCTCCTCCCACTCCAGCCTTAAAAATTACAAAACTGAATTCATTGCCATTGGTTGAAAGCACAGTGTTCATTATATTTACAACAAAAAAAAAACCAAAAAGTCAATGTTCCACAGCATATTATATGCTAAATAATATGGGAAATATGAAATGATGATTTTGTAAAAGACTTCATTTATTGTGGGATATCTTAAAATTGTCACACTGATTATCCAATCTCCCCCCCCCACACACACACACACACACATGCAACTACCTTAAATAATGTATACAGTGAGAAAAGGCTAAAACAAGTCAATGTGCCACAAAAATTATTTCCTAAATAATTTTGGAACTACAGTATGATGATTTTGTAAAAGAGTTCATTTATAGCAGAATAACTGAAATAAAATTGCCTCTGATCTTCCGATCCTCCACCTGCCCCCCCAACACACACACTCATGCAACTACCTCAAAGAAAGTATACAGTGATTAAGACTTTTTCTTCACAAACTTAAACCAACTCTAAGTTCAAAATAAAATACCACATATAATTTAATAAACATATTTACTGAATAACAGACACACCATAAAGCAAGATTGTGTTTTGATTTGTAATATTGGACATGTCAGTTGGCTATGGCAATCTTAGTTTATTTAGCCTCTAAAATGATTATTTTTATTAGTAAAACAAGTGAGCTGGGGTATGGGACTGGAAGTCCCATTTTTTAAGAGAGGCAAACAACTGCACAGTAGCTGTGTTGAGAGATAGGGATGCACGAATGAAACATATCGGAACAATATTTTGATCATTACCAAAGTCCATTTGTCTGAGACTCTGAAGCCAACAAATGTTTAAAAACACTTCAAATCATATTAAAAGTGAAGTGTATTCAGTTTAGTGGTGGCCCTCTAAGCCACACTTCTAGTCCTATTAAAAGTAAAGTTGAACGATCATACCATTTTGCATGTAATTCTGTGGCAGCCCTCTAAGCCCATGATTGCAATAACTGGAAATCACATTTCTAGACTATTCAGCATAGATTCTAATGATGCCATTTTCATACAATTTCAACAACAACAAAACAATAATAATAATAACAATAAAATTATATACTGGATCAAACATTTTTCACTCATGACATGAAACTTTGATCACATGTTGGATTTCCCATTCACATTATTGATAGGAAAGGCAGAATTAAAAGTTCAGTAACAGATCCTGACCCTGTTCTGATTTGTTTCATATAGCCCAATGTGAATATTTGCAAGTAATCAAAATTGAGCCTGCTAAATAAATCCATGGAGTCATATGAAATATCTCAGCCTGCTCAACTGGCCCCACTGCATGTCTGTGCCCCCACAATATTCATACCTAAGTGATGCAGGACATGAACTAATAATGTTTTGTCCCTATAATTATTTTTGTAAATACTGTGTAGTTTTAGTTTAATTTAGTTTAGTTTATTGTTCTAGGAATTATTACCTTTGAGCCAATGGCTCTTTTACAAAGGTTCCACGTCATCAATGTACAAACAAACAAGACATGTACATAGAATGGTCAGCAAATTATAAAGCTTTCAATAAGCCAGTATAATACAGTACATCACAGGAAAAAAAAAATTGGAGGAATGGTCAAGGTGGGAAGGGTAGGAGGAGATATGGGGAGGGGAGCAGACTTAGAGTAGTTAGAGGTACTCAGATGCCTTTGTCAAGGAAGGAGCAGAGGAGGAGGAGGAGGAGGAAAAACAGTAAAAAAGGAGGAGGAGGATGAAAAACAGTAAAAACAGCCATGAGGGAAGAATCATTAGTCAAGGCAGTCACAGGAGCTAGAGGCTGAGAGGTGAAAGTAAAGCATAGATTTGAAAGCTCCTAGTGACGTGGAGGATGTAATGAGCGAGCTCAGGGCATTGTACCAGCTGGGGGCATGATAGGCAAAAGATCTTTGGCCCTGTGTGGTCCGGCATCTGGGGACCTGGAGAGGCTGGTGTTCCAATCTTCTGCTGGGACAGATGCTGGTATTGGGGCAAAGTAGGTCTTGGATACATGGCGGAGTGCGGCCCAAGATGGATTTTTTTGCCATCAAGCATGTGAGGTACCTTATGCGATTTAAGAGTTGCAACCATCCTGTTTCAGTGTAGAGCTCACATGTATGAGTACGTCTTTGCGCTCCAGTGAGCAGCTGACAAGCCTTGTTTAGGGTGGTTGTGATGTGCCTTAGTGTGGTGGTAGTGGCAGAGCCATAGATAATTAAGCCGTAGTCTATGATTGAGATGACAGAGCTTTGGGTAACAATCTTCAGAGCAGCTTGGGTAAGAAATTGCCAGTTTCAGAACAGGATACCAATGCGCTGGTTCACCATTTTTGCTGTGTTATCAATGTGGGTCACAAAGGTAAGATCTTGATCAAAGGTGATTCCAAGGTATTTAAATGTTGACACTTGTTCAAGGGTATTTCCTGGGTGTGTTTTGATAGTAAGTGGAATTTGTCTTTTTCTGTTTTGTGGACTGGAGAAAAGCATGGATTTTGTTTTTTTGTGATTTAGGACCAGCTTGTGATCTAGGAACCACTTTTCAACATTAGAGAAAGCAAGTTGCAGGCTCTGGATTAAGGGTTTCGGGTCCTTATGAGAGGAGAGAATCACGGCATCATCAGCATAAAGGATTATTTGTTCCGGGCAGGATTTGGAGAGAGAGTTTAGGAAAAGGTTGAAAAGGAGAGGGCCTAGGATTGACCCCTGTGGAACACCTGAGAGGACCGGTTTTGAGTCTGAGAGAACTTCTGAGATTTTTACTGATTGACAGTGTTGGGCCAGGTAACTTTTAACCCAGGCACCTGGTCCTTCTGAGAGCCCAAGACTGTGTAGTTGTGTGATAAGTAAGCCATTGTGAACAGTATCAAACGCCTTTGTTAGGTCAATGAAAACAGCTCTGGTTTGATATCCTTTGTCCAAGGCAGTTTGAATTTCTTCTGAGAATTCCAGTAGGGCGGTCGACGTACGGTGTCCTTTTCTAAATCCATGTTGCTGCAAGCAGAAAATGTTATACTTATGCAGGTAGTCTGAGAGTTGGTCAGCCACAATGTGTTCGAGAGCCTTGGAGAGGGGTAGAAGTATAGATATAGGCCGATAGTTTCCTGGTAGGGACTTGTTGCCACTTTTGAACACTGGTGTGACTATAGCAGACTTCAATTTGCTGGGAAATTGACTAAGGCTGAGGGAAATATTGAAAATTTTGGTGAGTGTGTGCACCACCTCTTCCAGGGTAAGGGACAGAATTTTAAGATCAATGGTATCATTGCTTGTTCTGGATTTAGAGATAGCCTTTTTTATATATTTGTAGACTTCATGTGCCTTAACTATTTTGAAGTGGAAAAGTGGTTGGTCAGGTGAGGCAGTAGGAGATGTTGGTTTTGGCGAGTCCGTGTCAGAGAAGAAGTCCGGCGGGAGGACCCCACTGAGGTCAGTGAAAGTTTTATTTAAGGCCTTTGCCATGACCATTGGGTCTAGAGTAGTGGTTCTATTGACAGTCATTATAGTGGGAGAGGATTTGGACTGCTTACCCGTGATATTTCTTATGTTGTCCCAGAATGATCTCCCGTCACCCCAGGAGTTTGCGAGGGCATTTTTGAAATAGGAGCTCTTCATTAGTAGGATTTGTTTGGTACATTGGTTTCATGCCTGTTTATACTTCTGGATATCCATCAAGGAGCCTGTGGCTCTGGCTATGGCCCAGAGGTGACCCCAAGCTTTGAGTTGGGCCAGCAGTTTGGCCGTGAGCCAGGGATTTGAGGCGCTTTGATTTTACACACTTTTACTGGTGCGTGGTGTCACAGGCAGTGTTGAAAGTTGTGATAAAATAATCTAGTACAGGCCAACATCTAGAGTATTGTATATTGGGACCAGTCTTGCTGTAAAGACAGGTCTTGAGCTTAGTAAGGTTTCCATGTTGTAGCACTCTGCTTGAGATGGTTTTTGGAGGTGGCTTTTGGAATTTATTTGTCCAGGTACAGATCACAGGGGAGTGGTCACTGAGAGAGTCCAGGAGAACAACTGTGTTTTTTATGTGGGCTGGGTGGCTATGAGGATCCAGTCAATGAGTGCAAGTTCCAGTTTTGTAGTTTTTCTAGTGGGGAGCTCACCGTCTCGTTAGGTTGAGCTGGGATAGCATCCTTGAGGACCCAACGTCTGATGCAAGCCAATTTATATTAAAGTCACCAAGGAGAAGGAGCTTGGTGTCAGGTGGTTGCGATCTTACAAAGTCAAGAACAGTTTGGAGGCCGGTTCATGGATCTTTAGGAGGGATATAGACAGCGGCCATAGTAAGCACTTTATTTTGGGCACCAAGTAGTAGCTTGACAGGGAGAAATTGCACAGAGGAGCTAGTGGTGGAAAAGCAGACAGGGTGGCTAGAGAGGTTGTCCTTAATGTAAATAGCACAACCCCCTTCCCTTTTATTAGTCCTGTCCAGTCTGAAAATATTGTAGCCTTGTAGTGAGATGGCATGGTCCGGAGTGCTTGGTGTCAGCCAGGTTTCAACAATGGCTAGTATGCTGGGATTGTGTTGACTGGCAAAGACTTGAAGGGATGCCAGTTTTGGAAGGAGGTTACAGATATTTAAGGTGGCGATGATGAGACCCCCCTCCATTTTTGCTAGATTTGTTACTCTGGTAGAAACAGGGCCAGGGTTTGGATGGACACTTCCTGACATCAGAAGGAGAAGGAGCAGGAGTTTAAGGGACATCTGCCGCAGCTCATAGTATAACATGCAACGCCTCTGTTTCTTGTTAGTTTGAGTACAGTGTAGTCATTTAGGGTCCCAGCGTAGGGTAATGGCTAGGATCAGGTGTTGATTTGTCAACTTTCCAGTGGCATGAGCTGTCACTTACACCCAGTCCTTTGTAGAAGGGTGCCACAAATAGGGCTCAATTTTCAAAGAGCCCTTAGCGCACCACAAGTTGTGTTGCTTTAGGGCTGTGGCAAACTCCAGGTGTGTCAGGGACCCTGTGCCCAATTTTATAAAAGGGAGTGTCCCTGCACCAAATACCCAGGATTTGCTGCAGCTGCAGACTAGCACCAAACATTTGGCACACCTGCAGGAATTGGCCAAGGGATCTGGCCTCCCTGCCTGGTGCAAGACTAGAGAAGCCAGGATGGTTGGGGTCTGGTGAATCTCCATGCCAGGAGGGGGCCAGAGCAGAAAGGACATGGGGTTGCCATAGGAGGTGTTGGAGAGACAGTGGGCATGGCAGATTGTGATGTGGCACCCAGTGGCAGTGCAGTTTGGTGAGTCATACTGCCCATGGGATGGGAATGCTTTGGGGGCAGAGGTCCCTGTGACAGACAGTAACATGACCTCAGGTGGGCACAGCCCTGGCACTGCCCTATAGGTAGTCACCTTGCATAAGCTTCTAGGTGGGAAGCAGCTTGCTACAACTTGGGAGGGTGGGAATCAGAGGACTGCGGTGGTGCCCAGAGAACATTACCCTGCCAATAGCATTCCTCAACCTGCAGTTCCAGCTTACCACCTACAGGGTTATGTGAGGTATCTACCTTTGGGGCAGCTGCCAGGGCTGTGCTCACCTGGGGCAATTTCACTGTCTCTCCCTGGATCCCCCCAAGTGGTTACATTCAATGGTCAGTATGTCTCAACAAACGGCACCCCTACTGGGTGCTGTATCACAACCTGCCATGCCCACTGTCCATCCGATGCCTGCCTCCTATGGCAACCCCCCTGCCCCTTCTGCCCCTGGTCCCTACTTTCAGGTCTTCTCAATAACCGCAGTGTGTACCTGTGGTGAAAGCCCAATAGGCCACCTCCTGGCTGGTATAAGTGGAGCCCCTTGCTACATCCACAGCTTGGCTTCCAGAAGTGCAGAAAAGGGATGTCACAGCCCACTTTGGTACAAGACCCCTTGCGACCTGGGGTACCCCAATTTCAGTATCAAGGTTGGCACAGTGCCAGTTTGGCACAATGGCTCCCTGTTTTGAGACAGACAGCATTCAAAAATCAGGACTGCCACATCTTTTGATGCTTGGTGCCACTTGCATGAATTATGTTTGATGCAGGCACCTTGCGTCATACTCGGGTTTTGAAAATTGAGCCCTTAATCTCAATACATGTTGAGGCACTCCAGATACAACTATCAATGGTTCCCATCATGGTCTCAGAAGGCCACCCCAAAATTTTGATCAAAATGCCTTTCATATTGAAACTCAGCCATTCATATGTGTTTGCCAATGAATCAGAAATTACCCAATTGAATATAAACATTGAGTCATGCAAAATATGTGAATGTGTCTACATAAACAAATACATTGTAAATGTTTTGTTAAGGGACACTATAATTTCTAGGAGAAACAAACTAAGATTAATATTCTTACAATTTGATAATTCCCCATAAGTGACCCAGATCAAATGTAAAGCAGAATATTATGAAGTTGGGAGTGTGAAACATGGTTGGTTCTGTTCAGATTCTTCCAAAACCTTTAACTTATTAAAATGAAAGTGATACACATTTTGTCTTGGCTATTAATATTCTTCCCCAGCATGTCTCTGCCAAAAGAGGAGACATGGGTAGGGAATTAACACCACAGTGTCGCTGAGGGTTTGGAAATAACTCTCCAGAGAGGCCAGTAGAGGAGAAATGATTTAAAAAAGGAGGAAATCAGACATACCACATAACTCCCTACTACTGTATGTTCACTTTCATTAACAAATTGATCCTGTCTTATTTCTCTTTGTTGTAAATTATGTTATATCTTGTTATATTTAGATATATGTTCCATTCTCTCACACACACACACAAACACACACCATGCTCTCTCTCTCTCAGTCACTCTGTCCCTCTCTATATCTCTATGTCTCCTTCAATCTGACTCTAAAACTCAGTCTCTCTCTATACATATATTTCTTTCTATTTATATATTCATAAGTAATTCTATTGTTTAATGTTTGAATTTTTTTCTTGTTGCAGTAGCCTTCATTTATTGTTGTTAACCTGAAGTGACTAAATTAATTTGGTAATGCTGCTTTGTACTGTGTCATCTCATCCACAGTCCTCACTTTTTAGTTGAGATTGAGCATTCCCAATGATTTTCCTATTTTAATACAGAACAGGTTTTTAGTAGTGTGAGTGGGTGAGAATGATAAATCTGGAAGTCAAACATTTAAACAATAATGTTTTAGATTCAACTGATCATTGCAACATGATGATATTTTGCAGGGTCTGTAAAACTGTAATTAGCATAAATTACATATTTATTTAAAAAAAATAAACATCTGGGCATACTAGATTAGTGTTTTACATAAATAGTTTGCGTGAGATGGATTTTTGACAAATGTACTGTTCAACACATACTTGCAGAGCAGCACCACCCCTCAGCCTATAAGTACTGTAGGACAGTAGTCAAATGACAGAGACAGCCCTTTGCAAATGTATTATCTGTTCCATCATTCCTGTTCCCATAATAAAATAGAAGTTCTACTTTCATTATTCTGCTATATCAGCCTTTCTTGTTTGCTCCCTCCTAGCTGGTACTGCACCAGTCCCTCAACAAATATAAGTAATGCATCAGACTTGATAAGTTATGTCATCATTCTTCATGTTCCATTTGGCCTGGTCCCAGACTAACTACAGATTCATGGAATACACCTTCACTGGATCTACAGTATCAGCATCTGCCTGCATTACTGTAATATATTCCATGCCCTGGACAAGTAAACTACAGTAGTTAAATAATACTTCTGTCTAACCAGCTGTGTTACCATCACTTGCGTTGACCCAATGCAAGTAAAAGTATTACCCACCAAATTCTGATTGTCTAAATCCTGTCATACTCCCCTCCCTTGTCCTGTGATGAATCTTTCTATTTTATTTACTTATGTTGTTATAGAATGAAAATACCATGATAAAATGTTATTAACTGATAAAATCTAATATGAGATTAAATATTTGAAATAAATTGCAAAGTGTAGTAAAGCTGGCTCCTCAGAAAGAATATGATGTAATACATGGCATTTCGATTGCTGCACATCTATGTTTGGAAGTAGAGGAATGGATTGGCGATTTCTTTCATTGTGAAACATTCTCTCCATAAATCCTGTCATGGCTTTTGTGTACCTTCTGTGCTGCTCTTGTGCTAGTGTTCTCTGCAGTGACAGTTCAGTGTAATTAATTCTGGATTGTTCCTGAAAAATACATTTTTAGTCTCAGTGAGCTTACCCGGTAAACAAAAGTCAAACAAATAAAATACATAAATACATGGACAAAAGGCTATCTGTCTAGAGGCACAGGAACTAAAATTCTATGCACACATCTTAAATAAAAGTCTTGTGACTCTATACCATCTAACCATGCCCATTTCGTTGAATAAACATGAATGTTGTCCACACAGTGCAATAAAGCAAGCATGTGAAAAAGGACACTTGCTTACTATTTGAGTCCATCATACAGTCTCTTCATCTTCACGGCTCAGTTGTCTAACTCAAGGTGCTGAATAAGAAGCCAAAAAGTTCCAACTTGATTAGATGTTATGAATAATCTTTCATTCTTTACAGCAGAGTTACAGATATGGGATTTTGGTGCATTTGTTAATTTCATCCAGTGGTAGCCCCATTGCTAAGGATCCTTCCAATCATACCAAGGAGAAGAAACATGACCATGCATGTATGCATGTGTCACGTGACCACTGATATTTCTGCGTAATCACACCTTCCTCAGAGAGTTCACTGCTTCAAATAAACTAATGATTCTAACATATGCATGGATATAGTTGTCATGTGGTGTACAAATTCACTTCTGCAGAAACTTGTTTTTTAATCAATTCACATTTATTTTTTCATTTTTCATTACACATGGTGGTATTAGTTATGTTATATTTTGCACCTAGTTGATTGACAAATGTGATAAAGGATGTGTATTTGCAAAAAAAGGGCATATACAAACATACAAAGAAGCCATTAGAGTAGGACTAATGGTCTATTGCATCTGCTCACGATACAGCTCACAGTCACTGCTGCTTCCCCCTCCCCTTTTCCTTCCCTCGCTTCAAGGTGTCCTCCTGTGATTTCGCCTACTGGTCTCTTCTCAGCCGATCTGGACCTTGCCCATGTACCTGTGCCATCCATTCTTGAAGCTTCCCACTGATGCCATTGAAATCAGTTCCTCTGGCAGTGCATTCCAAGGTGCCACTACCCTTTCAGTGAAGTAGTGTTTCCTCAGTTCTCTTCTGTACTTTCCCCCTACCAGCTTCAGGCTGTTAACCCTCGTGGTCCCTTCCCTTTAATTTGAAAAAAAAACACAGTGTTCACGCTGTTGATCCCCTTCAAGTATTTTAAGGTCTCAATCATATCCCTTATGTCCCTTCTGTCCTCCAGGGAGTACAAGTTCAGCTGTCTAAGTCTCTCCTCATAGGACTTTTCCACAATTCTGTGGATCATCTTAGATGTCCTCCTTTGAACTCTCTCCAGGAGCATGACGTCCCTCTTTAAGTAAGGATGCCAGAACTGCACACAATACTTCAGTTGTAGTCTAGCCAGGGAATTGTACAGTGGTAAGATAACTTCCTTCTTCCTTGAAGTGATCCCCCTAGCAATCCCCCCCCCTGCACTCTGTTTGCCATTGCCACAACTCTCCTGCACTGTTCTGAGTGATTCATTTTGGCATCAATCACACAACCCAGATCTTTTTCCTCCTTCAAGACTGTTAGCTTTCCCCCCAAATGGTAGTTGTACCCTGGATTCTGAGCCCCTAAATGCAGTATACTACACTTTTTAGCATTAAACCCCAGAAGCCACGTGTGTGACCACTATTCCAGTCTTTCCAGGTTTTCCTAGAGTGTCGCTGTCCACCACTGCTCCTATTTAGTAGCCATAAGTGAACAAGCTCATTTTGCTCGTAAGTCCCTCCCCAATGTCTGCTATGAATGTATTAAATAAGAGTGGACCCAAGGCAGATCCTTGCAGGGCCCCACTAATGACCCTTCTGGGTGTCGAAAGTTCCCCCCAACCACCCGCTGCTGTCTGTTACTTAGCTAGTTACCAATCCACTTTACGAGCTTAACCCCACCCTAAGGTCCTCAGCTTGCCTAGTAGTCTCCCATGCAGCACCTAGTCAAATGCCTTGCTGAAATACAGATATAGGACATCAACCAGCCACCCACTACCCAGAGAGCTTGTCATCCAGTCAAAAGATTTGACTAGGTTGGTCTTACAAGATCTCCCCTGGAAGAATACATGTTGCCAGATATCATGAAGGCTATTTAACTCCCAGAACTCCAGCAGCCTTTCCTTCAGGATAGTCTCCAAGAGTTTTCTTACCACTGACATCAGGATGACTGGTCCATAATTTCCCAGCTCGTCCTGAGGTCTGCTCTTATGGAAGGGCACAATTTGTGCCATTCTCCAGTCCAGATGTACACATCCTGATTTGAGGGATGAGTTAAGGAATTCCATCAGTGGTGCTGCCAGAACACCTGCCAGTTCTCTCAGGACTCTGCAGTGGATTCCGTCTGGTTTGGGGCCTTGTCGGTTCTCAAGGACCTAAGGTCCTCCCACACTCTCCTCACTTGGAACTTATCATCTGTTAATGTCCCCCATCCCCAAACCCTGCCTTAACTCCCCCCTGTTGAATTGTCCCATCCATTTCCATTGTAAAGACTGAGCAGAAGTACTTGTTTAGTGCCTCAGCATGTTCAATTACCTCCTCTGCCAACCCACCTTCCTTTTTTAACTGGTTGATCTGCCCCCAACTCTTCCTCCTCACCCTGATGTATCTAAAAAAATATTTTTCCCTCCCTGATCCCCTGTGGCAACCTTAACTGTTTGGATGCCTTGGCTGCTTTTATCACCCTGCTCACCTCCCTTGATATCCTATGATATTCCTCCCTGTCATCCTTCCCATGGGTACTCTTGTACTTTTGTAAGGCTAACCTTTCCTCCCTTACCCTCTCTTGCAGCTCCCTGGTTCACCAGCTGGGTTTTCTTGACCTTGCTTTGTTACAGTGGGTTTTTGTGCAGGTTTTAGTGGCCTCCAACAGGCCCAACTTCAATATTGTCCATGTACATTCTGTGTCCATGTCCGGACTGATTTTTTCCAAGTGCTCTTCTAGAATGGCAGCCATCCTCCTGAAATCTGCACCCCTAAAGCCACTACCTTCATATTTGTCTGATTTCTCTCCCTCCTCACATCTAGAAAGAACCATATTGTGAAGTGGTCACTCCCCACCAGCTGATCATCCACTACCACATCTTTTATCTGGTCTCCATCTGCCAGAACCAAGTCCAAGATGCTTCCCTCTAAGGTCGGCCCTACCACTAGTTAAGACAGGAACATTGTTCCTTAGCAGATGATGCCATAGTGTACCAGTCCACCCTCAGCATGTTGACATCCCCCACAGTCACCATCACCACAATCCTACCCCTACACCTGCCAGAGTGGGCTTTTAGGTTATCCATCAGTTCCCTATTGAGTTCCTCTGACTATGTTGGTGGCCTATAGACTACCCCCAGGATGACACCCCTGCCCTTAGTATCATGTAAGGTGACCCATAACACCTCCACATTTCTGTCCATGCCCTACTTGCTGCTGCATTCTATCCCTTCCCATACAAATAGCGACACCCCTCCACCCCTGCCCATTTTCTTGTCCCTCCTGTATGTCTTGTACCCAGGGAGTGTGAAGTCCCACTCATGGTACTGTGTGGCCCATGTTTCATTGATAGCAGCCACATCCACCCCCCCCAGCCCTCAGTGCCTGTAACCTGGGCAACTTGTTTCCCAGGCTCTTCCCATTTGTGAAGACTACCTTCCAACCCATCACCCTATCTGTCTTGGCCATCCTTATCCCCTTACTTTCACCTCACTGTGAATTTAGCTCCTCCCCCAGATTTCTTATTGAGGGGAGAGGCATTGGCCCTCCCAAACTATGTGTTTCTGCAGTCTCCACAACTCTAAACCCCACGGCTAGTTTAAATCATACTTATTAACAATAAACTCCTCCAGCTTCTTTCTCAAAACACCTGTTCCCTCCTTACTCAGATGCAGTCTGTCCTTGACAAATTGATCCTTGCTATCCCATGTAGCCCCGCAACCTCCACCAGCCCAAACCCATAGCTAGACACCATTCTCCCAATCATTGGTTAACATCCCCTATCCTCAACTTTCTGCCCATGCTTGCCCTTGGCACTGACAGGACTTTGGAAAATGCAACTGTTCCTCTCAGTTTGACATATTCTGGCCAATTCCTTAAATCTTGCTTGTACCTCCTGCCCACTGTTTCTGTCTTGATTGTTTGTGTCGAGGTGCAACAATATGTAGGGGGGTTTTATCCTTGCTTCCTCACTACAGAGTGCACTAAGTGCTTGACTCTGTGCGTTGTCATGCCTGCCATGCACACAACCTGGATAAGGCTGCTTCTCCCTTCCCCTTCCCTGCACAGTTGGATACCTTTGATTATGGAGTCCCCCAATATGATAACCTTGCTGTCTTCTTTCTGGCTGCTATCTATGGTTCCCCCCCACTCTGCTCCCTGTCATGTTCAACCATCCCCCTTCCCCAGGCCTTATTCCCCCCACTCATCAGTTTTCTTCTGCCTTTCTCTCCCACATAAGACAACAACCATCCTCTTTGCGGGATGCTTTACATCTCACCCTTACTGCCAACTTCAATACTACCTTCAAGTGAACAACTTTTTCTTTTCCCAACTTGCCGTCTCCCACCCCTTTGCTATCACCCCCCCTTCCCCCACGACTTACACATCCTCTTCACCCGCATTCCTCACCTTCCCTCTTTTGACCTCCTCACCCAGATAACCCCCACCATTTCCCCCTCTCAGGACCCCTAATATACCTTTCTTAGCCCCTCCTTTAAAATCCCTCACCATTTCCCCTTCCCCAGTTCTTCCTTATTCCACTCTCCAACACCCCCTTCCCCACACTGTTCCTATCCTCAATGGCTCCTCTCCCTTCTTGATTGCTCATGACTTTCAGATTTTGTAAAGGTGAATATCTATTCATTAAGATAACCTCACCTCTGATGACAGACTCATTTCCTATGGTCCTCCTGCAATTACCAATTCTTGTTGCTCCCTTTATACTATCCCCCCCATCCTACCCACCACCCATCCACTGTTCCTCCAGCAGCCTAATCTGATTCCCACCTTGTAGTTTCCTCTGCATACCTCTCATTTGTCCAATCATCCCCACTCCACCTACTGGTAGCCCCAATGCCATTTCCCCCTACCTTACCTCTCCCCATGCCTTGTTTCTCCAGCTCCTTCTTCAGTTGAATTTCTGTTTCCAGGTGTGTCAGTCTCATACATTTTGGGCAACCCCTCATTCTCCACAGCACGTCCATGTAAACTGCTGCTCTGCATCCATTAAACCCTACTATTGTACTTGGTCCCACTCTCTCCCCCATGCCCCCTCCCCTGCCCCTCCACCCTCCTTTTCTGCCCAGAGCCTCCTGCCCCCCACCCTCCCCTTCTGTACTGATACCCTCTCCCCTTGCTGATACTTCTTCTATGAGCCTCAACTCCATCCACCCATGCCTCTTCTGATATATCTAAACAAGTTCAAAACAAGCTTTCACCCCCACAATGTTTGAATGCTGTTCCCCGCTAACAAGAAGTTGCCTTTCACCCACACAATGTTTGAATGCTGTCTCCCACTAACTAAAAGTTTCCTTTGCAACTTGCCCACTTGCACAGTAGCACTCAGGACAGTATCACATGGTAACAGACTAGATAGTAAAATTTTCTGTATGGGTTAGAGACTAGCTAGCACAATGATCCTCCCCGATAGGAAAGCAATGTATCCAGGCAATATAATAATCAAAGCATTCACCCCCAAGAATATTTGAAGTGTCACCCCCTACTAACTGAAATCTTAACAACTTACCCCACCCTCATGAGCATACAAAAATTAATTTACTCAGGATGGGAGTACCTCACACAAAGATTAAACTTTCATGAATAAAATACAGACTAGATCAGAGAATTTGTCCAATGGTGAAGCACAATGCTCCACCTCCTCCCTTTGGCTGCCTAATCACTAGAGTTCTCCTGAGCTAAGCTTGCAAAGATCACTTGCTGAAGGCATTTACTAGGATGTGGAGGCAGAGGCAGATGGGTCAGTAAAAGTTCTGTCCAGCTGGCAGTTTAAGTCTTAACTGATAAAGGGGACGATGGGGTCCCAGAAGTAATGAAGGCAGCTTGTTACCCCCAGTGCTCTTCTTTTTCATCTCAGCAGCAAGCGCTGATTGCACTGTTAAGCAGACTGCAGCTTTTTTCATAAAATCAAATGTTGGTGCCAGGAATGAGACAGCCCTGACTGGCCAAGGGAGCAACACAAACCAGGTTCAGCCCACTGGCTTCCAACTTCAGGTTTCAGCCATTTGCGGCTATTTCAGATTCTCTCCGGCTGGCAGTCTAAGTCTTGACTGATGGTCAGGGACAGTCCTGCATCCTTTTTTTTTTGATTGGTCAATTAGTCACCAGACCTGTGCGGTAATTGAGCAGTAAGTGCATGGGTCTATAAACTCATTGCACAGACCTAACAATCATTGTGGCACTCTGAGCCATTTCTCAATGTTCATTACAGAGGCAGGAAACTGTAGACTTGTTAGATTGACCTCAGTGGTAGGGAAAATTATGGAACCACTTCTGAAAGAAAGAATTGTTGAGTACCTAGAGGTCAGTGGGGCACATGATCTAAGGCAGTATGAATTCACAGCAGAGAGGTCACATGTCAGATGAATCTAATAGATTTATTTGACTGGGTGACAAAAGTAGTAGACCAGGGAGGGGTTGTGGATGTGGTCTACCTAGACTTTAGCAAGGCATTTGACACAGTCAGACACAAAGGTTTAATAAACAAGTTAGTCAGCCTGGGAGTGGGTCCCAGGGTAGTAACCTGGGTAAAAAATTGGCTAAAAAACAGGACACAGAGGGTGATAGTAAACATAGTCCACTCTGAGGAAAGGGGCATTACTAGTGGGGTACTGTAAGGTTCAGTACTGGACCAATCCTCTTTAATGTCTTTATAGGTGATATTGCAGAGGGGCTGGAAGGAAAAATATGCAGCTTTGCAGATGACACAAAGCTCTGCAAAAGGTTTGGTACACAAGGGCATTGGAAAGGATGAGAAGGGACTTGGTGAGTTTGAAGGAATGGTCAACAGTATGGCAGCTTAGATTCAGTGCAAAGAAGTGCAAAGTAATGCACCTGGGAAACAAAAACCCAGGGGAAGAGTACACAATGGAGGGGTACTAACAACAACAAAAATGGAATGGGACCTGGGGGTAGTCATATCAGATGACCTAAAGGAAGGCAGGCAATGTAAAAAGGCAATAAGGAGGACTGTGGGGATACTGGGATGCATACGGAGAGGCATCACCAGTAGAAAACAAGAAGTTGCTATCCCTAGGTTCAGACAGTTGGTGAGACCCCATCTGGAGTACTGCATGCAGTTCTGGAAACGTCATCTCCGCAAGGACATAGACAGGATGGAAGTAGTCCAGAGGAGGGCAACTGAAATGGTGCAGAGTCTGCACCAAAAGCCATATGAAGAGAGACTAAAGGAGATTAATATGTATGCCCTAGAGGAAAGGAGGGAGGGGGGCATGATAGAAACATTCAAGTACCTCAAGGGAGTCAATAAAGTCCAAGAGGGTAGCATGTTTCAGAAAAATAGATGTACAAGAATAAGGGGGCATAATTTAAAGATTGAAGGGGGACACCTCAGGGACAATGTGAGGAAGTATTTTTTTCACAGACAGGGTGGTGGATGCATGGAACAGCCTTCCAGAGGAGGTAGTGGGGTCAAAACACTGGGGGAATTCAAGAATGCATGGGACAGACATAAGGCAATTCTAGTGGGTGGTAGGGGGAAGTAGGCAGTTGGTTAACTAGGATCTGCAGCTTATCCAAAAGGTAGGGAATTGGGCAGACTGGGTGGGCCAAGCAGTCCTTATCTGCTATCAAAGTCTATGTTTCTATGTAAGTTATCTCCAGGGTGATAAAAGCCTTAGGTAGGCATGTCAGAGTTCTGTCTTCAGAAGGACTCTAATTATTTCAGTATGACAGCTTTTAACTGAAGCATGGTGTTGCTGGAGATGGGCTGATTGCAGGATAGCACAACCCCTGGAGTGAGGAGGAGTAGCATAGTGCACCTTATTTTGGCATGCAACTTCCCAGTTATGTACATCAAGTACTGGCCGAAAGCACCACAATGTGCCATCTAACAAGAACACATTGGCATGTAGAAACACCCATTTGATTAATTGGTCACCATGAAGACTGTGTGCTGTGTCATGAGATGGGCTCTACATGAATGCACCAGATGGTAATGTAATGAATAAAATTTTAAAACTCTTTAAAATCTTTGGAAAAACCTTTTTATAATCACAGTAATACACTCCAGGCCATGCAGTTACCATGTAATTACCACACACCATCCTCTCTTGAAAGAATCTGGCTAACACTTCTTGCCTGTAATCTGGGGGAAGGGTGGCATGTGGTAATTACACAGTAACCACATACCCTGTCATGTATTTTTGCTTATTAAACAAAATTTAACTTTTTGGCTGCCTCTTCCGCACATGGATTTAGACAATTGATCCAGGAAGATGAAGAGACTGTATGATGGACTCAAATAATTAACAGGTGTCATTTTGTTTACATGCTTGCTTTATTGCACTATTGTGAGGATATTCATATTTATGAAAGTAATCTGTCATGATACTGTAAGATGGTTTAGAGTCTCCAGCCTTTTATTTAAGATGTGGGCATAGAATTGTGGTTCCTGTACCTCTAGGCAGGTAGCCTTCCACCCATGATTTTATACCCTACTATGTGCACCTTAACTTAAACTCCCCATGGGACATCAGTAAGTTTGCAATGAACACTAACACCTTTGGTTTTATTACTTTCCAAAAATAAATACATAGTATTAAAGGAGCTGAGATAACCATAACAAGTTGATATTGATCAATATCATATCCCAAAATGACATTATTGCATCAATATATGCATTATAAGCTTTAATATTGAATAAAACTAGATGGATTTGAAGCTTTAATATAGAGTAAAACTAGTATTATAGATTTGTTAGCCTGGTTTATGTTAAAATCATCAGTAAATACTTTTTTTTTAATATAACCTCCTTCCATAGGGTTTCATTGTGTACTGCCTTTTCAAAATGATTATCTAGAAGAACATTGTTTAATTTACAGCTAATTGAAGTGCAGTGTTAATGTCTGACAAGAATCCTCAGTGCTATCATGTTTAGTGTTTCTCTAAGCAGTGCTGTGAAACTGTTGCAGCCACACGTCATTGGGGGTGTTATTTACAAAAAGTGTTGCCTTGGCAACTGTTCACTTTTTTATGGCACAAACCCTGTAAGTGACTCATCTTCAGCCTGAGCTGTCATCTTACCTTTTGAGGCTAGATTGTTTGTGCTGCTTCATTTATTTTTGCATTAGGATAGATTACTTCCCCCATTAGGTATACACTGTACAAGTTTCTTATTTTGCTTCATTGTATAAAGTAACTTAATTGGAAAATAAATACCTTAAGAGAGGTAGTAAGTAGAGTGTGGGGTAGGATTCCATAGTTTGCAGTACTTTATGCTGCACGATATGAGATGAGACACTAAACAAAAGCATATGGATTAGTGGTCACCCTTCTTTTTGGAGGTTCTTTACTGTATTTTTTAAATGTATACCGATGAAGAGAGAACAGAAAAGAACATGTCTGTACGTGGAGTATTTTTTTCCGGTAAACACTGTGAGTAGAATACAGATGAGACAGGAAATCAGATGCTGATAATGTGGGTCATGGTTTCAGAGAAACAACTGATTTCTAAAATGAGCATGGTAGTTCTGAGTTTCTTGCTTCAGTTTAGAAGAAGAGAAAGAAATACAAGAACAGGGGTAAAAGAGTGTGGAGTGTGAGACAGGAGAGTGTGATTTAAAACACTTTAGGCTGTGAGTGATCATGCTGGTATGGGGGAAGATCTGAAGTCAACTGCAAGCCCCATGGATCAGCAGTTGGCATTCTCCATTCATTTTTTTTATTTTATGCCAAGTTGTGAGTTTCTTGTTTCTGTTTAGAAGTATCATAGGCAGTGCTGCACTTTTCGTAAGTTAGTAATACACATTTACACAGGAACCAATAAGGCAATAAATATGCAGTAACTATCATATCAAAATCATCCCATGGATTAATAATTGTCATGAGTATATGACAAGTGAGCAGCTGTTTAAAGCTGTCACATAGAGATAGTCAGCATGCACTACAGAAAGGTGTTCATTAGCATAGGAAAAAAATATTGCAACACTTAATTTATATGTTGCTGTCAGATGAACTAAACACACAAAATTGGAAGGCAAAAACAATGCCCTATTCATGGTTCTGAAGACAGTACATCAGACTGTTGAAACTATCAGAAGAGAGAAAAGGTGACTGTGTAGCAGATGCATTAGGCAGAAAACACAGGCAGCTGCAATAAATGATCAACCCTGTAAATGGCACCAAACACTACCTGTGCACCCATTCATAAAACCACAATTGATGTCATCTTAACACAGTGCTCTCCTACAACCATATGACAATAATTCCATTTGAGAAGTGTTAAAAATGAAGAAACACAACCTGACTTAGGTGAGCCATACTTTTTTATGGGAATGAAAGCAACTCTACTTTGTGTAACTGATTTGTGAAATAGACACTAATACACCAAAACCAGTTATTTGATGATGATCTCTAATGAATATTATTGGGGTCAGATGACAATGAGCTCAATACCTAAACATTTGCTCCATTGATATAACCAGCAGGATCCAAGTTCATGAGGGTTTCTGAGCTATATGATTGAACTGGGGCTTTGAGAGAGTGCTGTTTTGGAGTAAAAAGAGGCCTGTTCTGTAGCAAGGAATGCTGTGATTGTTAGACATCCCTCACTGAGAGTGTAGGCATTGAAAGGGCCATTACAGTGACAGTAGCCAACTGTCTGTCCCCCCCAATGGACTAATTTATTAAAATGGGGAAGCAGAGTGGAGTCTGAGACATAAAAGCTAAGTATTCATTTTCCAGACATTTGAAGCTGGCGTTAATTACTTGGGACTGCACCTATAAGAACTGAACAGCTTTACACTTTTGGAGTAATTTATCTTTGTCATTTTACGTTATTCATATGACGGACCTGTGTGAGGTGATTGGAGCATGTCAAGTCTGTGAATGTGTGAGTGAGTGGGTCATGATTGAATTGAGTGGGATGTAATTGAACTTACTGTGTAAGTGGATGGGAGTGGGAGTTGTGGTTTTCTGTGTTCTAGGTTGAAATGGGTGGCTGGTGTGAAACTTTAGTAGACAGATGTGTGTTGTGTTGCCAGTGGTAGCTGCCCTATTTCCTATTCCATAGAACAGTTGTGTCGACTCCACTGACAATACATAGCAAAGCTTAGTATTCAGAGTTCAATGATATTTCCAAGGGTCCATCTTGCCTCAACACTTGGAGCTCAATATTTACAATAAGGGGTTGTACAATTTCTATTTGTGGCAAGAAATGATGTGTATTTCCTGTGCAGCGAATATTTATCTCTGGCTTCAGAAAGTTCTTTTACAGCCAGAAGTACTGTTGCAATGCCAATGTATTGACTTTATAAAAAAGAAAGGGAATTCATTGCCAAAAAACTATTAATGCACCATTTAGCATTCAACATAACACAACAAAAGTAGGAAAATGAAGTATTAGGGTTTCCAATCTTATCTTCCCACCCCCCAAGCAGCAAAAGGACAAGACCAACAAGCAACCACAGACAACCATCATCAGGTAAGACAAACAACATACAGCTGTTTCCAGAAGACACAAATGCAGCACTACCTTAATGGATTTGAAGTGAGTGTGAATGGCTTACACTGTGCATGTGTATGTGTAGCTGCAGACAGAAGCAGTGTCATAATTTGGGAAGCATGGATTTGTACATGGTGCTGAAGAATTGGGTGTGTATGTCTTACAGTGTGCATATGTTCCTGTGGCTGCAGAAGTACTTGACCAACAGGGGCCTTAGCTTCTGCAAACAGAAATACAGTAGTGTTGTGAGTTGGGTGTAATGGGTTTGTATCTGAGGCTATTTATTGTTAAACCCATAACTTTGCATGTTAATAGAATTGTAAGACAGTTTGCATGCGTGATCTGAGGGGGGCAGTTTTCATTCCAGTTGGATGTGTGGATTCCAAGATCTGGATAGTGATCTTTTAGGAAAAATCAGGAGTTTTTCCTTTTTTTTTGTCATCACCTACAGCCTAAATGGTTCAGAATTTTGTTCAAAAATGTTCAGGGTAGAAAGAGCACCCCCCAGAATGGTGTCTTTCATTGGTTTGCAGTAAAAATATTAATCAGTTCTGGTGTTAAAAGGATTTGCAATTTTGGTTCTGAGCATGCTCAGTAGGGTCTTTTGGATAGATTGTTGATACAGAAGAAGAATCTGGCCATACAAAAGAACATTTCTCTTTCATTGGGGGAGTAATCCTCTTTCATGAGAGAAAATTCTTGTTTCTTATGGAAGTCATCTTATTTCCTTGTTTTCAAAAGAAAACTGAAAACCAATAAGAAAGATGCCCTGCAGGGACACCAATACCTGAAACTAACTAAATAGGACCAGTTTAGCTAGATTCTGGACTTAGTGTTTTGGAAAAATGACCTATAAATGTGTTTTTGGAGCTTTTCAAAAATCTATCATATGATGATTTTCTTCATTCATATACCTCACGAAAGAAGAACAGGGCCATATGAAAGAAGAATAAGGCCATACAAAACAGGACTTTGCATTTCATGTTTTTCTGAATCTTCTTTTGTGAGAAGACATCTTCTTTCATGAGCTCATGAAAATCTCACAGGACAAAAAAATTCTCATAAATGAAGAATTTGAACTTAATTCTTTTTTCACCATCTTTTTCCATGAGCTGATATTCTTCTTTCATGAGTTCTTAAGTGATCACAAAAGAAGAAGGTTGGCTCACAAAAGAACAATAGGAAAAACCAAAAGTCTACCATCTTCTTTCATGAAAGAATGGGGTGGACTTAGTTATTTCACAGTTCTTTCAAGAGGTACAACAAAAGAACCATTGTTCTTTTGTGTGATGTTACAAAATAACTGTCCCTGGACTGTCCTATCTATCTATCTATCTATCTATCTATCTATCTATCTATCTATCTATCTATCTATCTATCTATCTATCAGATTAATTCTTTAGCAGAACAGGGTTTCCACACCCAGTACCACTTCTTTCTCCATCTCCCCTCCAGGTAGCCCACCCACCACTCCCAATTTTTAATTATATGAGAAGACCTGGGTACCCACTCCTCGTACCACTTCTCATCTACAACCCCCCTGGTCATCGCTTCCCCACACTGATTTTCATTAAGTATGTAGCAGCACCTGGGTGACCCCAGTGTTGCCTAACACAAGTTCAATAATGGGATTCCCAATCCCCAGTGTCTGATTGAATATATCCCTGAAATAAACAAAAACATCCATTGACTTTTTTAAACCTTGTAAAAAAGACAACAGTCCCTCACTGTTCTGAACACCCCACACCCCTCACCCCTCACCCCTCACCCCTCACCCCTCACCCACCCGACCTCAACCTTCCACTCAGCACTCATCATTCAACACCCCCCACACCCACCACAAACTCTCACTCGCCTGAAGATATACCACAGCATAGATTCACTCTCCAATCAAAGACACGTTTTGCTGCTGGAACCAGAAACTGTGATCTGAGATATCATTCAAGTGCAGTTCAATGTATTTCGAAGTGGTTTTCAACTTTTATTCATAACTTTGTCATTTTACGTATTTTTTTTTTCCAGAAAGCTTTTTGCTCCCCCGCTACCCCATGTGACTTACTTGGCAATGAGAGAGCCATGGTATTTCTGCTTTTCTCCCAATTACCCTGGGACCCCAGATTGCGGTCACGCATGTGCATGGAGGCGTACATGTGCTCTGTGGCTCTGGTAATGGCCCCTTCTTCCCTCTCCAACTAATGGCTGGTCCTACCCTAGGCTTGGCACTACCACCTGCCTCCACCAAGTGGCAGCCAAGAGCCAGGGAAAACCCACATCCTTCCCCATAGAGGAGGGCTGCCTTGAGGCTGCTCGATCCAATGCCTTGCCCTCCCCTCAGTTGATCCCTGTCAGCCCACTCGCTCCTGAACCCGGGTTTCTGGCATGGTGTGAACTGTGGCACACAGCACCTTAACCCTCAGTGCCACTGGGCTGGCAACCATTTTTGCATATTTTGACCCTAAATTTTCAACATGGCCATTTTGGGATACCAATCCAACACACATAAGCATGGTTTGTACTTTTGAAGTTTGACAACTATTTGGGACACCACCTCATGACCAACAACAGTGGAATTATGCAAATCTGGCCAGAATGTTGATTTTGCAGTCACTTTGTGAAATCTCCTATTGGGTGGAACTTGAATATTTTTACTACCCTTGTTCATGAGGCGAACATTTGTAGCCAAAATATATAAAAATGGCAGTTATGAGTGTACACTGAAATTTTTCTATGCTCATGTATAACTTTGGTAATTTTAAATATTTTTGACCCCAACATTTCAACATAGCCATATTTTATGCAACCTCATGAACATGACAGCTGTAATTTTTCAAATCCTGGCCAAAATGTGTTTTTGCACATGAGGCACGGAATGATGTTTCAGTGGTGTGGAATGATGTTTCATTGAGTATTTGAAAATCTTCACCTACCAGTTCATGAGTTGAGAAATAAGAAGGCTATGCCAAAAATGTCCAGGTTATGAGAAAATGGTGCAATATTTCAACATTCACTCATAACTTTGCTAATTTTCAATATTTTTGACTCCAAACTTTCAACATAGCCATTTCTCCTAACTACCTTATAAATGTGACAGATGTAATTTTTAAAATCCTGTACAAGACATGTTTTGCACTTCTGCTGTGAAAGACCATTTTGCCCACTGTACTATAAATGCTACATACCATGTTCATAATGGGAGTCACAAAATGACTATACTGAAATTTTGGGCTTTAAATTTTAAAAATAAATAACTAAATAATTTTTAAGAAGCTTTGTGTGCAGTACCAATCTTGACCCCAGCAGGCATGCTTTGTGGTCCCATGCTGGTGAGCTGAGTTTGGGGGCAAGCTCAGTGACTCAGCTAGATGGGGTGAGGGTTCTGGGATGCCGCTGTTATATGACCCCCCCTCCACCATGGAATGCAGGTTGGAGGGTTGTCTACATGGGCCCAGGTACCATATAGCAAAGACAACTGTCCTCATTCACTCTTTACACATTCACACATTACACTTTTACTCTTCACACATTCACTCTTCATTCTTTCAGATCATTTTCCCTCTTTAAATCTGAAATAACAAAGAGTGACTGTGCAAAAAGTGAATGTGTAAAGAATGAATATGCAAAAAGTGAATATGTAAAGAGTGACTGTATAAAGAGTAAATGAGGACAGTTGTATTCATTACATAGTATCCAGGCTTGTGCTACCAACCCTGCAGCTTGCAGTCCCTGGCGTGGGGGGGTGATATGCCAGGCTCTATATGTTGGTTGGTGGGCAGAGTCTTCCCATGGTGTAAAACCCAAAGGGCCCTGCTCATCTGCCCTTGTTTGTACAGGTCCTACAATTCCACTATCCCAAAAAGGAAGGACATTCTTTACAAAAAAAAGAACATTGCCAATACACCAGATAGTGTAACTTAATGTTGCAAAAGTAGAGAAATGTAGTGTTATGGTTTCCAACCCTAACTCACCACCCCCCACCCCCCAAGCAGCAAAAGGAAAAAACATTGGGGGTGCTTTTCCCTTGAGTCTTGGCAAATCAGTGGTGGGGTCTTCCTTGGCATTATCAGCATTAATGCCTACCCCATTCCCTGAACAAAGCATGTCACACATGATCTCCTTAGGGACCTGTGTGAAGAAAGATAAAACACACTATGTTGACAAAAATTATGAGACATACTCCTCTACCTTTGAAGATTGTATCACTAGAGGCACTGGCTTGGATCTCTAACTTGTGCTTTGGACTGGAGGTTATGGGCTGGGGGTGGGGTGAGCATTAGGGTTGACAACCCAAAGGAAGACCTCACCACTGATACGCTAAGACTCCAAAGACCCGAAACCATTTTTACTTTTTCTGTTTGTGGTTTGGGATGGGGAATTAGAGTTGGAAACCCTAATGCTACATTTAACTACTTTTGTGGTATTAAGTAACCCTAACTGGTGCATTAGCAAAGGTTTTGTAAAGAATATATCTATCTATCTATCTATCTATATTATAGTGGTGCAGCAGATCCACTATAGTTAGAGTTGAGTAGGCACTCTAATGTTAAAGCCCAATTTTTGCACTTTAAAAACTTCACAGCTGCTCAACAGATTTGCACAAAAGTTTGGATGCAGTCTTGTCGGGGTAGATCTCTTGATATGTTAAGTTTTATTCTGATCAATTGTGCATATTCTGAGATGTGAATAGCAAAAAAATGTAAAACACAGCTGTTTTTTTTTTGTTGAATGTTTTCTATCTCCTATCACCAAGAAAGTTTGGAATGTTGGTCTACAATTTTCAGAGTAGAAAGGGCTTGGCTTAGAATAATTTTCTGTGATGGTTTGGTGAAAAAATATTAATCCATTCTAATGTTATTCGATTTTTAAATTTTGTGTTCTGAGCATAATCAGCCAGTATTTCAAAATAACTGTATGAAGTTTTTGTATGGAGAATTCTTTTACATGAAGTGTTTCATATGCTGCCATCTTGTTTTTCATTTTCATGTAAAAACAAATTAAAACAGACAAAAATGGTATCATGGGGCAGTCCAACACAAATATTCAGGTCATCTGGACCTTGTTAGGTGAATTCTGCAGTTGACTGTTGGGAAAGTGACCCCAAAAGGTGTTTTTATTTTGTTTTTAGTTCAATTTTTGTGACTCACTTACTGGTTTCTTACATTCCATGATAGAGAAAGAGTAGGAGTAACACTGTTTTGTTGCTATTTCTTGCACTTGCTTTAGGGCCAGATGGTTTGGAATTTTGCTCTGAAATGTTTAGGGCGGAAAGGACTTGGCAGATAGATGTTTCCTTTTCTGATATGATGAAAGAATATTAATCCATTATAAAGTTACTGAGTTGTAAAATTCTGGGTTTGGGTTTTTAAAAATGCAAAATCTTAAAATGAAATAACTTTAGAACAGAGTAATATTTTTTAGTGCCAAACAAGAAAAGCCAACATCTGTGGGCCAAGCTCTTTCCACCCTGCAAATTTCAGAGCAAAATTCCAATCCATCTAGCTATAAAATGATGGCTAAAAATAGCAACAAAACACTGGTATTCCTACTTTTTTCATATCATGGAATATGAAAACCAGGAAACGAGTCATGAAAAAGGATCCTCATTGATTGTGTGTCTATCCCTTGTGTCTAGTGACACCACCCCACCCTCTGATGCCATCTCCATATTTTCATTATAGTTCATAAGGAGTTTTAGGTAATTGTGTGTGGGTAGTTTGGTTGTACTGCCTCATGAGGGCTAATGTTATGTTCAGTGTAAGGCTGAGGATTTTCATTCTTGGGAGTGAGTTATAGACATATCTGCTGTTGGCTGTACACATCCACCAGCAGCAGGTAACTCACTGAGTGAATGGAGAGAAAAGGCATGGATTAAAAAAAATGGTCTTTATATTTTGGTGGTTGTGACATTTTACATAAGCCTTGTTTGCAGTGCCAGCCTAGCTATAATGGTGGCCATTAGCTCCAGAAGTAGAATACTGATGAGATAAGTAGGAATTGTGTGTTTTAAATCAATGTTCAGGTAATCAAACTGTATAAATACAAGGAGATAAATGTTGGGCTCTCAGAATGTTGACAACCAATCAGATGGCAGCATTACTGAGATGCTTTTAATTATTTTAAAGCAAAGGGCATGTCCTCTGTAAAGAACCCATTGCAGCTATTTTAGCCACCTACAAGGATTTTGAAAGTAGATTTAGCCATCCCTCAATTCTCAAAAAACCTGAAGTAGCATCTGAGGGTACTTCCAATCTTGGGACTTTATCTGTCTGAGCCTGTGTGAGTCTTGACTCATCCCCAAATCCCAATAAAAAATTTAAAAAAGCAAATTTACTAAAATGACTTTTGTTGCATTTCATTTTTGTGTGTGTGTGTCCCTATGTTTCTGATATCAAAGCACACAAGAATAGTGCAACTGCAGCCGATTTAGTAAGCTAGCCATTTTTGTGGGATCGGGTAGCATGAGGGATGACACCTGGAGCTGGGAGAAGAGGGTGGTTAGCATAATTAAATGTAGATCCTCTAAACTGAGTAACAAAAAATAATGCTTAGTAACTTGCTTATCGTCATTTACTGACGGGATTGGTAACGCATAAGTGTGTGACTTGGGGGACAGATATAGGGCGAGTGAAAAAAATACCCAAGGTTTTCATTAAGAGTGACAAAAGACCTTAACTATGTACAAAAATTGATTTCCAGCACAGGAGCTATTTGTCATTGATCTTTGATGTTGCTATAATTTATTTTGAACTACTTTTGAACTAAAGTCTATAAAATCCATGGAAGCAAGTTCTGTGACAAGCAAAGTTTATTAACGTTGTAATCAAGCATATTGATTTTAGAACCTAAGCAACCTTTTCATCATGAAATAATTTTTTTACAACCTTAGCAAATTCTGCTTGATACAGAATTTCTTGGAGTCTTCCTTGAATATTTGGTCTTATTTGGGACACACCTGAGTGTTTGACCTGATGATTAGCATGGATTTTTTTTCTACTCCACTGTGGAGTTTATCACATGCAGAACATTTCTGCCAGTTTTCAATGAAAAACTGTTTCTAATAAAACTAGAGCAGTATGGATCTCTTCATGGGTTGTGATAGTATATACGACCTTGGGTAGTCCACTTTTTGATTGTACAACACTTTAAATTTTTGACTTCTGTGTGTGTGTGTGTGTGTCTGTGTGTGTGTGTGTGTGTGTGTGTGTGGAAGGGGAATAAAGATGGTGTGGCCACATATTTGTCTTAATAATAATTCACTTTTTATGCAGGTTCTTTAGCCCACACTTTCCAATAGATATGTGCCAGACAGGCTGCCTCATTCTATGAGGATTTCATGACACCAGTCAGGCCCTAGCCCCACTTCCCCAGTTTTCTGCCAGATGGCTTGTTGCTGCACAGTGCACACAGCATGCAAACTGCCACTCCCCCACCCCACAGCACTGAACTCCTTGGACCCCCTTCATGAGCTGGGGATATAAACAGTAGTACTGAGACAGTGGGGACATAAACAATAGTGCTGCAGCAATCTCCTCGGCTTCCCTCAACAAAAGAGAACATAAACAGTCCATACTTCCAGCAGGTGGTGGTGCTAAAAGAGTACTGACCAGTGCCAACATTTTTCCCCTTTTTAGTGAACTTGCACTGTGGCACTAGTCTTCTGATTGTAGCACTACTGCTAACTTTGTGTAATTGTGTGGCTGGCAAGTGCATTACAGCTTGGATGCCAACTGCTGTCAGTAGCTCAGCAGGTTAGCTGTGTTTAGTAGCAATTTGTATAGGAAGTCTCCTAGTGCAGAGCACTGTCCTGATTTTGTCTGCCAAAACTTTATTTTTTTTACTACTGCTGGTGGCTTCAATGCCTCCCGACTTGACAGGCATGTTGGTCTTTCTTCTACTGGCCTACTCACCCACCAGGTGGGGTAGGCTAGATGGACTGAAAGTGGGAGTCAGGTGAACAGGTGCTAGTGGAACAGCTGAGACTAGTGCGTTGTCAGCCTGCCAAGTGCCAAGCAACACTGTTGCAGCATGGGGGGGTCTTCAACTGAAAATAGGTGGAAGTTTCCTCTAGTGTGTTTCTCGTGTCTCTGCCCCAAGTCTTTAAAACACCACCATATTCTGAACAGTGTCAAAATATGGCTTTGAAGTTTTATCAACAGTCCAGCTAGTGGCTCAGACTCAGACTTGGAGTCCAACCTCCCCCCAAGAACAGGACACAAAGTCCATGGCACTGGCAGGTAGCAGCACTAAAGAAGTCTAACCAGTGCCAGCATTTGTTCCAATTTTCATTGCACTTTCACTGCAGCACTGATCCTCTGACTGTAGCACTATTGCTGACTTTGTGTAATTTTTAGGCTGGCAAGTGCATCACACAGCCTGTTTGAGAGCCCCTGTCAGTGGCACAGCAGCTTGCTTCTTGTTAACATGAAATGCTGCCTTAAACATTACTGACCACGATTATCGACATATTTTTAATTACTTTTTTTAAATGTCTGGATAAAACTATAGATTTCTGTGTTAGCTACACAGTCGCTTATACTGGCAGTTGTTAAATGTCTTTGTGAAATAGAAAATAGGAACTGTACTGTGTTTGTAGTGTTGCTTTGGATTGGAGGAGAGTGTTCACATGTAGTGTAATGGACATACTAGACAAATGTATTCAAATCCAGGTGATAAATGCAAGAGCAAATGGGTATAAGGTACTGATAGCACATGAAATTCCATATAAAAATGTACAGTATGTGTTTAAGTGATATCTGTCTTTCTATCATCACCACCAAAATGTATCTCTCACTCCCTCACTCTCACAACTTCAGCAAAATATTATATAGCATATAGTCAATAGTGGAACTGCGCAGTGATTTTTGAGATATGATGTAGATGTAAAGGTCTAAGACTGCACTTTCATCATTGTGCTATTTACATTTCTATGTTGAAAATGAACATTTATTTACCTTAAACTCTTGGCAATACTAGCAGTTGGTGTTTGCTGATAGCATAATGACAGAACTGAGCCCGATTCAACCTTGTGGCCTGATAGATCACCACCAAGAAAAAAACACAACATACAACAGAACTATTAGAGAGCACTGAACAGATGAACTGCAAAGATACTGAGAGGAGAAATGAAGGAAAATATAAAAATGAATACCGATCAGGGAAGAGAAATCTTTCTCAATGGACACTTTTTCAATGGCAGGATCATCTTGCTGTTTACTTTTACCAAACAATCAGAAATTTATATTTTGATTATTTCTAAAAATATTTGACAATACTTGCAATAACATTCCTTTATACAATGCATTATTTGTTTTAATTAATTAATTTTATAATGTCAATCATAACATCATAAGAAAACCAACAGATAAAAAGCAAATAAACAAAATAATACATTACAACTATGTACAAAAAAGTGAGTGCACAAACAGAAACTAACAATTGCTGACCAATTAATCCAAAGCAATAGGATTGGCAATACTAAAAAACAGAAACAAAATTCCCACATTTAATAGTAAGAAAAACAAGATAACACCCAAAACAAGATAGCTCAAAGGAGCATTGACATAATCATGAATGTATAATATTTAGACCACCTTTTCTCATAAGTGGGAATTCTAGTGTGGGCACTGGCTATAAGCTTAACCAAATGGAGATTAGCTAAGAGTTTGTTGAGCTACTCAACATATGTTAAATGGTGTTGATCTCTCCAATGCCTTAAAAGTAATGTTTTCATTTCCATAGATATTAATACCATGTGGTATTTTTGTTCCTTAACAGAAACCATCCTGAGATCAGTCATGATACAAATTTCAGGTGTAAAGTATTCTTGGAGGCCCAGGAGTGGGTCCGACCTTGCTTTCAATTCTGGTGACAGACAGAGAGACATTCCACAAAAATATGCATTAATGTACTCTCCTTGGACCAGCATCTAGTACACATTGCTGATAAGGCTCTTCTCATTTTAGCCAACTTTTTAGGGGTGTAGTACAAATTATGCAATATGAGAAATTGAGTCAATGTAGTCTATCCTGGGTAATATAAGTAAAACGATGTTTCCAGATCTTAGAGCAGTTAAAATCAGTTTCTGAAAAGACATTTTGCTAGTATCCACATAGAACTTCTTAACTTCTACATTGTTCCTATTGGATGGCCTGATATAATTTAGAAATACTGTGGGGAAGAAGTGCCAAAGAATGCAAAGAAGAGAACTAGGGATCCAATGTTACCAAATAAGGAGATGATCCCATATGATATGAAACAGCATGCATAAGTTGAAAATATTTAAATGCCATATTATCAGTTAGGGTAAGTCATTCCTTAGCCTGCGAAAATGAAATAAAGCATCCATCACATAACAGAGCAGAGAGAGAGAGTGCATGGTGGGATGGGTTTACCTCCAATTCTAAAATGTGGGTTTCTAACAAGGGGCTGCACTATGTCTATGGATAAATTAAATAACAAGGACAAGCATCTGCCTATGTATTAAAAGTGAAGTTCCCACAACAGAGAGTTTTAGAGTGGGAGGTAATGTTTTAAAGTTTACACACAATAATGATAGTGGGGACAAACCAAATGAACACATATGTTCCATCTCGATAGTAAGCCATAAAGGAGTATAACTAAGCTGAAGAATCTGTTCTGTCAGACAAAGCCACTGTAAGTATTTGCAAAAATGTATGGCCCAGTAATGTAACTGAAAGTCTGGTAATTGTAAATCAAATACAGATTTAGGTGCTACAAGTTCGTTTTAAGCCCAATGGGGAAGATTCCTAGCCCAAATAAACTGAGACATTATAGAATGTACTGTTTAAAATAATTTTAGAGGAAGATATACATTTATCATCTGTTGTGAGTAAAAATATTCTTGGAAGGATATTTATTTTGACTCTGAATACCTCAACCTTTGAGGTGTCCAAACAAGTCTAAGGGGTTCATGGTCTTCTTTTGTGAGAGAACTATTTGAGTACATTACTACAGTTTTAGTTATATTTCATTTATAATTAGAACGTGAACCAAAATGGTTAATAGTGTCCAATACAGTAGGAATAGCTACTGTGGGATTAGTGACATGAAGCCAAATGTCTTCAGCATAAACTGAAAGGGAGTATACAGACTGTCCTATCAGAATTCTGGAACTAAGGGGATTGGATTTTAGTTTTGATATCAGGGCTCAAGGTATAAATTGACTGTAATGGGGCCAGTGGGTATATAGCGGTAGCTAAATAATACAAAACATGAAGACAAAACACCATTACACTATATCTTAGCAGTAGGTTGAGCACAAAGGACCTGGATCCATTGAACACATTTCTAAGGAACCCAAACTTGTCAAGCACAGCAAATAAAAAGGGCCAAGCAACCCTATTGAAAGCTTTCTTGGCATCTAGGGATAATAGAGCTGCAGGACAGTCCAAATTTTTGGACACTGAGAAAAAAGTGCTAGTTTACATAAATGGTCTGATGCAGACCGTGAAGGCATGAATCCAACATTTTCCAGGCTGGTGAGGTGACCCCATACTTGATTAATATGAAGAGCTAGAATTTTGCATTAAATCTTCAAGTCTTTATTCATGAGAGAGAATTCAATGATAGTTAGGGACCTGCTCTGTATCTTTACCCAGATTAGGTAATTGGACCATAAGGGCTTCCACTAGAGTGGTGTCAGAGATTCCACTTCTCCAAAATATCTGTGTGAACTTGGACTAAGATAGGGGCTAATTTCTGAACACAGGTCTTGTAGAAATTGATTGTAAAACCATCAGGGCCAGGGTCTTTGTCTAGGGTCAATGAGGAAATAGTAGTAGGCACCTCTGTTAAAGAAACTGGCTGGGTGAATACTAGTTATGGGTCTTCAGAAAGTGTATGTAGAGGAAGTGTGTCCAAAAAAATCAGTTATTGAGTCCAAGGATGGCGGAGATGGGAGGGGCCTATTCAGTGCTTTCCAATAGTTATAAGTCTTGGACTATAGCTCTGTGGTGGGAAATAAGGGAGTGATCCGTAATACAGCTCACATGTGGAATAAGCCTTGGACTTTCCTGTTTTTGAAGGCGAAGCACCAGTAGTTTGTCAGCCTTCTCTCCCTGAGATATATATATATATATATATATATATATATATATATATATATGATATAGATATATATATCTATATATATCTATATATATATAGATATATATATCTATATCTATATATATATTTCAATTTTGTTTTGTACATGGTGTATTCCACATATTCTCTATATAGGTCAGCATATTGATCTCATAACATTTTCAATTCCAGATGGAGAGCCTATTGGGGGATGAAACTATATCCCTCTCCAAACTCACAATCACAGATAATAAGAAATACAGTTTTTCTTGGCCAATTTTCTTATGTTTATTGGCTATGCATATAAATTTCCTCCAAAGTGTAGCCTTGCATGTGACCCACTCCATGTCTTTCCATTGAAAAATGCCCCAACTTTCTTGAAGATAATTAAGCACCTCTCTTATATGGTCTACAATGCATGTATCCTTTAGTAACTGTTTATTGAGTTTTGAAGTAGTGTCCTTTACAAAGTTGAGATCTAATGATTGACATAACCAGACCATGGAGTGATGAGGTAGAGCTTCCACCAAGTAGGTTTGACCAAAAACCTGCAGACTGGCTTCACAGAGATGGCATAATGTCAACCGTAATCATGATTCACTGCCCCCACACCCACACAGATTTTTATTATAATCACCTCCACTTGCTCACCACTGCGATCTTTATACCTTACTCTTGTTCCCCTTCCTCAATAAGAACATAAGAATTTGCCAGCACGGGGGCATCTGTGAGGGGGCATCTTGCTGACGTAATCTAATATTGCTAGGTGGAAGCAACTCTGAGCAGCTGGTAGCATGGACTGGCCCGAGCAGGATTAGATGTGGCATTCAGAAGCAACAGCAAGAAGATGAAGAAGAATCAGCATTGTCTGTAGCGGGGACTCTCCTGTCCATTCTCCGTGCTGTTAGTATTGGGCATGTCTGAAAATGTTCTGCATACTCTGGAGCTTACAAACCGTCATTTTTTGGATAAGTGCACTATGAGCAGTAAAAAAGCAGTGCCCCGACCGCTGATCAAGCCAGCAACTCAACAAACTAATCTACCACCTGAAGCTACAATTAATTTTACTTGGCAAGAGCCCCTAATTTACCCACTTTCAGAAACTTCAGCTGGTAGGAGTAAGGGTAAGAACTTGAATACAGGTAAGATTTTACTTTTCCTAGAAAAAATCATACCGGATGAACTACTGTTGAAAATGCCTGAGTTAATGGAAGACCAGGAATCCCTAGCTGATGCTGTGAAATCAGGCACTGATAAACAGGATATAATAAATAGTGGGGAGGGGTGCTCAGTGAATATGGTAGCTAATGATACCTTTGCCATATTATGTATAACATCAATATCTAATGAGACTGCTATGCAAATTCAGATGGAGCAACTGATAAAAAAAATACAGTAACTGGTCTTAAAATAGAAATGCTGGATGCAATGATTTCTTTTAAATCTGAGGTTCTGGGAACATTGGGTGAGATAAAAACATCTTTAACAACAGTAGTTGCCTCAGTTTCAGATCGAAATCAAAGATTTGAACCGCTAACTCTGCGTACAGAAACTAGGGAAAATTGTGTCTCCCAGATTGAAGACTCTGTGAAGCCCTGGCAAGAAAAAAATAATTGTTTGGCTAAACAACTGGCACAGTTACAGGACCGGGTGCCAGAACAGGAAGACCGCACTAGGTGGGATAACCTGCACCTATTCAAAATATCTGAAGGCACAGAAGACAATGGTGTCCTTTTGCCTTTTTTTGTAAAAATGGTAATGCAAGGATTAAACTGCAAATACTCAGATGAAAAAATCCATTTAGATCATGCTCATAAAGCGTGCAGTCACAATGGCAATAGTAATTACCCTTGGCCTGTGTTTATTAAGCCTCACAAGTTTCTAGATAAGGAAGCAATACTCACTAAGGCTCGTACAGAAAAGTGCCTCACATATGAACCAATAAAGTTAAACGCATTTCAGATATGTCTTCAGAAACTAACACAAAACAAAAGATGTTCTACCCAGTTAAAGAACAATTGTACCATAAAGGTATCTGGTTCTCAATGAACTATCCTGCAAAATTACATTTTGTTATCAAAGGCAAACTTCAGACTTTTGATGATCCAAATGATGCCTTGGCTGCATTTAATGAAAATTATGGTTAAAAACCTATCCTTCAATTTTAGTAGGATGGTTTTAGAAGGGCAAAAGCCACATATTAAAGAGCTGTGTAGAGAGACTGTTAGGCATAATGTTAGGCATAATAGAATAAACAGCAGTTGGGGAAGGGAGCAAAGGATTGGGGATATTAAGGGAGGAGAGGGGGAGAAGGTGGAAGGAGAAAATAAAGAAAAAAAAGGAAAATATATCTTGGAACTTGAGTAATACCTGTATGGGGAGAGCATAGGATAGGATATGGGAGAAAGTTTAGAATTGTTTTTTCTCTCTCTCTCTCTCTCTCTTTCCTATGTCGCCCTATACTTTTTGTTCCCAAGTCGTAAGATAATATAATTCTAGCAGAGTATACTCCTGACTCAGTGCTGGTCCGGCATCTCTGTTCAGAGCAAAATGATGACCATTTGTTGTCATCATGTTTTTTTTTTGGGGGGGGGAGCTGGAATCAGTTTGACTCCAGTTCTAGTAGGGAGGTGGGGGATGTGGTATAACTTTTTCATTAATAGTAAATATGACCCACAGCCTATTTTTTTTTTACATGAATTGGAAAAGAAGAAGGAAAAAGGAAAATAATTTGGCATAATTGGCATGGGGGTGGGGGCAGGGGAGCCAGACTACACATATAATTAAACATGCTTAATTCTATCCAGCTGCTGTCCTGGAATGTTAAAGGCCTAAAAATAGAACGCAAATGCTACACATAATACAATTTATGCAAAAACAGAAAGTAGACATAGCTATGTTGCAGGAGACACATTTCAGGGATGGAGAATCATCGTGGTTTATGAATAGATGGGGTAATGGTATAATATCAAACTCTGCAAAAAATTCACGGGGTGTTGCTATGTTATTTAATAGGACAAAATCACATCCAAACATAAATAAATCAGAAACGGACACTTCAGAAAGATGGGTAAAAGCAGACTTAACAATTCCTAATTTAAAAACCACTTTGGCAACTATTTATGCACCAAATGAAAACAGTCCAAACTTCTTTACACATTTTATTTTTACTCTATCCACTTATCCACCACCATATATTATTGTAGGGGATTTTAATGTAGTTATTTATGCACAGATAAAACATCTAAATTAGATAATGCACATCATACCACCCACTTGATTATTAAAAAATAGATTCAAGAATTAGGCTGGGTGGATCCATGGAGCATTAGGTACCCAAATAGTAAAGTGTTTTCCTATTATTCATCAACTCAATACTCATATTCTAGAACTAATGACTATTTGATCTCGGGAACTATACAATATATGAATGTCAACATCAAATATACAGGTATTCTAATTTCTGATCATTCTCCTTGCTTACTAAATATTAAGTATAATCAATCTCAGATATTTTATAAGCATTGGAAACTAAACTATCCCCTTCTACAGATCCCTCAAATTTCTCAGACCTTACATAATGAGATTCAGGAATTTTTAAATAATAATTTAGAATCTGTTTTTACAATTAATGTTTTCTGGGACGCATTTAAAGTTTGATTAAGAGGACATTTAATTGGTATAGATCAAATAAGGAAGAAGAAAATGGACTTAATTGCTAATCAATTAATAAAAGATATATAATCCCTTCAAGAAATACATTTCCAGACCTTGGATAGCAGAATATTTGACCAATTAATCCAAAAAAAGATCAGCTAAATACTATACAAACAGGGCTTGCAGTATAGCCTAGAGGTTAGAGTAATGAGCTGTGAATGAGCTTGATACATCCAGCAGACCAGACCTGGGTTTGATTCTCACAACCTCCACTTGCATACTGTGTGACTCTGAGCAAGTCACTTAACCACCCAGTGCTCCCAGGTCACCCCTGAAAACAGGCACGTGTGCCTAGTGTTCCTTATCTGGATACCAAAGACTAAAAAAAAAAACCAAAAAATGATCGGAAAACTCAACAAATTAGGCGTACAAAATCTAATTATTTGCTTCAGAAAACCTCAGAAATTGTTGGCTTGGCAAACAAGGAAAAGATCAACAAAAAAACTACATATTAGTAATAAAGGATCAACAGGGTAGGACGATAGAGGATCAAGAGCTTATTAACTGATGCTTTCCTGTATGCTATCAGGATTTATATAAATCTGAATGTTCTGACATTTCGATAGAATAGATTGATCAATATTTACAGGGACTACCTCTTCTCCAGAAACCTACTAAATTTCAAGATAAATTAAAGTGGGAAATCACATATGAAGAAATTGAAATAGCTATTAAACATTTATCAGCTAATAAATCTACTGGGCTTGATGGAATCATAATTGAATTCTATAGGCAATTTAAAGATATACTTATTCCTATAATACTCAAGCTCTTTAACTCTTTTCGTGAATCCAGAACTCTATCTAAATCCTTTAAAGAAGCAAGAAACATAGAAGTTGATGGCAGATAAGGACTGCAAGGCCCATCCAGCCTGCCCATTTATTTTTCTACCTTATGAATGTGCCAGTGGCTTTTGCTCTGTCAATGGCATATCTATTCATACTCATTTGTATTGCTCCAATATGCCTATCCCATGCATGTTTGAAGCCCTGCACTGTATTCATATCCACCAATTCCTGAGGTAGGCCATTCCATACATCCACCACCCTTTCTGTGAAAAATAACTTCCTCACATTACCCCTTAATCAGCCTCCCTCTAATCTCATGCTGAGTCCTCTTGTCCTGCTATTTTTCTTATAATGAAACATGTTAGACTCTTTCACCTTGTTAATGCCCTTAAGGTGTTTGAATGTTTCAATCATATCACCTCTCTCCCTCCTTTGCTCTAAAGTACACATATTGAGCTCAGTTCATCTGTCCTCATATGTTTCTGATGCAGTCCCTGCACCATTTTGGTTGCCCTTCTCTGGATTGCCCCAATTTGGTTAATATCCTTGTGATGGTGTGGCCTCCAGTACTGCACACAGTGCTCCAAATGGGGCTTAACCAATGTCTTGTAAAGAGGGATTATTACCTCCATCTTCCGACTTGTGATACCCCTACTAATGCACCCATACATCTCTCTAGCCTTTCCTACTGCTTTAGTGGTCTGCTTGGATGATTTCAGGTCATCAGTGATGATGATTCCCAAATCTCTTTCTTCCCTTGTGACTGCCAGCAACTCCCCTCCCAGCCTATAGATGGCTTCAGGGTTTCTCTTCCCTATGTGCATGATCTTGCACTTCTTTGCATTCAACCCCAGTTGTCACTCTTCCGACCATTTTGTTAGCTTATCCACAACTCTTCTTATTCTGCCCACCCCACCTGGATCATCTACTCTGTTGCAGATCTTGGTGTCATCTGCAAACAGACAAACCTTACCCTTCAATCCATCTGCAATGTCACTGATGAAGATATTGAAGAGGACTGGCCCCAGGACAGATCCCTGAGGTACCCCACTTGTGACTTGCATCTCTTCTGATTGCATGCCATTTACCACCACTGTCTGTTTTCTGCCCGTCAACCAGTTTGTCACCCCGTTGACCAACATCTGGCCCACCCCAGCCTACCCAGCTTATTAATGAATCTTCTATGTGGAACACAATGAAAAGCTTTGCTGAAGTCAAGGTAGGCAATATCAACTGCTCCAACTTGGTCCACCACTCTGGTTACCCAGTAAAAGAAATCTATGAGATTAGTTTGACAGGACCTTATTGTTGTAAATCCATGGTGTCTTGGATCCTATGCTCCTATAGATTCCAGGTGTTGCACTCTCCTTTCCTTAAGGAGTGTCTCCATAATCTTGCCTACTACTGAGCTAAGACTGATTGGTCTGTAGTTCCCTGCCTCCTCCCTGCTACCACTCTTGTGGAGCAGGATCACATGAGACCTTCTCCAGTCTTCTGGGACCTCTCGTGTGCTCAGAGGCTCACTAAACAGTTCTGATAATGGCTCTGCTAGTTCCACCCTTAGCTCCTTTAGTACTGTGGGATGTATGCCATCAGGTCCTATTGCCTTGTCCACCCTGAGCTTATCGAGCTCTTGTAGGACCCTTTCTTTTGTGAAGGGACTAGTGCACACCTCCTTCCCGCCTGAGTCCATTGTGCTGATCTGTGGGCCCTGCCTTACCTTCTCTTCAGAAAATACTGAGCAGAAGTATCTATTTAAGATAGATGCTTTTACATGATCCTCCTCCTCACATGCAACCCTATCCCCTTTTGATCTTAGCAATGCCCCCTCTGGACTTTCTCCTTTCACTAATGTATCTATAGAAAGTCTTGTCACCTTCTTTTACTGTTCATGCTAGCGTTTCCTCGGTTTTGGCCTTTGCCTGCCTAACTGCCTTCCCTGCTTCCCTTAGAGAAGTTTGGCATGCCTCCATATCTTCACCCTGCTGTGTTCTCATATTTCCCTGAAGGCCAGCCTTTTGGCTCTAACCTTTTCTGCTACTGTGTTTGAGAACCAAAATGGTTTCCTTCTTCTTTTGCACTTCCTTTTCTCACTTACACAATGGGATGTTGGTTCAAGTATTGCATCTTTAATGCTTGCCCACTTTGCCTGTACCCACTCACCTGTATTTCTTTTTGCCAGGGCTAGCTTAATTCTGTTGGCCATCTTATCAAAGTCAGCTCCTCAGAAGTCCCATATTTTTGCCTTGCAATGGGATGATTTTGTTCTAGTGGCCAAATTGAACCATACCATGTGACCGTCTACCTGGAGATCTATGATCCTTTCCCTGCTAGTCAGCACTAGATCTAGAATAGCCCTGTCTCTTGTGGGTTGTTATACCAGTTCTTTGAGCCCCCCCTGCAAGCAATCCACCATGTGTCTAGTTCTGGAAGATGTCCCTGCTGGTATTGCCAGTCTATATCTGGCATGTTGAAGTCTCCCATTATCTGAACCTCCCCTTTAGCTGTCATGTTTTGTATACCTTCTAACAGTAACATGTCTATGTCCTCCCCCTGGTCTAGAGGCCTGTACACAACCCCAGTTCATATGGCTGTCCCATTTCCTGTTTCCAGGATGACCCACAGTTCTTCTGGCTCCTTATGTGTATTCTGAATTTCTGTAGCTTTGATATTTTCATTGACATAAAGGGCCACTCCACCCCCCCTTTTTTCACCTCGGTCTCTTCTGAATAGTACATAACCAGGTACTGAAGTCTTCAAAGTGTGGTTACTTGTAAACCATGTCTCGCTAATGGTTACTTTGTTCATTTTAGCCTCTGTAATTATTGCCTGCAGGTCAGGGATCTTGTTTCCCAGACTGCTAGCATTTGTGTATATGATTTTCCATTGGCCAGATTTTGGTGTGTTAGTTGTTGGGTGAGGTTCGGCATTACCTCTGTGCCTTATATAGAGAGCCAGACCTTTTTCTTTACCTGGTGATGCTAATTAACTACAAAAAAGCTACTATCCATGTCTTTCTTAAAAACAATAAGGATCTGCTGAGCTGCTTCTCTTACCATCCCATCTCCTTTCTGAATGTCGATTATAAAATTTTTACTAAAATTATAGCAAAAAGATTAAAAAATATTCTTCCAATAATCAATACAGATCAAAATGGATTTATAAAGGGACAAACTGTACGAGAGAATGTTAGGCAATCGATGAATATGTTGTCATTGGTTCAGGATGAAGATAGAGTTTTCTTAGCATTAGACTCTGAGAAAGCATTTGATCATGTAGAATGGCAATATATGCTGCATTTGATTGGGCAGATGGGGTGGGGGAGCAGTTCAGTGGATAGCTTCAGTTAATTTATAATCAACCAAAAGCAATGGTTAAAACTAACAATAATTACTCACAATACTTTAATTTATATCGTGGTACAAGACAAGGCTGTCCACTTTGCCCTTTATTATTCACAATGGTAATAGAAGCATTAGCTGCTAGAATAAGAGCCAATAAGGGCATACAAAGTATATCTATCAATAAGGAAATACATAAATTGAGTCTTTATGTGAAAAATATTCTTCTATATTTATCTTCTCCTGAAACGTCTATCCCTGAGATTATTGACATATCTAGACAAGTTGGTCTTCTGTCTGAATACAACATTAATTTGGATAAATCAGTTATGATGCCACTAAACCAGAATTACAAAAAAAACTATTTACTAGATCAACAAATACAGATTAATAAAGAGATTCAATATCTCAGTAGTAAACTTACTCCTGATTTAAAACAAACAATAATAGTAAACTATGAATCTCTCAAAAATCAAACAATTAAAGAATTAGATCACTGGAAATACCTACCCTTAACACTGATTGGTCAGATTAATATAATTAAAATGAAGATCCTTCCCAAATCCATTTTTCTTTTTTAATCATTGCCACTAATACCTCCTCAAATATACTTTCATCATCTTAAGAAAATAATTACCAAATTTATATGGAATAATAAATCTCCAAGAATAGCCTATCATCATTTAGTACGAGATAAGGCTAGTGGTAATAATTTTTTGGCCACACAAATGGTACCGATTTGGGAGTGGCTGCACAAGAACAAATCTCTATCAAAAACGGCCCTATTAGAGCTTAAAACACACCCATATTCTGATATGTTGCAGTTACTTTATTCTGATTCCTATGAAAAGGGAAAAATATAACATTAAGTCAAGCCACTATCACTACCATTATTGTTTGGGAAAGAGTGCATTCCCAAATTAAAGAACACAATAGTATATCATCTTATTCACCTAGTATGTTGAAGTGCAAGTTTGAATAATCAATTAAAGACCACATTTTTCAAACTTGGCATATAAGGGGCATTAAACAAATGAAAAATGTTATAGATAAGGAAAAACTGAAAGATTTTTCAAGTTTACAACCAGATTTTAATTTACTGAACACAAAATATTTTCAATATTTACTATTACGAGACTTTATACAAGTCTCTTATACGAAACAAAATAAAAAATGGACTTCACCACTACTTAATGCTTTAAATGCTAAAAAAGAAAAACAAAAGTTAATAACAACTATATAGGAAGCACTAGCTGACATATTGCGAAAAGAATAACAAAAAATAATCAATAAATGGGAAAAAGATTTAGGTATAAATATTACAGACCCTATTTGGCAGAATATAATAACATCATATACATATTTTGTAAAATCTAGTAAGCTTCAAAAAATTCAGATTAACACTTTTTTATAGAACTTACTATACCACCTCTTGATTAAACCACTTTAATCCTGCTATTACAGAAAAATATCCTAGTTGTACTACAACTATGGGCACTCTCGTGCACATGCTATATGCCTGCCCTTATCTTTCTAATTTCTGGCATAAAATCAATTGGTTTATTCAAAAACATTGCATAAAAATATTCAGAATACAGCTCATTTGGCACTAATAATGATGCCATCTATAAAACTTAATTTAGATCAGATGATCTTTACTACTACAGCAATAATAATTGCAAAGAAATACATATTGCTTAAATGGAAAGATAGGCAACCCCCAGTAATACAAATATGGATTGATTATATGATAGAAATTATGAATTTAGAATGCATCTATTATATTAAAGAAGGGCAGATGCAAAAATGTGAGAAAATTTGGGCCTCTTTCCGAGATGGCATGAGACTGGGTATTACTGCCTAGCGATACAATATAACAGAACATGTATTTGCTTGGTTGGCTTCCCCTTCCTCCTTTCCTATCCCCCTTTTTTCCTTCAATTGTGATGCTATAACACCCCTGGAATATGATGATCTATATGATTGGAATTGATGGGCTTGGGATCTGAATTGATGGAAAAGAAAAGAAAGAAAAGAAAAGAAAAGAAAAGAAAAGAAAAGAAAAGAAAAGAAAAGAAAAGAATAATTTGCCAGCAAAAGGGGACCTGTTAATCCATCTAGTATGCCCAATGCCAGACAGCTATCCCACTGTGCTAATTCAGTAGGGAAGTCCTGGTTTGGATCACTGCCTCCCTATCTTTCCTTTGTCTTATCTACCCCTCTCCCTCCTGTTATTCCCTTCGAACACCCACACACAGATCCCTTGCTCCACTCTTGGTGCTCTTCATCTGGTCAAGCTGCCTTCTTGTATAGGTTCCCTAATAGCTGAAACTCCCTCCCACTTGATGGTCACTTTGTTAAATCCCACCATTCAATGTCTCACCTCTTCAAGAGGCACACTATTCACCATTGCGACTGCAACTAATGTCCCCCAACTACTCTATCCCCTAAGCCCCCATTTCCCCTCTTAACTTCCCCACTAACTTCTAGATCACCTTTTTTCAGCTGCTACCTCTACCCCCTCTCCTCTCCTCCACATCCTTCCCCAACAAATTAATCCCTTCCCACCCCTCCTTCACTCTCCACCATCCTTGCTGAGTCCTTGCCCTCTAGCAGGGTTCTCAGCATCCTTAAGGGGTGTAGTTCTCAGTATCTAATCCCTTCTAAGCCTACCTATTCTCTAACCCAGCATCCCCTCTATACCTCCCCCCTAATTTATAGGTCTCCTTTGTCTGCAGCCACCAACACCCCCACACACCCCTCCTTATCTTCCCTCTTCCTCATCTTTCCCACACTAAAAGTATTCCTTCTCCACCCCTCTCCCTCACCTCCACCTTTGCCAGGTCCTTGTCCCCTTGCAGGGTTCTCAGCATCCTGAAGGGGTGTAGTTCACAGTACCTAATCCCTTCTATGCCCACTTAATTCCCTTTCTTAGCACCCCCCTCTTTCTTCCCCCTAACTTCTAGGCCTCCTTTTGGCAGCAGCCACTGTTACCCATCACTGTTACTCCTCCCCTCCTTCTCTCACACCACCCTGGTCAGGTCTGTGTCCCCCTTGCAGGGTTCTCAGCATCCTGAAGTGGTGTAGTTCTCATCTTGCCTCTCCTTCGGGGGGAGGCACTCCCCTCATATCTCTACCATTTCTGTTAGGCAAACTTGCACTTAGAAATCCCTACACTCAGTTTGCCACCTCTAGCCCATTTATGGTGTACCCCTCCTACCTAGTCTACACCTTACCAAACTACAGTACCTGTACTATTTTTGTGCTCATGGTATTGCTATGCTGTATGTATTTCTCTGCAATACTGTCTGTCCTAGTTCTCTTAGTTGTTATTGACTGTAATGAATTGTACTTTGTATTACACTTATGCATACTAGCACAATGCTAAGAGTAATATTCTTGTGCTCATGGTATTGCTACACTGTATGTTTTTCTGTACAATACTGTCTGCCCCAGTTCTCTTCATTGTTAAGGACTGCAATGAATTATAGTTTGTAGTGCACTTATGAATATTAGCATGGTTATTGTTTTTTATGCTTTCCCCACTTATGTACCCCCCTCCTGGATGCTTCTGGAAACAAACTGTTTACAGCTCATGTTGTTTCTCCTGGTGAAACCTTTTCAAATAAATAAACAACCTCCATGTTGGAGGTGCTTCAAGATGGGGGTGCAAGACCCAGAGAAGCTGTGTCGGGGTCCCACACCACCATTACAGTGACATGTCATTTTGTTGGTTTTGTCACTGTAAATGACCAGTTGCTGTAATATTTTCAACTAAGTTACGTGCTATGTTGAATAATACATGTGGGGTGATATCATATGAATAAAGCCCAGACTAGATAGGCCAGCTTAATAAGAAATAATGAAGCCTGGAATAAGAATGAAAAACTGTGGAAAAAGTATGCTGTTTCAGTTCTGGAAAAAGTATCTTCCAGGGATCACATAAACCAGAGTATCTAACATATTGTATAGAGAATGTTGCACAGGGAGAGCCCTACCATTATTTTGCACGACCTATTGAGGTCTTGTGAAAGGGTGATATTCCAGTCTCCCCCAAGAAGAGCACATCTTCTTGACCTGGAATGACACTACTTCTTTATTCAGCTGTGAGCTGTGTGAGAAATTCTATATTGCACTTGATATCTGCAACAACGTGCACTTTTGCTCAGTTCTGTGGGAGGTGAAACTAACTACCCTTGGTAATTGCTTTTTATTCACATATTTATTTAGTGTTTAACCAAGAAGGGGCTTGCAAACTCTGTCTATCTTGTGAGTAACTTCAGAAGGATTTAAATACTGCATTTGGGTAGACCCTTGGAGGTAGCTAGATTGTCTACTAGGATTTTCTGACAGTTAAACTATTTTTTAATAAATTACAGGTGGCTGAGGAGTTGAAAAAGGAGCTTGCAAACTCTGCTTATCTTGGAAGTAACTTCACAAGTGTTTGAATACTGCATTTTGGTTGTCCCTTGGGGGTAGCTGGATTGACTACTAGGATTTGGGGACAGAAACTATTTTTAAATAATTTACTGGTGTGTAGGAGTTTGTGATAGTTAAACTATTTTTAAATAAGTTACTGTGGTTAAGGAGTTGTCATAGCAAAACCTGCAGTGTGAATTGAAACACAGACAGCCTCAGGTGCAGGAAATTGCTAATATTCCTCAAGTGAAACTACCTCTGGCTGGAAGCTGCAATACTGAACATAGGATTTGCAAGAAAGCGAGTTGTGCTCACAACAGAGGAAGGTGAACCTTACAGTTGTCTTTGGTTTGTAGCAGATATTCTGCAGGTGGAGGCTACTTCTAACTGAAAGGTGAAATAAGGAACTTAGAATTATCAGGAAAAGACAGTCTTTCAAGCAACAGAGGGAGGTGGATCTATCTTTACTTTTGTTCAAATTCTTAAGATTTTCAGTGCAGGAAGAGTTTAAAGCACAGCTGACTTATTTTGGGGCCGACTGCTTTCAGAGCACAAACCACCACGCTGCTTTGGGGCTGGGGAGGTTTATCTGTGTCTGACTTGGATGTCTGGCTTTTTCTTTATTTGAGTAGCAGGGTATTTTCTCTGTCAAATTGTTGTGTAGGGCATGTTGCTGACAGGAAGGCACTCATCGCAGCGATGGGTCAGAGCTTTTAGCTGATTGTTTTGTGAGGGCACAGTTTAGGCCCAACCCCTTCCCACCCCTCACCCCACCCACCCCTGGAAATAGTTCCTTTATAACTGGGGTTCTGACATAATTTCCTCAAGAGTGCATGGTGCATAGCACTGTCATATCCTCTCTAGCACACTGCACTGACAATATAAGCATACACACTGTATAATATATATATTTCTATATAACAAACCAATCACACACACAAAAAAAAAGTAGATAATCATGTGGAGAGTAGTACAATGTAATGGCTGTGGGGCAGCAGTCTTCCAGGAGTCTTTCTGGAGGATGATATGCTGCCCTATTTGCAGACAACTCTCTTCCCTGTGGGAGGAAGTTGCCCATCTTCAGGCCACACTGGACAGTAGTAAGGGAACCTTCCCCCAGGCCACACTGGACAGTAGGAAAGGAACCTCCTCCATCCAGGGAGCACCAGAGCCACCACTACTACCTCAGAGGTTGTGAAGAAAGCACAGCAGTTGGACCACAGTGGGCTCAGGGAGGGTGAGGATGGTGGAACAGAGGCACACCCAGTCAGTTGTTCCACTTCACAATCCATACACCATTCTGGGGTAGCATAGCTCCCCTATGGATGCACCCGCAGAGAAGACTAAGGAGACTGAGGACAACTGTCACAAGGGAGGCCCACAGGAAGGAGGCAGAGGACACCACAAGGAAGGGAAGCAGCTCCTGGTGGGGGACTCAATTATTAGGGGGATAGAACTGGGGGGAGCAGGGAAAACTAAAGTAAGGTGCCAGCCTGGTGCCATGGCTTGGAGGGACAGGAAGCGCATCCTCAGGATCATGAGAACAGCTCACGGGAGTCTGAGCTGGACATCATTGTCCACCTAGGGACAAATGACTTGGCTCATCATGAGATCAGAGCAGTGCAGAAGGACTTTGTAGAATTGGGGAGGGGCCTAAGACAAGTAGCACACACAGTATCCTTCTCACAAGTGCTGCCTGTCAATGGCATCAGTGAGGCGAGGGTACTTTGCACCATGCAGTTTAATGAATGGTTGAAAAAATGGTGTGGAGCACAGGGGTTTGGCTTCATTGGGGACTGAGGTTCTACCTGGAGGGACACCAGCCTATACTGGAAGGATGGTCTGCATCTGTCTAGGAAGGGAACAAGTCTTTTGAGCAATCAGTTTAAATGCTTCATTGGCAAGCTTTTAAACTAGTCAAGGGGGGGCACTGATAAGCAGCAGGAAAATCCCAGCCTCTTCCTACAAAACAGGGTACTAAATGAGAAAAATACCGAGGTAGAAAGGTCAGTGGGGGATGCTGCAACAGAAGGTAATGCCATCAAAAAATGGAAAGCAATGAGTACCAATGCCCATAGTCTGAGTAACAAGCTTCCTGAATTACTGGCCTTGATGGAGGAGGAACATTTGGATATCGTGGCACTCACAGAAACATGGTACACACAAAGCCATGACTGGGACATAAACATACCAGGATACACTATCTACAGGAGGGACAGGGAGGGTAAAAGAGGAGGAGTAGCTCTTTACATAAAGGAAGGAATCAAATCAACAGAACAAAAGGGTAAACAGGGAGGAGGAGAAGAAGCACTGTGGGTAAATTTGGAGACTGGCAATGGCACCACAATCCGCACAGGGGTTGTATACAGACCCCCTTCTCAGGGGGAGGAAATGGACAAGGAAATGATAGAAAGTATACTTAGAATGGCAGAAAAAAGGGAGATATTGCTGATGGGTGATCTGAACATGCCAGATGTTAACTGGAACATCTGGAGTGCAGCTGCAGCAGCCACTTTGAATAGTGGGGTTATTCTAGATGCCCTACAGGGGGCATGCCTTAGACAACTAGTATTGGAGCCCACTCAAGAGGGAGCAATCTTAGACCTGGTTCTCTCAAATGGAGATGAAGAGAGGATCACAGATGTAGAAGTTGGTAGCCATCTGGGAACTAGCGACCATCGAACAGTATGGTTCACAATAAATACAGCAATAGAGTCACGCCATACAAAGGCAAAAGTACTGGACTTTAAGAGGGCTGACTTTGCCAAAATGGGTGAGTGCCTAAGGAATGCACTAGCAAACGGGCAGAATTGAGGGGTGGAAGAACAGTGGGGAATAATAAAAACTGCCATCACAGAGGTAGCAAGCCTTTGTGTGAAGCAAATAAACAAAATGATATGAGGTAAAAAACCACTATGGTTCTCAAAGGAAGTGGCAGTGAAGGTTCAAGAGAAAAAGAAAGCATTCAGGAAGTACAAGGAATCACAGAAGGAGCAGGACAGAGAACTGTATCAGTTAAAGCAAAAGGAAGCTGGGAAGGCAGTCAGAACAGCAAAGGCCCAAACCGAAGAAATGATAGCCAACTCAGTTAAGAAGGGGGATAAAACCTTTTATAGGTACATCAGGGAGCGAAGGAAGACCAAGGGAGGGATAGTGAGGCTTAATAAAGGGGAGGAGGAGGGTGGGCAGAGGATGACTGTGAAAAGGCAGAGATACTAAACAAATATTTTTGCTCAGTATTTACAAAGGAAGAGGGGGAGGTACCTAAAACAAACAGTAGAAACACTCTGGATACAGAAGTTGATACCAGCCCAATTACAGAAGAAAGGGTTCTGAAAGAACTCTTAAAACTGAAGGTGAACAAAGCAATGGGGCCTGATGGGATTCATCCCCAGAATTCTAAAAGAACTAAGGGTAGAACTAGTGACACCACTGACTACCCTCTTTAACAAATCATGGGAGGATGGGGTGGTACCCGAGGACTGGAGGAGGGCAGATGTGATTCCCCTTCACAAAAGTGGGAGCAAGGCAGAAGCAGGAAACTACAGACCTGTTAGTTTAACCTCAGTGGTAGGGAAAATGATGGAATCACTTCTGAAGGAGAGAATTGTCGAGTATCTAGAGGCCAGAGGGGCCCAGGACCCAAGGCAGCATGGATTCACAGCAGGAAGGTCATGCTAGACAAATCTGATAGATTTCTTTGACTGGGTGACCAAAGTAGTTGATCAGGGAAGGGCTGTGGCCACGGCCTACCTAGACTTTAGCAAGGCATTTGACACAGTCCCACACAAAGAATTAATATACAAGTTAGCCAGCCTGGGAGTGGGTCCCAAGATGACAGCCTGGGTAAATAATTGGCTGGAGAATAGGACACAGAGGTAATAATAAATAGAGTCCACTCTGAAAAAAGGGGGGTTACTAGTGGGGTACCGCAGGGTTCAGTATTAGGACCGGTCCTCTTCAATGTCTTTATAAGTGACATTGCAGAGGGACTGGAAGGAAAAGTATGTCTCTTTGCAGATGACACAAAGATCTGCAACAGAGTTGATGCACAAGGTGGCGTGAAAAGGATGAGAAGGGACTTGGCAAGGTTAGAGGAATGGTCAAATGTATGGCAGCTTAGATTCAATGCTAAGAAGTGCAAGGTAATGCACCTGGGAAACAAAAACCCAGGGGAAGAGTACACAATGGGGGGTGAGATACTAACAACAACAAAAATGGAAAGGGACCTGGGGGTAGTCATATCAGATGACCTAAAGGTGGGCAAGCAATGTGAGAGGGCAGCAAGGAGGGCTGGGGGGATACTGGGATGCATAGGGAGAGGCAACACCAGTAGAAACATGAAGTTATTATCCCTCTGTATAGACAGATGGTGAGACCCCATCTGGAGTACTGTGTGCAGTTCTGGAGACCCAATCTCTCAAAGACATAGACAGGATGGAAGCTGTCCAGAGGAGGGCAACTAAAATGGTGCAGGGTCTGCACCGGAAGACATATGAAGAGAGATGAAAGGAGCTTAATATGTATAGCCTGAAGGAAAGGAGGGAAGGGGGGACATGATAGAAACTTTCAAGTACCTCAAGGGAATCAACAAAGTCCAAGAGGTTAGCATCTATCAAAAAAAGAGGTGTGCAAGAACAAGGGGGCACAATTTGAAGATGGGGGCAGCTCAGAGGTAATTTAAGGAAGTATTTTTTCACAGAATGGGTTGCGGATTTATGGAACGGCCTTCCGGAGGAGGTTGTGGAGTCAAAAACAGTGGTGGAATTCAAGCATGCATGGGACAGTCATAAGGCAATTCTACAGGGTGGGGGTAGGAAGAAGTAGGCTGCTGGTTAACTAGGATCTGCAGTTTATCCATCAGGTAGGGAAATGGGCAGACTGGGTGGGCCAAGTGGTCCTTATCTGCCATCAAATTCTATGTTTCTATGTTTCTATGTTTCTAATTGGTAAATGGGTGAATGATGCAACTGAAGTAGTTAAGTCCAGAAACAAAAGGAAGAGTCAACTTTGGGACCATGGATACTGCCAAGAAGAATTGTGGTACATTTCAAACACCCATGAACAAGAAAAACACATCCCTGTGGATTTGCTACAGTATTAATAGATGTAAAAGGGATTGACCTACAAATCAAAATAACTACATCCTTCTGTCTGACACTGTCTCCCACCCCAAATGTCTGCCTTATATAAGCTCTATGAAAAAGGTTACTTTTAGATGCCAATAAATGCATTTCCTTCAAAAACACAATATGGATCTGAGTGTAAGCCAAATGCTTTATAATTTGATACTGTTTGTTGTTTGAGCTTGCTTCTTTGATATTCCATGTAGCAAAATGATGCCTCTGTGACATCTTAACCAGTAAACATACTATAGTACAGTGCCCATAACCAACATCCAACAAGGAATTGTGGAAAAACTAGAAAGTGCACTCACTTAACCCCACTCTTTCCCCAGCAACTAACACCAATAAAAAGCCATAACTGTGGAAAACTACAAAAAAAAAATACAGTGCCCCTCATGGATATCATAGCTACCCCATGTCCCAGGACTGCACTCCTGCAGCCAGGGCCATGTGAGATTCTACAGTAGGGTTCATGGCTAGCTTCCAGTAGCACACCACACTAACCGAAAGAGAGTGGCATAACAGAGTTGAGAAACAAAAAGAAAGAAAAAGACTGAAAAATATTACTAAATTCAAAATATACAATCACTCTTGGATGACCAGGGTCAAGCCCCAAAAAGTTAACAAAAACCAAAGTGGTAAATCTCCTCCTGGAAGTCAGACTTTTATTTGAAAATGTCCCATGTCTGAAAAACCCAAATGATGCTAACATGTAGTTTATAAGTATGAGGACAGCACAGAACAAGTTATAACTACTTCACAATGTCAGACTCGTGGAGTGACAGTCAAAAAAGGAGGAAAAGTGGCTTTGCTCTAAAAGTTTCAAAATAGTCCAAACTGAGCCATGCAACAAGATGTAGCAGGGGATAACCACCCCAAGCATATGTCTACAAATGATATAAATTAGTCTGCTAATAATCATCTGCTTAAAGGCTGAAAAATAGTCACCCCATTGGGAAAAACAAAATCAAGCAGAACCCCAAGCAAGTTGCTCTGATCTAATAATGTAATCACAGAGTATCTAAACACTTTAAAACAGTGAAAATTTAAGAGGAGAAAAAATTCAGCCAGCCTCTCCATGAGAGTGCTTCTGTGCCCCATGATGGCAGAAGGATCATAACCTAGAAAAAAAAAAGATTAAGAATAGACTACAAAGTCTCCTACAAATATGTGAGAGGCAAGGAATTACAATAAACATCCAACAGAGGAAAACAGTATAGTAATCCGTCAATAAATGTCCAAATAAAAAAAAAATTAATGTGGACAGCAGCCTGCTGCAGAGGAAGCATTAGCAATAAATGGCAGCTGACAGCAGACTTCTGAGGCAGGCCTTAATGCAGCATAACACAGACCAAATTACTTCAGTGTGCTGGAGTACGAGGTGAAGAGAACAGATAAGGAAAATATTTTGCCAGTTCCAAGTGCAGAAGAAAATTAATTAGCTCCAGCTGGTGTAATAATTTGTAAAATGTCAGGATAATGCAGACAGGATTGAACTCCTGCAGCAAAGAGCTTACATTTGATCTCTCTCTGCACTCCTGCTGCTTGGCTCTGATCCCCAGACTCGGATCACTAAACATTTATATTCTGGAGTCCTCCCACCATAGCCGCTTTTGCTCCCATACTTCAGAAAAACATGGATGTTATCTTAAAAATGTAGGAGCCTGAAAATTAAAATATGAGGTTTCTCTCCTGGATTAGGTACTGGCTTAAAGGAGTAGAGTGCATGCTCAGTCATGTATGTGGGTCCATGCAGGGAAGGGCCTGCAATCTTGTTAAGTAATTGCTGCACAAAAAGAATGGAATTCATGCCTTCTGCCCACTCAGGAATGGCAGGTATAATTAAATTATTGCACTGGATTCTGGCTTTCTGATCTTCAATATTTTTCTTTGAGCTGAGTGATTTTCCAGCGTACTGTATGTTCACTAATTTTGTTTCCACTTATCAGACTGATCCTTGAGAGAAGAAATGCGGGGCTTCCGAGTCTGTAATCCTCTGACTGAGCATCTCGAGGATTAGTTTTACAGATTTAAAATCAGCCACTAACTCGAACATAATCTCATTAATGGTGGCAGGGTCTTTGGAAAAACTGTTGGAGGTTGAATGATCACTTTGTGGCAGTAGGGAGCTGCATGGTAACAAATTATCTTTAGGCCACTTAGATGGTGGAGAGCGAGTCGCAGAGACCCCCAGGGATACTTCAAGCTCCATAACTGATTAGTCCATGACCAATGAGATATGTTTGCAGATGGTTAAAATAATAGGCAGCCTCCAACAACCTTTACAGCCGAGAACAGCCAAAAATAACCCTTGATGTTGAGCAAAACAATAAATGTAAGCCCGCAACCACCAGGAACCAGCTCAAGAGTGTCTGCACTCTAGCTTGCCATCATGTGACCATATATACAATGCATTATAATACAGAGCTGCTCAATAATTTGTATAATGCTTTATTTATGTACTGTATATCTTATTGTGTTTTTGTTTTGTATTTAAATGTATTATATAACAAAGAAAAAAAACGGTTGTGAAATACAAATCTGATGGTTTTGACATGCCATATACTCATATTTTAAATTGTCATATTTGCCAAATTAACTGGTAGAGGCTACATTTTTATTTTAATTTTTTTACATTATTTGTGTATTCATCATAAGTGTGGGGTTTAAAAAAATCTAATTGAGAAAGACCTGCACAATGTTTACATATCCTCGTGTTTGCAATTTAAATAGCTGTATTGTTGATGTACATTTGCATATTCCTTCTTCTGCTCTCTAAAGCCTCCAATTGTTAAACTGCTGAAACATGTTCAATATATGAAATATATTCTGTGAGTTACTTTGTGAAGTATCTGCATTGTAGTACAGTAATTTACAGTTAGAAGGAACTCTAGGTCCATCATGTTCACAAAAATAAAAGCAGAATTTTAATTCAAAAACTATAATACATGTTCAATTAATTATGGCTTATGTAAGTTTACTTTTATTTGACAGAATGTGGTTTTGAAAGCTATATGGTTTGTTTCTGTTCTCTTCAAATAAATGGTGCCAGTATTACCACAAACGTTTTGCATACTTTAAGGCAAACAGAATACCAGTGGCCATATATTCAAAGCTTTGTGCCCAGTTCAAATCTGTAGTGCTAGAATGGCACCAAATTTGCACTGAACTGCAATATTGAAAAGCCCTTTTAGCACCTGTGCTACATGATAGCGCCAATGCTTAAAGTTAATGTATGCAGGTAGGGAGGTAGGGGAGTGGCCATGAATGCCAGCGCACCAGCATATTTAAAATAGTAGTGCTGCACTACAGGCTGTTGTACCACTGGCGGATCAGCACTAAATGCTGCCTGCAAAATGCATGCAGTAAGTGGCAGTGGAACCCGAAGTAATTCAAAGTGACACTTTGAATTACTACAATAGTAATTTGAAGTGTAACTTCTAATTACCACCCAGTCCAATCCTGGTAGTATAGACCCCCTTCCCACCAGTCCACTGTCATTGTTGACAGGGGTGCCCAATCCCTCCAGTCAGTGGCATGTATCCCCCCAAGTTGTGTGGCACACTGGGAGCCTACCCCAGTGTGCCCAAAAGTTATTTAATATTTATGTAATGCCTTTCCAATGGGGGTGACCAATCCCCCTGTTGGTGGGATGTATCCCCCCCAACTCATGTGGCACACTGGGAGCCACCCCAGATTGCCCAAAAGTTATTTAGGTTTTATGTATTGCCTTGCCAATGGGGGTGCCCAATTTCCCTTTCGTGAGCATGTATCCCCCCCAACTCATGTGGCACACTGCACGCACACCCCAGTGTGCCCAAAAGTTATTTAATTTGTATTTATTGCATTGCCAACAGGGGTGCCCAATCCCTCTGTTGGCAGCATGTAATCCCCCAACTCATGTGACACACTGGGAGCCCACCACAATGAGCCAACATTTATCTATTTAATGTTTGTTCCTGTAAATAAAGAAAATAATCCCATGATGTGTTATATGTTTTTGTATCCTTGATAAAAGAAAATGGTCCCTCATTGACTTCCCTGCCCCTCTCCCAATCCCCACCCTCCCACTGACCACCCACCTCCCTGCACCCCCCATCCCATACTTACCTCCAGAAGTCATCACTGTCATCTTCTGAGGACCGGGACATGTCTGCACTCTTCAAAGCAGAACCACAAAATGAAGAATCAAAGGTAAGCGTTGCATAATGGCTGTCAATGGGAGTTTCAACTTATGATATATAAGCCATTTTTAGGAATTTTTACCCCAAATTTTCAACATGGGGTTCTTGATATCCCACCTCATGAACACCATCACTGTCATTTTGTTAGCCCTGAAATGTGATTTTGTGGTCACTGCATGGAATCACCTTTCAGGACCGATTAATGAAACAACAGTGCCGCTGTTCATGAGGTAGGTTCCCAAAAAGCCCATGTTGCAAATTTGGAGAAATAATTCCAAAAAATGACTGCACTACGAGTGTGCATTGCACAGTTTCTATGCACGCTCATAACTTTGCCAATGTTTAATATTTTCACCACAGAGTTTTAACATTGGCATTTTTCCCCCTCCTCATGAACAGTACAGCTGTCATTTTTCACATCCTGCTCAAAATGTGTTTTCGCACCTGTGGTGCAGAATGGCTCGATCGCTATACAAAATTAGCTTCTGGAATGGATTTACAAAATCACAGAGCAACTGTTCGTGAGGGGAGGTCCCAAAAAACCCATGCTGACAATTTGGTGACAATATTCCAAAAAATGATAGAGTTATGAGCGTGCATTGTGCAGTTTCTACACATGCTCATCACTTCACCAGTTTTTCATGTTTTCACTCCAGATTTTCAACAGTAACATTTTCACACCACCTCATGAATAGTACAGCTGTAATTTTTCAAATCCTGCCAAACAGGTGTTCCTGCACCTGTGGCACAAAACAGTGTTATAGTTGTGCATAATTAATTTCCATCAGGATTTGAAGGTTTTCTGTACTGGGTACATGCAGTGAGGTGATAAGAAGGTCATGTTGAACATTTGGTGTGAAAATTATTTAAGATGGCACAGTTAAGACTATCTGTTGCAATTTTACTATGCCTGCTCGTAACTTTATGTCTGGAAGCGCAGGGGCCAGAGATCCCTGTGATTCCACAGCTAGATACATATGTGTATGTGTGGAGGGATGGGAGCGCAGGGTCCCAAGGACCCTGCACTCCCACTGTGACATATGGATACTGTTGTACTATCTGGATGGAGGGATGAGAGTCAGGGTCCTTTGGACACTGGGCTCCCACAGCAAAATGAGGATACAATTATACTATCTGAAAAAAGTAGGGAAATTCATTGCAAAAAACTCCATTAATGCATCAGTTAGGGTGAATACTACAGCTGCAAAAGCAGGGAAATGAGGCATTAGGGTTTCTAACCGTAACACCCCACCCCCAGGGTTCCCACCCCTACCACTCCACCCCTACCCCTTCACCCTCTACACACCAACAGGCATCTGGGTGTGTGATGGGGTTGTCAGCCCCAACAACCCTAACTAATGCATTAAATGGAGTTTTTTGCCTCTAATTTCCCTTCTTTTTGAGAATGATAACGAGAAATAGTGAATGTAATGCAGCAGCGGAAGGGCCCTGAGCTCCCGCCACATGATGTGTTGTGGCATACTAACAGGGACAGCAACGCAAACAGAAATGCTAACAGTGGCGCACATGGTAACACAAGCACGAATGAGAACGGAGACGGGAATGGTCTGCCTCGTGATGTGTTGTCACATAGTAACATTGTGCCCGCAAACGAAAATGGTAATGTGCATGGTAACAAAAAGTGAAACAGAAAGAGAAACAGTAGTGTAGACAGAAATGTTAAAAACAATGCAAAAGGAAGCACAAATGAAAATGCAAAGGGTAACACACATGGTGTCATAGACGTGAACGTTAAGTGAAACGGGAACGGTAACAGTAATGTAAGCGCACAGGCTGGTTTTCCCCAAAAGATGCATAGAGAAAGACAGTGAGTACAAAGAATGTATGCATAATAATGGGTATCGGGGCAGAAAATGAGGACTTGGAATACTAAATAGGTTATATCTCAGGAACCATATGACGTAGAAAAAAATTTAAAAGTCATATAATTTATGACTGTCCTGGCTAGTTTTATGCTTAGCCCCATTAGGGGGCTAAACATTTTTCCAATTAAAAGTCCGTATCTCGCACCGTTTCCGAGATACGGGCCCTGAAAGGCACGGCGAACGCTGTAATGTTATCCTATGGGAAAAAAAGAGAAGTTCGGAGTGCCATAACTTTGCCTCCCTGTAATATTTTTTCACCAAACCACTGAAAGGCACACCTGTGGGCTGTTGGCTGTCTTCCCTCCAAATTTCAGGAAAAAAGACCAAATCGTTATTTTGCAGCAGGGTGCCAAAGGATTCCTGTAATGCGTCGGGTGCCGTAATGTTATCCTATGGGGAAAAAATGTCAACGTTGGAGTGCCGTAACTTTGCCGCTGTGTAATATTTTTTCAACGCAACACTGAAAGGAAAATCTGTGAGATGTCGACTGCGTTCCCTCCAAATTTCAGCCAAAGACTCCAAACCGTTCTTTTGCAACAGGGTGTCTAAGAATTGCTGTAATTTCCCCACAGCCTAGAAAAGTACTGTCGCAATTTGCTAAAGCTTTCGCAAAAATTTGCGACACTTTCGTGAGCACAAAAGTACTTTGCGAAAGTACTTTTTCCAGAAATTTGAAAAACATATTTCTGGGGTGTTTTACCCCAAAATAAAGACATGGCTAGCATCCTCATGCTATGACTAGGTGAATACAAAAAGAATTAGGTTGCTAGAGGGTCCCAAATTTAAATGGCAAGCATTTGTCTGATCACTAACTGAAAACAAGATGGCAGATTTGCCAAAGTAAGAGGGCCATTTGCGAAAGTAAAAATGCATTTGCGACACTGTCAAACTTTTTGTTAACTTTTCCCATTGACTTATAATGGGAAATTGTTTTTCTGAATAACTTTTGAACCGTTTAATATTTTTTCACGAAATCTTCGAAAGGCACATCGGGGACCCTGGCCGCACGTTCACTGAAGATTTTGGGCTGAGTGCACCTAAAAGCGTGCGACCTGTGGAGATGTCGACCGTAGAATTCCAGAAAAAGCGTAGCATGCGCCCAGATCATGTAATAACTCCCGCGAGCCGTGTATCCAAGCCGTACGAAACTAGGCAGATCCCAAGGCGTATGGTTCTTGATTGTGTATTCCACATTTCAGGCAAATCATCAAAACAGTTGCAAAGTTATTAAGGTGCAAAATTTTGAGTTTAATATGTAAATGGCTCCTCAACCCTAATTATGGTAGCACGTAATATATATATATATATATATATATATATATATATATATATATATATATATATATATATATATATATATATATAAAATAGTGGCACAGCAGTGCCACTATAGTTAGGGTTGAGTGCCCCACTTAAGGTTAAAGTGTGAAATATTGCATCTTAATAACTTTGCCACTGTATGATGGATTTGCCTGAAATTTGGTGGGCACAGAGCAATATCACAGATCTCTGGATTTGCCAAGTTTCGTAATGGTTGGATATACAGTTGTTGAGTTAAAAAGCAACATTCTGTAGTGCATTTATGCTTTTTTGCGCATTCTTTGCTCTCACCTACAGGTCGCATGGTTTGCATGACTGGTCCAAAACCTTCAGAAAACAAATAGCAGGGGTCCCCGATCTGCCTTTCAAAAATGTCATGAAAAAAATATTAAACGGTTCAAAAGTTATTCAAAAAACAAGTTTCCCATTATTGTCAATGGGAAAAGTTAACAAAAAGTTTGACAGTGTCGCAAATGCAGATTTTAGTGTCGCAAATGACCCCTGTAGTGTTGTGAGTCAGCCATTTTTTTTTTCAGTTACTGGTCACAGAAATGCTTGGCATTTAAATTTGGGACCCACTAGGGACACAATTCTTTTTCTGTTCAGCTAGTCGAGCCCTGAGGATGCTAGCCATGTCTTTTTTGGGGGGGTTAAACACCCCAGAAATATGTTTTTTAATTTTTTGTAAACTGTAGTGTCTCAAAGTAGTGTCGCACTTGTGACGCTTTTGTGATTTTTTTTATAAAAGTGTTGTGATTTTATGCACCCTACTTGTGACACTATGCCCAAAATAACAGGAATTCTTTGCCACCCTGCTGCAAAAGACCAGTGTGGTCTTTTGGGCTGAAATTTGGAGGTAGGAAAGCCAACATCCCACAGATGTGCCTTTTTGTGGTTTGGTGACTAAATATTACAGGGATGCAAAGTTACAGTACTCCGAATTTGATGGTTTCTACCATATACTAACATTACGGCATGCTTCGAGATACAGACTTTTAGTCAGAATAATGCTTAGTTCCCCACTAGGTGGCTTAGTGCAAAACTAGCCAGGAAAGTCATAAATAATATGAGATTTAAATTTTTTATTCTACGTCATACGGTTCCTGAGGTATAAGCAATTTAGTATTCCAAGTGTTTATTTTCTGCTCTGAGGCCCATTATTATGCATACATTAACAACTCCAAAAATAGCATGCTCAAACCTTTTATGTTACTTCACACTGGAATTCACATTTCTTCTAAGGGGTGCTGGTAGGTTGTGGCAAAACTACATACAATCCAAAGATACTAGAGCATACCACCACCCTCCCGCCCACATAGCATAGCATATTTAAACTTTCCTCTGCCAAAACTGGCTATATTTACTTCAAGCACCATGTGCGGAGTGGGTCCTTTTAGTTTCAGACTGGAATTCCAATTTGAGTAAGCTAAGTCACCAATGTCAAGGTGGGACCCTTCGATTTAGTCCCTAACTTTCCAGTGCCTCAGTGGCTACTAATTGACTCCTTATACTGTGCTCCCATCAAGGATTTTACACAGGTTTTTCAAAGGGAGCATGCTAAGAAGGGGCACCACAGACTCCCTAATCTCAAACAACTCCAAAAATAGCATGCTCAAACCTTTTATGTTACTCACACTGAAATTCACATTTCTTCTAAGGGGTGCAGCTAGGCTGTGGCAAACAACATACAATCCAAAGATACTAGTGCACCCCCCCCACATAGCATACAATATTTGTATTCAATGTGTTTCTCAATGCAGCTTTTTGGGGAAAAAAGGGTATGCATTTCCGTTACTGTAACAGTTAGCATTTCCACTGTTTCCATAACCATTTCCATTAGCATTCCCGTGTATGCCACCATGTGCGTTACCCTTTGCATTCGCATTTGCGCTTGTGTTTGCATTACTGTTATCATTTGCATTTCCATTAGTGATTTGGTTTACATTTCCTTTTGCGTCACTGCGTGCATTGCCATTTGTTTTTGTGTACATGCTTCTGTTTGCGTTTCCGTTTGCATTTCTGTTTCCTTTGGCGTCATCGTTGGTATTACCATTAGCATTTGCATTTCCCAATTGCATCACCATGACCACAAATGTCACGATTTACATTTGTGTATGCACTTGCATTTGCATTTCTGTTTTCATTAATATTTGCGCTTGCATTTCTATTACCAGTTACGTTACCGTTAACATCACCATGTGCGTTACTGTTTGCGTTTGCATTTGCGTTACTGTTACTTCACTATTTATAGTGCACATTCTCAAACAGAAGGGATATTCATGGCAAAAAACTCCATTTAATGCATCAGTTAGTGTTGTTCCACAGTAACAAAAGTGACAACATTCGGTGTTAGGGTTGAAAACCCTAACTGCGCATTCCCCCACCACCACTGCACACACACATACATACAAGTAGGGGAAGTACCAAGGCAACACAACCAAACACTCACAACCAGCAGCTGGTAACAGGAATAACATACAACTATCTAAACTATGAAACCACACATCCATGCTCCGATCGGGCTGTGGCATGGGGTCATCACTGCTAACTGTCATCCCAGACATTCCACGCACCGCTAAACACATATCGTGCTATGACACTTTCATCTTTGCAAAAGTATTTTGTTAAACTATGCTCTTATTTGCTGCACAACTTTGCCATCGTCCTACAAGCAAATGGTTAGGTCCTTTGGGCTGACATTTGCAGGGTGGCAACACCTGGTCACACAGATGTGCTTTTTCCTGCTATTCTGCTACAATACTTAAGGATTACAAACTTACATGGTTTCAAAATTGAGCAGTTTGCCATAGACTAACATTGCGGTGTCCATGATGTCTTTTGCCACCCATATGTTGAAAATGAGGCAAAGTACACCATTTTCTCTACTGCCACCTTGCTTCACCTTTTTGTGAACTAACCTTGAAGAACAACTTTGTAAACAATGTATCATATCCAAAGTTTGATTTCTCCACTTCCTACAGTAACACAGCTATACACTTCCTGCTGGATGTCTCTGATTGGTTGTGTTGCCTTGGTCCTTGCTTTACTTGCATGTATGCGTGTGGTGGTAGTGGGGGCGGGGGGGATGCGCAGTTAAGGTTCTCAACCCTAGCGCTAAATTTCCTCACTTTTGTCACTGTGGAATGATCCTAACTGATGCATTAAACTGAGTTTTTTGCCATGAAAAAAATATATATATATATATATATTAGAGGCAAAAAACTCCATTTAATGCATTAGTTAGGTTGTTCCACAGCGACAAAAATGAGGAAAGTGCTGTTAGAGTTGAAAACCCTAACTCGAATTCACCCCCAGCACCACACACACACAACACACACACACACACACATATGCAAGTATGGGGGAGGACCAAGTCAACACAACCAATGACAGACATCCAGCAGCAGGTGACAGAAATAACAAACAATTGTCTAAATGTACTACAAGACATCCCCACCCACCTGACCAGGTACTGCATGCTCAGTGGAGATCAACAGCAAAACTGAGGCCATGTACACCAAACGTGCACATCCCTGATTGCAGCTGCACACAATGTACCACACTTAGTAGTTGCATGGCCTTACCTACCGAAAAGTCCGTATCTCGCACTGTTTCCGAGATACGGGCCCTGAAAGGCGCGGCGAACGCCGTAATGTTATCCTATGGGAAAAAAAGAGAAGTTTGGAGCACCATAACTTTGCCTCCCTGTAATATTTTTTCACCAAACCACTGAAAGGCACATCTGTGGGCCATTGGCTGTCTTCCCTCCAAATTTCAGGAAAAAAGACCAAACCGTTATTTTGCAGCAGGGTGCCAAATGATTCCTGTAATGCATCGGGTGCCGTAATGTTATCCTATGGGAAAAACTGTCAACTTTGGAGTGCCATAACTTTGCTGCCATGTAATATTTTTTCAATACAAGACAAAAAGGCACATCTGTGAGATGTCAGCTGCGTTTCCTCCAAATTGCAGCCCAAAACTCCCTACCGTTCTTTTGCAGTGCAGTGCCAAAGAATTGCTGTTATTTTCCCACAGACTAGAAAATTACTGTCGCAATTTACGAAAGCTTTCGCAAACATTTGCGACACTTTTGTGAACACGAAAGTACTTTGAGAAAGTACTTTTTCCAGAAATCTGAAAAACATATTTCTGGGGTGTTTTACCCCAAAATAAAGACATGGCTAGCATCCGCAGGGTCCGACTAGGTGAATACAAAAAGAATTATGTTGTTAGATGGTCCCAAATTTAAATGCCAAGCATTTTTCTAATCACCAACTGAAAACAAAATGGCCGATTTGCTAAAGTAACAGGCCCATTTGCAAAAGTAAAAATGCATTTGCGAAAGTGTTGAACTTTTTGTTAACTTTTCCCATTGACTTATGATGGGAAATTGTTTTTTGAATAACTTTTGAACCGTTTAATATTTTTTCACCAAATCTTCAAAAGGCACATTGGGGACCCCGGCTGCATGTTCCCTGAAGATTTTGGGCCAGTCATGCAAACCGTGCGACCGTAGAATTCCAGAAAAAGCGTAAACATGCGCACAAATCACGCTTAATAACTCCGCAGCCGTGTATCCGACTGGTAAGAAACTTGGCAGGTGCCAAGGCCTATGGTACTTGATTGTGTATTCCAAATTTCAGCCAAATCTGTCAAACATTTGCAAAGTTATTAAGGTGCAAAGTTTTGGGGTTTAACATAGAAATAGCTCCTCAACCCTAACTATGGTAGCACTACCGTGCTACCATATATATATATATATATATATATATACACACACACACACATACATACATACACACACACAGTTATACAATCCTCTACAGTGTCACTCAGTACAAGGGGACATGCCTCTGTGTTCCACTCACTATAGCCCTGACCTGCATTCATCCCTCCTGGGTACAGTGGTGCACACACAGAGACTGTACTGTACATCCAGACTTTCAAGCAGGGAGTTATGTTATTCTATGGTGCTACATAACTCTTACCCTCTGTACATATGAAGATGATGGTTTCCATTGTGTCCTGAGTTTGTATCTCCATGTTTGCAGATGTGCCTCTCATTATGGGGATCAGTGCCCTCTTTGTTCAACATTCAGAGAGTTTTTGTCCTTCATTCCAGTGGTGACTAGGTGGGACTGGTTGAGAGATATGCACTGTGTATGCCTGCCTATACCCATGGCCTGCAGCTAACAACTGTTTCTCAAGGCTGGCATACAGGTGGAGCTGTGTGCACATCCTGGCCTGTGGCTCTTAGCCTGTATGTCCAGTCTGACCTAGAGGTGGAGCTGTGGACACCATCCAGCCTGTGGTTTTTGACACGTATTTCAGGCTGACCTACAGGTGGAGCTGTGTGCACCATGGAATAGCACCAGGCAATCTTCATGCAAATGTATGCTAAGCAGGCCTTAATGAGATGCTAATGTGGCTGTTTGCACATGGATTGCCTATGACGTAGGTTAATTTGCACAGGAGCTTTGAAAATAGCAAACTTTTTCCACGGGCTAATGTGTTAGCACTGTGCAGTTGGGTTAGCCCTGGGTAATCCTCTCAGTAGCATAGCACAGTTTAGCAGGGTGTGACCTGCATTATTGCTTGTAGTTGTTGTACAACACTTCATTGCTATCACACACATTGTCCATCAACTTCAGCTCTGTCTTACTCAACCTCTATGTCCACTGAGCTGCTGTTGCATTTTTTTAGTTTTATTTATTTATTGTTGACCGGGTAAGTGCACTAGACAAGTCCTGCCTATTTTCAGGCACGACCTGACGGAGGGGGATACAGATGAATGCCAACTGACTTTGAACCAGATTAAGCTGTTGGTGGTATTTTTAGTGAATGAGGGAAATTTGGCCAGGACACGGAAATTCCCCTACTCTTTTCGATAAGTGTCATGGGATCTTTAACATCCACCTGAACTACCACCAATTCAGGCAGATGAGACCTCGGTTTAACGTCTCATCCGAAAGACGGCAACTCAGAAGTGCAGCACCCCTCTCATGCTGCACTACAGTGTCAGTACTGGAATAGTAATCCAAGTGCACTTCCCTGTTGCTATATTCAGAGCTGTCTTATTTCCCAGGCTGTTTAAACACTGCACTCCCAGCTCTGATTGCACTGCTTCCTTTGTATGCTATATTCAGCAGGTTTAACCCCAGGGCTATTCCTTTGAATACAGCTTGCTACTGGTTCAGGGCTAATTTAGCACGCTGTGCAGTGCTAATTTAGCCCCTGGGCTAAGTTTTGAATATCTGGCCACAGGGGTTGAAATCTCTCTCTCTCTATAGATATAGATATAGATATATATATATAGATATAGATACTGTAGATATATATATATATAGATATGTATGTGTATATATTATAGTGGCGCAGTCACACCACTATAGTTAGGGTTCAGCTTATACTAAAGTCAAAAGTTTGGGCATTAATAACTTTGGACCCATTCAACGGATTTGCCTGAAATTTGGTATGCATGGTGGGGCATGATAGATCTCTTGACATGCCAAATTGTGTTTCTGTCAGACTTAAGGTCTTTGGGTGGGATATTCAAAAGTGTTGCACCATCGCAATAGGGTTGAGCCTGCGCAAGTCCGAAATAGCGCCATTCTGCGATATTCAGCAGGAGGCAGTTGCACCACTGAAAACATGCTGAGCAACAGTGCAATGCAAATGAATGCATGCTGAACTAGAGGGGGAGGAACCTTGCATAAACTGCACAGCCCGATATTCAGCCAGGCTGTGCAGAGGTTGTGCAGGCGCAACCCCAACCTGCACCTGCACAACTTGAGCCAAAAAAGGAGTAAGTCGAGGCCACCCACAGGTGAGCTGCCACATTGCAGGGTGCAACAAGCAGCTGCCACCTGTGGCTGGCCCTCAACCCTGTCTGTGCCCCCTGCAGCCTGATCACGGGCAAAACAGAAAAGTCCCCTCCCTGACTGGCACGGTCGTGGGCATAAGCTTAAATCACCCCCTGGCCCGATGCGTGGGCGGCAAAGTGTTAAGCCCCCAGACATATCCCTGGTGGTCCAGTGGACCGATAAGCCCAATCGTGGGCTGAAGAAGTTTAACCCCCCCAGAACGTATCCCTGGTGGTCCAGTGGACCGATAAGCTCAATCGCTGGCTGATGAGGTTTGAAACCCCCAGAATGTATCCTGGTGGTCAGTGGACTGATAAGCCCGATTGTGGGCTGCATTATGTTGCGACACCCCCACCCCAAGACCATATCCCTGGTGATCTAGTGTCCCCCACCCCACCCACCCCATGAAGCCCCACCACCCCGCTCCCCGGCAGCTGGCACCTGCCCCCCACCCACTGACTGACTGTCCAGGGATATGTTCTGGGGGTTCAAACCTCTTCAGCCCACGATTGGGCTTACCGGTCCACTGGACCACCAGGGATATGTTCGGGGGGGCCACTTTGCTGCCCACGATCGGGCTGGTGGGGGGGTGATTTAAGCTTATGCCCATGATCGGGCCAGTCGGGGGAAGGGGGATTTCATACACATTTGCCCGCAATCGGGCTGCAGGGGGTGTCGGTCCCTGATGGCTGCTGACTGGCAGGGTGCCAGGCACAAGTCCTTGGGGATCGGCGCACCTGCATGCTAATGGCATGCAAATGGGGACATAAACAGATGCAAATGGCTCCCCCTGCACCTTGCATGAATTATGGCCCCATTTGCATATCTACTTCATCTCGGAAATTGCGCATGGCGCAATGGTACTTGCGCCACCGCAAGTTGAATGCTTCACTCTGACCACTTGCGGTGGCGCAAGTTCCACTGCGCCATGCACAGTGGCTGTGGCCGGGGGGTGATATTCAAAGGAGTTGCTCAATAGTGCAACTCCTTTGAATATCGCTCCGGCCACACCCCTGCACAACTATTTTGTGCAGCGCAAGGGCTTGTGCCACAAAACAGCGCAGTTTGAATATCCGGCCCTTAGTGTACAAAAGCACTGAAAAATGCAAAATTATCTGTTTTTGAAGGGAGCTTTTGGGATTTTGGATGTGGCCCTGCACAGCTGTCATGTGGTGTGCTGCTCTGCAAGATGGTTGTTTGAAAGAGCTTTGGTGGCTGAACATGCCGCTTTTCGTTTGGTGAAAAAATATTAAGACATTCAAAAGTTACTTTTAATTTCCCATTATAAGTCAATGGGAAAATTTATATGTCTATTTTGCGAACAAAGAATGGTTGTTTTGGCCATCTGGTCTCACCTGGCGATCAAAGAATTTGCAGCCGCACAGTTCAAGAATCTTTGTCGCCGAGGATTTTCAAAATTCTTTGCAAGGTCTTCCAACTTATTTGGAATTTTCTATCATAAAAACACAAATATCTCGGCTCAGGGGTCGCTTCTGAAGTAAAACTTGGATGGGTTTTACTCAAGGGACCCCGATCTATTGAGCCATGCCTTTGGTTCCATCCAAATCAGTCTAAAAATGGAGTTATTAGCTTTTAAAATCTTTGTTCATGGCATGCTAACTATCTTTGATTGAGAGCCTGTAAATTCTTCAATTGTGAGGTTCTTTGATCGTGATCTTGCATCGCCACCTATTTTCACAAATATCTTGGCTCGGGGTGGGCTAAGGATATAAATGAGGTTGGGTTTTGATCAGGGGGCTTCGTTCTATCGAGGCATGGCATTGGTTTGGTTCCAAATGGTCAAAAAAATTGTGTTTCACCATTTTGTATTCTTTGATCATGAGCCTGCAAATTCTTTGATTGAGAGATTCTTTGATCGTGATCGTGCATCGTGAAGGAAGGACGGGATGGCCGGATTAAAAATTCATTTTTCTCAGCCCAGAGGTGCCCTAGGAAGCCAAATGAGGGTGGGTCTTGCTCAAGGGGCATCGTTCTGATGAACCATGGTGGTGGTTTACCAGAATTCTGTCAATATTATTTGATTTCTTATAGTTTTAATTCTTTGTTCATGAGCCTGCAAATTCTTTGATTGCGAGATTCTTTGATTGCGATCGTGTATCATGAGCAAGGGACGAGATGGCCAGATTTAGAAGTTACTTTTTCTGAGCCCAGGGGTGCCCTACAAACATAAATGAGGATGGGTTTTGCTCAGGGGGCTTCGTTCTGTCAAACCATGGTGGTGGTTTGTCACAATTCTTTCAATTTTTTAAATTACATTTTTATTCTTTGTTCATGAGCCTGCAAATTCTTTGATTGCAAACCTGCAAATTATTTGATCATGAGATTCTTTGATCGTGATCTTTGATTGCAAAATAGGGACAAGTTGGCCAGATTTTTTATAATGGAATAGATAGGGAAATTTTACTAATATTTGACATTGAATATCTCGGAAACGGTTTGGTCTTTTTACTTGAGATTTGGAGGAAAGAAAGGCAACGTCCCACAGATGTGCCTTTTTCATGGTTTGGTCAAAAAATATTACAGGGTGGCAAACTTACAGCACTACAAAATTGACACTTTTTCCTATAGGATAACGTTATGATGTCCACCGCATTACAGGAATTATTTGCCACTCTGCTGCAAAATAACGGTTTGGTCTTTTGGGCTGAAATTTGGAGGCAAGAAAGCCAGCATTCCACAGATGTGCCTTTTGGTAGTTTGGTGAAAAAATATTACAGGGCAGCAAAGTGATGGCACTCTGAAGTTGATGCTTTTTCCCATAGGATAACATTATGGCATCCATTGCCCCTTTCAGGGCCAGTATTTTTAAAACGGTGCGAGATACAGACTTTGTCACAAAAATGCTTAGCCCCCCAAATCAAGCCTAAGTACAAAACTAGTCAGGAAAGTCATAATTCATACGAAATGTTAATTTTGTTTCTACGTCATACGGTTCCTGAGATATAAGCAATTTAGTATTCCAAGTCCTAATTTTGTGCTCCGAGGTCCATTATTATGCATACATTCTTTGTTTTCACTGTGTTTTTCAATGCAGTTTTTGGGGAAAAGAAGGGTGTGCCCTTTCATTACTGTGCCAGTTAACGTTTCCAGTTGCACTTCCATTACCATTTGTGTCGCCATTCCCTTCTAAGCCACCGTGTGCATTACGGTTTGTATTATTGTTTGCACTTACATTTCTGTTTCTGTTTCGTTTGGTGTTATTGTTGCTGTTACTGTTACCATTTGCATTTGCAATTGCTATATCATGCCCATGCGCATTACAATTTGTGTTTCTGTACGCACTTGCGCTTGCGTTTGTGTTTGTGTTTCTTTTGGCTTTATTGTTGCTGTTACCATTACCATTTGCATTTACAATTGCGGTACCGTCACCATGCGTGTAACAGTTTGTATTTCTGTACGTGCTTGCATTTGCATTTCTCTTTCCTTTGGCATTATTGTTGCTGTTACCATTACCATTTGCATTTATAATTGCAGTTCTGTGACCATGAGCCTTACGGTTTGTGTTTTCATATGCACTTGCGTTTCTGTTTACTTTGGCGTTATTGTTGCTGTTACCATTACCATTTGCATTTACAATTGTGGTACCATGACCATGTGCATTACAGTTTGCATTTCCGTATGTGCTTATGTTTACGTTTCCTTTTCTGTTTCCTTTGGCATTAATCTTGCTATTACTGTTACCATTTGCATTTACAATTGTGGTACCATGTCCGTGCACATTACGGTTTGCGTTTCCGTATGCGCTTGCATTTGTGTTTCCGTTTCTATCTCCTTTGGCATTATTGTTGCTGTTACCCTTAGCATTTGCATTTCCAATTGTGGTACCATGAAAGTGCACGTTACCAGCTGTGTTCCGCATGCACTTCTGTTTGCGCCTCTGTTTCCATCACTGTTCGCTTTGGCATCACTTTGCGCTTACATTTCTATTTCCATTTGTGTTACCATTTAAGTTTGTGTTACCATGTGCATAACCATTTGTGCTTGTGTTTGCACTGCACTTACTGTTACTATGTCACACAAAATCATGTGGAGGGAACGTGGGGCTCAAAGGGCCCCACCCTCCCACCAACTTGCGTAACTTTCTACTTTTCTATTCTTTCTTAAAAAGTAAGAAAATTCTATGCAAAAAACCTCATAAATGCATCAGTTAGGGTTCCTCTACAGTGAATAAAGTGAGGAAATTCAATTTTAGGGTTCCCACCCCTTGCACCCCAACCCACTCTGCCACCACTAACAGGCATCGGGGTGTGCGTTGGCGTCAATGGCCCTAACTCTCACCCCATTCTCCTACACTGCACCACCTCAGCTTGTTTACACATGGGATGGGGTGAGAGTTAGAACCCTAACTGATGCATTAACAAAGTTTTTTGTATAGAATATATATATATATATATATATCTTTTAGCAGTGTAAAGAGCTTCACATTATTTCATTCATAGACTTGATTGTTATCATAAAATTCTATTTAAAGAGCTTAAGCTATAACTTAAGGCACCTGCACATCCTGCTGTTTTACCACACAAACCTATATAACTGTACTGTATATGGCAGGAGCCTTAATAAAAATATGCTCGATAGTTCACTTGTGACCAACAGTATGACCCTCCTATATACAGCAATAATTACTTTTTTTAAGTGGTTTGACACCGGAAGATTTAATTCAATTATTTTTATATCAAACAATATACATGTTTATGGCTTAAGAAAATGTAACTGTGCAGGAAGCACCATACTTTGTATGTAATAACAGATATGCCACACTTTCTTTCTGCAGAGCAGACACTATCAAGTAAATGCAGACTCTATAAATTTAGTTGCACTGTTCTTTATGTGCAACTCAATTTCGTACAGGGAAATGAGATAAAATGGGCAAGTAAATGCATAAACTTCTAAATAATGGGTGTAGGAGAAGGAGCTGTAGTATGAGCTATCTGCCATCTGTTTGATGCATATGTCAAATAAATTAAACACATAAATATATTTTGGAGTGCAATATGTATAAGGCTATCTCTTAACAAGAAAGCCAAAGAATGCACACATTGAAGAGTTATACATGAAACAGCATTATTAATACAACAAAGATATACACATAAACATGTTATTCCACATTCCAATGGAAGAAATTTCCTATACCCTCTATAGATACAAAAATCAATTAAATGCGAACATCATTTTCTCCCAAGGTAGTGATGGTGACAGTGGTGGTGGGGGAGATGGTTTACTTTTGTGTACTTCTATTGCTGTAAATGACCTATTGATTTGCATAGAACTGCAGTCTATGTTTAGGTTGTGATAGAGGTATCACTTGAACAAGACATGTGACTGAGTCCCAAAAGTGGGCAGGGATGAGAAGTGTTTGTTTGCAGAGGAATAGCAGTTTATTTATTCAGATTATATTGTCTGAGCCATCCAGTCAATGGCTAATGGCATATATAAGATACAAGATATACACATATTCACATGCTGACATTATCATTCATTCATTCATTCATTCATTCATTCATTCAGTGCTTGGTTACCACCATGTGCACATTTACAACACATTAAACATTTCAAAATGAATATTAAATGGGGGGATGCACCCGATGGCTTACTAAAGAGCTACTCTCACAAATGAAGATGAATGACAAAAAATGGGCCTTCTACAAAGCCTCCACCTCCCCTACTCTCTGGAATGACTACAGGAAACTACGAAACCAATCCAAGCAATGCTCAAAATCCCTGAAATCATGCTATTTTCACAAGCTACAGAAGGAAACTCTAAGCACCCCCATCTGTTTCTGGTTCACCATAGGTTCCATGTTAAATCCCTGACAAGCCCACCCAGTCATTCACCTCAACTCTCTTACTGACTGACCACTTGACCATAGCCCATACCCTAAATGCTAAATTCACGGACCTCACAGCCCACCTAAATAAACTACCTACTTCCCACTCACCCTGCCCAAATATCAAGACCCAGCTCCCTCCTTGAGACAGCTCCCCTACCCCCCCATTCTATTTCAAAGCAATCTCCTCAAAGGAAACTTTGAACCTGCATTTGAGCCTCCCATACAGGGCAGTCCAGGAAGTGATGGACTCTACCCATACTTTCTCAAGCTAGTAGCCCCATGTATCTCCCAGCACTAACTACCATTTTCAACCTGGTCCTGACCACAGCATGGAAGAACATGAAAGTTGTCCCCATTTTCAAAACATAACTATAGTTCTATCCCCATTCTTCCTCATCTAAGTAAGCTACTCAAAAAAGTAGTACACTTCCAACTCTCTGATTAATTACACAACCACAAGCTACTCTGCCCCCAGCAACATGGTTTCAGTAAATACCACAGCACCACATCCACCCTAACCCAATTCACAAACCATGTCTACAGAAACATGGACTCCGGCAACATCACAGGTGCGATGTTCGTCGATCTGATCTGACTAAGGCATTCGACCATGTCAACCACCACCTCCTCCACACCAAACTGTTGCAGCTAGGAATCTCTGAAACTGTGGGAACATGGTTCCAAAGCTACCTTTCAGGTCACTCCCAAACTATCAGTGTTGGTCTGGTCACCTTCCTGCCTATGGTAGTCTCCACTGGTGTCCCCCAGGGCTCCATCCTGGGCCCCCTACTTTTCTCCCTCTTTAGTAACTCCCTGCCTGTGGATTGCCTCTCCTGTGAGACATCATCATATACAGATGATCTAGTACTTTTGCACAATGACAAATCCTCCACCCTCACTCTTAACTATGGGATGGCCCACAATTGATCTTGAGCAGCAGACCCTGAGTGATTGCAACTACAACCAAGGTTATGCTCATAGGATCCAAACCAAATCTATCAAAACTCAATAGAACACATTCTACACTAAGGGTTTTATCACTGGAGATCCCCTTCCCTACAGAACGTCCCCTATTTCAAGTATCTGGGTGTCAATCTGGATCCGCCACTCACATTTGATGTGCACATCAACTCCATGATGAAGCATATAAACCAATAACTGGGAGCAGACTACTGACTTAAACAATGCTTGACCCCAGAAGCTCACCTTGCGATAGCCCAAGGAAATCTCCCCCCAATTAACTACTGCTCCCCTATATTTTCCAACATGTGCACAAACCTCCTCACTAGTCTCAGCACAGCCTACAACAGCATTTGCAGGTTCATACTTCTGGTGCCTTTCACCATGCACCATTGTACCTTGTTCAAATCCGTTGGCTGACTTCCTCTACAAGCCAGATACAATGATGCCTTTGGTTGCATAGTAGACAATGCCACTAGGGATGAAAAACTGTCCCCTTACTACTCCCTGCTCAAGCGCAAAACTATCTCTCATGATTTCTGGCAATCCACTGTCCCTCCACTGGATGTTCCCAGGGTTTCCACCTGCATGGGTGGTAATGTCATGTCCATCACAGCACCCGCCCTCTGGAAAAATCTCCCTGCCTCTTTCCACTCCCTAAACTCGTATGCCACTTTCAAAGGCCACTTGAAAACTAATCCAAATGTCAGTGTCCATCCAGATGACCTTGAAATGTGAGTTCTCAAATCACCTATACTCTCTGTTGGATCTGTCCCAAGTAACAAAGAACCTATTTTATGCATACTGGCTTGTAACCTGTGTTACTCGACCTTGCAGTTACATGCTTCATACTTTTGTTTTTGTACAATTGCACTTTGCTATTTGTATTTTTCAACTATGTACTAAGGTTATCCCAAATTTTTATGCCACCCTATACCAATGTATTTTGAATTATATGCATTTGTTATTACCCATGTGCCATCTTTATAGCCTAAGTAGTGCCTGAAAATGGTCCCTTGGATCAGCGCACCTACCCAGAAAACAAATGAATAAATATAAAATAAATAAATAAGTAAATAAATAAATACATATATACAGTTGTATAAAACACTAGCACATACACAATTTAGATAAGGAGAACTGCATTTAACCTACAATCCTGTTTTCTGCATGAAGCTGGTTTAAAATACTGATTCACATTTGGTTCTGACTCAGTATTTGCTGACATTTTTGTAAACTCAGTGAGTCTGTCTTATTTAAACAAAGATCAAATGAGGATATGATTATACTACCTCAAAAAGTAAGGAACTTCATTGCACAGAACGTCATTAATGCACTTGTTAGGATTAAACCAACAAAAATAGAGAAATGTAACATTCATGTTTCCACCCTATCACTGCAGCCCAACTCAGCAGACAGCAACAGGAAAAAACATTATGGTTTGTCTCGCCTGCATCTTTGCAAATCAGGTGTGGGGTGTGCCTCGGGGTTGTCAACCCTAATGCTCACCCCATTCTCAAGTACTCCACACAACTCAGCTTCCTTAATGTTGGAATGGGGTGAGTGTTAGGGTTAACAACCCCGAGACACACTCCATATCTGATTTGAGAAGATGCAGGAGATGTCAAACCAACCTCTCCAACTCCCGTCTCCTAGCCTAACCTTCCTACTACCTGCCTTATACAGACTGCTCACCAGAGGCCACGTGTAACCCCTGAATAAACTATATGCAAAGTACTATCAATTGCTTGCATGCCATGATGATAACCATGCCTGTACCCATGCCTGCATCCATTGCTTTTCTTTTACCATGCCTATAAGCCATGCCTGTATCCACTGCTTGTCTTTTACCATGCCTGTAACCATTTCTGTATCCACTATGTTTCTTTACTGTAACCACCTCATGATGCAACTCACAATGCCTCAAATGTTCCTTATGTCCTTGTTCATTCTTATAACTTGTATTGTTATCCTGAGTCACCCCTGAAAAAGGGACCCTTGGGGCTCAGTGGGCCTATCCAGTCACCAAAATGTAATAAATAATAAATAAATAATGTTTTTTATTGTTGCTGAGTGTGAGGTGGGTGGGGTGGTAGGTTGGAAATCTTCATACCACATTCCTACTTTTATTGATTTGTCTTTAACTAGTGCATTAACAAAGTGTTCTGCAATTAATATATATATATACATATATATATACAGATACATATATATATATATATATATATAAAAATGGGTAGGAAAATCATGTCTGCTGATTGGTTGAAACACGTCACATGACCGTGCTTATATCAGAGCGTGACTGCACACCTGCACTTTCATCCCCCCTTCAAAACAATTGTGCCATTTTATAAGATAGATAACCCACTCTAGGGTGTGCAGTCACATTCTGATATACACACGCCTTGGGTGGTTGACACACTCGGCCATAACAACACACACCAAGGCATGTGTATATCTGAGCACAACTGAACACCTTAGAGTGGGTTATGTGTGTGTGTGTGTGTATATATATATATATATATATATATACACACACATATATAGTAGTGCCACTATAGTTAGGGTTGAGGAGCCATTTACATGTTAAACCCAAAACTTTGCACCTTAAAAACTTTGCAAACATTTGACAGATTTGCCTGAAATTTGGAAAACAGAAGCAACACCCATATGCCTTGGGATCTGCCAAGTTTCATACTGGTTGCATATACGGCTGCGGAGTTATTAAGCATGATCTGTGTGCATGTTTATGCTTTTCTGGAATTTTACTGTCGTCTCTACAGGTTGCATGGTTTGTGCGACTGGTCCAAAATCTTCAGGGAACATGCGGCCAGGGTCCCCGATCTGCCTTTTGATGATTTCGTGAAAAAATATTAAACGGTTCAAAAGTTATTCATAAAACAAGTTCCCATTATAAGTCAATGGGAAAAGTTAATAAAAAGTTTGACAGTGTCGCAAATGCAGTTTTTACTTTCGCAAATGGCCCTTTTACTGTCGCAAATCTGGCATTTTGTTTTCAGTTAGCGATCATAAAAATGCTTGGCATTTAAAATTGGGACCCTCTAGCAACCTAATTCTTTTTGTATTCACCTAGTGGGACCCTGAGGATACTAGCCATGTCTTTATTTTGGGGTAAAACACCCCAGAAATATGTTTTTCAAATTTCTGGAAAAAGTACTTTCACAAAGTACTGTTGCATTTGCGGCACTATCGAATGACTTTGCGAAAGCTTTTGCAAATTTCAACAGTACTTTTCTAGGCTGTGGGAAAATGACAGCAATTCTTTGGCACCCTGCTGAAAAAGAATCATTTGGTGTTTTGGCCTGAAATTTGGGGAAAACACAGTCGACATCTTACAGATGTGCCTTTCAGTATTTTGTTGAAAAAATATTACATGGTGGCAAAGTTATGGCACTCCAAAGTTGACACTTTTTCCCATAGGATAACATTAAGGCGTCCAACGCATTACAGGAATCCTTTGGCACCCTGCTGCAAAATAACGGTTTGGTCTTTTGGACTGAAATTTGGAGCTAACACAGCCAACATCCCACAGATGTGCCTTTTTGTGGTTTGGTGAAGAAAATATTACAAGGATTTAAAGTTATGGCAGTGCGAACTTCTCTTTTTTTCCCATAGGATAACATTACAGTGTTCTCCGCACCTTTCAGGGCCCCGTATCTCTGAAACGGTGTGAGATACAGACTTTTCATTGGAAAACTAGCCAGGAAAGTCATAAATCATATGACTTTTAAATTGTTTTTCTACATCATATGGCTTCTGAGATATAAGCAATTTAGTATTCCAACCCCTCATTTTCTGCTCCGAGAACCATTATTATCCATACATTCTTTGTACTCACTGTCTTTCTCTATGCAGCTTTTGGGGAAAACCAGCCTGTGTTCTTCCATTACTGTTACCATTACCATTTCTGCTTGTGGTTCCATTCCCGTTTCACTTAATGTTCACGTCTATGACACCATGTGTGTTACCCTTTGCGTTTTCATTTGTGCTTCCTTTTGCGTTGTTTTTAACATTTCTGTCTACACTACTGTTTCTCTTTCTGTTTCACTTTTCGTTATCATGCACATTACCATTTGCGTTTGCGGGCACAATGTTACTATGTGACAAGACATCACGTGGCAGAAGGCCCCTGTGCTCCCGCCGCTGCATTACATTCAGTTTTTCTCGTTATCATTCTCAAAAAGAAGGGAAATTAGAGGCAAAAAAAACCCATTTAATGCATTAGTTAGGGTTGTTCCACACCGACAAAAGTGAGGAAATTCGGTGTTAGGGTTGAAAGCCCCCCTTGGACCCCCCACTCCCCCAACCAGCATCGGGGTGTGCATTAGGGTTGTCAGTCCAAACTCTCACCCCATTCTCTTACACCTCTGCTTCTTTACACATGTGATGGGGTGAGAGTTATGGCCGTCAACCTTAATGCGCACCTCTATGACAGTTGGGGGTGTGGGGAGGTTCAAGGGGGGCTTAATCCTAACATTGAATTTCCTCACTTTTGTCAGTGTGGAACAACCCTAACTAATGTATTAAACAGAGTTTTTTGTCTCTAATATATATATATATATATATATATATATATATATATATATATATGTATATAATGGTGTGGTAGCACTACTGTATTTAAGGTTGAAATAGGCACTTTAATGTTAAACCCCCGATTTTACAGTTTAATAACTTGGCAGCCATTCAAAGGATTTGCACAAAATTTGGCAAGCACAGTCTCAAGGGTAGATCTTTTGACATGCCAACTTTTATTTTGGTAAGATGTGTGGATTCCAAGATGCAGATGGTGAAAAAAAAAGCGATTTTTTTTTTGCTGTTTTCTTGTTAGACCGTAGTGCACAGATGGTTTGGCATTTTGTTCTGAAATTTTCAGGGTTGAAAGGGCCTCCTCTACAATAGTGCCTTTCACTGGTTTGGTGAAAAAATATTATTCCATTACAGAGTTTTTCATTTTTAAAATTTAGATTCTGAGCATGCTCAGTAAGCACTTCAAGATAGCTGTATGAAACAAACAAAAACAAATCCATTTTCATATAGGGCCAATCCTTTTTCATGAAGGAAAATCCTTTTTGTTTGCCACCATCTTCTTTTCTGCCTTTTTTTATTTTCAAAACCAACGAAAATGACAGGCTACAGAGAGGCCAAGACATGCATCTTTCCCATCTGGTCCCCATTAGATGGAGTATGCACTTTACTATTATTAAAATTACCCCAAATGTATTTGCTTCTTGTTTTATTTTTACACCCTTTTTCATGATTCACTTCTGCTTTTTTTTTATGGCCAAAAGAAAAAAAGAATTCAGACATATGAAAAAGGAAGGAGAGCTGCACTTACAAAAATGAAGAAGAAAAGCACCCAACGATGGATCCCATCTTTTGGGGCTATTGATACTAAGCTACCAGTGGTGATGGATCTACTGTGAGGTTGTTGAGTTTTGGGGAGAACAAATAAATATTTTCTGACCTGACTGTCTGTTGGTAATGTACTGTTTGCAATTCTGTCCATTTTTCTGTGGTCTGTTGTTTTTTATTGGCATATGGTGACACTTGTAAGTATTGACGTTTTCTCCAGGCTACATGCTCATCTGCTTTGACAGATAGCAGAGAAGAACACACCCAGGTTGGAGTGGACTTCTATAATAATAGCGGTCTGCTCAAAATGAAAGTATCAGTCTGTAATTTGAGAGGCATCATTACTAAACTCACAATTCTAGAAGCCTTCTTCCCCTATACAGACATTCAGAGCAAGAAGTAAAGAAGATGGTATGAAATCTAACTGTGGCTGGAAATGCAGGCCATTTAAAATTGCACTTCTATTTAAGCAACCCTTATTTATACATAAAAGATGGACAAAAGAAATATCGTCTGGATTCTGAATAGGGTGATTTTTTTTTAAGTTGTTTTGTGAATAGCAGACTTCACTATAAGCATTTCATTCACTCACTGAAACAGGGAAAACATGAGTGTTTTTACCATCATTTTCTCAGACAGGAAAATAAGAATGAAACATGAATGCACCTTAAAGACTCAAGCATAGCATGTTTAAGTATTTCATGTACACATATACAAGTTTTGTGACTGCATAAAAGGAATATATTTTTAGGACAGGTTTAGTAAGTAACAGAATCTGCCTCCCCCTTTCATTTGTCTTTCAGATATAAAGTAACACATAACTTTCATGTGAGAGTGCTACTAATGTTTACAGCAGATATGTTCCCCCGCTTGATTAATTCTTTGTAAAAATATTCTGTATAATAATCAAAGCAGAGTTTTCATGAAATTAATATTTATATTAAATTTGCCTGTTTACCATAGCCCAGCATGTTCTGAAGAAGGGACAGTTTGATCCTGAAACATTCATTAACAATGACATTATTTCATTGGGTGCTTTAAAATAAAAAAAAAAAGACATACAGTATGAGAAAATTGATCCAAGAGTGATACCATTATTTATTGGGTTGAGATCTTCCATATTTCTTCACAACTGAGTCTGTAATTCGAAGTAGGGTAAATTCCTAAAACAATAAAAAAGTGCCATAATATAATGTGAAGTAAGGTAAATCCCTATGCTGTGCAGACAAGTTTAATAACTTGGTTCAAATGGGATACAAGGAATACCCTGTGCCATAGCTGTCACAAAGAGTCTGACTCGAAATTATGCAGTGGTTTTGGTCAGTGTTAAAATATTAGATGCAGTGCTGTTCTTTAAAAAGACCATGATCATACCATAATCAGAAACCCCCTTTTTTATATAGAGTATGCAATTTATTATCAGGTGGCTTTATGACATATATTTAGAGAGCACATCTAGTATGTTGGAGAGCATGGTACAAGCCATACCATGTAAAGAGAGCCTGACTTTTAGTTTACTCATGTGTTTTAACCTATTCTAGAATGATTGTTTAAATAAAGAAAAAGTAATGGGTGATGTTTTTGATAGTGGGGTTACTAAAGTCTTGGAAGCAAAACTTTTTTTTTGGATGTACATACGATGAAGTTTCCATCTGGTATAAAATTATGCATCTCCATAACAGAGCTAGGGTTATAGTGTTCATTAGTAACTAGATCCCAAAATGTCATTATTTAAGATAGAATATGTTCCATCTTGTGTTCCGCCCAATTTTTTACTGACATGATGTTTAATTTGTATTTTCCCTGTTTTCCAGACTTCCCCCTTTTTGTACAAGTATCAACATTTTGGAGGAAGAAGAGTACCATGTTTAATAGTTGGATTTAGTCCCCCTATTGGAACAGTGCATTTTAAAATGGTGGACATAAAATGCAATGGAAGGTTTCATACCAGCAATCGCTTTGCTATGAAATGGTATAAAGATTTCCCCCAGTTAACATTTAATAGAAGTGGTAGCAAAAGCCAGATGGAGAGGGGAAAGGAATGTTACATTTTGTAAGTAGTATTTCCCCACTCTGACTTTGCTTAGTTATGCAAAGCAAAATTTGAATAAGTACTACCTTGATAACACCAATAGGAAGGCTTTATTAGTGATCACCACAAATTTGAGTGCAGTAAGGGTCATAGCATTTTTGCTCTCCCTTCCATTTTATTAGATTTGGGCAGTAAACTATTTAATGGACAGCAGACATCTGGTTGCATGGTGAATGCAAAAGGCGATAGCAGTTTTTAATGCTCATACAGATCCTGAAAATAAGAAATAACCATTACCAAGAAAATGTGTGGGTAACCTTGTTTTTTGTTTTTTTAAGAAATTTGCTGCTTTTATGTATCATGAGGGTGTATCAGTATTAGAACAGTTGGTAATTTATGGGCTTTTTATCACTGTAAGCTGAAGTCATCCATTTAATAACTTGGTTCAAATGAGACACAAGGAATATCCTGTGCCACAGCACTCACAACGCGTCTGACTAGAAATAATGGAGTGGTTTCAGTCTGTGTTAAAACATTAGATGCAGTGCCAGTCTTTAAAAAGAGCATGATCACTCCACACTTAGAAACCCCTTTCTTTTGATATAGAGTATAAAACTGATTATCAAATTTTATGACATATAGTTAAAGAGCACATCTAGTACATCAGGTGAGGGTGGGATAAACCATATGATTTGAAGAGATCCTGACTGTCAGTTTACTCCTGCAGATCAATTCAACCTCTTCCAGGATGATTGTTTAAAAAAGGGTAATGAGTGATTTTTTGATTGTGGGGGTGCTGAAGTCTAGGAAGCAAACCCTTTTTTTTGGATGTACATACGATGAAGTTTCCACCTGGTATAAAATGATCTATCTCTTTAAAACAGCTAAGGATGTAGTGATCGTTAGCAAGACACTAAATCAGAAAATGTTGATATATAAGATGGAACAGGTTACATCTTATGTTCTCTTTGAATTTTTATTGACATAAAGCTTAATTTGTATTTTCCCTGTGTTCCAGACTTCCCTATTTTTGGACGATCATCACTATTTTAGAGAAAGAATGGCACTATGTGTAATAATTGGATTTAGTCCCTCTATATGAACTGTGCCTTTTAAAATGGTGGACTGAAGATGCAATGGAAGGGTTCATATCAGCAATCGCTTTGTTATGAAATTGTATAAGGCTTGCCCCATAGTTAATATTTGATAAAAGCGGAAGCAAAAGCCAAATGGATGAGGAGAGAGGAATGTTGCATTTTTTTGTAAGGAATAAGTCCCCCCTTCTGACTTTGCTTCATTATGCATAGTGAAATTTGAGTAAGTAATACCTTGATAACAACAATAGGAGGGCTTTATTAATGATTGTCCCTAATTCGGGTACAGTAAGGTTCACAGTATTTTGCTCCCCCCTCCATTTTATTAGATTTGAGCAGTGCATTCTTTATGAACAGCAGACATCTAGCTGCTGAGGAATGTAAAGAGGTGAAAGCAATTTTTAATGTTCATACACATCTTGAGAATTAGAAATAACCACCACCATGAACATTTGTGGGTTACCTTTTTTTTTTTGTTTTTTTTTTTAAAGAAATTCACTGCTTTTATGTATCATAACAGTAATTGGCAGTTCAGGAGTTAGTAATTTGTGGGTTTTTACCACCATAAGCTGTAGTTAAAGCAGCCAGTAGCCTAGGTTGCCATGGCAATCCATGTATATGTATGTATATATATTATATATTAGAGGCAAAAAACTCTGTTTAATGCATCAGTTAGGGTTGTTCCACAGTGACAAAAGTGAGGAAATTCAATGTTAGGGTTGAAACCCCATTTTCACCCCTCCAGTCCACCCCCCAACCGGAATCGGGGTGCGCATTGGGGTCATCAGCCCTAATTGTCACTCCATCACATGTGGAAAGAAGCTGAGGAATAGGAGAATGGGGTGACAGTTAGGACTGATGACCCCAATGCGCACCCTGATTCCAGTTGGGAGGGGTGGACTGGAGGGGTGCAAATGGGGTTTCAACCCTAACATGGAATTTCCTCACTTTTGTCACTGTGGAACAACCCTAACTGATGCATTAAACAGAGTTTTTTGCCTCTAATTTTCCTTCTTTTTGAGAATGGTAATGAGAAATAGTGAATGTAATGTCGAGTGCGAGCCCTTTGGGCCCCTGCCCCACCACGACATAGCGGTGGAGCGAGTCTGTGGCCCCGTGCTGCTCCCACCACATGATGTCTTGTCACATAGTAACATTGTGCCCGCAAATGCAAGTCGAATGCACATGGTGACGCAAAGTGAAACAGAAAGAGAAACAGTACTGTAGACAGAAATGTTAAAACAACGAGGAAGCGCAACTGCAAATGAAAGAAATGATTATGGTGGCGAAACGTAAACGGTAAGTGAAATGGGTAGGGAACCGCAAGCAGAAACGGTAATGGTAACAGTAATGTAAGCGCACAGGCTGGTTTTCCCCAAAAGCTGAATAGAGAAAGACAGTGGTAGAAAGAATGTGTGCAAAATAATGACTCTCAGAACACAAAAATCAGGAGTTGGAATAGTAAATTGCTTATATCTCAGTAACCGTAGGACATAGGAAAAAAAATTTAAAAGTCATATGTATTATCACTTTCCTGGCTAGTTTTATACTTAGCCCCCATAAGGGGGCTAAGAATTTTTCGACAAAAACTCCGTATCTGGCACCGTTTTCAAGATACAGGCCCTCAAAGTGAAAAATACAGAAGTTCGGAGTGCCATAACTTTGCCTCCCTGTTATATTTTTTCACCAAACCACTGAAAGGCACATTTTTGGGATGTTGGCTGTATTCTCTGCAAATTTCAGTCCAAAAGACCAAACCGTTATTTTGCAGGAGGGCGCCAAACGATTGCTGCAATGCGTCGGCTGCCATAATGTTATCCTATGGGAAAAAGCATCAACTTTGGAGTGCTGTAACTTTACCGCCGTGTAATATTATTTGAACACAACAGAGAAAGGCACATCTGTGAGATGTCGGCTGCGTTTCGTCCAAATTTCAGCCCAAAACTCCAAACCGTTCTTTTGCAGCAGGGTGCCAAAGAATTGCTGTCATTTCCCACAGCCTAGAAAATACTACGACGGCGAAAGCTGCAAAATTTGTGACTTTCAGAAGCACAAAAGTACTTTATGAAAGTACTTTTCCAGAGAGTTGAAAACATATTTCTGGGGTGTTTTACCCCAAAATAAAGACATGGCTAGCATCCTCAGGCTCCGACTAGGTGAATACAAAAAGAATTAGTTTGCTAGAGGGTCTCAATTTTAAATGGCAAGCATTTTTCTGATCACTAACTGAAAACAAAATGGTGGATTTGCGAAAGTAAGAGGGCCATTTGTGAAAGTAAAAATGCATTTGCGACACTGTCAAACTTTTTGTTAATTTTCCCATTGACTTATAATGGGAAATTGTTTTTTGAATAACTTTTGAACCGTTTAATAATTTTTCATGAAATCTTTGAAAGGCACATTGGGGACCCGACCGCATGTTCCCTGAAGATTTCAGGCCGGTCGCACAAACCGTGCGACCTGTAGGCGCGACCGCAGAATTCCAGAAAAAGAGTAAACACACGTGCAGATCATGCTTAATAACTCCACAGCTGTGTATCTGACCGGTATGAAACTTGGCAGATCCCAAGGTGTATGGGTCTTGATCACGTATTCCAAATTTCAGGCAAATCTGTCAAACAGTTGCAAAGTTATTAAGGTGTAGAATTTTGGGTTTAACATGAAAATGGCTCCTCAACCCTAACTATAATATATATATATATATATATATATATATATATATATATATATATATATATATATATATATATATATGCATTCACTTCCGCTAATTGGATTGCTCTGAAGAAGGATCACCATTTGACACTGAAATGTCAGCACCAAAAAAGTGAAAGGCACTACTGTTGGCCAGGCCCATTCTACCCTGAAAATTTCAGACCAAAATTCAAAACCATTTGGGCACTAGGGTCTGAAACAAACAGCCTCAAAACTGACAAAAAAAACTCTTTTTGCTATCCATTTCAAGATATATACCCACAAGACTGCATATGCAAGATTTTATGCAACTCCATTGAACGGTTTTAAAGTTATTAAAGTTCAAAATTGGGGGTTAACATTGAACACCTTACAGTACGGACAGCAAATGAGGACATGATAATATCTCAAAAAGTAAGGACATTCTTTGCAAGAAAACTGAACTAATGCATCATTTAGAGTTCAGCCTAAAGTGACAAAAGTAAAGAAATGTGGTTTTAGAGTTTCCAACCCTAAAACACCACCCCCACTCCTGAAGCAAATCAGGGGTGAAGTTTTCCTTGGGGTTGTCATCCACAACATTCACCCCATTACAGTAGCAAGAAAGTTTAGATGTGATGGATACAAGTTTGTATGTTTCAGGAAAGTATAGAATGGGGGAACTTTAGGGTTGACAACCCCAAGGACGACTGCACCCCTAATTTGCTTCTGGCATGTGAGTGGCGTTTTAGGGTTGGAAACCCTAAAACCACATTTCCTTGTATTTGTTGCTTCAGGTTGAACCCTAAATGGTGCATTAACACAGTTTTTTTTTCAAAGAACACACACACACACAGTGGTTCCTCACCATAATAAGCAGATCTAGCACCACCCATTTTGTTTGTTTTAGCAGGGGTTCAGTATAAATGGAAACCAATAAAATGAATGGGAATGCTGACAGAAATGATAAAGCAAAGAGGCATAGCTGCTGATTATAACAGATTTATTTATACTAGAAACATACAAACATAGAATTTGATGACAGATAAGGATTTCTTGGCCCATCTAGTCTGCCCATTTCCCTACCTAATGGATAAGCTGCAGATCCTAGCTAACCAACAGCCTACTTCCTCCTAACCCCCACTAGAATTGCCTGATGTCTGTCACATGCATTCTTGAATTCCCCCACTGTTTTTGACTCTATGACCTCCTCAGGAAGGCTGTTCCATGTATCAACAATCCTCTCTGTGAAGAAACACTTCCTCATATTGCCTCTGAGCTGTCCCCCCTCTATCTTCAAATTGTGCCCCCTTGTTTTTGCACATCTCTTTTTCTGAAAGATGCTACCCTCTTGGACTTTGTTAATTCCCTTGAGGTATTTGAAAGTTTATATCATGTCCCCCCCCCTTTCCTCGAGGCTATACATCTTTAGTTCCTTTAGCCTTTCTTCATATGTCTTCTGATGCAGACCCTGCATCATTTTGGTTGCCCTCCTCTGGACAGCCTCCACCCTGTCTATGTCTTTGTGGAGATGGGGTCTCCAGAACTGTACACAGTACTCCAGATGTGGTCTTACCAACTGTCTGTACAGAGGGCCAACAACTTCCTGTTTTCTACTGGTGATGCCTCTCCCTATGCATCCCAGTATCCCCCCAGCCCTTCTTACTGCCTTCTCACATTGCTGGACCACTTTTAGGTCATCTGATATGGCTACCACAGATCCCTTTCCATTTTTGCTGTTGTCAGTATCTCATCCTCCATTGTGTATTCTTCTCCTTCCTACTGTATATTAAAGTTATGAAAACATATTTAAAGTAATGTACAGTACTTGAAAATACTTTAAAAAAATACAGCAATGAACTGTATTAAGGCTGTGAGGAGAGCCAGTGGAATGTTGGAATGCATAGGGAGAGATATGTCCTGCAGAAGGAAGGGGCTAGTGATGCCACTGTATAAAACATTGGTGAGACCACATCCAAAGTACTGTGAACAGTTCTGCAGGCCATATCTCTGCAAGGACATAGACAGAGCAGAAGTGGTTCAGAGAAGGATGACAAAAACCGTGCAAGCGCTGCACCAAAAGTCATATGAGGGGTGACTAGAAGACCTCAATATGTATTCCCTGGAGGACAGGACAGAGAGTCTGGATATGATAGAGATTTTCAGATACCTCAAGGGTCTAAATAATGTAAAAAGATGGTAGCATCTTTAAAAAAAAGATGTTCAAAAACAAGTGGCCATGATATGAAAATAGAGGGGAGTAGACTTAGGGATAATGTGAGAAGGTATTTTATCACAGAAAGGGTGGTGGATCCATTGAACTGCCTCCCATCAGTTTGTAGGGGCAAAAATAATAGAGGAATTCAAAAACACATGGGACAAACATAAAGGAACTCTAGCGATAGGAAAGAGAGGGTAAGCCACAGATAATTTAGGATCTGCGATATTTGAAACAGGTAAAGGAAATGGGTAGACTAGGTGGGCCAAGAGGTCCTTATCTGCGATCAAATTATATGTTTCTATGTTTGGATATTAAGCTGTATTAAAGTTTTTTTTAAAGCTCCCTAAAGTTGTCTGGACTTATTTGTTTTTTTATTTGTTCAGCCTTCGCTAGCAATACCATCTGCCCTAGTTGTTGAATTTGCAGAGGTGAGATGTAAGACTGCATCTCAAGTAATTGCAGCCCAATCTGTAGTCCAGCAATGCCTTCTGTCACACTGACAGCTGGTAGGTCAACCTCCTTGTCTTCATCTTCAGGAACAGTTGGACTGTGATCTGTAAGGACCTCAGTTACCATCTCCTCCTCTGTAAGGTGTTCTCTCACTGGGCAATTATTGTCGATGTGGAGCCATTGCTCCACATGTATTGGATCCATAATTGTACCCAGAATGTCTATATCACTGGTAGATATGGCATTATCCTCTGCCTCTGCTTCGGTGTCTCACTCTGGATCACTCTCTTATATGTTGAGTATCAGAACCATAGTGCCCAACAATCAATTTTGAACTTTTTGCACTTTCACTTCTTTGCAGGCTTGGACAGTCACACATCACATGTCCTTCAGTGTGTAGCTTTTCAGGAATGCCACCAGTTCCGATTCTGTGTCCTGGGGGGAAAGGTCAAGACACCAAGAAATATGGCAGCCTAATGAATATGCTCTGTTCCGTTGAGGACCTAAATGTTAAGTAATTTATGGTGTCAGACTTGGTACAGGAGCAGCTGAACAGCTGAATGCTAAGGACAATATGACTTGAACCAGCTAAGTACAAAATCAGAGGATGAAATGGAGCAGTTCTCTATGAAATAGTGAAGACAAGGGCAGTAGATGGACCATGAGGCATGGAGCGCCTCCCCCACTGTGTGAGTGGCAATTGTATAAGGCAAAGCAGCAAGAAATAAAAGCAGTAGAAAGTACCTTAACATTAGACCTCACAAAACTGGCACACTGTTGATTTCTAAGACTTTGCAGGCTAAGCTGATAGGTGGATGGGTAGCACCAGTGATCTGAACTTGCACACTTCAATTAAGCTGTACAGTGGATCTCCGAATTGCAACATGGAGGTTCCCGGCAACACACAGCCCACAAACCCAGTGGAATACTGTCTTGTTTATAACACAACAATGCTGGAGGAACTGCTAGCTGATATGGCAGTGGTTAAAACATCACTTGCAGGAACTTCAGAAGCAGTCAAAAACCTGCAAGATAGAATGAATGTGGAGGAGTTATGAACTGATGAGCTGGAAAGACACCAGCAGAGGATTTTACAAAGGATTGAAGATCATGAGCTTAGGTTACAGAAACTACAGGACAGAGCAGAAGACCAGGAAAATAGGGGATGCCGAAACAACATCAGAATTCTCAGTATCCTCGAAGCTATGGAAAGGCAACACACGGAGGGCTTTTTATATGAGTTCCTCCCCCAATTATTGGGGCTGCACTGGAAATGCCCAGTAGACATACAGAGGGCATACCACAAGAGGGGGAGATCACCTACTCCAGGGGGTCCTCCCAGGACAATAATAGCCTACATGCTCAGATATTCTGTAAAAGAAAGGGTTCTCTTTGTGGCAAAAGAAATCGGAGACTTAGACAGGAAGAGCATGTGCAAATCCATATATAGAGATTTTTCCCATGAGGTTGCAATGTGCAGAAGGTTGTTAGGCCCAATAAAAGCTGAATTGAGAGTGTTGGGGATTAAGTATAGATTAAAGTAGCTGGTGAACCTAAATGTGTCAAAAAAAATGGGCTTGCGTTCACAAGATCAATGCCCCAGGACATTCAAAACTGGATGGGAAAGCATTGGCCTATGGCTAAATCCTGGACTACAAATCCCAGGAAGCTCTGGGAACCACAAGCCAGACCAGATCAAGCACAGAAGGTAGAGGGGAGAACCAGTACCACTGGGGAATGTAAACAAAGGGACATTGCACAGCCTAAATTGGGGGCCCCAAGTCTAAAATGGCCAACAGCACACCAGTAAAATTACAGAGCCTATTCCAGACAAAGGCAATGGTACTCTGGAAGACCCAGGCAACCAGGAGGTGCAGAAGGGCCCGCAAGCACAACGGTCAAGAGACAGGTCACTCAGCAGGAACAGGAGAGACAGAAACTCCCAACACAACCCAGCACTGCCACCAGCCAAGTGCCTGAAGGATGACTCCATCAGAAGAGGAGACCAGATGATCATCGAGTCAGAGCACCAGGGAATCACTGCACTAGTGGAGATTTTGTCAGACTGAGCAGCAGCAGTTGAAGAAGAGGAGGAAGAAGTAATGGATAGTGCTGAGCCACAAGACACACCAACCCAGCCTGGAGATAGTACTTTTGCAGAGGCTGTGGCAGCAGAAATGGGCTGAGGACAGTTAATGTGCTGTGAGTACTCTCACTACAGGGGAAGCCTAGATGTTAAGGCAAGCGTATCCTGCTAAAGCAGGTTAGTAACAGTACGTTATAAGGTGCCAAAGTTGCTGTGTTGATAAATGTTGTTCACAAATTTTGAATTAAGGGATTGCTACTTCACGGGTGAGGGAAGGAGACAGAGACTCATATGTGTCCCCCCCACACACACATAAGACACCACTTTAGGGTAGGGGACATGGGGGTGGACTAGCTCCAGGAGCATTAATAACTAGATCAAAATTGCAAGCCTGATTCTTCAGATGGGTGCTTTACTAATACAGAGTAAATCCCCCAGGTCCTGCATGTTCAGTATTTCAGTGGAGGTACATAACAGAGGTGCTCTAAGATGGGGGGTTAAGTTAAGAAGGAATGAAGAGGAGGATATGTAATGAGTTACTAAGAGCTGGTGAGATACAATGGAGGGGGCAGGAGGTGAAGAGAATGAACTAGGAGGTTACACATTTGCAGGAGTAGTAGATACTATCCTACCCCCTGGGATCCTTTAGTCAACTGGGGTGATCTCTCAGTAACTCAGCACCTGAAGGGAGGGGCGGGATCTAAATGAGCTGCTCAGCAATAGACAGATGGAGAGAGTGAGCAGATCTAACAGCTGCACACCCGAAGCCCTGGGTGACAGAAGGCAGGCTCCCAAAACTGGTGGAATACACACATTTCCTTCACTCCCCTCACACTCCCCCACCCTTTCACTTTGACTGTCTGACTGTTACAAACCTGCTAAATGACCATATAAAATTGGGGACAGGGCTGGCACAGATGGTTATGCAGGCAGAGTTGGCACTAATGGGGACAGTCCCCCCTTTTTTATAGGCCCAGAGAGGGAGACCATTAATTCAATCACTAAACTGGGTGGGAGTCCACCACTGCCCCTGGGGCCTATTATTGGGGGCTTCAGTGATAGCAAGGGCACTCCCATGACCACATTACCATTGAATCTTATTAGAGGCCCCACCCTTACCACTCCCAGTGGTCAGGACACATCCCAATATGCACTCATCCAAGGGTGGTTAAACATCACCCTGCTGCATTACAGAGTTACAACTATGCACTTCAGAGTAAACCAGAATCCAGGGACAGTAACCAGATGGTGTTAGGGTAGCATATAAGGTATACATCACCAGATAACCCTTTTGGTAAGGTCAAGATGGAAAGAGCTGTCTATTTTTTTTAATAGCTTATACCCCGTTTGGTGCCAAGGAGGTGCGGCTGGGGAGAGAGACCAGTACCTTCCCCTTTCTGCATACTACCTGGGCACTCTAGTGGAGTCACTTAGTCTTTATCCTGTTTCTTTTATTTTTTTCTCATTTTCTCATTTCACTACTACTGTTGAGCTTATATAACTGTACATGAGCATCATCCCATAGAACAGACTGAAAGCTAGGATAAGAGGGTTTTAATATATATATATTGCATTATAGAATAAGGTGGTAACTGTCTCCAAACAAGAAATTGCTAGGAGCTGCAGTCCCTCTCTGTTAATAGCAATGTGGGAGGTTAAGTGCCTAAAACTTCCAGTTTTACCTTTTCCTCCATTTTACTGCTCAACTAGGAGAATCTACATACACACAGAATACAAGACCAGTACCTGCCAACAGCCACAAGGGTATGCAGAAACCAGCAGTACTGAAGCAGGCAGACCTGCACCTTGGAACTCCCCCTTGAGGTCTATTGCATGACCTGCACAGGAGACGTCACAAAGCATAAGTTACCCAAGTGATAAATGGGACTTGTATGGTTCCGGTTTGGAATAACACCCAACACCATGGAGAAGGGGGTGAGATGTGTCTCCTTGAATGTGAAGGGGCTCAATCATCCTGTTAAATGTACCAAGGTATTGCAGCATTTGAAATCCTTAAAAGTGGACATTGCACTACTCCAGGAGACACACCTCATGGCCAGGTCGGTCTCATGGCTACAGAAACACTGGAATGGGCAAGTGATACATGGTTCAGCCACATCCAAGTCCTGAGGGGTGGCTATCTTGCTTCACAAAAATTGTAGCTGGGTACAGGACTGGGTTAAAACAGACAAGCTAGGCCAGTGCGTGGTGCGAGATTTATCTTCCCTGGCAGTAAAATAGTCTTAGCTAATGTGTACACTCCTAATCAAGACAATCAGGACTTCATCCCCCAAATAAGTCAGGCCAGGCCATCTTAGAAATGAAGTGAGATAAAGAAGACCTATCAGTAATAATGGGGGGGTACTTTAACTTCATACCAGATGTTTTCCAGGACAAGTCTTGCCCCACTCTGGACTCCCACCCTAAGGCTAAATTGGCATTACAAGACCTGAAAGAGGAATGGGGCCTACTGGACCCCTGGTGCAGAGATAACCCCATAGGTAGGGACTATACATTCTACTCAGCAGTCCACAGCACACATAGCCATATTGACTTTTGGCTAGTAGATGGGGGAAACAGATCGGGGTATATTTGACCCCTGTATTGATCCTATTAGCTTATCGAATCACGCCCCAATTAGCCTCTCATTTCTTCCACCCGGGGCACAAGCCTCCTCTCCAAGGTGGAGATGCAACCCACTCCTGAAGGATCATGGGTTCTGCAACTAGGTCAGAGCTGACGCATGATGCTTTTTGACATCAATGCAACTGGGGAGGTGAATGCTGGGACAGTAAGGAAAGCATACAAGGCCTTCCTGAGGGGATGTATTATTTCCTACACATCCAGGAAGAACAAAGAACGGAGGAGGGAGATGGAGGAGTTGCAAAAAGGCCTCTTCACTCTTGAAGCCCAGTTCATGAATGCCCACCCCTCAGCCTAGTTTCCAAGATAACAGGGCTGAAATATAAGATTAACATCTTGCTACAGCATAAAGCTGAGTGTCAGCTCCTATGGGCAAAATAAAGGTTTTGGGAGTCAGGGGATAAGGGAGACAAGCTGCTGGCCTATCACCTGTGAAAACAGAAAGAAACTCCCAATCCATGTTTTGAGGAATGAAAAGGGGAACATTTTATCTAGGCCTGGGTGAGAGCAACACAGTGATGCGATGCTTCCACAAGAAGCTGTACTCCTCCAAACTCACCCCTGGCAACCATGCCCTGGAATCAGCATCAAAAAATTCCTGGAATATGTACCACTGCCTCAACTGAGCCCCAAGGTGGTGCAAGGCCTGGACAAACCCCTAGCCTTGATGGAACTAAAAATTGCACTCCACCAGCTCTCAAAAGGGAAAGCTCCAGGAGCTAATGGTATGTTGGCCAAGCTATACCAATGGTTGGAAGATGATATACTCCCACATATTCTTAAAGCACGGAGGGGTCTAAATCACTGATGGTTCCCCCCAACAATGAAGTAAGCCATAATTACCTTACTACCTAAAAAAAATAAATCGGCAGACCCCCTACACTGCGTCAACTTCCACCCCATCTCCCTGATTATTTGTAGACACTAAGATACTGGAGAAGGTCATGGCAATAGATTGGAAACAGTGCTCCAATCCTTGATTCACCCATCACAGTCTGGGTTCACCCAGGGTAGGATGGGGGCAGACAACATCCACACAGTCCTAAATCTGAAATGGCATGCCCTGCATTCAAGGATGCCAGTGGCCACACTGGCGGTGGATTTCAGTAATGTCTTTGATTCCTTGGAATAGGGATACCTATACACAGCCCTAGAGGCATATTATTTTGGCCCATTTTATTTATTTATTTTTCTATTTATCGAAGATATCGGATAACATGCCTGTAAGTCAAAGACTCCTTTACAAAGGTTTCACGTCATTGATAATAGAGACATCGGGGACAATAGCAACAATTAGACACAATAGTTACAGAAATGGTTACAAAATGGTTACAGGTAGCACAGTAATGCAGCTTGTGATACAAAGCAACAGAGTGTTGCCAAGCATAGGTACATAGTACAGATGGTAGCAGGTAACAGAAACATACACTGCAAGGCGGTGGCACCAGCCAAGCCCTGGTGGTTATTTGCAGGCCTAGGCTGGACTGAGGTGTCTATTGTCAAATATAGGCATGCCCTGGGGCAGCTGGACCAGAGTTAAGTCCATAGTCATGGGGGGGGGGAGTGGGCAGGGCTAGAAATCAAGGACAGTCAAAGACTGAGTCCTAGCTGGGACTTGAACTGTCCAAGTTTGGGTTCTATGAGGAGGGGGTTTGGGAGGGAGTTAAGCCAGCTAGGGGCCAGGTACCTAAAAGTTCTTTGACCCGAGGTGGTCTTGCAGTGAGGTACCCTGAAGTGGGTTGTCACCGATTACCGAGTGAGGTGGGTGGACAATGATGCCTGAAGTAGGGAGGTGAGAGCAGGTGGGAGTAGCACTGCTGTTATTTTTTTAGCAAAGGGCAGGTTTGATATTTGAGCATCCCATCAAAGTTTAGCCAGTTGGTTGAGGCGTAGAGGGTGCAGGTATGTGTGAGTCTACAGGCCTTATCAAGGGCCAGCCTAATTTTGTTTAGGTGCGTGTTGTTGGCTGCCCCATAGATAATGATTCCATAGTCTATGAGTGATAGTACTGATGCTGAGACAGCTAGGTGGAGAGCTTCTGGTGGGAGGCAGTGCTTGTACCGGTGAAGTAGGCCAATACGCACATTGACAGAGGTGCTCAGTTTTTGGATGTGGTCGTGGTAGGTGATCCCAGAGTCTAGGATGATACTGAGGTATTTGAACTAGGTAACCTGCTCAAGGGGGTCATTTAGAGAGTTCAATATGACCAGGGGTTGTCCTATGTTCTTGTTTTGGGAGTGTGCAAACATCATGGATTTTGTTTTTTAGTAATTTAAATCTAGCCTATGTCGAATGAACCAGGATTCAGCTTCCTTGAAAGATTTTTGGAGTGTAGAACAGTGGGCTGTGGGACTGGTGTGGGAGCTGTAGAGGATGGCATCGTCCGCATACAGGAGTAGTTTCCCAGAGCAATCTTTGGGCAGGGAGTTGAGGAACAGGGAGAAAAGTAAGGAGTTAAGAATAGACCCCTGAGGGACCCCAGACCTGACTTGGAGGGGGGAGGACAAGGTTCTGGCCAGCCTGACTGTCTGGGTTCTCTCAGACAGATAGCTGGCAAACCAGCCGGTGGTCTCTGAAGACAGGCCTATTTGTGTGAGGAAATCCAGGAGTGGTGTGTGGTGCAATGTATCAAACGCTTTGGAAAGGTCTATAAAAACACCACCAGCAATGTGGACAGTGTCAAGAGATGTATGGAGGATGTTTGCAAACTCCAAAATGGTTGTGGTGGTACTGTGGTTGTGGTGGTAGTGGAAGCCATGCTGCTCAGGTCACAGGAGACTAAATTTGGAAAGGTAGTCCAAAAGCTGGGTGGCCACAATCTTCTCCAAGGTTTTGGAGAGGGGAGGCTGGATTGAGATGGGGCAGTAGTTCCCAGGCAGAGTGCAGACATTGCTTTTAAGGATGGCTGTGATGTGGGCAGAAGGGGAAGAACTTTGTTAAAGGTGAGCCTAAGCAGTTTAAGTTGTAGTGTGTCACTGCTGAAACATGATTTGCTAAGGTCCTTGAGCAGAAGGAGGGCAGCTTCACACTGAAATATTGCTTTAAAGTGGAATGAGGGGGCGGAGAGGGAGCAAGGTGGTGCTGGGGGAGAAGAAATTGGAGGGGAGAACACTACTAAGGTCGGAGAAGGATGCATTAAACATATTTGCAATCAGGGCAGGGTCTGTGGTGATAGACCCATTGGCCCAGAGTTGGGAGGGAGGTGAAGTGGAGGCTTTGCCACTGAGCTCATTGAGGGAGTCCCAGAACTTGTGCCTCAAGCCCCATGTGGCAGTGAGCGAGGTTTGGTAATACTCAACTTTTGCCTTAGGAATAGTCCAAGTACATTTATTTATTAATTAAGAGACACTGTCTAAGGGACGGAAGTGTGCCAAGTTTGATGTTGCTCTAGAGGATAGTTATTTGGGGGGGGGGGTTCTAACAATATACAACCAGTGACAAAGCACCAGGGAGTGGTCACTCAGAGCATTGGGTATTACCCTGACCTGGGTTGCTTTGTGGGGAGCATTGCTGAGCACAAGATCAAGAAGGGTGGCAGTACCAGTCTTCTGGTTGATTCTAGTGGCAGTGGTCACAAGTTGGGACAGGTTTTGAGAGGCTGTAGCATCCCTCATGGGAGCTGATGCATCAATTAGCCAATTTATATTAAAATCACCAAGGGCAATGATTGTAGCCCTGTCAGGGAGTGTCTGGAGGTGGGTGAGGACAAAGTTTTGGGGAGGAATGTATATAGAGGAGAGGAACAGAGGGGCTCTGTTCAGTGCAAGAGTGATTTTCAGAGTGAGAGCCTGGGCCCCATGTTTGAGGGTTGGGGATGGGAGGGCGAGACACTTAAATGAGTCCTGGATGTACAGTGCACATCCACCCCCTTTTTTAGAGGTTCTGTCAGCATGGTATAGAGTAAACCCGGTGAGTGAGACCATGGAGTCTGGTGTGCGGTTGTTGAGCCAAGTTTCATCTACCGAGATGACATCAGGGTGATTCTGGGAAACCCAGCCCCGAAAAGAGTCAAATTTGTTGAGGAGGCTTCATATATTGAGAAAGGAAACTAATGGAACCTTAGAAGCAGTAACCTTGGGGGGAGGTTGGGGTGGATGTCTCCCGAGAGGAGGAGCAGAAGCAGGAGGATGCACAAGGATGCCAGTTTTAATCACTTCTTCACCAGCTTAGGCACCAGCAGGGAGGGGGAAGAACAGTGCATGGTGATGGGGATAGGTAGATCCCATAGAGAGGGAGAGGCAAGGCAGAGTAGAATCCACCACCTTACCATGTCAGTGCCAATAGGGGGAGATGTGGGTGGGGGGGAGCATGGTTCATTGGCAGAGTGAGTGGTATGGCACAGTGGTAGAGGTGGGGGGGTGGCTAAGGTGAGAATCCTGATAAGAGGCGGTTCTGGCTCACCATGTTGGGAGACATGTGGAGCATCCCCTAGCCCTGATACTGTCAAGGTTGTATCAAGAGTATATATAATATCCCAACTGCTGATGTACTAACCAACCAAAACATTTCAAAGCCATTTCAACTGCAGTGGAGCACAAGTCAGGGATGCCCTCCTGTCCCCGCTGCTATTCTTAATAGCACTGGGTCCACTGGCCAGAAAAATGTTGGACACACCTGAAATACAGGGCATAGAAATTAAAGGGGAAACAATATCTAATAAACTCATATGCCGATGATCTCCTGCTTACCCTGGAAAACCCGGCCAGTTCTCTGCCACCAGTGCTGGACATCTTGCAGGACTATGCAACCATCTCAGGGCTCAAAATTAATTAAAAAAAACCTACCCTTTCACCACTAAATCTAGACTGCACTAAAAACTACTCACAGGCATCATCTGTGGTTTGGGCTCCACAGGGCTTCACGTATCTGGGGATCCAAGTCACAGTCCACTGAAGGAACATAGTGGATATAAACTAATCACCGTTGCTGACCTCATTAACAGAGAAGGTTCAGTGACGGTTGAAACTACGATTCTCCTTAAACGATAAAATAGGGGCCATATGGATATTTGCCCTACCCAAGTTGGCCTACCTGTTTTGTAATTTACCGGTGAAGATAAGTGTAAAAATTGTCCAGGCCACAGACAAGATAATGACAGGGTTACTCTGGGAGGGGAGAGATTCCAGGTTTGGAAAAGCATGGCTACAGGCTCACTGGTCAAGAGGAGGCCTGGGTCTTTCTTGCCTCCAGGGATATCTTATGGCATACTGGGCAGTGCAGGATATAAGGTGGTTCCTGCCAATCACCAGTGTGACCCCAATGTGGGTGGGATTAGAAACTAACTTGGCTAATTCCTCATGGTTGGGAAACCTTCTAGGTAAAGGGGGATATCAGGATACAAATGTATCTCCAGCAGTATGGGAAACCAGAATGGCCTGGCACAACTGCTTGCAACTAGCACATACCACCAAAACTGCATGGGACCCACCGGCGAGATATGTCCCAATATGGAGCAATCCCTACCTATGGGTCAGTGGTTACCATATTAGATGAAAAGCTTGGCAGGAGAAAGGGATCAGCACAATTGCTGACTTACTGATGCCAAAGTTAGAAGATCTGATGTAATTTCAGCAACTTCAGATCAGACATAAACTCCCCAGTTCAGATTTCTGGAGATTCCTCCAGATGAGGGAGGCAATCTGACCATTCTGACAAGGGATATAGCAGGGAACGGAATGGATATGGCTTACATCCATGTACAAACTGGGCAAAATGAACGGAATAGCTGGGTGGATTTATCAGCTTCTCATGGACTCCCAACCAGACACCATGGAAAAATGTAGAATACAACGGGCACAAGACTTACAAACAAACATATCAGTAGATAGAAAGAATTCCTGAAAGATGCTCACCTGGCATACAAGAATGCCATAACCTAGCTCATTCAACTTAAGGTGCTGTTAAGGTAGTACCGCACACCAGCAACCTGTAGAGGATGGGCCTACTACCACACTCCAAATGTTGGAGATGTCAGGTTCTAAATGCTAATCTGCTCCATATGTTGTGGCAATGCCCCAATATAGCAGCATACTCGACAGGTGTGCTAGATGACTGTTCCAAGATTTTGGAGATTCAGGTGCCACCCACTCCAGCTCTCATTCTGTTGGAGGACACCTCTTACCTACCAGACTGCATCACCCAGAAAAAGAAATGTCTGATAATAGCAGTGCAAGTGGCCATGCGGGCTCTTCTGGTGAAATGGAGACAGGTAACATCTCCTTCACACCTCACAAGTCATGTGGCATTGGCTAGACTGGCAGCATTTGAGTGTTTGGCCTTTGCCAATGCAAACCAACTGCACACATATGATCAGAGATGGGGGCCCTATATGCAATCTCACCTATGATCAGTTCCCATATCACCACCTGTCAACCCACCTTTATGAAAGAGGCAACACTTAGACACCACTAGCCCTTCCCCATAACTGGACCCTTGATACCAACCATCAGGAAGTGCCCACAAGAGGGGGGGCACTTAAAACCTAGCATAATTCTTTTTTTTTTTTTACTCTTAAGTAAGTGTTCTTCCTTATCAGTTTAGTGAGGATTATATTTCAACAAGTTGTATAACACCTAGAAACTGCTTGAGAGGATATATTAATCAGCGCAAATGCTCGTTGGATGATGTTATTAATGTGTACTTAGCTAAGCATGTTCAGTTCTTAATAGCACCTCAGTTGTAAGGTACCATATATGTAGACTATGTAATGTACAGTTACTGTTATTACTGTTACCCCTGAAGTTTACTATTATCAGTTTGTATGTTCTTTTCCTGGAAAACACCAATAAAATATTTCATGGTCAAAAAAAAGAACTTGTGTCCTGAGATATTATTTCACATAAAAGATTATCACTGTACAGGTTTTTCAAAATGGCAATAATGTCCTTTTCCAGGGGTTGCATTCTTTCTCTCATGTTGGCCAGAAGTTATTAGACAGTTATATGCCATCACGGGTTATTAGCTTATTTGGCACTAAGATAGGCAGGGCACTTGTTGAGCAATAGGATTGCTTAAGATGGTTTGCCCTGTCTTCTTAAAAATCATCTGACACTGTGGGCAAAGTCATTGTGAAATCAGTCTCTGTTCTGGTCATCCATGTATTGGCACTGTGGTTGTATTTTGGATCCATGACGGGAGTCCGACAAAAATGTTGTCGAACACCCCGTCATCGACACTGGCAGGTCGAACGCTTTCTGCAGTCAGCTGCTGGTTCACACTTTGTTCTTTTGTTTTCTTCAGGGGGCTTTGCCCCCCAAACCTCCCCACTTATGGATTCTCAACTCCAGTCACAGTTGATTGGGGGGTGCAGGACCCCTGAAAGACAGCGTCGGGTTTCAGTGTGTCTCCCACCGCGGCTTGGCACTGTAGTCGCTGTGGGGGACCTCGCTGGCGAAATGTCGCTGTCGGGGGGTAACTGGTATTTTTTGGGCAGATCATCTCAATTTGGATGGTGGAAGCAGCATTCATTATTAAACTTCCCACTGCAAAGCAGCAGTTTGTATTCATCACTTACACTGTTTAACACAAACAATGTCAGCCGATCTTTGAACAGTTTGTACCCTTTACAGGCATCAACCTCTGTGAAAGCTGCTAAAGTGCGATAAGGCAAATACTTCTAAAATAGCTCATTCTGATAGTAAAAAGTATTTTTGTATCACTCCATATTCAGTTTTTGTTTTGGATTTGCTTGATTGACTTCAGGTTCTTTTATCGCAGTTATTTGTTGCTGCTGCAGAGGCTCCACAGTGCTTGAAATTGTATGTATTGGAGGGGGGAGACTCTCATGCCTTGCTGCAGCTTGACTCACATCACGTTCTAGGCTAGGTGTACCAGCTTTAAAAAACCTGTCCAGTGGACCATATCTCACAAACAAGATATCACTTGATAAAGAGGATCCCCTGTCCTTCCATTTTTTCATCTATTAATAACATGAATTGACTTTAACAAGGATGTTTTTTAAGAGAGTAGTCCGGATCTATATAAAAAGCAACCTACTCAGGGGCAGCCATATTGAATCGCCACAATGTTTTTTTTTTTTAGTCATATTCTTGACTGTTTTTGTCTCTGCATTTTTGTTGTGTTTTATCAAGTGCACATACTATCTATGATACATGCACAGAGTTCATTAAATTCTGTATCGTGATGCTTTTTAAAACATCTTTTATATTAAAATACTAACTGTATTTTTTTTAAGTCAGCTCTTTTTAGACTATTATCTGATAAACTACAAAATTGTCAACCTTTAGAGTTAAGTACTTTTATGTTGTTGGCTTTTAAGGTTTTTGCTCATGGCCAACTTTAACTTTGTGTTTTTCCAGCTACAGTATTTATTCAAAAGTGAAAAAAGTGTTGACACATACATGAACATTGAAAGTTAAAAATGAAAACGCATTTTTTTCTGAAACTGAGAAAAGGATAAGTCTAGTCCATGCTCTAAGAAACCTATTGGTTTCATAATATAAAACATTTAGATTTTTTGCCATTTGTTGTAAAAAAATGACTGAATTTGGGGATTCTGGATCATGGAATGCATCCACAATTCTGCCAATATGCACTGCAAAGTTGAGTTTTATCTCTGAGGGAAAAGTTATTGCAAAGCTTTCTTCTGGATCCTACACTTAATGTAGCTCACTGAAAAATGCTAAAACAACTCACTGGCATGGCGGTTTAATGCAAACTGAACTACAATATGTTTAATAATTACACTATCCCCACTGCATAGTCTTTCTCTATAAACTGATAACTAGCTAAAAATAATGACAGATAGACAGACAGATTGACAGACAGACAGACTGATTATCATACAGTCAGTCATGTTAGGGTTTATGGAATTGCATAAAGGAAAGATAATTCAATGTCTGGGTGCTCAGATTTGTGATTAGTTCTGTGCAACATTTATTAACTTCACTACACGGAGTGCTACAGTACATGAGCTACCATCACTTTGTGAGAGCCTTCATGTAGCAGACACCATACCAAAGTGCTAACATTGAAGACTACCCAAAGAGACATTTTGCCTGCAAAATGCTGCATCGAATAATGCTTTGTCAAACAAGACTCCACAAAGTGGCACATAGCAAACAAAATGCCACTTAAGGGAGTGCTTTCTGTAACTGTGTTTATAATGTTTCCATTCCCACACCTTCTTCAGGCACCCAAGCACTCTACTCCACATCCCAGCCCTTCCCAGTGTTATTTAATAACACTCCCCCTCACCCAACAGACTGCAACAGCACACACCACCCTCCCCACAATAGCAGAAACATATGTTCCCCTCCACCCAACTGCAACATGCAAACCCTACACCATTTGCAAACTTGTTTCCATCCTGTGTGCCAAAATTAGAAGATATGCCCCTCATACCCTCCTGCTGCACACCTATCCACCCTCCACTCTGAATGCCACCCTGAATGATACCAACTGGAAAGGCTATTCCAGATAGGGAATCACAACTAGTACATACTCTCCTCTCATCAGCACAGCCACCCACATCTGAATGAATGGGAGGCAGCATTTGTTCATAGGAAAACAATGAATGCCTCTAGCAAAAGAGTGCATGCTGCAGTAGGAGGGGGTGGAAGGTAAGTACATTTTAATGTTATCAAAGGGACTGGGGAAGGAGGACAGCAAGGAAATTTGCTTCATATTTAGTGAAACTGAAATTGTGTGTTTGGAAAGGTTATTTCTGCCATGGTGGGGAGGTTAATGCTGCTGCAGTGGGTAGTGGGAAGAGGGTTGATTAAACCATGAAGGGCTACATGGGAGGAGGGTGGCAGGGTGCCTCAAGAGGGCGAGGGGTTTGGCAACCTGTTTTAATTAAAAACCTTTAAAATTAATTTCACACAGGGAATTGCTGATGAAATGCCAACTCGATCAGTACTTCATGTAGTGAGAAGCTTTGCACTTCACCAACACTTCACCAGCAAATTTATAATTTGCAAAATACTCACTTGTGATCCACATTTACAACATAGCTTGCAAACAAAACACTATATCTTGTATTATGCCCAGGTACACCATACAGTAGATGACATTCAGAATAAAGTACACCCAAGTACATAATAAGCTTACAAGGGAATCACAATTTCCTTGTGTTTTGTACTTGTGGTGCCTAATTGCCACTAGAACCCTGAGTGCCAAATTCCAATACAGTTGCTGGATTTTTTTTTGTACACTTAAGGTGCATTTTATTTGTTATTATTTTTGTTAAATTGCCATCTATCTATTCCTGCTCTGGTACCAATTTACTTTCATTTTTGGAGCATGAGACTGCAGTGACATAAGCTCTCATCATTTTAACCCTTAGTATTCATGAGTTCCTATGTCAGAATTTGACAATTCTGAGCAATGATATAGAAACACTTCAACACTGTAACTAGACTACAAATGCTTGGCATGTATATTGAAATTATCAGTAAAAGTATACTCGGGGGCATGACTAGCTGTTGGTCATGCAAGATGCACAAATTGGAAATCCCACTACAACTTGAGTTTAATTTGCTTTTAAAATTGTTTAAACCTTGCTAAAACACACCAAAGTTACATAATTAATGCAACTGTACTTGGGGTTCAGGATGGAAAAAAACATAAATCAGAATATACCACCTTTTACCTTCTCTACTTCTTTAAGCTTAAGCAAGCATTGGGTAGAGTGACTATGACACTAGTTTCAACAGACAAGCAGGCCCCATCAATGGTATTGACAGAAATTAGGAACTCACTGCAGGTTATGAGTCAGTCCCTGAAATTGATACAGAAAAGGGTTGATGATATTAATACCTGTATGTAACAAGTGGAGCAATCTGTTGTGGCCTATATGGAGGAAGCCAAGGGCTCCAATGCACACTCAGAGAAGTCCCTTGAAGCCACTGCAAGCATAGTGTCTGAAACAATGGTGCTCTGCAAAACATTTGATACTGCAAAGCACACTCTGTAAAATCAGAATATTTGCTTTGTAGGCCTTCCAGACAACCAAAAAAGACACTGAACTGGTTATGTTCTGTAGTTGTTGCTCCCTTAGGCTCTACAGTAAGAGGAGGATGCACCAGCAGTCCCTACAGGATCAATCCCAGAAGGAATCCAGCCAGCTTGTATCAGCTGCATACAGTCCTTATCATCCTCTCCAGGGCTAAACTTCGAGATCCGATCATAACCTCCACATGTCATATCAGAGAATTCTCAACTGGGGACACCCTGGTACACTTATTCTCCAATTTACCTGTCTCCACCACACCAGACATAAGGATTTCAACAACTTGAACAAACTAATAGCTTTAAAAATTACAGTTGCCTTCTTCTTGCCAGCTCACTTCTGGGTGGAGGTGGGTGGGAAAATGTTTATCTTCATAAACCCAAATAAAGCTAATAAATTGGTTGATAAATTGGAATCAAAGAAATATTGGGCAGACTCTGGGGCTAGCTTGGAAGAGAGTGGGGATCCCTGAAGGTACTGTACATTATTTTTTTTTGTTCATCAATGAGATTGGACACACACATCCCTCATGATCCATTCATCCTTTTGACTTGAACTCAATGAAATGTTTTAAACTGTCTAAATCTTTATCTACTAATAATGTAGTACAAAAAATAAGCTAGCTGAATTCATTTTATACTATAAAATGTTTCATGTTGGTGCTTGGTCACCATGAGGTCCTGACACTGCTTGTGCAACACACATTATGGTGACAAAGCCTCATGGTGCCTTTGGTAATGCACATATGCCATTACAAATGTATTTTTTTAACATCAGTTCTTTATTTTGTATATTGCACATTTTTGTTGCTGTCAGAGCTGTTCAATTATTAATAAAAAAGGTATATGTCTGTGAATAGTGAAAGAGTGTAGATTGTTAACTCTCACTTTGTAGCAGAGACGCTGGTTCAGAAACAACTGCTAAATTTCTAGAAATAGTATATGCCCTTTTTTAGCTTTAGGCTAAATTCAATATTAATACTGTTACCTCACATATTTTCAGTGGGCATGTTTTCCATGACAACATATAGCCTATTTGCAAAGTATATGATCTTCTAAATTATATATGGTTATACCCTATTAATGTGACAAACATGCATCTATGGCATATGCTTGCATAATGTACTGACATGCTATGATTAAGAACTCACAGGGTGCAGTTTGTACTTTTTATCTTTTTTATTGTGTTTACATGATAAAACCAATAAAGATTATGTCAAAAAAGTATACTCCTACAGCATGTTGCTACACATAGTTTAAATGTAGCTAATAATTATCATTAAAAGTACAAACAGTTTTCATGGAAGTGCTTCAGAAGCCAGCTTTACTTTTTCATATTGATAAAGGTTTTCAAGTTGAATCAGTGTCAATGTCTTATTGTGATGTTTTCATTACACTTTAGAAAAAATGCTACAGCAATTACAGTTGACAGCAAATACCAAAAACATAGAAATCCAAGGTTTGTTAGTGGTGTGCATATGTATGTTTAATATTCTTTGCAAAAAACTGTGTTAATGCGGTCCAGTGGTGCAGCGAGTTGAGGAGCTGAGCACCTTACTTCATGCTATGCTGACAACCTGGGTTCAGGGACGACCTTGGGTCATTGAGGCGCTGGCGTGGGGGGGAGGCTGGAACAGGACTGAGCATGCTGGTGGGCAGCTTTCCTCTCCTGAGGTTAGTGAGGATGGGTTGGTGCCCCCCCAAAGTTCCATTCCCACTGGGTGGAGGTCCGGTGGGTAGCGTAGGCAGAGAGGGGGTGTCAAAGAAGTGGGAGGTAGAAGGTGCTGAGCTGGCACTATGCTGTGTGAAGCGTGCCTCCACATGCTCGCACAGCTGTGTGCCAGGGCCTCAGTGGGGTTCAAAGGAGAAAATCGATAAGCAATGCTATTTCCCCCCATTGCCAGTTGGCGGGAAGAGGCAGCAGGAACCAAACAGCTACAAAAAAACTGCATTAATGCATCAGTTAGTATTCAACTTAATGTGACAAAAGTATGTTAATGTGGCATTAGGGTGTCCAACCCTAACTCCCCGTCCCCCAAGCAGCAAAAGGACAAGACCACACAAACAATCATAGACAGCCATCATCAGGTAAGACAAACAGCATACGCCTCTTTCCAGATGATACAAATGCAGTAGCACTGATGTGCTACCTTCATGGTTTTGTATCTGTGGCATGCACACAGCAAGATATATACATTCACTAGTTGCTGCAGATAGAAATCCACAATACTAAAATCACAATGCTGCATCTGTGTGCAGAAGCACAGGCCCCTGCAGCCACTGATACAAATCTGATATACCCAAATTACATGGGTTCTTTTGTCTGCAGCAGTGTAGACCCCTATGGGGCCACCACTTCTGTAACCTCAGGTACTCATGCACACTGTAAGACATACACATGCTTGACAGTCCTGTGCTTCTGCAGCCACAAATGCAAGACATACACACCAACCTCTGACTGCAGAAGTGCAGGCACTTCAAAATCCATGATACCAAAACTGCAACAGTACATCTGTCTGCAGAAGTGCAGGCCCTGAAGGTCTGCACCTCTTCAGCAACAAATGTAAAACATATTCCTCAACATCTGGCTCCAGAAGGGCAGGACCCTGTAGACCATGTATTTACACAGCTGGAAGTACTGCTGCAATATGGGCATCATGTTTTCTGCAGTGGATCTAGAAATTGTTCAGGGGGTTGCAGTTTTCAGTTATGCAGCTTTATATATAAAGAATTCCATAGTGAATTGTGCTATTGAGGGATGTACCTTGGACAGCATGTATGACTACCTGTGGCTGAAGAGCCACAGGCTTCATGGTGCCTTCTGTTTGCAGCAGTAAGTACTCATACATGCTGTACAACATACACAGCTAGGTGAGGCTGCATAAGCACATGCCCATGTTGGGCATATGCTTATGCAGCCACAGACACAATTCCACGAAGGTAGCATATCAGTGCTAATGTATTTGTGTCAGCTGGAAAGAATTGTATGTTGTTTGTCTTACCTGATGGTGGCTGTCTGTGATTGTTTATGAGGTCTTGTCATTTTGCTGCTTGAAAGGTGGGGCAGTTAGGGCTAGAAATCCTAATGCCTCATTTCCCTAATTTTTTGGTGTTAGATTGAACACTAACTGGTTCATTAATGCAGTTTTTTGTAATGAATTTCCCTTTTCTTTTTGAGATAGAATTGTATCCTCTTTCACACACATTCTGCAATAAACAAGAGGTCTAATAAATAAAATACAGCTTAGCAGAGGAGGGGTGGTGAAGCAAAACTAAAGTAATATAATTTTACATGTAAAATAGGAAGTTCATCTTCATGTCCATCCTAAAGCAGCTTCCTTTGCATAATAACATAATTAGGTTGGTTCACTCCTTAAAGGTACATTTAGACAGCTTAAAGAGTTTTCCAACCCACTTAAAGAGACTCTCCTTATTCACCTTATTTATCCTTTTCAAGTACTTGAAGGTCCCAATCATCTCCCATCTTTCTGTCCTTCCTTCTAGGGAGTACATGTTCAGTGCCCTCAACCTCTCCTCGTATACTTTGCCCTGCTGACCCACTATCATCTTTGTAGCCCTCCTGTGAACCCTCTCCAGCAAGTTAATGTCCCTTTTGAGGTGTGGCACCAGCACTGAACTCCATACTTTAAATGTGGCCTCACCAGTGACCTGTACAGGGGTAGTATAACCTCCTCACTCCTACTACTGATCCCCTAACTATGCATCCCAGCATTTTGTTTGTCCTTGCTGCTGCTTTCTTGCACTGTGTGGAGTGCTTCAAGTCACTAGTGATCATCACTTCCAGGTCCTTCTCCTCTGATGCATATACCTGGATGCCACCCTGGTAGTACTCTGTCCTGGGATTCTTGGTTCCAATGTGCATAACATTGCATTTCTTGGCATTGAAGCCAAGATGTCAGATCCCAGATCACCTCCTCAGCTTTTCCAGATCATTCAGTAGGTCCTGTATCCCTCCAATGGTGTCCACTATCTCACAGAGCTTGATGCCATCCACAAATAGGCACACTTTGCCCTTAATGCCATTCCCAATGTCATTGATGAAGACACTGAACAACACTAGCCCCAGCACTGAGCCCTGCAGGACCCCACAGGTGACCTTTCTGGTGCCAGATAACTCTCCCCTCCACAACTAACCTCCAGGTTCTATCCCTCAGCCAGTTTTCCACACATATGGCCATCTTATCCCTGACTCTGAGATCCACCAACTTCCTGATCAACCTTTTGTGGGGCAGAGAGTCAAAGGCCTTGCTGAAATCCAGATAGATGATATCTACTGCTGGGCCCCTGTTTACTGTCTTATTGACCCAGTAAAAGAAGTCAATCAGATTCATTTGACACAGTCTCCCCTCTATGAACCCATGTTGTCTCACATCCTGGAGACCATGCTCCTCTCGATATTCTACTAACCTTTCCTTAAGTATGGTCACCATGAGTTTGCACATAATTGAGGTCAGACTGACTGGTCTGTAACTATCTGGGTCATCCTTGGGACTGCTTTTGTGGAGGGGCACCACATGTGCTGTTCTCCAGTACTGTGGTACCATGTCTGACTCTAGAGAACTATTAAATAGGCCTGCCAGTGGCCCTGCCAGTTCCTCAGCCAGGTCCCTTTGTACCCTTGGATGTACTCTGTCTGGGTCTAGTGATTTGTCCACCTTCAGTGCTAGCAGGTGATCCCTTACTCTGGTCTCTATCACTACATCTGTGTTCTGCTCCCCCCTGTTCCACTTCTCCCTCCTGAAGGCACTGGTCTGTCCTTCTCCCTGGTGAAAACAGAAGTATTCATTTAGTATCGCTGCATTTTTCCCGTTATCCTCCCATGATGTAAGCATTTACACTATTCCTATCACCGACACAACCACCCCCATACAGACATAACCCATGGATTCTTTATACTTTATACAGAGTCAAATTCAAATCTGTCAACCCCATGTGTTAACCCCACCACCACCACCACCGTCAGCACTATAAAAATGCTTTCTACTCTTATCTAAAGTTACAGTCATGCTTTTGTATACATCAACACTCCTCCCCAAACACTTACCCACATGCTTTCACATGATGTATCTCAAAACCCTCTAACCCTACGTCAACATCACTTACGGGATTAGGCATTATTGAATACTGTGTATTGATATACCACAGAGTTTCAATGAGGGCAGAATCTGTAGGTTCTTCTCCTTCTTTAATGCAAGCATTGAATTATTATGGCAAATGTAGGAATAAGTATGAGTTGAGGCAGTGACACTAGCCCAGTTCTGCATAAATTCAGGATGGGGAGAATGACATGGAAACACTGAATTATGCAAAGAAAGAGAAAATGATGTTGTTTAAATATTGGGAAGGAGGGTAATCATGTCATGGTCTCCATGGATTACTGTAAAGGTAATAAAAATGGATGCACTCAAATACCATAGCTCATATACCACAGAAAAATATGACTGATGATAAATATGGGCAAGTAGGTACTTCAGATTAGTGCACTGCCCATATAAAGATTCATGAAACATAAGACCTATAAAAACTTTGATGTAAATACTTAAATGGCATACAATCGGTTATGACACTACAACCTCCTGTAACACATTAACTTATGAATAACAAAGTAATGCATTAAATTAATGTGCAATCCACAAGAACGTTTAATGAAAAAAACATATAAAAAGTTATAATAGATGTTTAAATGTCATAGTACCACAGTGCGATCCCCAATTAATTAGAATGCAATACCATTAAGATAAGCAGAGATGTCAGTAAAAACCATAAATATTATCAGTGAAGATGTGATAATTGACTATATCAGGAAAATTCGTGACCTCTATTAGTAGAGATCACAGAATGTGTCAAAATGTACATAAAATACAAAAGCACGTGACTTTAAATAATGAGATGGACCAAGTAAGTGGTGGAAATCGGGGGTGGAGAGGAGAGACACAAGCCACAAATCCTATAGGAAGACTGTGCGATAAAATGATGCACAACCACAATGGAAGCTAAAATACCACATGATGTAAGTTAATAAATAAAAGGAAAAGCAAAGGGGAGGCAGCCATAAGGGGGATGTGAAGCCAGGGGCAATAAAATATAAACTAAAATTGTTTTGAATGCAAGGTAAAACAAGGACTATCAAAAACAGTAAAAACCATAAACGGTACAGGTAAAGGTACAAAAGTTGTCTATAATTGAATAAAGATGTGACCTCTGTTAGTAGATGTCGCAGTCTGTATTGATATTACTGAACACTGAACAGTCATCCAGACCTGCACTGACATGTGTGGATACCTTACTTGCATGTCATAAATAAATATAGCAGCAATCTATTTCACAGTTTTAATGTTCTCATTTTCTTTTGTGATCACTAACTCACTTTCACTTCCACCACTCTCATGTGTCAATACTCCAATACTCAAGCGCTAGTGAGTATGTGTGTGTGTTGGGGGGGGCAAATAATTTGGTGATCACTATGGAAATAAAAACAAGTGCAGCATACTCCAAAGTAGTTTTATATGCCATTCAATGTATGAACTAGTGCTTTGTCCTAATTAGGATTTAAAGTGTAATGTTTTGGGTAGATGAGTAGCAATAGAGAAAAGCAAACAGAAAAAAGTTTAGCATTTACAGTTTAGATGCTCAGTGCCAATTTTCAGTGCAAAACTCTGCCTGAGAGAGGTCACTGAATTTACAAACATATGAATATTTGGCAATGATCTTAAAAAAAAAACACAGTCCAACCTGCTGCACAGCCAGCCCACATCCCAATCACTTCCTCTAGTACTCACTCTAAAACATTAAACACATGCTCCTTGCATTCAGCTCATCCACATTCAGATCACTCTCTCCAGGGTCTACAGTTGAAAAAAATGAGGTGACTTTCTATGATCCTCTGCCTAATTCAACTCACATCCCTGGTATTCTAGTGTCCACCACCCCCCAGTCATGCACTGCAATGACTCAAGCCAGTGACGCAATCTCTGTTCTATACTATACTCACTGTTTCTCATTTTTATCTTGTGTGTTTCCATTGGTAGCTCTCTTGCATAGGAGTCAGAGGGGTTTTAGGTTGTAGTCTTACACCAGGGGCTTGGGCTTATGCATAGTGTATACAATGCAGTGCAAAACTGGAGGGTGGTACACTACTGGATGTGTTGTCCATTGAATGACTTAGTAAACAGAGGAAATGTATCCTACAGCTGCATCTAGAACACCCAAACATGTGTCATGAAGTGGGAGGTAGTATTGGGTGGCTGGGAACAAGCATTCCAAACCTTATTCATTCTTTTGTTCTCCCATCACCATGCTACTCCAAGCAGGTGGGTGAGATTATGGCTCTGGAGGCTAGCCACCAGTCTTGCGAGCGAGGGGGGGGTTAGGACACTTATTATGGGGGTTACAGCCCCAGCAAGTCACCACTAAGAGGACCCTGGTCTTGGTCCGCCATGCCCACTCAACCATTTAAAAACATCAGACCCTTCAGCTCAAGGTAAAAATGCCACAACTATCCAAGTTAGACACAGTTAGCTATGTGTGTCATATCTTTACAATGGGTTGTTGCTACATGAATGCCTTCACAAGCTGCAAGTTGGAATGTATATTAGTTGCATGCTGATCACATAAACAACAAGTTCAGTGAACAGGTAGAAAGCAATGTAATTGATATAGTTTGGTAGGAATCAAGTTACTCTGAACCAGCATAAAAGTCATCTTTGTTTAAAGACCTGAACGGGTGTCCACATTTCTAATTCAAGTGATCTCCAAACAAAACAAACTCTGGCCAGAGCTGATAGGGCTACAGCTGAGAACTCTGGGGGTAAAAATACTGTAAATTACCAAAGTTACAAGTGTGCATTTGCAAAATATAACATAGGCTTATAAATGTATTGATTTGTAATCTTTTTACACCAAATTTTCAACACAGCCTTGTTATGACCCTGCTTTGTGAAGACAGACAGCCAAAATGTTCAACTCCTGGCTTAATGGTGTTAATCCATGTAGGCTCATAACTTTTTGTTGTTTAATGTTTTTATGCTAGATGTCCAGCATAGCCTTCTTACGATCCCACCTCGTTAACAAGGGCAGAGAAAATGTTCAACTTCTGGCCAAAAGGTGATTTCTGCAGGGACCACAAAATCACCTTTCATGATTTAAGAAAACATTTTGGACAGGATTTGAAAAATGACAGCTACCAGTCATGAGGTGCTCTAAAGATATGGCTATGTTGTAAATTTTGGGTAAAAATATTGAAAAGTACCAAAGTTATGAGCCTGCATTTGCAAAAGTCAACATAGGTTTATAACTTTATTTCTCAGTATTTTTACACCAACTTTTCAACATAGCCTTCTTATGACCCCATCTCATGAACAAGGGCAGAGAACATTTTCAACTCCTGCCTGAAAAGTGATTTTGTACAAGGACCGCAAAATCACCTTTTGGGAAAGATCTGCCTAATGACAGTGACACTGTTCATGAGGTGGGGTCACACAGAAGGCATGTTGAAACTGTGGGCCAAAAATACGTAAAAATGCCCAGGTCATGGCACTAAGTTCAATACTCCATTGAAATATGATACATTGAACTGCATACCAGTGTCTTCAGTTTGTGGTCCGGCTTTGAAGAGTGAAGACATGTCTGCAGTCCAGAGAGGATTACAGTGTTGGACCTGCGATGGGTAAGTAAGGGCTTGGGGGTGATGTGGGGTGGTGGATGCTCAGTGTGAGGTTGGGTATGGTTAAGGAACAGCCGCAAAGGACATTGATGGACCTTGTTTGTTTTTACAGCTGAAAAAAAAATAAACAGATGATCCCTGATCACCACACTGGGGGATTAGGCACTCCCAGTGTCATAAAAAACATCAATGATCCTGACTGCATGGACTGTGCACCCCCAGTGTAATTTCTATGTTTCTGCGGGGATGGGGTGGAGGGTGCTGAGAGGGAGGGTCAGGTGGGGGGAATTTCTATAATATAAAAAAAGCATAGACATAAATAAGTGCCGGGAGTCATGGCTGAACACGAGCCACTCTGCCATGACCAAGATGGGTGCCGCATGCTACTGCGTATGTGCGACGGCCAGCGCATTCGCAGTACAGTGCGGCAGCCATCTTGGACACAACAAAGTGTGCCGTGTTCTGCCATGAATGCCAGCTCTGTGAAATAGTGCATTGCTGTAGTCAGTAAGGACAACATGGTTGGACTGCTTCACTGACGCGGAAGTAACCGTGACGCAATCCAACATGTTAATTTGGAAGGAATGTGGAGTCCTTTTCCTCAGTGATCATAAAAGGACTGCAGGGCTATGCCCACTGCAGCCCTAAAATGTGGATCTTTGTTTTGAGATCACCTTTCAATACATGGATATTATATTTTTATAATGCCTGTTACTAAAAGTTTAAATTGCTATGGGTACGCGTATTCCATTTATAAAGTTCAAATGAAGTTTACTTTTACTTTGCATCGCTGTCAATTTTCTTTTCATCACTGTCAAGATATCAATTTAACCTTGTTTCTTAGATAGGATAACAATGAATATTGTTATACTGAATATAACAATCAAGGAATAAATGAGTTTCTTTTTCTTTTTGATTTTACTTGGCTATTAAATACTTTTGTAAGTCTGCAGATTATACTGTCCAATTGGTAAACAAAGACAAAAATTTGCAAGTATCAGATTTCTGAAGTATGCTTAGACATGTTGTTTTAAAACAGCACCATGATATTGCAATATATTATTAGCTTTGTGTAATACCACAATGTATCCTCACCTGTGTATTTATGGCATCCTTTTATATTACTTTTTCATTTTTAGGAATTTACAAGCAGTTAGAAAAAGCTTGTATTGACTACTGAATAATGCATACTTGTAATAGCAGACAGGCACATATTGGTGAATCTGTTATCCAGCTGAAATGTTCCAGCTGTGTGCATGTTGTTATGACCATCTGTTTTTTCTCAAAACTATCATGCAATGTGATACAAGTGATAAACAAAGCCTACTGATGACTGCATCCTTTGTCTCTAGAAATTAAAACACAAACATTTTCTTTGTTTAGCTTCTAAAGTTGATCTGGTCAACTACATGACATTTATAGCGCTCGTGATGTCCATTTGAAGGAGTCAAATATCTGGAAAAAGCAGTAAAATAGGTTTGCTATTTTATGATAGACTGAGCTCTGATTATAAGCTAATATGTAAGTATGAGAAGGGCTCATTGTTTGGGAAGGGGGGTTAACACAAAAATAAACAGATGATAGCATTAGAAAAAACAGGCACATGATGCACCTTTAACAAAATGAGTAACAGATTCACGGAGATCGGATTTAGTGGCTTGCTCTGTCAAGTTACAGAAACAAGTCTGGCTTTCAGAATAAAAAGGAAGAAATCAGACATCAATCCCCAATTTGTCTCCTGACTATATGTTTGTAGAGTTTTTGCTCCATTATGTGTGGTATTTGGATTGTCAACTTTTGGAAAGTTTGAGTTTGCTGAGATGGTATCTTAATTGAATTGCATGTGCTCATCAACTTTATTACAAGACATACATTTTTATTCTACATACAGTTGATGATTTGAAAAATAAATAATTTCATGATTGCAAGCATGATGCCAGGTTACAAAACCACTATTAACAAAGTGACACAAATGCCCTTCAGCATTCCAAAGTACCTTTTCTTATAAAGCTACTTTCTTACAAAGATTGAACAGGGACAGACAGCTGAGAGCTACTCAGTGCTTGACACACAGGAATTCCCCTGCTGACACACTCTTCTGGCACAGAGAAGATATTTTATGATAGCTGAAGAAACCCTCCTCTGAAGAAAGCAAGTTGACCAAATTGACACAATCAATGCCATCAATGTTAGCAAATTATATTCTTTACAACTAGTAGCAGCCACAGACACTGCCAGCTATTTCCCCAAATTTCTGTGATATTTCCAGATATATCTAATGCTTTCTCCGTTTCTACAGTAGGGGCAGCAGAGAGAAACTCTTTAGAAATTTCATGAAATAGCTGGCAATGTCTGTGGCTACTACTGTAAGCACAATGGACTATGCTCTACAAATAACAGTCTCTTAATGATTACTATTTTATTTGTATTATCTTTACTGTATGGATAGTACAGAAGAATGAAATACTTATGTAAAAAAAACATTTATTGAGACTGCACACAATCGGTCTGGTAACGTAAACTAAGTACGAGAGGAGAGACAGAAAAGAATGAAAGCAGAATGTATCTTTTTTATTCACACTGACAGTGTTTACTCTTTGAATAGTGCAGACTTATCTTTTCGATACCTGTCCACAGTGTAAAAAAATAATGTGAAAAACTACTATGACAAAAAATTCCAGAAAACAATTTTCAGGTAAATAATTTATTGCTTTTAAGTGGAGAGGTGGTGGGAAGTTTACAGTATACTGTGACACACTGAATTTGAGGAAACACACATACAGACACACACAAAACTTTCTATTTTTTTATTACTGTTACACAAAGGATTAAATAGTGCCTAAACCAAGTAACTACTGTAATGCTGACTCAAAACAACAGAAACTAACACAGCTACAGAGCGATTCTTCATCTGCCAGAATTACTCTAATTGCTGTCTACTAGCTAGTAACGTGAACGAGCTTGGTGAGCGAGCATAAATAAACTAGTGCATCATGGGCTAGCAAAATGGCAATTCTGGAAAGGGTATATGTTGATTAGGAGCATGTCCAATCTGAAAAAAAAAATTCAAAATCAAAAGTATTCACATTTATCATTAATCATATATGCCAACATCATTACCTGTCCAAATTCAACCTCAGGTTCTGGCTTGCACTACTGCTTTAAAACCCAAAGAATTCATTTATTCATTGGTCCGCTGACCAAGCAGCCATTGAGCAAACATGATTCTCACATCCTCCCCTACTACACATGACAGCCATCTTCTCTCTAACTATACCGTTTGTTCCTGTCATGGATAATTGTGACAAGAGTGTCTCCCTGTCTCTTATTTCCCAAGTTGCGGTCAGTTCCCCTCCTCCGCTAGTGCATCCAACTCCCAGACTCTATTCACTCTGAACAGACTGTGCAGCACTGACACTTGAGTCAATTATAGTGTGAAATGGTGTAACCATATCCATGGCGGAAACCACAAAAATCTACTGCAAAGATGGCTCTGGTCTTGGAGCCACAGTTACAGTGCTGTCTCCATGGATGGGTAGGAGGAATTGGTGGGGCTCCTAGCCACAAACTGCTATGCCCTATTGGGGCAGTCATATCTCACCTGGAGACTGCTATGAGTTCCAGCAACTCCACCCAACCCTGTACTCATGCAGAACCAGCTTCCAGCACCCTGCACAGACATGCAGAAACTACTAGCCATCTAAGCCTCCATCGTAGTGGCAACAGTGCCATCACTGTCATTTGGGTCATCTGATAATGAGGAAAGTGGACTTCTCTGTGTTCCTCCCAAAGTCAGGCAAGTGACCACCATTGCTACCTCAGAAGCACTGTGAAGCTGCTGCCAACTGTAAGGCTAATTGTTCTGAGTGAGCAATCTTGTTTGAGAACCAGGGGAATCAGGGGAGGGGGGGGGGGAGAGAGAGCACCCTCACCTGAACATGATTAAATGCACTTGGAGATGACAGTTCTACATTGTTTTTCTTTTGTGATGCATAATTTATTAAAGTAAGTGATCCAATACAGCCTTTCTTTTCTAAACACCAGACATACAATTTTTGGGCTGATGTATACAGGAGGGCCCAAGTCTATCCTCAGTCCCTTTAAACATGCTGACATCAGGGATTGCTTTACATGATCAGTATCTGACACATGAGTATAATGTTAGAAAGAAACATTGGTGTGCTGCACTTTATGTGCACCACATGTCAGCGTCTGAGAGTGAATTGATGCTCGACAAACAAATAAGGAACATTATTGGTGTCAAAAACTGCTCTTGTTCCTTCTTACCAGAATACAAGTAACAAAGTACCCCATCCAAGAGCAAAGTCTTGTAATCAGAACCCCACTACTTGTTACACAGACAATACAAAAAACCACAAGTTGGCAGAAAATATATGTATCACCCCTGGCATTAGGGTAAATGCGTGGTTTGGGCATCTCAGAGGTTGGGGGGGTAGTGCACAAAACTAACATTTCTATTTTACCCGAGTCTGGGAGAGGGGTGCCAGGGCTATGCTGTGTCTTCTAGCTGAGGGGCACCAAAACATTTCACTCAGACACTCAAAGATGGATTGTCCACAACCATAAACTTTGGGATTGTATTTTATGGTTTTATTTCTGACAAGATGGTAAACAAAAAGGGTGGTCCCCAAGGCTTTACTGTTCTGGAGAGATGACAACTATTTGCAGGCAGAAACACTTTACACTCTGCTAGTACTTGTAATTCCAACATGAACACTTTGTCCCAAATGACTTATCCATCACTGGATCCGTAATCAGTACACACATTGTTGGAGTTGCCATGCACTTAAGCTTAAACACACCTGATGAGATGACATGTGTTAACACCAGCAGGAAAAAGATTCTTATCTTGTAACCAGTTAGATCTACTCTGCAACCATGAATGAGGGGCTTCTCACTCTGGCCAAAGTCAGACTCTCTGTCATTAGCTTAGAAATCAAATTGGATTCCACAGCCCCGCTGGGCAACTAGAGATATCCATACATTCAGCACAGTAACAGCACATTTTTATGGTAAAAAGAGGTTCTGAGTACTTGTAATCTAGCCTGCTGAGGGCATGTACAAGGCACCAGACAACCCACAGTCTGTCTTCAACTGAACCTTGTACTCACGGTTTAGTATTCCCCTTTGAAGCATTTGAAAGAACACTTTAGTCCACAGTTCTGTCACAAATCCATAGCTTTTAAAGTAGACATACACACACACACACACACACACACACACACACACACACAGGGCAGAATTTTCAAAACTCAGTTGCAAGCTGCGACAATGGTAGCTTGCGTCTAGTGCCGGTGTGTCCGGGACCCTGCACTCAACTTTTCATCTGACAGGGTCCTGGCACCAAAGTCCACAGGTACACCATAAGCTATGCCCTGCACCAAACAGATGGTACACTATAGGGGAATGACAGAAGCTGCCAGAATCCCATGCCCAGAGGCGTTCTGCCCCAATGCTAACCTGGACCCCACCCCATACAACAATGCCAGCTCTACACCTGCTGCATCCTGGACTGCCAAATGCAGGACTTGTATATGTTCTATACAACCTATACTTGCACCATCTGTGGTGGTACTGCTGGCATTCACTATACTATATATGCTCCACTGTACATCCCAGTGCTGTGTGGTCCATTCCAGAGGATGGCTACATGCTAGTGCAGCACAGTAAAAACAAACTCCATTGAAACTGCAGTATTGTATCACAGATTGTGCAGTTTTGCGACTGTATGATGCAAATGGGCATATGTTGTAAAACAAGTGCTAGAGCTCTCAGATACATTCGGCAGCTGCAGACAGCTGTGCAATATACAACTGTGACACTGTCCACTGTTATGACAATCTGGCTTGCAATCTGTATCAGCGAATATGCAATTTCTGTCAGCGGTGAGAACTGCATTGTGGTATGTGTCTAGATTGTCAGCTGGTTGCTGTGATGCTTCTCATACTGCATATTCATATTAGGAGATCAAGTCAGCAGCCTTGTTGACATTCTTATACAGCAGTGCTGTCTTGTACTGATACCGTATTATATGAGTCAGGGAAATCCTACACCTCCATAATATGGTAACATCACTTTGTTCTATTATTGTCCTGTAATATCAACTGCAACAATATCATTTGCACAGCATTGCATCCTGTTTAATCTTTCATCATGCTGTACTACACTAGGCATTGCTTCATTAGTACGAGTGACAGACGTGTGCCACTGGCACATATGGCTTGGCTGCATGATGGACCCATTTGGTTCCCTTTTGAGTATTCAGTCGACCCCTTCATCTCCTTCAGCGAGTAATGTAATAGCAAACTGAAGTTGGGCCAGCAGAAGTTGTTTGATACTGTACATGCACATGTTTGTCATTTCTGATTATCTCCCTATCGGTGAACTAAATGATCGCTGCCCATTGACAGTGGCCACCAATGAGGTTACACATGTGTGCACTGTAGCATTCTGGTGCTCTATATGACATTTCCCACACAGTGCCAGGTATGGGGATAGCTGGGCTCCCTCCCTTCCACCATCACCACTGTGGTGATCCCTGGTGCAGTGGTCATTAGACCAGGCCTGAGCTGCTCCAAGTGGTGTCACTGCATGCAGTCATTGCTAGGTTTTAAAGATCCCAATGTAGGGGATCATGCAGCCTGCATCTGCCACAAGCCCCCTACTACCATGGCTCACCTGAGTCTGTGCTGCAGGCACCGCGCAAGCTGGTGTGGTACAGGGGATCCCAGTTATGCCACATGCTCACTTCCAGAATTGGGTTCAGTGCAATGTGTGTGTTGCAAGGTGTCCCTTGCATCATTCTCCTTTGACACAAGGTCCTTGTGGCACATTCAGATGTTTGAAAATCCTGCCCACAGTCTCATCACTCTGGGAAGCTCTGACAGTCTTTCATTCTTTCAGGGGATTGCCCAAAAGAATCATGGACCTCACAGTTCCATTCCATTTTTTGTGAGAAAATCTCACCCTCTCAGGGATTCACAGGATCTGATAGCCACCACTTCCTAGGAAACCAGTCTTTGGATCACTGTACTATGGCAGAAACTTAACCAGAGGGTCCTTCCTTCTCAAACAAGAGTGCCAGCAGGCCCTCTTGCCCTCAGAACTTTCAAAGAGCTCTTCTCCCTTCAACCTCCAACTTCAGAACAAGACTCTGACAGCTCCTGCACAGCTGATATCTAAGTCTAGCTTATGCAGCTGTAAGAATTCTGAACAGTATTACCTCATCCTCTGCTCAACAGAGCCAGGCAAATGATGATGTAATGTTTTACAGAAAGCATTTATTCCCTCTGAACACTTCTCAGACTATCTGTCTGCTCTACAATTGATAGGATTCTAGTAACCCCAGGGACTGGATGGTTACATGTATTTATATTTTGATGGACTCCAAATATCAGCAGCTGAATATTTGGCTGTTGAATACAAATATTCAGGCCAAATATTCTTTAAAAGGTATTCGCATAGCCCTAGTTGTAAAGTAGCATGTATAGCATTTTTTAACAGGTTCTACACCTGTGAGTACTGAACCACCAAAGGGCCTTGTGCCAATGAGGATACTATTCCACAATCTCAAAAAGAAAGGAAATTATTTGCAAAAATCATTAATGCACCAGTTAGGGTTCAACCTGACACCACAAAAGTAAGGAAACATGATGTTAAAGTTTCCAACCCTAACTCTCCACCCCCAACCCCCCAAACAGCAAAAGGATAAAACATTAGGGTTTGGGGTCTCTGAAGTCTTGCTGAATCAGTGGTGGGATTTTGCTTGTATGAAGAAAGGGCATCAAGTCTGACATGGTTTGTTCAGGGAACAGGGTGTGTATCGGGGTTGAGAACCCCAAGGAAGATCTGATGACTGATTTGACAAGACTCCAGACACCTAGAACCCTAATGTTTCCTTTTACTGCCTTTTACTACACCCCAAAGCACCAGAAGGAAAAATATTAGGGTTTTCACTGTCATAACTCTTGGTAAATAAGGGGTGTGGTGTTCCTTGAAGTTCTCATCCCTAATGCTCACCCCATTCTATGCACAGATAAGGTCAGATGTGATCTGTTGTCTTCATATAGGGCCTGCAGGTTGTTGGCAACATGTTGGGAGATGCAGTGCTGTACATTTGTAGAATATATAAAAATGGAGTGAGCATTAGGGTTGTATACACCACCCATAATTCTACAAGACTAATGAAATCAAAAACTGTAATTTTTTTTCCTTTTGGTGCTTTTGAGTGGAGGTGAAAAATAGGTCTGGAAACCCTAGCATCACATTTCCTTACTTTTGTCACACTAATCTGAACCTGAACTGGTGCATTAACACAGTTTGTTTCAAATAATGTTCTTACTTTTTGAGAAAGTAGAATTCTATCATCATTCACACAGGTTCCTTTGGGATTCATGCACACATGAATTTAGGTGCAGAAGGGCAGGGCCTTCCAGGCCATGCACTTCTGTTGTGAGGTCAGAGTTAAGGTTTTTTTTTTGTGTTCCAACTCCCCTTTAGCTTGGACCATCCCCACCCGCCACCTCCAAGCCAAGGCTTACCCTCATGGGTGGTGCTGCCAGGGGGCTCCCCCAGTGGACACTGTGGGCAAAGCCTTGGCTTACCCCCCCAGATCAGGGTCATGGAAGCAGGACCCCCGCCAGTGGAAGTCGGAGGCAGAGGATGGAGAAGTGGAGCAGGTTGTCATGCCAGGGGGGGCTGGCTTTCCTCCAATTGCTTGATCCCTGGGGGGCAAGACATGCAATGATGTCCTGCATCCCCACCCCTCGAACATACTGGTGCCGGATGTGGTGGTAGCCCCCAGCCTCCGCTAGAGGGCCACGATGCACCAGACACTCTTCCCCTCCCTCCCTCCCCTGGAGAAGGACAGCAGTCCCTAGGATGCTCGATTCTTCTCACCTGTCCAGCCCTCTGACTCCCAGGTCCATTCCCAAACCTGGGTCATTGGTGTCTCAAGCAGAAATGCAACTGCTGCACCGGTGGGCCGTCCTGGGTCAGAGTTAAGCTTGTTAAAAGCTGCAATGTTATGCTATAGGAATTTCCATTTTTTTTTATTTTAATGTTTTCCATTTGTCCATTTCCAGTTGGTATTACTTAGGGTCTTAGTCTTGTAGTACTCCCTGAGACCTTTCATTTGATATACAGATTGTACCTTATCCTAAGAACTGATGGAGTTACAGTTTGTTAAAGTTTTAATGATATCCTATGGGAATTTAATTTTTAAATTTTATGTTTTTTATATAGTCCCTGAATTTTTTTGGAGGGTATTATGTGCTAGTGTTGTATTACTCATTGAGACCTTTCCTACATATATACGTGTGTATATATATATATATATATATATATATATATATATATATATATATATATATATAGATAGATAGATATAGATATATATATTGTCCCTAACTGCAAATATTGACAGAGTTATGGCTTGTTAAAGTTCAAATGTGCAAATGAACTAAGTCCAAATTCTTGTTTCACATGATCCAATCCTGTTTTGTGAGATTGCGTTGTTATTAAAAATCAGGATTGGTTCGTACGAAAGAAGAATGTTAAAATCTATGTCCTAATTCTTGTTTCATATGAACCAATCCTTTTTTGTGGGATTGTGTTGTTCCTACGGACAGGATTTGGTCATATGAAACAAAAATGTGAAAAAATCGACATCCAAATTCTAGTTTCATATGCACTAATCTTGTTTCATATGGCCCCGTTCCTGTTTCATGAGGCCACTTGAAACAAGAAAATTATCTCATGAAGCAAGATTCTTAAAATGTTTAAAAACACATTTCTGGGTATTTTTTTGCAAAAAGTAGTTGCAGAATCCATTTAATGGGATCCAGTTTGGTAAGATCCATGTGTTGGTTTCTCTGAAAAAAATGGAGATTAGATGGCCGCCATATGAAAGAAACTTTTATTTCCCCACAAAATAGGATTACCCCCTCATGAAACAAAATCATGTTTTGTATAGCCAAATTCTTCTTTTTGGAAGGCTGTAGCCTGAAGTTCTGTTGGGGAGGGGGAATAGCTCCTCCCCATTCTTTACTTAAACTTCCTGCTCACACACCCTTCTGCTTAGAGCAAGTGCACTTGCTCCTCGGCAGCGTGGCTGGCTGGGCTCTTTCCTCGCCCCTCTTCCCCCTATCTCCTCCGTCATTTCACATTTCTTTCTCTGCCCTGGTCTCCTGCCTTTGATTGCATTGCCTTGCTTGCCCCCCTTCCTTTGTTCCCGTACCTTGCTCTGTACTCCTCTTTTTGGTGCCTTTCTTCTCCCCTGCTGGCTGCACCATAGTGCCTTCTTCGGCTTCCCCGTTCCGCTCCTCCTCACCTGACTGTTCGAGGCTCCACCGCTCTTCTCAATCTGCACTCAGGATCTCCAGCCTCCAGACCACAGCATCCGCAGCCTACTTGTACTTCCTGGCAACTCCCCTCTGGCATCACATTGTCTGCACCCTGCCTCATTTCATTGGTCTCCAGATCTGCCTACTGTTTCTTCAGGTCCTGCAGTGGTCCTCGTACTACACCCCAGTGCTGGACTGTGCTGCATTTCCTGTCTCTGCATATGCCACCCAGCTTCCTGGATTCACCGCAGTCCTTCCTTAGTGTCCAGACTGTGCTTCTTGCTCCCCAACACAGAGTCCTGCCTGCATCATATTTAGCCTGAATGGCACTTACTTCACTTGCCTCCTTGGATGAAGCTCTCTGCTTCAGCAGCTCATGTAAACTACTTGTATGTGTACCAATTCTCTGCAACTCCATGGGAGCACATCACCCTTGTTCTGAGACAGATAAGGTAGTTGCCTGTCAAGTAGCATGTTACTTGCAGTTACTAGTTGCTTTTGCCTGAGACATCCTGACTTATCATTCCACTCAAGACATTTGCCAGGGACATCTACTCCATGCCTGCTCATTCCTGCTTCACCCAGCAAGGGATCCTGGCTACCTGCTCATCGTATACCTGCTTCGCCCAGCAAGGGGGCCTGGATGTTCTTTAACTTTGCCTACATGGGGGCCTGGCTGCCTACTCATGCATTCCTGCTTCACCCTGCAAGATGCCTGGTTTCTTGATCAACCCATTCCTACTTCACCCCACAAGGGGGCCTGGCCACTTGCTCAGCCATTCCTGCTTTGCCCTGCAAGGGGGCCTGGCTGCTTTTTCAACCCATTCTTGCTTTGTCCCCCAAAGGTGGCCTGGCTACCTGCTCATCGTATTCCTGCTTCACCCCAAAAGGGGGCCTGGTGGTTTCTTAGCTTTGCCCTGCATGAGGGCCTGGCTCTCTGCTCTTGCATTCATACTTCACCCCTAAGGGGGCCTGGCTGCTTACCCAACCCAATTCTGCTTTGCCCCACAAGGGGGCCTGGCTTCCTGCTTCGTATTCCTGCTTCACCCCGCACGGGGATCTAGCTGCTTGCTCAATTGCATTCCATCATCATCTTGGCTGACCCATGTGGGGGTCTCACCTTCTCAGCTGGAACTTTGCTTCTCACTTTCATCCTACAGATACTATGGACTTGGATGAACCAACTGCTTTTGCAACATCTCTTTGTCGGAGTTATTCCTCCAGTACCTCATTCTGAAGGATTCTCTGCTCACCATCAAATCAGTATATTCCTCTACCACCAATATCTGGATTGCATTCAGAGAACCAACTTAGTACTCAGCCAACTAGGAGTACTATCCTTTAGTATGCCCAGAGGATGGGCAGGTCAGTAGCCATGGATCCTCAGAGGTTCCCCCAAAGGTTTTTTTCCTCTCCTGCCTGCTACTGACCACATTCTCCAGAGTTGAGGAGGTAATCACATGGTAACTAGCATCTTTTTGGGCCTTCTAACCTATAATTACCTAGCATCCTGCAAAAAGGTAGGATATAGAGAAAGGCCAAAGATTAAGACTCTGTCATCAATCATGTTTCATTCAGTTCAAATGTATCTAAGCAACAACCATGTCATCCAGTTCCTACATGCTACAAACAGTGAACTATGTACCCATCCAGTTGAAATGTACCTAAGCACCAAATATATCTCGTTCAGCTCTTACATACCACACAGAGAACATATGAAAAAGCTATCCAAAAGACTTTACTCAGCATGCTCAGAACCAAAATTTTTAATCCTTATAACTCTGGATCAGATTAACATGTCTTCACCAAAGCAAAGAAAGGCACCACTCTGGGGCTAGCCCTTTCTGCTATGAAAATTTCAGACCAAAATTGTAAATGGATTGGACGCTAGGTGATGACAAAAAAAAAAAAGAAAAAAAACACCAATTTTTTTTTCACTTTTTCACTATCTGGGTCATGGAATCTGCACATCCATCTTGCACATGAAGAGACCTTACCCCCAAGATTGCACATGCAAAATGTGCAAATCTATTGAATAGAGGTGAAGCTATTAAAGTACAAAGTTAGGGCTTTAACATTAAACAGCCTACATTGCCACTATAATTTATATGGAATATTCCCTGGGTGAGAGTGGGATGGTAGAAATATCTCCACAAGCTGTCAAAGAACTCTTGATATCCCATGAGTGACGAAGTCACCAGTGGGCTATCAAGAGTTCATTGACAGTGAGTGGAGATATTTCCACTGTCTCACAATCAATCATGGCATATTTGATTTGTACAACTGATGTGGGTTTCCCTTCAGCCAGTCAGTGACAAGACGTCTGTGCTACACTCTGTGTTTAAAACTGTCCTGTAGTGACTGAGGAGAAACCCCCAGAGGTCTATGCTATACTGCTGACCTGCAGCATCTCCCCACTCTATAACACCACACAAATGAAATATCTAATAAATTTAAAGTAAAAGTAGAAATAAATTTAAAGTAAAAGTGTGACCTTTATTGCTTGTCTGTTAGAAACTATGTATGATCTTCAGGGAAGTCACTTGAGACGAAGAAAGCGTGCACACATGGTGCCAAGAAACAGCTTTGAAATCAAAGCCAAGACATGTGCCTCCACCAGCCCTGGTGCCATTTTTATTTAGTATTTCTATTGTTTAAATACACCACCATCAGCTCTGGTGGTAGAACTGTACAGTCCACAGCTTCTGTTTTACAAATGCACTGACTTATGGAGGCAAGTTGAAAATGAAAGCCACTCTGCACTTTGGCAGCTGAGTGCTCGTTCCCTTTAAAAATGGCTCCTCTAAAAACAAATATGTATGTGTTCGAGAGGGTACAGGGTTTATCTTATTAGGGCAGCATCAAGGCAGCAGTCTAACTTCGCACTGATAAGTTTCTTTTTAAAATGAGATACAAACCAATGTTCAGCATGAAGCGACTGCATTTACATCACAAATTTGCTGCACTATAAACTGCAGCAGCTTGCAAATGTGATGTACCCAGCTTGACAAGATATCAGTTATGATGTACCCAGCATGACGATATCATTACTATCTCACTAGTGGCTTGTGAGAGACTAGTTATATCTTGGCAAAGGGAAACCCGCCCCCATTGTATAAATATTTTTTATTTAGTTTTTGTTGACCAGGAAAGGAGGACTAGTCAATTCTGCCTCTTTTCAGCCTTGTCATGGGGGAGGGGGATACAGATGAATGGCAGCTGACACTGAACCAGATTAAGCTGTTAGTGGTATTTTTAGTGAATAGGGGAAATTTATCCAAGACACCGGGAAAATTCCCTTACTCTTTGGTAGGGAAAGCCCTTGTCTGTCATCTCCAAGATGGTGGACATGGAGGAGGATGGAGGAGGAGGTATGGATGTTGGAGGATCTGTGAAAGGGGGAAAGCCTCTCCCAGTCTCTGAAGGTATCATTATGGATTTAGAAATTTCAGAACAAGATCCTGCAAACATAAAGAATATATTCCCTACGGACGTGGACATGGTCGCACCTGACATGGAAAAGCAAGTTTGTTCTATGACTATGCCTAAACTGGAATCAAACTCCCATCCTGGGAGTGCTGCTACCGAAATGGTTGCATGTACAGAGGAGACTTTTAACACTCAAGAGGATTACTTGTGGCAAGCCATGAAAATCAATAAAGCCTTTTTACTTTGTTTACTCCAAGAGGACTCAGATCTTTCAACTTTTATTCAATCTGACACAAGTTAAAAACAAGTAGCTTTGGATATTGCACAGGATATGCCTTCTGACTCATTGCCCTCTTCAGTTCTGAATGACTCATCAGATGGAAAAAAATTAGACATTTCAGCTTCAACATGGAATCCACAATCAGAAGTGTCCTTACTGAAAATGATGTCCCAAATTTAACATGGCTGTGCAACAAAAGATCAGCCTAGTACTATAGCTTGAACTCCCGAAGCTGCACTTCGAGCTACAGGCAGGCAAAAATATATGGAGGGCAAGGGCTGGAACTCCCCAGGTCCTGTTCCAGTGGTGGACATTACTGCTGGAGCTGAATCTTCATTGAGGGAGGGGGTGCGCTCTACTGCTGAACTTCCCCCACCTCACTGGAAAAAGTATTACTCCAGAGATAAGAATACTAAAACAAGGCAAATGGACCCACAGAGGTTACAGGGAGATTTAGATATGGAGATACGAGAACTGACAACTCTACAAATGAAAGACTTTCTTTGTTGACTTCAGAACATACAGGCATTGCAGTGACCAACCTGGTTCCTGACACCCAAAGCTGTCCAGCTCGACTACAGGAACAGAACACCAGCTAAGAGCTTGAACAGGACAATACTGAATCTGTAAGGACTGAAAAGTTTTAAATGTCTGATTTATTTGCTAAAGTGGGTGAACCTGTCCAGTGCTATAATGCTGTATTGCTTAAATTTAATTGGGATACTAATTTTGCACCAGTTAGAAAAACTGTTATGTATTGTATACCATTACCACAATGACAGGAAAGCAATGAAGACCATCACATTACAGAATCGGCTGATCACTGTGATGGTCAGCTGGTTTCCCAATGCTGCTGTTTCTGGGGAGTTTGCCCCTACCCTGAACCAACTCTGACTCAGAGTTGATAATCTATAGTGTGGGGGGGGCTGCCCCCACAAAAAAAAAACTTTTATACAGTGACAGCACAATGACAGTTGTTGGCATCGTGCTGTCACTGTAATAATGGTCGTCAGATTTCCAGTCGCTGTGGCAACATGGAACCATTACACATACCATGCTGAAGGATACTATGGGAATATCTGCAAATTAATTGTTTGCATGTATACATGTGAGGGGGGAAGCAGTGTATGACATCAGCTTCAAGCAAGTGTCCACACTGGAAAAATTCTGGGAGAAGTACCCTCTGGTAAAAGACATTGCTTTATGGCAGCCTTTTTTTTTCCTATCCCTTTAACAAAACCTACAATCAAAACAATTACCCTCTTATTTAGGAATGATGGTGTAAGTATTGCTGATGTAAAATAATGGTTACGTTGGTGCTGTGACATTTTAGAATTCCCCATTCCAATATTAGATGAGGATCTGGTCTAGACAGGGGGTTGGAAAGTTAAAAACCTATTAAAACAAACAAATACAGGCAACGTTCATCTCCCTGGCAGTTTTCACACTGGGCAGGATAGGGGGCTATGATGGGCAGACTGGATGGGCCTTGCGGTCCTTATCTGTCGTCAACTTCTATGTTTCTATGTTTCTATGTTTCTATGATTCTATCCAGGCCAGCCAAAAACCTTCCACAAGTGTGAAGCCAAAACACACCTATGTTCAGTTTGCAATAAACCCCATTGCAAGTTATGTTTGGACTATGGGCATGTGAGCCTTGGTTGCCCAAACCCATTTAAGTGTAATTTGTGTGATGAAGTTGGGCATTCTTATAAACAATGCCCTTGGGAAGATCACAATAGACTGGACAGAGGTGCTCAAGATTAAGAACAGATAATTACTGAAACACAGGTGAAAGCACAGCAAGCCAGGACTCATACCTCTATGACTAAAGAGGAACTTCAAGAATAGTATGAACAAATGGTATCTAATGAGGGTCTTACAAGCACAAATCTGCAGGAACAGGACTTGACTGTGCCACCCCCTGAATCTGCACAACAGGATGATGGTATCCCCACAAAAGACAGACTCAACACACCCTTGTCGGGACAGGATATGCTGTCCCACCCGCCAGCCCTTGAGCAGCCCTTAGTATTAGTAAAATCTAGAAAGAACAAGCATTTGTCAATGCCAAATGTTTGTTGTTGATATTGCTGTTGTACATGCCTCCCATATTTTAGTGTGTATATTCATATGCCTTGCATTTTAAGGCATCACTCTCAACACAGATTTCTTATGTTCTTCCAGCACTGGTTTACTTCATTAGAAAAACAAGCATTTGGCAATGCTGAATGTTTGCTTGCTGGTATTGGCATTAGTAGTGCAGGTAGGCAGACTACTACCTGGGATGGGAAAAGCTAGCAATCACCCATCAGGAGAGGGATCTAGGGGTTATCATATCAGACAATTTGAAGGTATGCAGACAATGTGAAAAGGCAGCAAAGAAGGACAGCAGGATGCTGAGATGCATAGGAAGGGGCATCACAAGTAGAAGAAGAAAGTAGGTGATCCTGCTGCTGTATGGGTCCCTGGTGAGACCCCACCTTGAGTACTGCATCCAATTCTGGAAATCTTATATAGGACATATATAGATTGGAGACAGTACAGAGGAAGTCAGAAGTTAAAAACTGCTTTGTCTAACTGCTGAATTGCTGTTTTTCCCCATCTGCCCTCCAACCCCATTCGTCTTTTCCTCTGTATACTGGTGATGCTGCTGGTGCTTAATACCAGCCACTCCCATAGCCATTCTCTCCCTCTCTGGCTAACTTAGCACCCTTAATTTCTCACCTTGTTACAGAATTGTTTTGTCTCCTTACTTAGCCTGCCTCCCAAACTCTGAAGCCTTTGTTCTGTTGGTACATATAAACTAATTTATCCCTTCTCTTCTTTTCTCTTCAGGATTCCCTGAGGGGGGATTCCACCTTCTGCACTAGTGGTCTAGTGCTGAGCACAGCCAGCCACAGGGTGCACCCCAGCCTGCCCTCAAGAGCAAGATTCCAGGTACGCTTCAGAAAAGCAGCTCCAATCCAGCTTGCTAGCCGTGAACCCAGCTGGTGGATGGTGCTTGAAATTATAGGCAGATTCAGCACTCTGCCTCTCCCTTACTGGCTTCAGCTTCTGGAGATTTGAACTGCTTGGCACAGTCTCCTGGAGCTCATCTGTCTGCTGTCTAAATTTTTTTTTCCCTAACCTCTGCAACTAAATCTGTGATGTGTCTTTCTGCCCACGGCTGAATTTGAATTATTAGTGTAGGGGACTACAACCCCCTTTTTGAATAGCTAAGAGTAGGAAACTATAGCATGTTTTGTTTCAACTGTCTTAAGCTATGTAAGTATTAACAAAGTTTGAAGTGCCCATTTTCTCATTTGCAGTTTATACTAATCTGCTACTAGAGGCATCTTATTTTTCCTATTAATCCTGCAACATTGCCTCTGCCTTTTCCTGTTCTAATCACAGTTTTCCACTGCCTTGCTCTCACTTTTAGCATATTGTACTCTGAAGAAAAAAAATAACTACTCCACAGCGGCAGTCACACTCACTGAAGGTCAGTTATTCCCCTTACCCCCCCCAATAGAAATAGCAATGGGCACCACGGCTATCACACTTAGCCTACTCATGGTTACCTTTCTTGCTCTGCCCACGTCCCATCCTGCCCCCTACCCTCCACCCTGAGCCCCACTCCCTCTACCACCCTACAGCAGCCTACCCCCCCACTCTGGACACCCCTATTTTTCCACGGCACCCACCTCCAACCAATACCCCCTTCCCCGGAACACCCTGGGCCCACCCCTTCCTTGCCATACCTAGTCTCCACACCATACCCATCCCTTGTACCCCCACTAGTAGGACCTCACATCGGTACCTGGCTAAGGGTCCTGGTCACCACAGACCACTCATCAGATTAATTTCTCTACTCCTTCTGCTCTCTGGGAACATACACCCCAACCCCAGGCCATTATCAACTAGCTACCCCACACCCCTCTCTAGTACTGGCCTCAGCATTGCATCCATGAATATTTGCAGCCTCCTAAAAATATCCGCCACTCTCCAGTGCTGGACTGTACAACACCGTCCTGATGTTATAGCACTAGTCGAGGCCTGGTTCTCGAGAAAAACTCCTGACTCGGTTATCTCTCTCCCTGGCTACACTCTGTTCAAGGAAGACCGTATAGGCAAACGTGGTGGCGGGTGTGCAGTCTTTATGCATGACACACTTTTAGGCCATGCTCCCCTTGCCCCCAAGCTCAGTTTTAGTGCCCAAGCCCTCACCCTCAAGGCTATCCCTGACCCAGCCAGGGGCCCTCTTTTTCTCACAGTCTCTTACATACCCCCCGAGGGACCAGAGACCAGCTGTCCACTCCCTCATTGATTACCTCACCACACTCCCACACAAGGTGGAGCAGCTCATCCTAGGTGACCTTATTGTCAATTGGTTGAGTATCACTACCCCCATATCAGGGACTCCTTTGCTGCCCTAGATATGACCCAACTAGTTACCTCACCCACTAGATTTAACTGGTCAGGCAGCTCCAGCATCATCCTAGATGTAATTCTGTTTAACCACCCCAATAAAATCAGTGATATTAATGTATTACCAGACTCTCTTAGTGACCACTCTCCTGCCCTCTGCCACTGGTCATCCCCCACACCAAAACCAGTGTCCTGGGTCACCTCACGCCGGCGCTTTCATCCCGGGGTTCTCCAAAAGCTAAAAACGCACCTAGCCCAGCTTGACTGGTCCCCAATCCTACTCACAACAGATATTGACTCTGCTCTAGCCTATTTCTCCAGTGCCTTCAGCAAGGCCTGCAACCTTTTTGCCCCTGACCAGAATCTGTACCAAGAAACACAACGCAACATGGATGTCCCCATCCCTCATCCAAACACTGAAACAAAGCTATCATCTCTGGCATATTGCTGTTGAGACAGGCAAACTGGCTGACAGACAAACCTATAATGCAGCACGCGACAAGTGCACCTGAGCTATTAGGCAGGCTAAGGCCAGATATTATCAAGCCACCCTTGAATCCACTTGGGGTTCATCCCATGTCTTCTGGGACAATATGAAAGAGCTCACTGGAAAGACCTGCTCCCCCCAACATCACTACTCTCCATAGACAGTACCGTCACTACTGATCCTCCCCGCATAGCTGAGTGCCTCAATATGGCTTTCTCAGATCTAAGCTTTGTCCTCCCCAACTACTTTTTTGACCATATCCCTGACTCCACCCCCCCACCTTGGATCACCCCCCTTTCTACCTGCGTACCATATCACCTCTTGAACCCAGGCCTCATCTGCAAAAGCCTTAGCTAGCAACAACACCAGCTGTGATCCCTGGACTCCAGGATTCTATGATTAGTCCTAGATACTGTACTAGCCCCTCTCACTAACTTTTTAAACCGGTCACTATGTTTTGGTCAATTTCCCAGTGCCTGGGAAATTGCAGAAATCACCCCTATCCATAGGAGTGGAGATAGAACCTCCCCTAACAATTTCAGGCCCATCTCCATTCCCCCCCAAAGCACTAGAAAAAATAGTGGCCATTCAGCTCTCCGAGTATCTGGCCAAATAACGATCTGCTGTGTCCAGAACAACATGGATTCCACCCTGGACACAGCACCACTACAGCCCTCCTGGAGTTCTCCCAGCACCTCCACTCTGCTCTTGACTCTGGTCATGTTGCTGGTGCTGTGTTCATTGGGCTCTCCAAGGCCTTTGACACTGTCTGTCACCCCCTCCTACTTGACTCCTTCCACCAACTTGGCTTCTCCCCCAGCCCACTGGCTTGGTTCACCAGTTACCTCTCTGCCAGATCACAGCACGGGAAGGTAAATGGCACCATGTCCAATACCCTGCCTGTTCGCTCAGGAGTCCCCCAGGGTTCCATCCTGGGCCCCATTCTGTTCAGCCTATTTCTCAATATCCTCCCCAGCTCCTGCTCAGACAATATGGTACTCTATGCCAATGATGCAGTTCTCTTTGCCTCCCACCCTGATCCCGCTTCTCTACAGGAATCCCTGCAGCACGCATTCAACCAAGCTGAAAAGTGGTTCCTTGACCACCAGCTGGTCATTAACCTCAAAAAAAAACTAATCTATGGTTTTTCCCCATCACCAGAATAAGTCCAAAAATGCCCCCCCCTCTGCATTCTCCACAGTAATGCTCACCCTTTTGAGTACGTGTCATCCTAAAAGTACCTGGGCATCACCGTTGACTCGGCTGTTACATTCAACACCCACATCAATACCCTGTCCTCAGCCATAAACTCTTGGATTGGCCTTCTCTATCACCACAGAGATTGCCTCCCCCAAACCGCTCTCCGACTGGCCATCAACTCCTCCATCCTGTCCCTAGTGGACTATAGCCTACCCATCTATGCTGCGGCCAACAATACTACCCTCACCAGAATCTAGACCTCAATAAACAAGGCCTGTAGGCTCCTGACCGGTGCATCCCTCCACATCCATACTTGCCTGCTCTATTCCACCACCAACCTGCTCAACTTGGAGAAGTGCCTGCACTACCAAACCTGCTTACTTGTCAAAAAATTCCTGCTAAGACTTCCCCCCAGGGGTCACTGCATCCCTGTGGCTTGCATCCCCATCCGTTGCCACCGGTAGCTCAGTTAAGGCCACCCTTCCTGGTGCCCCATACCAAGACCTCCCTAGCCCAAAGGTCCTTCCACTACTGCACCCCCACATAGTTCAACTCCCTCCCACTCTCTGTCACTAGGTTTACCAAAATTGGTCCCTTTAAAGTCACTCTCTGTAACCACCTCTTTGGTGCCCGAAGCTGCGGTTGCCCTTAATCAACCTAATGTTGGGGTCCCTCCTCGTTTCTTGCCCATAACCTTGACGTCTGTTGGACTGCTTCCCCAGCTTTTTTTTCTTCTTTTTTTTTATACAATTGCTATTTACTGCATGTAACTTTATCCCATAAACCACTATTATATTGTGTTCTTTTTGTTATGTGTATTGCACCTGTATGTTACCACTATTGTATCTCACACTGTAAACATGTCTACCCTCCCTGCGACGAGGTGCCTTTGTAAATGAGTCTCTGACTCAAAGGTTGTAATCCGACTTTCAAAATAAATAAATAAAAAGGAGGGCAGCAAAAATAATACACAGTCTCCATAAGTTGCCATATGAAAGCAGGTTACAGGAACTCAACATGTACTCTCTGGAACAATGCAGGGATAGAGGGGACATGATGGAGACATTCAAGTTTCTGAAGGGTATAAACAGAGTCTCCACCCAGGAGATGTTTATGGTCAATAGCACCAGTAGGATAAGAGGACATGGAATGAAACTAAGGGGAGGAAGATTCAGGGGCAACGTACAAAGGTTTTTCTTCACAGAGGGAGTGGTTGACCCATGGAATGGTCTACCGGCTGGAGTCATTGATTCCAAAACAGTAGGGGAATTCAAAGTAGCTTGGGTCAGACACAAGGGGATTGTCTCATAGAAATCCTAAAGGGGGGAAGGGCTCATGGTAGACTAGATGGATCTTTGGTTCCCACCTGCCATCAGTTTCTATGTTTTTGTTTCTGTGTAGGAGTTAGAGAGATGCGTAATAGGAATGACAGTGAAGTATTGAAGTAACAGCAACCCCCACCCTGCAGAGACAGACAGCCATTGGTGGTATGCATTTGGGTCATCGGCCATAACACTCATGCCATTCCACGTCACCCCACCCTGCAGACACCAACTGGTGTTGCAGTGTGCTTTGGGGTCTTTGGCCCTTACGCTGACCAATTTCCATAAGGGAATAAGCTGAGATGGGTGCAGTATAGGAGAATGGGGTGAACACGAGGGCTGAAGATCCCACGGCACAGCTCAATGCCTGTCAGTAGCTGCAGGGTGTGGGTGGGGGTGGAATGGGGTGAGCATTGCAGTCAATGACCACAAGTCACACCCCCAATGCCTGTCAGTCTGTACAGTGTGAGTGTTAGGGTTGGAAACTCTTATGCCCTGGGTGTTTGTTGGTATTTTTGCTCCAAATTTTCAACATGGGCTTTTTGGGACCCCACCTCATGAACAGTGGCACTGTCATTTCGTTATGCAATCCCAAAAGGTGATTTCACATAGCGAGTTAGCCATTCGGTGCCACAGGTGTGAAAACACATTATAGGGAGGATGTGAAAAATGATAGCTGTACTTTTCATGAGGAGGTGTGAAGAAATGGCAATGTTGAAAATTTGGAGTGAAAATATGAAAAATTGGTGACGTTACAAGTGTGCGTGGAAACTATACAATGCGTGCTTGTAACACAGTCATTTTTTGGAATGTTTTCACCAAATCTTCAACATGGCCTTTTTGGGACCTCCCCTCATGAACAGTGGCACTAGAATTTCATTAATCTGTCCTGAAAGTTGATTTCACACAGTGACTGCACCATTGTGTGCCACAGATGCAAAAACACATTTTGGGAAGGATGCAAAAAATGACAGCTATGCTGTTCATAAGGGGGTGTGAAGAAATGGCACTGTTGGAAATTTGGAGTGAAAATCTTAAAAATTGATGATGTTATGAGCATGCATAGGAATTGTGCAATGGACACTCATAATGCAGTCATTTTTTGGAGTTTTTTCACCAAATTTGCAACAAGGGATTTTTGGGACCACCACCTCATGAATAGTGGCACTGTCATTTTGTTAACTGGTCCCAAAAGGTGATTCTGTGCAGCAACCATGAAATCACATTTTGGGGCTGAGAAATGAAATGACAGTGACTGTGTTCACAAGGTAGTGTCCCAAGAACATCATATTGAAAATTTGGGACCAGAACTCCAAATAGTGGCTGAGATATCAACCTAAGTTGAAACCCCTCACTAATTGTCATTATAGGGCTTACAGTCATTTTCTTCAGTTTGTGATCAGCTTTTGAAGAGTGCTGATGTGTTCCCGCTACAGAGAAGATCACTGCTCCTGACCTCCGGAGGTAAGTATGGGTGAGGAGGGGTGCAGGGAGTTGAGGTGCAGAGAGGGAGGGTGCATGTTGTGGGAGGAGGGCTAGTGGGAACAATGAGGGGCCATTTTCTTTTTTTCAGGTTTTAAAAAAAGGACATCATAGGACTGTTTCCTTTTTCACAGGTAAACTATTCATAACATGAATTTCGGCACAGTGGGGTGGGCTCCCAGTGTACCAGAGTACTGGGAGGGGGATCAATGCCGAAGCAGGGATTGGGCACTCTGAGGTCAGCTGATATTGGGGTATGTGGGGTGGTATCCAACACTGGGAGTGGGCATCCTGGTGTTGGCAGGCAAGGGGAGATCCGCAAGTGCGATCAAGTTTAGAGTGAAAATGCCTTTAGGCACCTTATACTTCCAGTCTGTAGGGAACTTAGGCTGTGGCCTACTCCGCATGGGTGGAAGAAAATAAGCAAAAGGAATAAGCGAGAAGTGGAGGAGGCAGGCAAGGAAAGCACCTCCTCTCACCTTCCAGAAAGGGACCGGTGGGGTGGCGAGGGGGGGGTGGAGATGTCAGCCAGGCTGATCATGATGCAAACAGCAGTTTGCAGTGCAGTGACCTTCAGATGAAAGGAAAAAGTTGCCACATGATTGGTGCAGCTTTTTCTTTTGAATTGCAGACCATGTCAGGCAAAACAGCTTCACAACCAGCCTGGCTGATGATTGGTGTGATACTGTCAAGCCCCTTGCAGAGCACTCTGTATTGAACAGATAGTGTTACACCTCTCAAAATTCACTAGCCCAAAGAGTTTGATGCACACACGTAAACTCAAAAATAAACAGAAAAAGAAAACAGGAGTTACAGTTTTTAGGCCTCTTATTCTCGCTAATGGAGTTTTCCCTTTAAGGGGCAGACCATGTTGTCCTGGTGCACCCCTTCCCTCCTTTAGGGAATGGTTGTGCTCAGAAGGGGAAGGGAGAAGGAAGGGGAGGGGCTAAGGGCCAGAACAATGGGCAGGTAGCAGAAAGGGGAGGGGAGAAAAGGGAGGTACATAAGGGACAGCACAAGGGGGCCTCAGCCACTTTTTGCTGGAATTTTGATTTACATCAACTGCAGCATGTTGGATTGGCAAATTCTTTGAGGTTTGTTTTACCAGGAGACAGAGGTAAGGAAACTAACAATTGATATATTGATTTGCTATGGGGGATGAGGACAAGATGTGAAGTGTTTTTAAAATATATATATATATATATATAAGTATTAAGAGGAAACATGTTGCAATTTATAACTGAACTGAGCAAATATGGGGGCCATGAATGGCGATGGGAGTCAGATTGTGAAGGTGAGATCAACCCAGGGCCATGTAAGGTGATGCACGCTGCGTGGGGAGTCTTGTGAAAAGCCTTTTGATTTGTTTTTGATGCTTTGCATTTTCTTATGGCCTGGTTTTGATGGCTGGAAAAAGCTGTAGGCCTGGAGGAACCCCCTGAGACAAGGGAGAGAGAGCATGAGATGGGACCACATGGCGTAATGTCACATGCCGTTTTTGGGATGATTAACAAGGTTTTCCTGGTTTCTCTTGGTTTTGTGGTGGTTTATCACCCCATGGGGATGCCAGTGGGCAACAATAGGCCATGAAGAGGCCAGGAAGCTGGGGGGGGAGCAAGCACGATCCGGATCATGTGGTGACATCACACGCCACGTGGGGGGTGAACAAACCCCCTTTTTTGCCTTGTTTTGGGTGCTCTTGAGGGGTGATTGTGGCGCGTTGGATGCCTGGAGGATGAATAGTAGGCCTAAGGCACGGGCTGTGTGGCGTGACATCATACATAGAAACATAGAATTTGACGGCAGATAAAGACCGCTTGACCCACCCAGTCTGCCCATTTCCCTACCTAATGGATAAGCTTCAGATCCTAGTTAACCAGCAGCCTACTTCTTCCTACCCCCAACCCCTAGAATTGCCTTATGACTGTCCCATGCATGCTTGAATTCCACCACTGTTTTTGACTCCACAACCTCCTCTGGAAAGGCCGTTCCAACATCCACAACCCTCTCTGTGAAAAATACTCTTAAATTACCTCTGAGCCGCCCCTTCTATCTTCAAATTGTGCCCTTGTTCTTGCACACCTCTTTTTTTGAAAGATGCTACCCTCTTGGACTTTGTTGATTCCCTTGAGGTACTTGAAAGTTTCTATCATGTCCCCCCTCTCCCTCCTTTCCTCGAGGCTAGACATATTAAGCTCCTTAAGTCTCTCTTCATATGTCTTCCGGTGCAGACCCTGCACCATTTTAGTTGCCCTCCTCTGGACAGCTTCCATCCTGTCTATGTCTTTGCGGAGATTGGGTCTCCCAGACTGCACGCAAGTACTCAGATGTGGTCTCACCAGCTGTCCGTACAGAGGATAATAACTTTTGTTTTCTACTGGTGATGCCTCTCCTATGCATCCCAGTATCCCAGCCCTCCTTGCTGCCCCTCTCATTGCTTGCCCACCTTTAGGTCATCTGATATGACTACCCCAAGGTCCCTTTCCATTTTGTTGTTGTTAGTATCTCACCCCCATTGTGTACTCTTCCCCTGGTTTTGTTTCCCAGGTGCATTACCTTGCACTTCTTAGCATTGAATCTAAGCTGCCATACATTTGACCATTCCTCTAACCTTGCCAAGTCCCTTCTCATCCTTTCCACCCCACCTTGTGCATCAACTCTGTTGCAGATCTTTGTGCCATCTGCTAAGAACATACTTTTCTTCCAGTCCCTCTGAATGTAAACTATAAAGACATTGAAGAGGACCAGTCCTAATATTGAACCCAGCGGTACCCCACTACTAACCCCCCTTTTTTCAGAGTGGACTCCATTTACTATTAATCTCTGTGTCCTATTCTCCAGCCAATTCTTTACCCAGGCTGTCATCTTGGGACCCACTCCCAAGCTGGCTAACTTGTATATTAATCTTTTGTGTGGGACTGTGTCAAATGCCTTGCTAAAGTCTAGGTAGGCCGTGGCCACAGCCCCTCCCTGATCAACTACTTTGGTCACCAAGTCAAAGAAATCTATCAGATTTGTCTGGCATGACCTTCCCGCTGTGAATCCATGCTTCCTTGGGTCCTGTGCCCCTCTGGCCTCTAGATACACAACAATTCTTTCCTTCAGAAGTGATTCCATCATTTTCCCTACCACTGAGGTTAAACTAACAGGTCTGTAGTTTCCTGCTTCTGCCTTGCTCCCACTTTTGTGAAGGGGAATCACATCTGCCCTCCTCCAGTCCTCAGGTACCACCCCATCCTCCCATGATTTGTTAAAGAGGGTAGTCAGTGGTGTCACTAGTTCTACCCTTAGTTCTTTTAGAATTCTGGGATGAATCCCATCAGGCCCCATTGCTTTGTCCACCTTCAGTTTTAAGAGCTCTTTCAGAACCCTTTCTTCTGTAAATGGGCTGGTATCAACTTCTGTATCCAGAGTGTTTCTACTGTTTGTTTTAGGTACCTCCCCCTCTTCCTTTGTAAATACTGAGCAAAAATATTTGTTTAGTATCTCTGCCTTTTCACACCATGTGGGGGGTGCTGGAGAGCACTTGCCTTTGGGTAGCGGGCTATTGTGGCTCGGTGTGGCTGTTGGTTGGTGGTACTGCTAAGATTTGGAGGCCCGGAAGAGTCTGTGATGATGGGGGGAGCAAGCGCGATCCGAGACCACGTGGCGTGACGTCACACGCCATGTAGGGGGTTGTAAAACCCCTTTGTTTTTCCTGTTTTTGGGCTCTAGTGGCTGTGAGTGGCCATTTTATTTCCTGGGGACAAATGGTAAGGCCTAGAAGAGGCTCCATTGCCTGGACCGAGTGGTGTGATGTCACATGCCATGGGGGGGTTTATAAAAAGGCACTTTCCTAGCTGGGTGCTAGCTAGAACTAGGGCATAATAGGTTTACGGCAGCAGTGCTGGAGGAAAAAGGCCCAAGGTGGATACTGACGGATGGCCTTTTGGGGGCTTGGGTTGGTGTGAGGCCTTTCTTTTTGCTTTATGTAAGCATGGATAGTAGGCCTGGGGAAGGCCTCTGAAGCAAGGGAAAGCGAGTGCGGTGTGGGGCCATGTGGTGTGACGTCACAAACCGTGGAGATTTTTCGGGGAAAAGCTGCGCCCAGGTACTAGGGCTGTTTTTATTTTTCACGGCTTTTGGTGGCCTTTTGAGGTATACTGGGGGACAGCAGGGGTCCTGGTGGAGGCCTTGAGTGGAAGGAGAGACAGGGCAACCGGGGACCTAGTGGGTGACATCACACGCCGTGAGGTGACCGCATTGGAAGCAGTGCCCTCACTCATTGGTGGGGGCTGTTGCTGTGTTTTGGCTTTCTTTTCCCCTTTTATGCAAAGGCACGAATGAGGGGGAAGGTGACCGCGTGGCGTGACCACTTCAGGGGGAGCAACGGTGGGGAGGCTGGCGGCATGGCCCTTGGTCAGACCAGACAGGAGAATTTTCCAAATAAGAAAAGGTGTTGGAAGGGAGAGCACACGGCAGAAGGCCTAAAGGGCCTGAAGAAGGAAAAAAAAAAGGGGGAGAGGGGCCCAGTTGGTGTCGGGCATCCCACAAATGGGCATGGCTGGGAGCAGCCAGGGAACTGGGCAACCTGGCAAGTAGGACGGGGGCCTTTATGGGGGCCTGGTTGGTTTATGAGACGTGTGGCGCGAGGGACAGAGGGAGGGCACTAAAACAGGTACATATATACAATTAACCTTGTTTTTCCTTTCCTTTACGGGTGGCCCGGTCTGTGTTGGCATGGTGGGTGGTGCGACGGACAGGAGGAAGACGCACAGGGAGGTACAGAAATACAAATAACCCTGTCTTTGTTTTCATATAGTTGTCTTCACAGAGAAAAAGATAAGACGGACATGGCACCCAAGAAGAGCAGGCCATCGAAGGAAGCCGCTTACAAGGCTATAATTGAATTGGCAGAAAAAGCAAACAAAATGTGGGAACTGGTGGAGGAGGAGGAACTGGGGAGGCCCGGGGAGAAGAGAAAAGTGGGTACGGAAAAAGGTGGCAAGGGGAAAAGGCCAGCTAAAGGGCTACACAGTCCCGCTAGGGTAGCACCGGTGATAGCGGGGCCCGCCAAGGCAGTCGATCCAGTACCCATGCGGCCATTGGACCCAGTGATGCCAGTACTCACCCCAGATCAAAGGGGAATCTCCCCGGCAGAACCCAGACACGAAGCCCAGAACAGGAGGTCCGGCCCACAGACCCCAGTAGCTCACCCTCCACCTCCACCTCAATCACAGGAAGAAGCAAGGGGACCTTTGGAGGACTCCAGGCAGCTCGGCCAGGACAAGGTTACAGGTAACACATCCAACGCAGTGGGTGATAGTATAAAAGAATATATAGGGCAAATTGTGGTGGAACTGGGGCAGGAGGGCTGGGGCAGATGGAATCTGTCCTGGCAGAGATTAGGACAGGAAAAGAGGTACCAGGAGATACTATAAAGGGAGTGGAAAGAGAGGGAAAGGGTACAAGAGAGATAGGTGTGCCTGGGATGAGAATAGGCGAACATGTGCCATTGGCCATGAAGGAAAAAATATGGAAAGGGGAATATGTGGATATATTTGCTTTGGTGAGCCAGGAAGCGGCGGCAAAATATGCAGAAACTTAGAGCATAGGTAAGAGTGAGATGGCAGTTGCCATAGTGCTCTTAGGGAAAAAAGAGGACGACAAGTTCACGAAGGGGAAGACTTGGGATGGGTGGTTTCTAGGTTTTGCCACTTTTCCAGCCATCGTTCTGGAAAACAGGCCAGAGCTAGGCATCCCGCTCATTACCTATTCATTGATAATATGGAGAGCAAAAGCAAAAGGTGGGGTAGGATGGATACACTATGATGAATGTTTTCGGCAGAGAATGGCAACATTCGGGGATGTAAGATGGGACACCAAGCAAATAGACTTATGGACGGACTACGTAACAGATCAGTCCACGCCCAAGGGTGGGTGGGGCAAAAAGGGGTTTACACCACAGAGATGCTGCTGGGCTTATAACAGGGCTTTTTGCTCATGGCCTCAGTGTCGTTTTCGACATGCCTGTTCAAAATGCAGAGGGGGGCACCCGGCAAGCAGGTGCAGAACAACAGGGATACAGGGAGCACAAGGGCATGGGGGGCAAGGATCAGGCCAACAGTTTTTTCGAGATAGCCAGGGGTTTAAAGGGCAAACAGGGAGGGGCAGGGGGAATGGGAATAGAGGGGGCCAGAACCACTGAAGCAAGGAAGGTCAGACAGGAAGGAAGGGAGGGGTCAGGGAGGGGGGACAGGTGGAACAACAAGGAGCATTTTGGTATGGCCAGAACTCCCAACAACCTAGCAGCATGGACAGTTTGCCTGGACAGATATCCGGACAAGAGCATGTGGGATATGATTTTAAGTGGTTTTAACACAGGGTTTTCATTGCAGTCTAGGGGACCCAGGCAAGCAAGGGAGGCAAGCAACCTGGGGTCAGCAAAAGGGAAAGAGAAAATGCTAAGGCAGAAGATTGAGAAAGAAAAAGCAGCAGGCAGGGTGGAGGGCCCATTTAACACCCTCCCCATTGGAAAACATGTGGATATCGCCTCTGGGCTTGGTACCCAAGAAACAAGAAGGGGAATACAGGGTGATCCACCACCTGTCTTATCCGGAAGGGGAGTCGGTGAATGATTTTATCAGTGAGGAACATAGTAGGGTGACATACATGACACTAGAGGATGCAGTCCAGATAATCCGGGCCACAGGAGATGCATGGATGACAAAAATGGACACTGAGTCCGCCTTCAGACTGCTTGCAGTCAGGAGGGAAGACTGGGATCTGTAGGGTTTTAAAAGTGAGGGACAGTATTATTTCGACAAAACAATGCCAATGGGGTGTTACACAGCATGTGCTACGTTTGAGGCGTTCAGCACATGTTTGCAGTGGCTATTCCAAGAAAAAATGGATTATAGGTCAGTCATCCATTATTTGGATGATTTTCTCCTCATTGGGAAGGGTGAAAGGGAGACACAGAGGATGCTGGGTAAGTTTCAGGAATTGTGCCGGGAGCTGGGAGTCCCATTGGCACCAGAAAAAACAGAGGGGCCCAGCAAGGTTATGGAATTCCTTGGGATCGAGATAGATGCCACAAGTGAAGTGTTTAGGCTACCGGACAAAAAAGTAAGGAGGTTGAAGGAACTAATCCGGGTACATGCCAGCAGGAGATGGGTACAACTAAAATTGGTCCAGCAGGTACTGGGGCACCTGAACTTCTCATGCAGGGCCATAGGACCAGGAAGGGCATTCACAAGGAGGTTAGCCAGAGCTACAGCAGGGGTCACCAGACCACATCACTGGGTTGATCTGACACAAGGTGTCAGGGAGGATTTTTGTATATGGGAAGAATTCCTGAAGGAGTATAATGGGTGTTCGTTCTGGCAGGAGGAGTGGCGATATAACACAGACCTTGACCTCTACACAGATGCTGCTGGAGGGCTGGGCATGGGGTGTTACCTAAGGGGCAGATGGTTTGCAGAACCATGGCTGGCCAGTTGAGTGAGGGATGGGAAAGTGAGAGATATAACACTACTGGAGATCATGTCCATATGGGCATGCACCTTGGTTTGGGGGGAGAAATTAAGGGAGCAGAAGGTGACATTTTGGTGTGACAATAGAGCAGTGGTTGATGCACTAAACAACAAGGGAGCCAGGTCGGATACAGTCATGCAGGTTGTACAACAGTTAGTGTTAAGGGCTTTGCAGCTGAACATGTCTTTCAGAGCAAAACACATAGAAGGGGTACACAATACCCTGGCTGACAGCCTTTCCCGTCTGCAGCTGGATCATTTCCGGAGGCTGGCACCAGCAGCAGAAGAGCAAAAAATGCCCATACCAACAAACATCTGGGACGTTTGCAAGAAGGAGCAGAACTGCTGTTTCGCAGCTCATGGGCACCTCGGACTCTGAGGGCCTACGATGAGGCCTGGAGACTTTTTCAAACATTCAGGGCAGAACACCAGATGGAGGTAAGTAGGCCACTCTCTGAGGAACAGTTGGGAATGTTCACTGTGGAACAATGGCAGAAAAGGACTGCTCACACCACAATGGGGGTTTATCTTGCAGGGATCAGTGTGCTCTGCAGCCTAAAAGGGTGGAATGACCCAACAAAATCACTGCTCATCAGGAGAATGATGTAGGGATGGGCCAGGTTGAAACGAGGGACAGGGGATAATAGGAGGCCAATAGGTGAGCGGTGGCTGATAAAGCTAAAAGAGGTGCTCCCGGCAATATGCAGATCAAAGGGGGAGGCCCAGCTATTTCACACAATTTATGTGATAATGTTTGTGGGGGCTATGAGAGTGAGTGAAGTGGTAGGCCATGGAAAAGATGACAAGGAAGGAGGTGTGGAATGGGAGGATGTGAGTTGGGGGATAAGAGAGATATGGATCAAGCTAAGGAGGTCAAAGGCAGACCAAAAAGGGCAAGGTTGCATGGTAACACTGAAAGGGCGGTCGGAGAGTGCGATATGCCCAGTGCAGGCCCTGTGGGTTTTCGCCGCAGAGCAGGTGACCAGGACAGGGAAGCTATTTGTACATGGTGATGGGAAAAGGGTCACCGGCTATCAAATCACAGCAGTTTTGAAAAAGGGCATGCATTTTCTGGGGGAGGACCCAGCTAATTACACATCCCACTCCCTATGGATTGGGGCTGCCTCACAGTGGGCAGCAATGGGTGAACCCTCGAAGGATATTTTGGAAAAAGGGTGTTGGCAGTCAGCCAGTTATAAAAGATACATCAGAGCACTGAAGTAAAAAAAAAATGAGAAAGGGAAGGAGAAGTGTGATTTTAAAAAAAAAAAAGAAAGGGGAAAAAGAAGATGGAATTATGGTGCCCCCATGGGGGAGCACAGGAAACAGGAAAAAAGAAAGCGGGGGGATAATACAGTGAGGGCACTAAGAGTATGTGTAAATTAATTAATTTTTTTGCACCCCATAGGTAGACGGAGGAGCACAGAAGTCTGGATCTGCGGCCATTCCTACATTTAGGATTTCCTACATGGGCTGGTAAGAGAGCAGAGAAAAAAGCTGGGGGAAAACAACTGCACCAGGATGTAAGACAGTGTAGGTTGGTATGGCACGGCTTACGGGGGATGAGATGGGCACTGCTCCTGCCCGCTTTGAAGGAACTCAAGGGACATCGTCCCAGTCCAGACCTAATCATTATACATCTAAGGGGCAACGACCTGGCAGGCAGACCATGGGTACACACATACTTACAGATAAAGAGGGACCTAGTGGCAATAAGACAGTGGTGGCCTCAAGTATGCCTTGCTTGGTCAGATATGATACCACGAAGGGTATGGAGACAGGAACACAGCCACACAGCGGTGGAGAGGAACAGGAGAAAGATGAATAGAAGGGTGGGGACATTGATAAGGCAGATGGGGGACAGGTGATACTGTGGGGGTAGAAGAATGGGTGGAGGACTTCTACAGGTCAGATGGGGTATACTTGTCGGATATAGCAATAGACATGTTCAATGCAGAAACAATGGGTTTCATAGAGGAATGGAGAAAACAGACAAAAACTGGTATAAAAAAAAAAGGAAGTATCATCCCTGAGGTAAGGGAGAGTGATACCCTAAGTTGGGGGGAAGCCAGTCATCCAGCGCAAGCTGGAGACTGGCTAGTGGGGAAAAAGGGGAGAGGAGGATGGGAGGGGGAAGAAAAAAGGAATAACACAAGAGGAGGAAGAAGATGAAGGAGAAAGCGGTCTGGTTTTACGTTACCTAACAGAAAAAGGAAGAAGGCACCCAGGTTTTACTCTGGGATGGATAATCAGAGAGTGATATATGGATGGAAATAAATGAAATTTATGGAAATATGATAATAAAGAAATGAGAAATGGAATATGGATTTATGAATATAAATAAATTAATTGCCAATCTGAGCACAACAACAAACAATAATCTCTGTCTTTTGTGAGGGAAAAGGGGGGAATCCGGGACAATGGAGTTTGCCCTTTAAGGGGCAGACCATGTTGTCCTGGTGCACCCCTTTCCTCCTTTAGGGAATGGTTGTGCTCAGAAGGGGAGGGGAAGGGAGAAGGAAGGGGAGGGGCTAAGGGCCAGAACAATGGGCAGGTAGCAGGAAGGGGAAGGGAGAAGGGAGGTACATAAGGGACAGCACAAGGGGGCCTCAGCCACTTTTTGCTGGAATTTTGATTCCTCCCACCCACCCTACTAGACAGAGTAAGAAGGGAAGACAGTCAATTTGGGACTGTATGGTGGGTCTGTCAAGGTGGATGACAGACACGTCCAGTAGGACAGTGGACTGCCAAAGGTGAATGGCAGGTGATAATATGGTTATGGACTGCCAAAGGTGGATGGCAGGTGATAAAATGGTTATGGACTGCCAAAAGGGGATGGCAGATGATAATATGGTTATGGACTGCCAAGGTGGATGGCAGGGGAAAAAGGGGGAAGGACAGGAGGGGGGGGGAGAAAAAAAGGAATAACACAAGAGGAGGAAGAAGATGAAGGAGAAAGTGGTCTCGGTTTTCACCGTTACCTATACAGAAAAGGAGAAGAAGAAGGCACCCAGGTTTTCGCCTGGGGAATGGATAATCAGAGAGTGATATATGGATGGAAATAAATGAAATTTATGGAAATATGATAATAATTAAATGAGAAATGGAATATGGATTTATGAATATTAATAAATTAATTGCCAATCTGAGCACAACAACAAACAATGGTCTCTGTCTTTTGTGAGGGAAAGGGGGGGAATCCGGGACAAAAATAATTTCCAGGTCTTAGCTAAGCAGAAACAGTAACAGTAGGGGAACAATGAAGAAGAAGAAGAAGAAGAAGAAGAAGAAGAAGAAGAAGAAGAAGAAGAAGGGGAAGAAGGGGAAGACTCAGATACATCTTCTATGGCTTCCTCTAGATCTGACTACTCATCTGATTCTCAGACTGAACTTTTGGCCCCCCAAAAAGTTAAGAAAGGGATAAATCCCCAAAGAAAAGTACTTAAATCCTCACCTGAATAGTTAGAACCCCCTTGATTGTATCGTTAACCATCAATGTCTGTTGCATCAATTCATATTAAAAATGCTTAACCACATTTCAGACACTAAGGGACCTTCCTAATTACATTATTTTTTCTACAGGATTCTAGGTTAAAAATATCCTGGGAAGTTGCTCAGGCAAATCTTCTCTGAACAGATGGATGCTCCTACTGGTTACAGGGAACTGACATTTGTGATGGTGTGGGGATCTTCCTCAAGATATTTTATTTCCACATCAAGAGGGCAGTTGAAATATGCCCAGGAAGGGCACTCTTGTTAGATCTTATCTATGAGTCCCAGAAATTCCATTTGATAAATATATACAGCATGCACCACAAGGCATTGCTTTATGGGTGGAACTTTTTCATTCCATCTAACCTTTCCTATGCATTAATAGGTGTCTAATGTTTGAAGGAGATTTTAATTATGGACTCTCCCCTGAAGACAGGGGAGGAGCCACAAAAAAGGTCTTTTGTGATATGCATTTTTTTTAGTTCACAAATAAGACTGCTAATCTACAGCATGGTTACTATTCATTTCATTCCAATGGGGCAAAAATTTATTTTTGGGGGGTGCTGGCAATGAAAATAGACTATTTGTTTTTCTCTAGTAATCTGCAGATACTTCAAGCAAGCACAGTGCCATTTGAAACCTCAGATCACTTTGGAGTATCATGTTTTTGTGGGGTTCATCTTAGCACCCAAACTAACACCCCTCGATCTTGTTGGAAGTTAAATTGTAATCTATTTATGGACCCAAAATTGGTGTCACAATGGGAAGAATTATTTAAAGTTAGAATATCAGTCATAGACTCTTATGATAATCTAGGGGCCTGGTGGTTGGACAGTAAAAGAGACTTCAACATTTTTTCCTGTACATTCGCTAAACATAAAACTAGATATAGTCATTTTAAGTATCAGCAGTTAAGACAATCACTTTTTGCTTGTCTTTCTTTGGCACAGGAGCACAAATTGAATCTGACAGCACAAATTAATACCATAAAACATGAAATGTTTCAATACCAGTATAATTGGGCAGAATTTCTTAAATTAGAAGCACAGTATGGTATGCAGGGTAAAAAAATTACTTTAGATATTTTCAAAGGTTGTGCTGGTAGGGTAAAAAAAACTCTACACTTGATTCTGTTCAAGATTTTGATACTGAGGAATTACAGAATGACCCAGAAAAAGTTAGTATTCTAGCTCAGACATATCTATATCACATGTTTGGAACCACAGCATCAGCTGAATGGGATGACTCCTTTATACAGGATTTAAATACCCCAGATATTTCTTTAGAAAAACTAAACACGTTAACTTCAGATATTATCCTTGAGAAAATCACCCAAGTGATACAAAAACTAAAGAAAACATCCTGTCCTGATCAGGATGGCTTACCTACAGCATTTTATAAAACCTTGTCATTGCAGTTAATTCCAGTATTAACATTACTGTATACCCATATTTTGGATTCTAAATCCCTTCCGGGCCCTATGGTGCAGGCTGTAACGATTATTTTATTTAAGGAAGGAGACAGGCCAAATCTGAGAAACTGGAGACCTATAAGCCTATTAAATGTGTACAACACAATATTAACCACACTTTTATTACATAGATTATTGAAAATTGCAGATACATCATTTCTCATGTACAAACTTGTGCAGTTCCTAACAGATCAATTTTTCATATCCTGACTCTTACACAGGATTTAGTATATAGTGGGGTACTAGATAAGACTAATGATTTCATATTATCACTAAATCAAGAAAATGTCTTTGATCAGGTTGATCACAATTACTTATTCTGGAATACCAGTTAAAAAAATGTTGGGGAAAAAAGAGGTCAGACAGGGCTGCCATTTAAGACCTCTTCTATATGTTTTTATTATAGGCCCTCTTCTCAGAGGAATCTTGAATAATCCTAAATTATTAGGAATAAGACTTTCAGATTCTCAGGAAATTCAATCAGTTTCTTGCATATGTGATGATGTGTGCTTATGCATTCAATATGCATCCTCTGGGCTTGAAATACTTAAGGAATTAACTACTTTTGAAAATTAAAATTCTGGTTCTAAACTAAACTATACTAAGAGTACAGGAATACAGGTTACACCCTATCCAGAGATAGTCCAGTCACACAAGTAGCTAACATTTCTATCTCTTCAACAGCAATAACAAATTGGGGTTAAGATTTGGCAGTTCTGATGATTCTACTTTAAATTGGGATACGATTGCAAATAAAGCTGCAGGTATTATCCACTCTTGGAAATATTAGACAATCTATAAGTGGAAAGTGTCTATTTGTTTAAAATGTTTATACTTCCACTTTTCCTACATCTCACCCATGTATTCCCAGTTTCTTTAAATATGGAAGTTAAGGGGTGCCAGAGCCACATTGGTGACAGGATGTGTCATAGTTCAGCTCCACATTGAGTACTACTTGGAATCTGTAACACTTAAATTTAAACTACATTTGGTGGACTTTAACAGCATATCTCTACACCTTGTAACTTTTGGAATCTAATGGTACCAAATAAGTAATGGGGTGCTGAAAAGGAGCAGCAGGAGGTTCAGGAGAGAGAAAAACGCTCAACAGATGACACAGGCCCAGTGTGGTATGCTTGATCAAGTGGCTGGCCCCAGTGAGATAGGAGACTCTCCTAAATGGAATACAGTACTGCAAGCCATCCAAGATTTGGACTGAAAAGTGGAACATGTTCTTTCTACACTGAGCGCTCAAGATATAAAGATCGAATCAGCGGTACTGACAGCCAAAAGTGCCAATGACCAAGGCCACTGTTTTTCATTTTTTATTGGAAAACCTGGTAACATTTCAGAATTTGGACTGCTTTCACACTGGTAAAAACAAAGAATTTCATGGAATTTGTCACTTTGGACCAGATCAGTAAATCTGCAGAACTTGTGTTTTTCCTTATAATTGCTTCTAGTGCTATTTTTAGTTTGCCTCATTTAATGTTCTATATATTAAGCCTTCTTTTATTCTGATTATTTATCCACATATTTAATAAATGGTTGCAGAATCTCAGTAAAATTCAGAAATTCGAGTATCAATCACGGTGCAATAACCAGAATTTCAAGTCTTAAAAATGGAATTTCATTATTTTAATCATTGTAAATCAGTAGCCTTGCCGATGACCACTCCCAAATTACATAGGCTGCATTTTCTAAAATGACTAATAATAACCATCATCTTAGAGCCCAACTAGAGACTTTGGAAAATGTAAATCAGGCCATGAACGTGCGCCTGGTCGGAGTGCCAAAGACCGTCAGAGGACAGAATCTGCTTGCTTATCTAAAACAATGGATGACCCTTTATATAGACTGCTCAGAGGATTAGGAGTAGCCCACTCCTTGTTAGCACCAGCATACCTTTGAATTACTTATGGTGGGCGCACCTTCCAATTTAATGACCTGGCAGAGGCACATAAAAAAGTGGAAGCCATCGCTGCAGTGTTCTGTGCTTGAGGATTGCAGGAACAAGACCCTATGCTGAAGACCGATGAAGAGGACTGAGCCTTTTCCGTATGTGCTGTTTGCACTGGATTAAATGCCAGTATCAGGGTCAGCATAGAGGAATGAGATAAAATGTTGGGTTCTTGTTTCTTTTATAGTGCAATTGAGAGAACTCTTCAGTTTCATACAGTATTATCCAGGACTAGCGCCTCAAATTGTTCAAGCTATTTTTGATGCTCATTAATGTTTCCTAATTTGAAATTAAAGAGGTGTTTTTCTTTTCTCTCATAAAATTTAAAATGGTGCCATATGCATTTAGGTAGGAGAATAGGCTCCAACATAGCAACAGGGTTCTTATGCCACTTTAATTTATACCAGCTTAAAGAGTTAGCAAGATTGCTAGCTCCCTTAGGTATCTCCTAAAACCATCATAGTTCAGCCCTGTTACTGGCATAGACCATTATTTAGCATGTTGCTATTTAAGTTTAACTATAGATTCTGTAGTTAATGTATATGCAGCTGACTAAAGCCCTAATATACCTATTAATACACACCAAGGATTGTGGGAATAATGGCTGTATATGACATAGTATCTCTCTTCTCCTTTTCATACCTAATTTTTATAGTTACATATATGAACATACGAGGAAGCCAGCAGAAGAAGGCCATTTGGTCTATCAAGTCTGCTCATATTGCAGGGTCCACAGCTTGAGCTAATGTCCCTTTCCTCCCTCCCCACTCCTCCCATCCTCCCATCCTCCCTATCCATGACCCTTACCATCCCCTATGCCTATCCCAGCCTCTCTTAAAGCTGCCCACTGTCTTCAATGAAATGACCTCTTTCAGTAGTGCATTCCAAGTGTTCACCATCCACTTTGTGAAGAAATGCTTCCTGATCTCCCTCCTAAACCACCCACCCTACAGCTTAAGACTGTGCCCCCTCATGTTATGGTTGCCACTCAGCTTAAAGAGACTCTCCTTATCAACCTTATTTATGCCTTTCAAGTACTTGAAGGTCCCAATTATGCTCCCTCTCTCTCCTGTCTTCAAGGGAGTACATGTTCAGATTCCCACAGGTTTTAGTGTGGCTGACTTTCAGAATATTCTACAGGTACTGGATGCACAAAGAGCATTCAGCCAAAAGTAGTCAAATAGTACCCTAACTGTTGTATCAACTATTGTTGGACTTATGTCTCTTGCTGCTAATATATGTTGAGTAGTCACCATGTGAAGTGACCTTCTTTTCCTTCCTTGTTCCATTAATTGTAAAGTCTTTGACTTGTTCATTTACTTAAAAGAGAATAAAAATAAAGTTTAAATAATATATGTAAGTTAAAATTAATAATATTTGTTTTCAAGGCTTCTGAGGCAGCTGGTTGAATCTGACTAAAAGGTTATGTACATACCATGACTACTGTTATGGGGGATTAGAATGGTAAACCCTATTCTTTTCTGTCACAGTTTATTTATTTAGTGGAATTTATATCCATTATTAGCTGAACAGTTCTCTCCTTGGTATGAGATTTTGAAATATTGGCTTGTAGATATATATGAAAAATGGGGAAGGGATCCTTACCTGATCTGAAGAGATTTCAGATCACCTTAGCTACCAACTTTTCTTTTACCTGTTTTATTGAAACTAAAGCTATGGAAAATTGCATGGTTCTATATACTTTCTGCTAACAGGGTCCGCTTCTATTCTACATTACTGTAGGAGAAATTCTATGAGACCCAAGATTGGATTTTGGGAGTGGGGACCACACCGATATAGTTTTCTTGAAATTAACTGACAAAAGAAGTCCATTTAAATTTTGGGATGTAACCTGGCTCTCTTGTCATTGCAGACTGAGAGTCAGAAATTTGCACAAACATAAAGATATTGAAGAATGTATGTGCCCTCGCACTACATGTCCAGACATTTTGGAAAACATGGACAGTTTTGGTCTATATTTTCCATACATTTGGGTGACAAGTGTCTCCCCCCAATAACCTATGAATTATTAATTTTAGGAATTTGCCCGCCCAGATTTTTAAAGTTTCATGCAAGTACTTTGAGATTGATTTTTGAAGCAAGCAGATTATGTCTTTGGCAGGCTAGATATGGTGTTCTTTTACAACAGAAAGATATCTGTACATTACAAGTTTTGACACAAATAGAAGCATATCTACAGTCTTACTATAACTTTTAGAAAAAGGTGTTCTCATCATAGCTTTTCATGACGTATTAGAGCCACTGTTTTTGGTTCTTGTGAGACTAGTTCAGTTATCATTTTTTATGATACTATAATATATAGGCACAGAAGCAAATGATTTGATACCTTTTAATGGACCAACATAGATGTAACAACAAGAACAAAGTGTTCTAGCTTTCGGACCAACCAGTCCTTCTTCAGAAGCTCATGGCAGTTGTTTAGAAAATGCAATACTTATAACAGCTAGATAATGCAGAGAAAAACAGAAAAAAATCCCCATTGGTTTAAAATACTCATTTAAAAAAAAACAGAAGATGATGTCAGAGAAGTTTAACAGTACCATACTGCCTTCAGCAAGGAGGAACCCTGGGTCAAAGGTGCTTGGTGGAACACACATACAAAGAATCCTACTGCATGTAAATTTAATTGACATAAGATAACACTGCTGAAGCAGATAACTGCTAAATCAAGCTATGAGTGTCACAGTTTGTATAAGGATGTGATTACTGAAAGGCAACCCCCACCCAGATTAAAGACAAACTAAGATTGCTATAGGGCTCATGAAGTTTCAATGTCTGCATAATAGACAAGAATTTACCAGTAAAGTTGTCTTAAAAACATCAGTGCACACTGTGTGATATGTAAAACCTAGCTGGACCTGTCACCCAGTTGTACTCTCAAGCTAGATATAAGGTCCAAGAAATTTCAAAAACCTCAGGACTATATAAATGATAATTTAAATATAAATTGACAATATTAGTATCAAACAAAAAACTCTAGTCCAGGAACCTCAAGGAATTAAAACCATGTAGCCTGATATGTACTGATGTCAATATACACTGAGAATGTAACAACTTGATGTACCACAAGTGTCTAAGGAATCTGAAAAAGAGATAAAAATGAAATTTCTCTCCTCCTCTTCATACAAACAATACACCCTAACCCACCCCACATCACCATAATGTGGGTGGAGGAGATACATAGCTTTAAGGAGATGTTGTCTCTCTCTCTCTCTCTCTCTCTCTCTCTCTCTCTCTCCTCTCCTCTCTCTCTCTCTCTCTCTCTCCCACAGACACACACACACAGACACACACACACACACACACACACACACAGACTCGCCCTAGAACCTTTATTCACTTGGTCCCTGCAATTGTTCCCAAAGGAATTCAACTTGTCATGAAATTCTGAGTAAAGGCTTATGTCTCCTAATACCTACAGAGCAAAATGACACAATTTAACCATACTACTATCTGCATAGTAACATTTCAAGGGTTCTGGATAGAACTACCATGAAATAAACCTGCCACCCTCCCCAGGATAAGGTAACTAGAAGTAAATATATAAAGTATGTGTGTAAGACCAGAGGTCTAACATACCTACATATCCACAAATTACTGCAATATTAGCCTAATGTAAAAAAATCTGTGCAGGACCCACATGCAAATGAGATCACGCACCCCAATATGTACAGAGTTACAAAAATTATATGTGACAGTATATGATAACACTCCTGTATGTACAGTAGCAGGCTAGGTAATCTGAATATGGTGCAATGGAATCAATCCCACCCCCAGGCAAAGATGAAAAGTAAGGAGGAATTAATATTCATTATGTGTGTGAAGTAAGAATAATAACACATTATAATTCCATCTATCTAAATAGAGACCTACCTCAATGTGACAGCAAGCCCCACATTTGTTATATCACATACCTCACAACACATACCCACACACATACATACACACACGCACCCACATCCCACACATGCTGAAGTCCTATAATATGTCAGTCTGAAGAAGAAGAGGTCTGTGGATGTTAATTTCTGTAGTGTCCCATAAAACCAAGATCAACGTTCATCCCATCTGCTACCATATTGAGATGTAAAATAAGTTTAATCTCAAAAGCTCTTCTCTGTTGTGTGTTTTTGAGAATTCCTTTTAAGACCATTAATGACATATCTGAGATTGAGTGGTCAGGCTGGGAGAAGTGGTGCCCCACTGATTTTTCAGTCTTCTTTGCTGTAATAGTATGTCTGTGCAAGTTCATCCTAGTGCAGAGCTGTTGGCGTGTCTCTCCAACATAACCTGTTTGTGGACATCTCTTGCACTGAATGAAATAAACAACATGTTGTGACATGCATGTATAACTCCCATGCACCTGGAATTGTCTGTTTTGTTGATGTAACCACCACAGTCAAGGTAGAAATGAGCCCACAAGTCTTACAGGGCGTTGATTGCAGGGTCATGTGCCATTGTGTGACATGGTATTCTGTTCTGGTGAAAGTTTGCTCCTAATAATTAGGCTGGATAAATTTGGTGGTTGTTTAAAAGATAGTAGTGGGAGTTCCTTAAAAATGCAATTAAGGGTTTCATCCTCACTAAATATTGGGTGGAGGTCTTTAATAATCTTACGCAGACGTTCAAGGTCTGGATGATATGTGACTACAAAGGGTATTCTGTCTGTAGCTGTATTTTCTTTATATTGAAGTATTTGTTGTCTTGGTACTTGCGTTGCCCATTCTGTTATCCTGTCAATTTTCCTGGAAGATTGTCCCTGCTCAATAAAGGTGTTTTTCAACATAGCCATATGTGTATCTCTGTCATCCTCATTTGAACAAATACAGTGACATCGGAGTGCTTGACTGTATATGACAGATTTTTTTGTATGGTTTGGGTGATTACTTTTCTTGTGCAGTTATCTCTGTCTGTCTGTTGGCTTCCTGTAAATACATGTATGTAAGGTTCCATCCTTAATGGTGACTGTGGTGTCCAGAAAGTTAACTTGGTGGTAGAGTACTCCAGGGTAAGCTTTATGGTAGGGTGAGAATTATTAAGTTTGTGATGAAAATCTTTGAGTGCATCTGTGCCCTCTGTCCAGATGATAAACAAATCATCAATGTAACGGAAATAAGCTAGTGGTTTGTGGGGATACTGCCTTAAAAAATCCTCCACCAAGTCAGCCATAAAGAGGTTAGTATACTGTGGAGCCATTTTGGTGCCCATTGCTGTTCCCATAGTTTGAATATAATGTTTTCAATTGAAGTTGAAGTTGTTATGTGTCAAAATGAATTCCATAAGTTCACCCACCACTCCAGGGTTGATGTTTTGTTCCGGTCCTTTCTCATGTATGTATTTAAGGCATGCTGCAATGCCATCTGTGTGTGGAATATTAGTGTAGAGGGATGTTACATCCATTGTCACTAAAATGGTATCAGATGGTAAATCCTTATAACTAGAAAGTACACGCAAAAAGTCCGTAGTGTCCTGGAAATAACTGTCTCTTTCCATAACCAGCAGTTTCAAAATGGTCTGTACAATCCCTAAGATCCTCTCAGTCAAGGTACCATTACCAGAGACTATGGGTCTCCCTGGATTGCCAGATTTATGTATTTTAGGCAGCATGTAGAATGTCCCTGGCCTAGGTTCAGCAGGGATGAGGTGAGTTAGTTTTTCTCGGACATGGTCTGGAAAAGTTCTAATTAAGCCACGTAGTTCATCTTTATATCTTGTAGTGGGGTCGCTCTCTAGTTCTCTGTAGTATGTAAGATCTGTTAGCTGTCTATTAGCTTCATTAATATAATCCTCTCTGTTTAAAATCACCACTGCAGAGCCTTTATCAGCTTTTTTGATGACAATGTTGTGGTTTGATTTCAGTGTCCCTATAGCTCTCCGTTCCAGTGGAGAAAGGTTATAATGGGTCTGTTTTTGCCTAGTAAGGATCTGACCACTGACTTGTTGGCGGAAACAATTAATGTAATTGTCTAGTTTTTCTTCACTCACTTGAGGGGATAAATTCAGATCCTTTTCTTATCCATTACATTATTGCTGTTTGCACTGTCTTCACTACCAGTGATTTCTTCCCGCCATGAAAGAATTCCTTTAAGTCTCAATCTACGGAAGTATTCCTCCAGTTCACCACAAAACTGTATGTTATCCAGTGGTTTTGTTGGGCAGAAAGTGAGGCCCTTTGAAAGTACATTTAGTTCTCCAGTAGTCAGTGTGTGGTTGGACAAATTAACAACTGAAAGGTGCCCATCAGTATTGTGTTGTTGTTCAGTGACTCCATTATGTTCTTCATGGTTGTTAGGAAGTATGGTATGTTGAAGGCCATCCAATTTCCTGTTTTTCCTAAGCATGGCTTTTCTTAAGGTCCTTTGGTAGTTAATGTGTATCTCTTGCAAGATGTCCTGAATAGGTTCCCCAGACATCCTTTCCAGAGTGGTAACAATTTCAGCAAACTCTTTGTTAAGAACAACTTTTTTGGCATATGACATGTGAATCCTGTGATTTCTCAGTTTCTCAGAGGTCCTATGACAAAGTTGTTCTGCATATATAGAATTATTTGTATTTTTAATGGATTGAAATGGTAAGACCTTTAGGGATCATGTTTCTCCTCTTGCACTGGGTTAGAAAATAGATGTCACTGTCTAGCTGTGCCAATTTCTTCTTGATGTTATGTAACTGCCATATTCTACGGCGAATTCCGGTATCTTCCATGTTGAAATCTAGATTTAGTAGTTGCCGTATTGGTCCTTGCAAGAATAGATACAGAAGGAAATGATTTGATACCTTTTAATGGACCAACATTGATGTAACAACAAGAACAAAGTACTCTAGCTTTCGGACCAACCAGTCTTTCTTCAGAAGCTCATAGCAGTTGTTTAGAAAATACAATAATTATAACAGCTAGATAATGCAGAGAAAAACAGAAAAAAATCTCCATTGGTTTAAAATACTCATTTAAAAAAAAATACAGAAGATGATGTCAGAGAAGTTTAACAGTACAATACTGCCTTCAGCCAGGAGGAACCTTGGGTCAATGGTGCTTGGTGGAGCACACATACAAAGAATCCTACTGCATATAAATTTAATTGACATAAGATAACACTGCTGAAGCAGATAACTCCTAAATTAATTCCACCTTACTTTTCATCTTTGCCTGGGGGTGGAATTGATTCCATTGCACCATATTCAGATTACCTAGCCTGCTACTGTACATACAGGAGTGTTATCATATACTGTCACATATAATTTTTGTAACTCTGTACATATTGGGGAGCATGATCTCATTTGCTTGGGGGTCCTGCACAGATGTTTTTACATTAGGCTAATATTGCAGTAATTTGAGGATATGTAGGTATGTTAGACCTCTGGTATTACACACATACTTTATATTTACTTCTAGTTACCTTATCCTGGGGAGGGTGGCAGGTTTATTTCATGGTAGTTCTATCCAGAACCCTTGGAAATGTTACTATGCAGATAGTAGTATGGTTAAATAGTGTCACATTTTTGCTCTGTAGGTATTAGGAGACATAAGCCTTTTACTCAGAATTTTATGACAAGTTGAATTCCTTTAGGGAACAATTGCAGTGACTGAAGTGAATAAAGATTCACTAGGAGAGTCTGTGTGTGTGTGTGTGTGTGTGTCTGTGTGTGTGTATGTGTGTGTCTGTGGGAGAGAGAGAGAGAGAGAGAAAGGAGGGAGAGAGAGAGACAACATTTCCTTAAAGCTATAGATCCCCCACCCACATTATGGTGATGTTGGGTGGGTTAGGGTGATTGTATTGGAAGAGGAGGAGAGAAATTACATTTTTATCTCTTTTTCAGATTCCTTAGACACTTGTGGTACATCAAGTTGTTACATTCTCAGTGTATATTGACATCAGTACATATCAGGCTACATGGTCTTAATTCCTTGAGGTTCCTGGACTAGAGTTTTTTGTTTGACACTAATATTGTCAATTTATATTTAAATTATCATTTATATAGCCCTGAGGTTTTTGAAATTTTTGGGTCCTTAAATCTAGCTTGAGAGTATAGCTGGGTGACAGGTTCAGATAGGTTTTACACCTCACACAGTGTGCACTGATGTTTTTAAGACAACTTTACTGGTAAATTCTTGTCTATAATGCAGACATTGAAACTTCATGAGCCCTATAACAATCTTAGTTTGTCTTTAATCTGGGTTGGGGTTGCCTTGCAGTAATCACATCCTTATACAAACTGTGACACTCATAGCTTGATTTAGGAGTAATCTGCTTCAGCAGTGTTATCTTATGTCAATTAAATTTATATGCAACAGGATTCTTTGTATGTGAGTTCCACCAAGCACCTTTGACCCAGGGTTCCTCCTGGCTGAAGGCAGTATGGTTCTGTTAAACTTCTATGACATCATCTTCTGTTTTTTTTAAATGAGTATTTCAAACCAATGGGGATTGCTTTCTGTTTTTCTCTGCATTATCTAGCTGTTATGGGTATTGTATTTTCTAAACAACTGCCATGAGCTTCTGAAGAAGGACTGGCTGGTCCGAAAGTTAAAGTACTTTGTTCTTGTTGTTACATCTATGTTGGTCCATTAAAAGGTATCAAATCATTTGCTTCTGTATCTATTCTTGCAAGGACCAATACGGCAACTACTAAATCTAGATTTCAACATGGAAGATACCGGAATTCGCCGTAGAATATGGCAGTTACATAACATCAAGAAGAAACTGGCACAGCTAGACAGTGACATCTATTTTCTAACCCAGTGCAAGAGGAGAAACATGATCACTAAAGGTCTCACTATTTGGAATCCATTAAGAAATACAAACAGTTCTACATATGCAGAACAACTTTGTCATAGGACCTCTGAGAAACTGAGAAATCACAGGATTCACATGTCATATACCAAAAAAGTTGTTCTTAACAAAGAGTTTGCTGAAATTGTCACCACTCTGGAAAGGATGTCTGGGGAACCTATTCAGGACATCTTGCAAGAGATACACATTAACTACCAAAGGACCTTAAGAAATGCCATGCTTAGGAAAAATAGGAAATTGGATGGCCTTCAACATACCATACTTCCTAACAACCATGAAGAACATAATGGAGTCACTGAACAACAACACAATACTGATGGGCACCTTTCAGTTGTTAATTTGTCCAACCACACACTGACTACTGGAGAACTAAATGTACTTTCAAAGGGCCTCACTTTCTGCCCAACAAAACCACTGGATAACATACAGTTTTGTGGTGAACTGGAGGAATACTTATGTAGATTGAGACTTAAAGAATTCTTTCATGGCAGGGAAGAAATCACTGGTAGTGAAGACAGTGCAAACAGCAATAATGTAATGGATAAGAAAAAGGAATCTGAATTTACCCCCTCAAGTGGGCGTAACAAAAAACTAGACAATTACATTAATTGTTTCCGCCAACAAGTCAGTGGTCAGATCCTTACTAGGCAAAAACAGACCCATTATAACCTTTCTCCAATGGAATGGAGAGCTATAGGGACAATGAAATCAAACCACAACATTGTCATCAAAAAAGCTGATAAAGGCTCTGCAGTGATGATTTTAAACAGAGAGGATTATATTAATGAAGCTAATAGACAGCTAACAGATCTTATATGCTACAGAGAACTAGAGAGTGACCCCACTACAAGATATAAAGATGAACTACATGGCTTAATTAGAACTTTTCCAGATCATGTCTGAGAAAAACTAACTCACCTCATCCCTGCTGAACCCAGGCCAGGGACATTCTACATGCTGCCTAAAATACCTAAAACTGGCAATCCAGGGAGACCCATAGTCTCTGGTAATGGTACCTTGACTGAAGGGATCTCAGGGTTTGTACAGACCATTTTGAAACCGCTGGTTATGGAAAGAGACAGTTATATCGAGGACACTACGCACTTTTTGCATGTACTTTCTAGTTATAAGGATTTACCACCTGATACCATTTTAGTGACAATGGATGTAACATCCCTCTACACTAATATTCCACACACAGATGGCATTGCAGCATGCCTTAAATACATACATGAGAAAGGACCGGAACAAAACATCAACGCTGGAGTGGTGGGTGAACTTATGGAATTCATTTTGACACATAACAACTTCAACTTCAATGGTAAACATTATGTTCAAACTATGGGAACAGCAATGGGCACCAAAATGGCTCCACAGTATGCTAACCTCTTTATGGCTGACTTGGAGGAGGATTTTTTAAGGCAGTATCCCCACAAGCCACTAGCTTATTTCCATTATATTGATGATTTGTTTATCATCTGGAAGGAGGGCACAGATGCACTCAAAGATTTTCATCACAAACTTAATAATCTCCGCCCTACCATAAAGCTTACCCTGGTATACTCTACCACCAAGGTTAACTTTCTTGACACCACAGTCACCATTAAGGATGGAACCTTACATACATGTATTTACAGGAAGCCAACAGACAGACAGAGATAACTGCACAAGAAAAGTAATCACCCAAACCATACAAAAAAATCTGTCATATACAGTCAAGCACTCCGATGTCACTGTATTTGTTCAAATGAGGATGACAGAGATACACATTTGGCTATGTTGAAAAACACCTTTATTGAGCAAGGACACTCTTCCAGGCAAATTGACAGGATAACAGAATGGGCAACGCAAGTACCAAGACAACAATTACTTTAATATAAAGAAAAGACAGCTACAGACAGAATACCCTTGGTAGTCACATATCATCCAGACCTTGAACGTCTGCATAAGATTATTAAAGACCTCCACCCAATATTTAGTGAGGATGAAACCCTTAATTGTATTTTTAAGGAACTCCCACCACTATCTATTAAACAACCACCAAATTTATCCAGCCTAATTATTAGGAGCAAACTTTCACCAGAACAGAATACCATGTCTCACAAGGCACACGACCCTGCAATCAACACCCCTGTAAGACTTGTGGGCTCATTTCTACCTCGGACTGTCTGGTTACATCACAAAACAGACAATTCCAGGTGCATGGGAGTTATACATGCATGTCACAACATGTTGTTTATTTCATTCAGTGCAGAGATGTCCACAAACAGGTTATGTTGGAGAGACGCCAACAGCTCCGCACTAGGATGAACTCACAGAGACATACTATTACAGCAAAGAAGACTGAAAAACCAGTGGGGCACCACTTCTCCCAGCCTGACCACTCAATCTCAGATATGTCAGTAATGGTCTTAATAGGAAATGTCAAAAACACACAACAGTGAAGAGCTTTTGAGATTAAACTTATTTTACATCTCAATATAGTAGCAGATGGGATGAATGTTGATCTTGGTTTTATGGGACACTACAGAAACTAACATCCACAGACCTCTTCTTCTTCAGACTGACATATTATAGGACTTCAGCATGTGTGGGATGTGGAGTGCGTGGTGTGTATGTGTGTGGGTATGTATTTGAGGTATGTGATACAACAGATGTAGGGCTTGCTGTCACATTGAGGTAGGTCTCTATTTAGATAGATGGAGTTATAATGTGTTACTATTCTTACTACACACATAATGAATATTAATTCCTCCTTACTTTTCATCTTTGCCTGGGGGTGGGATTGATTCCATTGCACCATATTCAGATTACCTAGCCTGCTACTGTACATACAGGAGTGTTATCATATACTGTCACATATAATTTTTGTAACTCTGTACATATTGGGGTGTGTGATCTCATTTACATTGGGGTCCTGCACAGATCTCTTTACATTAGGCTAATATTGCAGTAATTTGTGGATATGTAGGTATGTTAGACCTCTGGTCTTACACACATACTTTATATTTACTTCTAGTTACCTTATCCTGGGGAGGGTGGCAGGTTTATTTCATGGTAGTTCTATCCAGAACCCTTGGAAATGTTACTATGTAGATAGTAGTATGGTTAAATTGTGTCACATTTTTGCTCTGTAGGTTTTAGGAGACATAAGCCTTTTACTCAGAATTTCATGACAAGTTGAATTCCTTTGGGGAACAATTGCAGTGGCTGAAGTGAATTATGGTCCACTAGGAGAGTCTGTGTGTGTGTGTGCTGCTGTGTGTGTGTGTGTGTGTGTCTGTGGGAGAAAGAGAGAGTGAGAGAGGGGAAAAGGGGAGAGAGAGAGAGACAACTTCTCCTTAAAGCTATGTGTCTCCCCCACCCACATTATGGTGATGTCGGGTGGGTTAGTGTATTGTTTGTATGAAAAGAAGGAGAGAAATTACATTTTTATCTCTTTTTCAGATTCCTTAGACACTTGTGGTACATCAAGTTGTTACATTCTCAGTGTATATTGACATCAGTACATATCAGGCTACATGGTCTTAATTCCTTGAGGTTCCTGGACTAGAGTTTTTTGTTTGACACTAATATTGTCAATTTATATTTAAATTATCATTTATATAGTCCTGAGGTTTTTGAAATTTCTTGGGCCTTATATCTATCTGAAGAGTACAGCTGGGTGACAGGTCCAACTAGGTTTTACACCTCACACAGTGTGCACTGATGTTTTTAAGACAACTTTACTGGTAAATTCTTGTCTATAATGTAGTCATTGAAACTTCATGAGCCCTATAACAATCTTAGTTTGTCTTTAATCTAGGTGGGGGTTGCCTTTCAGTAATCACATCCTTATACAAACTGTGACACTCATAGCTTGATTTAGGAGTTATCTGCTTCAGCAGTGTTATCTTATGTCAATTAAATTTATATGCAGTAGGATTCTTTGTATGCGTGTTCCACCAAGCACCTTTGACCCAGGGTTCCTCCTGGCTGAAGGCAGTATGGTACTGTTAAACTTCTCTGGCATCATCTCTTCTGTTTTTTTTAAATGAGTATTTTTAAACCAATGGGATTTTTTCTGTTTTTCTCTGCATTATCTAGCTGTTATAAGTATTGTGTTTTCTAAACAACTGCCATGAGCTTCTGAAGAAGGACTGGTTGGTCCGAAAGCTAGAGCACTTTGTTCTTGTTGTTACATCTATATTGGTCCATTAAAAGGTATCAAATCATTTGCTTCTGTATCTATTCTTGCAAGGACCAATACGGCAACTACTAAATCTAGATTATAATATATAGGGGCATTTATTTGTTTCCTTTTTTAAGTCCGAATTCAGAATTACGATAAAATAAACTTTATTTTGGGGTTAGAATTAAAAATAAAAATGAAGAAGATCTAACTAACTTTATATTGATAGGCTGAGCTATTACATCAGCACAGGGAGAGATTTCTTTTAGGTTTGGTTTTTGTCACATATGAAAAATGTATTACTGACTTTATCAATATTTTTTTTTGCTTTAGCTTTATTGTTTGATATTATATTTGTTTAATAAAACTTCCGTTACTCGTTTTGAAATGTGCCATGGGATCTTTAACATCCACCTGAGCTACCATCAGAACAGGCAGATGGGATCTTGGTTTAATGTTTCATCTGAAAGATGGCACCTCAGGAGTGCAGCACCCCCTCATGTTGCAATACAGTGTTAGTATTGGGATTTAACTCAAGTTCCTGGTGTGGGGAAGAACCCACAGCCTTCTGATGTTCCGGCCTCAGAGGCGAGTGTCCAATCTGCTGAGCCACTGACACTGTATATATATTTATGTGTATATATATATATATATATATATATATATATATATATTATTTGCAAAGAAATATGTTAATGCAGACATTAGGCTTGTTAAAATGCAAAGTGTACAAAGACAGGAAATGAAAAAACATTAGGGATTTGTGTCTCCAGAGTATTGATGAATCAGTGGTGGATTCTTACTAGGGGTTGTCAAACCTAATGCCCACCCCCAGTCCATAGCCTCCTGTCCAAAGCACAATCTACAGCTCCAACTTAGTGCCTCATAGTGATACAAAATGGCCAACATAATCTGACAGAGTTTTCTTTCATGCAGGGCTCATACATCACATTGACCTCGTTTAATCTTGGGTAGGGTTGGGCATTGCATATTGCAATTGTCCCTGATTTTCATGTGGAAGGGCAGGTCCCTGCACTCCTATCTAAGCATAAGTGTAGAGACATTGCAATTAACCCTCATCTCACCATGGGAGAGTAGGGCTGTCTGGGCCTGCAGTCCCTTCACTCCATATTGGTATCCACTTGAAAGAGTCATATATCCATAAGTGTACAGACATTGTAAGTAACTGTCATCTCCCTGTGGAACTGCAGGGCCCTAATAGCCCTGTAATTCCATCTACCCATACGTGTAGAGCTATTGTAATAATTAACCCTCATCTCCTTGAGGGAGCACAGGGCCCTAAGTGCCCTGTGCTCCTATTACTGGATAATGATATCCATATGTGGAAGCACAGGGACTTCCAGGCCCTGTGCTCTCATCTGTCCATAAGTGTAGAGACATTATAATTAACCCTCATCTCCCTAAGGGAGTGTAGGCCTCTCTGGGCAGTGCTCTGCCATTTCTGCATAATGGTATCCATGTGTGAGAGCACAGGGCCTCTGGGCAGGGCTACAGACATTCCAATTAACCCTTGTGCTGAAAATGACACAGTATCACAGTAACCCATAGAGACACTGGAAAATAATTCCACCACAGTTGTAATCAAGGACTGGCAACATGGATACTGGCTTAGTACTGCATTTAATGAAAAATCTATATCTCAAAGCATTTTCAAGATATTGCCCTGAAAGGTACCATGACCTCCACGATGTTATCCTATGGTAAATTTCTAAACTTCAGCATGTTATAGCTATGGAATCTATGTAAATGTTATCACCAAACCAGTAAAAGCAACATCTGTGGGGTAAGTCATTTCTGCCATGCAAATTTCAGCCCCAAAGCCTTAACCATTTATTTGCAGTGATGTGACAAAGAAACAGAAATATTTTGAAAGTAGTGGCTCAATTTCCGACATTGCTTTTGTGAAATTGTCACAGTTTGTGGCATTGCTGCAGGTCTTTCATGAATCAGTGTCTCAATTTGCAACACTTTCACAAAGTAGTGTCATAATTTGCAAAAGTGTCACAAAAGTAGTGTCACAAATTTGTGACATCGAAGCAGCCCAATTAAAATAAACATATTTCCAGGCATCTAATAAAAAAAAAACTGATGCCAGCACTGGGGTCCTCGGGCCCTGACTAGGTAAACACAACCATTGGTGTTCACCAAGGGACATTAATATTTGAATTATAATGTTTTTTTAACTGCTAACTGAAAACAAGATGGTGGAAGCATGAATGATAGAACTGACCCCGCTTGCAAAAGAGAAAGTATTTTCATGAAAGTGAAACCATATATTTGCAAGGGACAGCTAATTTTTCATATAGGACACAATGGGAAACTTGACATTTTAATAACTTTTGAATGGATTAATATTTTTTCACAAAACCTTCAAAAGGAACATCTGTGAAACAGACCCCATATACCATAAATTTTTGTACCAAAGCACCAAGCAGTTTCAGAGAAACAGTGTGACAAAGAAATTGACAAAAAAAGTGATATTTTGTGACATTCTGTAGCTCCACAACCATACATCCAACCTGAAAGAAACTTACCAGATCCAAAGATCTATGGTACCAGATGGGGTATGCAAAATTTCTGATGAATCATTTAAACAGTTGCAAAGTTATTAAAGTGCAAAATGTTGGGTTTAACATAGAAGTGACCGTTGAATCCTAACTATAGTGGCACTACTGAGCCACTGTAATAAGAAATCCTTAAGAGTGATTGTACTTAATATAAACCTGTATCAATCTGAATAAACAAAAGAGATAATATAATTCATTTTTAAAGCATATCTACTTTGCATATTTGGAACTAGCCACCATTTAGCAGTTGTAATTAAACTCAGTAATGTACAAGCATCACATCATGTCAGCTACATGTAATCTCCAGTGTTGTGTTCTAGTAACATTTGTAAATTGTTATGCATTGCAGTATGAGGTACTGTACAGTATTATTACATTGATTTAGATTAGTAAGCAGTTATTAAGAATGTGGATACTGGGTCTATAAGCCCTAATTCTGAATTCCATTTCTTTTTGGATATTGTTCATAGACGTTTACTTTACCTTAAGAGGTTTTAAATATAATTTCATTATCTGTTAGTATTTACTCTAAACTATTATTATTTCCCATGCCAACTTAAGGTTCTGTGAGTTCCCCACCCCACCCCATTGATTAGAGTTGCCATGGATGAATGATACATTTCAGGGAAGTATCTGTTGAGTTTCAGTGGTCTTATTGGTGTTATTATTTCTCTTGCAGCTTACTGTTGTTTTTAATTTGTGCCAGGATGCTTTCTGACTTAAGTTGGAAAGGTACCTGTTTGGAGGATTTGCAGAATGGTAGATTTGTGTGTGTGTGTGTGTGTGTGTGTGTGTGTGTGTGTGTGTCTAGCCCTGTAGCTTGGGTGAGGGGTGATAATTGTCTGGCATTGGGCCTCATCAGAGTTACTGCTAACTGAAGATGGGACTGAGTCGGAGTGGTGGAGTTGTGAAGGAAGCAAACACATCTCAGGCAAGTATCTGTTGATTTTCAGTGATTTTATTGCTGTTATTGTTTCTTTTGCAGCTTATTGTTGTTTTCAGTTGGTAACAGGGTGCTTTCTGACTTAAGTTGGACAGGTACCTATTTTGGGGATTTTGCTGGTGCAGCTGAGTGCCTCAGTGACAGTTTGTTGGGGTAGCTGATTGTCTCTGTTGATCAGGAGGGGCCCAATGCCCACCCTCCCACCCACCTAGCACATCACTTCCTTTATATTTGGTAGCCTGTGACATGTACAGTGCAGTCGTTGACTGCATACACACACTGTTAGCCATCTTATTTCTGTACACAACACAGTCACACACCACAGGGTAGAGGGATTGGAAAATAAGGGAAATAGTGCTGCCAACAGACAGGGGCAAGATAGAAAGAAGAGGAACTGTGAGAGGGAGAATGGAAAGGGTAATGAGACCAGGGTGACAGGTTGAAGACATCTGGGAAGGGGAAAAGGTAGTGGGGCAGGCTGGAATGAGGGTTAGTGGAGGGAAAGGGGCAAAAAAATCAGGGAAGGGGAAAATAAATCACAGGGGAGGAAGGATCATGGGATGTAATAACTGTGGAGGGGCAGTATTCATGGACACCCTGTGAAGGACAGGGGGTGCCCAGTCTGTATAAGGCTGGGGAGGCTAGAGAAAGAAGTACTAAGACTAATGGGGGAAGTGTCAAAGATGATGAAGGGGCATAGTAAGTTGGGAGAGAGAGGAATGAGAAGCTGGAAACACAGGAAAAGAAAAGATGGGAGATAAGAGTAACAGAGGTTGGTCAGGACAAGGGGACAGGGAGGGTGATACAGGTATGAGAAATAAATGCACAAGGAGAATAAGAGAAGGAGTACAGGGAGATGGTAACACAGTAAGCTCAGATGGAGCCAACCTCTAACAGATGGGTCAAAGGAGGGGAAGGAGGAAGGGGAAGCATGGTCCATGGGTACAAAGAAAAAAATGACCGAAGAGGGTGATGGAGAAATAGATGTATTGGGGCAAGAAGAGCTGAGTACAGCAGAGAACACAGGGGAAGAAACAGCAACAATAGGAATGAACATTGTGCAGGAGGAAGGAGAGGAGAAAGGGAAGATGGGGAGGGGAAGAAGGGAGGTTTCTTGGTGTTGGGGGACTCGATACTAAGAGGGATCAGGTGGGGCAGCAAAGGGGAGATGCACAGTAGAATTTGGGTGGAAGCCATGCCAGGAATGAAGGCAGAAAGGGTGGGGCAATCCATGCTAAGTTATGCAAGCAGGGGAAAGGAAAGGCCCCACCTAATAATACATATGGAGATGAATGACATGGTTAATGGGACAGTAGGGGAGGTAAACAGGAGGTTTGAGGCACTGGATCCTCTGTGTGAGGGAGTGGGCAGATCTGTCACCTTCTCAGATGTACTTCCTGATCCCAGAGCAAGTATAGCAAAAATAGAAAGAATTCAACAGTTTAACAAATGGCTGGGGCTGGTGTCAGGAAAAGGGGTACTGGCTGGTAGGTGGGTGGGGTGGGGGACCTGGGAGAACAGAAGTCTGTATGCAAAAGATAGACTGATCCTAAATGAGGAGGGAATAAATGTACTGAAGGCAAGAACAGGGAATCAAATTGAGGAACATTTAAACTAGGAGGGGGGTAGCAGGATGGCTAGAGGAGTTCAGAGGCCTAGTGATGTGAAATCAAATGTGCTTACCCCCCCCATGATAGCAAGGTAAGGAGGAAGGCAATTACCAAGGGAGTAGACATAAGGGGAGAGAGGGAGAGAGGTAGAGACATGGGTTGGATGGTGGTAACACTAAATGCTAGGAGTCTGGGGAATAAGGGGGTGGAACTACTGGCTTTTCTGGAGGAGGGGGAGTGGACTTGGTGGCTATAACTGAGACATGGGCCACCCAAATCCATGACTGGGACATGATGGTTCTGGGGTACAGATTACACCAGAAGGATAGGGAAAATGAAAAGGGAGGGTGGCGCTGTACATAAAGGATGGATTAAAATGTGTAAGGGAGGAGGGAGATGAGGGAGATTCAGAAGCCCTGTGGGTGCAACTACAGAATCCCAAAAATAGATCATTAAGACTGGGGGTGGTGTACAGGCCATCCTCTCAGTCTGAAGGGATGAACAGGGTACTGGCAGAACAGATCAGGAGGAAATGCAGGAAGGGGGGATAGTGATAGTAGTGGATTTCAACCTTCTGATGGTGGAGTAGGACACACCTACCACAAAGAACACAAGGGAACAGGTAATGCTGGACACCTTCCAGGAAAGCTTTCTAGTACAATTGGTCAAGGAACCAACTAGGGAAAGAAACACCTTTGACATCGTACTTATGAACGAGGAGTAGGTGAGGGATGTGACAGTGGAGGAACCATTGGGGGGAGTTACCATTGGACAGTATGGTTCTAGTTACAGATGGCTAAAGAGAGGGTGATATCTGGCACAAGGGTGCTGTATTTCAGGAATGCCAACTTTAAGATGATGAGGGAAGTGGTACAGGGGTTCCTGTGCAAAATGAAACTGGGTATGGACACACAACAAAGGTGAGAATTGATAAAACAGAGGATAGTGGAGGCAACAGAAACTTGCTGTGGGGCCCAGACTAAGAAGGATAGGGGAAAGAAACCCTGCTAGATAAGCAATAGGGGTGTTAGACAGGATGAGGAGGAAAAGGGAAGCTTACAGGAGATACAGAAAATTGGGGAAGGAGGAGGAGGATAGGGAAGGATTTCTGAAAGAAGCAAAGGAAGTGACAGGGGGTAAGGGCAGCCAAGGCGGCAGGAAAACTCAGGCTGGCACAGGGCATAAAAAAAGGGGAAAAAGACTTCTTTGGGTACATCAGGGAGAAAAGAAGCTATAAGGACCAAATTGTAAGAATTAAGAAGGAGGGGGGATTGGTGGAAGAGGCGGGTGAAAAGGCAGAAGTGCTCAACAACTACTTCTGTTCAGTCTTTATGAAAGAAAGGGAAGGGGTGCTATCCATAGTAGGAGGGAGGATAGAAACAGATGGGTTTGATGACAGATGGAGAAGTCAAAGTGGGGAGGGTGCTGGAGGGGTTAAGGGCTTTGAGGGTGGGCAAGGCACCAGGTCCAGATGGCGTACATACAAGAGTGCTGAAGGAGCTGGCAGAGGTCCTTGTAGGACCCTTGGCAGAATTATTTAATTCATCTCAAGACACAGGATGTATACCCCATGACTGGAGACTGGCTCACATGGTTCCCATCCACAAAAGTGGAATGAAGGACAAACTGGGGAACTATAGACCAGTAAGTCTAACGTCCATAGTGGGGAAACTAATGGAGACCATCCTAAAGGAGATACTAGTGACATTACTGCAGGTGAATGGGGTGCAGAATGGGAGGCAACATGGCTTTGTTAAGGGCAGGTCATGCCAGACCAGCCTGGTGGAATACTATGTCTGGGTGTCTAGACAAACTGACAGGGGCCATGCAGTGGACGTCCTGTACCTAGACTTCAGTAAGGCCTTTGATTCAGTACCACATGGGAGACTTAGAAGAAAGCTAAGGGGCACAGGGACAGGAGCAAAACTGATGGGGTGGGTAAAGAACTAGCTAAAAGATAGGCAGCAGAGGGTGGTGGTAGGTGGGGAAAACTCATCCCCTAAGCCTGTGACAAGTGGTGTCCCACAGGGGTCAGTGTTTGGCCCAGTGCTGTTTGGCATATTTATTGCAGACATCTCAGAGGGCATCAGCAGCAAAATCAGCTTATTTGTGTGTAACCCCCCTGTTACCCAGGGTTACTAGAATCCCAGTAAGACCTAGTGGTAGGCAGGGAAGGCAGCTTGAGAAACTCCAGTTAAATGGATTTCACACTGTCTCACTCTGTTCTCAGTCTCAGCTGAGACTTGAGGGATGACATCACCATAGAACTATCGCAGCTGCATGAGCCACATTGGAATCTGCTGAAGGGATTCAGATTAGAATGTTGGGAGTTTTTGAACAGTGAGCTGCAGCAGTGTTGTGTGAGCAGTCAAGAGGAGAGGAGCACAGCAGTTCTGTGCACAGCCTCTTGGAGCCTAAGCTCTGATATAGAGCTACTTCTAGGGGAAAGGTGTGTGTTTCTGCCTAAAGAGGAACACAGTAAGCTGTTCTTGAAGTGATGGAGACCGCTGATATGGGTCTCTGTGCCCCATCCCTGAGAGGATGGGGGTGGAAGGTTTGCCTGCTATTCCAGGGGCAACCCCCTGGTTCCTGCTAGAGAAGAAGCTGCCTATTTTTCTGAAATGTGTTGTGGCACAAGAAGCTTTCAAGATTCGCCTGTGGGGCACCTGCAACCAAAGGGTGAGTTCTGCTCTTTTCAAAGGGCTTATGTTTCACCTGAACTGTGTTAAAGTGGGGATTGGACTGCTGAATTAGTGGGAGGCTTAGAAAAATAAACAGCAAGTAAAAGTATGTTCAAGTCCAGCACAAAGGGAAAGTCAAGACATGCAGAGAGATGTGCTACGTCTACCCTGTATCTACATTACCAAGCTTTCAAAAAGAGTTGTTTAGTGTCAGAGAAATGGCGGGTATGGATTGTGGGAGCTGGAGGTGGGAGACCCCATCTTTAGTAACGAGGTCCACCTCTACGGATTTGCTCTGTGGATTTCTACTTTGCCTCATGCACTTGGTCAGTGATGAGGGAAGTACCCAGACATGGGATGGAAGGAAATTTCCCTTAAGGAGTCGAAGGCTCTAAGGTGGTTTGAGAGCCACCAACAGAAAATTGGTTCACTGCCATATGGACCGTGATCAGTGGCTGGTGGGGAGCTGGGCCAGGGAAAAACCCAAATAGTGTTACTGTTGGGCTTACCAAAGCTGCATGCAAGTCCGGGCTGTGTGCCTGGTGGGTTCAAAGCCTGAGGGCTGAAATGTTGAAGAAGTGTTCTGTTGCTCTTATCTGCATTACCAGGAATGTAGCCCATGGAAGTCCGTCTATGCTTTGTTTGTTCAGTTTGGATGTGAAAAAAAGCCACACTTTAGAATCCCATTCCTGGTATTGGACATTACAGTTATTGCTTCCTGTGTTCGGATTTACTTGGGTGCCCCTGTGCAGAGTAGCCAAACCTAGACCCCTTGTGCCAAGTAACCTAGTCCTCCCCGAACCCAGTCCCCACCAGGTACTGCTGTCACCTTCAACAGTATACCACCTGTCATTTTGCAAAAAGGCAGGGGTGAGGGCCTTTCATGTGGATATCACCAAGATAGGAGAGGTAGTGAATGACAAGGTTGGGTGGCGGGGACTACAGGAGGATCTGGCAAGGCTAAAGACATAGTCTGACAGATGGCTGCTGGGGTTCAATGCAAAGAATTGCAAGGTACTGCACTTAAGAACAAAAAATCTGAGTAGAAGCTACCATCTGGGGGGGTGCAGCTGGAGGTAACAAAAGAAGAGAAGGATCTGGGGTGCATCACGGGAATAATGATCAATTCCATGCAATGCAGAAAGGCAGCAGCAATGACCAACAAAATGCTGGGGTGCATTGCAAGGGGCATTACCTCAAGAAGAAGGGTGGTTATTATACCATTATAAAGATCGTTGGTTAGACCCCACCTGGAGTACTGCATGCAGTAGAGGCACCTGTACCTACAAAAGGACATTAGGCTGCTGGAGAGGGTGCAGCGTAGGGCAACTAACATGATTCAGGGCTTTGGGGAATTGCCATGTGAGGTCAGACTAAGATAGTTAAACATGTACACACTGGAGGAGAGGAGGGACAATGGGGACATGATTGAGATCTTCAAATACATGAAGAGAATAATCAAAACAGACACAGAGGTTCTATTCAGGGGGAGGGTGGTGAGAGACACTAGGAGCCATGACATGAGATTGGGGGGGGGTAGATTCAGGAGGGAGGTGAGGAGGCATTTCTTTACAGAAAGAGTGGTGGCAATGTGGAACATACTACTGACTGAGGTGGTGGCATGTAACACAGTGGAATGCTTCAAGAAGGGGTGGGACAGGGCAAAGGGGAAGGTAAAGGGAGGGAAGGGGGTGGGGTGGGGCAGCTGCTGAATAGGGAACTAGCTGCAGTCTCGAGCAACCTAGATAGACCAGGATGGCCTTTTGCTGCTGGCAACTTTCATATGTTTGTATGTTCATACAATGCCAGGGCAGTGCTGACTTACATATGCAAATGCTAATTTTAATCTACAAAAGTGCTATCTTTATGTAAGGATGTGCTGAAATGGAAAGTGTTAAATTTACATCTTTGTATAAGGATGTGCTGAAAAGGAAAGTTTTAGTTTTACAATTATTACTGTTTTTAGCTAGTCCTTCCTTTTCAAAGTGCATTAAAATGCACAATTTAGCAGTTCTGAGCACTTTTTCACTTCAAAAGTACTTGTCCCCTGATCCCCTCCCAGAAATAATTCCATGCAACATCTTTCTAGATTTTGGCTGCTCACTGGCAAATGTTTATTTGTCACAAAGATAATATTTACACCCCACAGTATCACAAATCAATCACAATACAACATAATCTGCCACATCCTTTCTTCTTCACTTTGGCCTTTCCCTCATTCTTCCTGCTTGTCATTTTTCTGTGCTTCAGGGTCCAGACACTCATAATCCATCCCCCTCCTCCAACACCAGAACCAGACCAGTTTGACCTTTACTTGGGCCTCAGCCCTCTAGGCTCAGACCCTGTAAATCTGGCACCTAGACCTATACCTCCCTCCCCACATTAATACCATGCCTGTGTTCCTTGCACCCAGCCTATGCTGCCTACCCCTCCCCCCTTTCCTGCCCCTCCTTCTCCCCCCCACTCCCCCTCTTTTTTCTTCCCACCATACTCACCTCTCACTGGGCACCTCTGCCCCCCGCCAAGGCTCCTTCCAGCCCCTTGGACCATCTGCTGCATTATCTGCAGCACCATATCACCTGCCCCATGATCAGGGCCTGCAAGGCACCATTCCTGGCCCTGCCCCTACCATCTCTGTGCCAGCCATTATGTCCCAGAGCCTTCCTTACAAGGGTAAGTGGGTGGGGAAATTCTCAGCAAAAGAGGTCTAGCTGAGGGCAGACCGCCCTGATATACCTCCTAAGGACCCCAGATTAGGACCCCAGCCAGCTCTGCCCTCTGGCCAATGGCATGAGCCCTAGCCCCACCTCATCATATGCCACTAACTGCCTCACTGCTGATGTCACCAGCCCCCTCCTCTCCCCCCATCCCCCTCCCCTTTTCCTTTTTCTCTTTCTGGCAGGTGCCATGAGATAACCTGGCCTGCCTTTAAGTGACAAGCCTAATTGTCCCCTGATCCCCTTCCAGAAATAATTCCATGCAACAACTTTCTAGATTTTGGCTGCTCGCTGGCAAATGTTTATTTGGTGCAAAGATAGTATTTACATCCCACAGTATCACAATTCAGTCACAATACAACATAATCTTCCACATCCTTTCTTCACTCCGACCATTCCTTCATTCTTCCTGCTTGTCATTTTTCTGTGCTTTAGGGCCCAGACATTCTTAATCCGGCCCCTCCTCCATCACCAGAACCAGGCCAGTCAGACCTTTACCTGGGCCTTAGCCCTTCAGGCCCAGATCCAGTAAATCCAGCACCTAGACCTATACCACCCTCCCTCCATTAATATAATGCCTGGGTTCCTTGCACCCATCCTGTGCTGCCTACCCCTCCCCCATTTCCTGCCCCCCTGCTCCCCCCCACTCCCCCTTTCTTCTTACATTGCCCCACCTCCAGGTTTGTAAAGGACAGCGGGGCTCCTCCCTTGTGGGCTAGAGCCTAAAACCCCTCTTAGCTATCTCTCCCACTAGCTCACCCATTGGCCTTAGGAACAGGCACATTCTAAATTCTGACAGATGCACCCAAATTGGACCTGTATACATCTGTCTGGTCAAAGGAAATGTCCTTGTGTTGGCTGTGCACCACCCCATCTCAATCACTTCCCTCGCCACCCTCCTGTTCAGGCACTTCCTCACTTTTTCCATAAGCATGACATCCTTGGCTCCCCTCCATACCGTCCAGAATGTGATCTCAGACCAGCCAATGATCACGGTTGGCCACCAAAGCTTTACGTTCTCTAAGTCGGCTATGATGATCCAACCCTCCACCCCCATGGTAAGCCCCCCATGTCATTGGCCCCCCCAAATGAATGATGATGATGTAATCCAGCCTGACCCATTGCACCTTAACTCTTCCAGTAGTGGAAGCAGCTGGGCCCACCTCATGCCCCTGATGCCCTTCCACTGCACCGTTGTGTGTTCTGTATTGGTGCACAACTGTGTTCCTCTGTCTGTGGTGACAGCAAACCTCTCTGACTGACAGACAAAGGAATGCCCCACTATCCATATTCTCCACTTGAAACCTGCCACGGAAACAAAAAGAACAGCATGAGTTGTTGGGCATCAACACCTGACAAATCATTATAACAATTGGACCTCCAGTGCCCAACCCTTTTCAAGTCCTCCCCCGAAGCCCCATTTTTGTCTGCCTCTGAGGCTGCCCCAATCCAGAAAGAATGGAGGGCAAACTACCCCTGGTCTTCCCCAATAAATGTTAAGGCCTTCTTGAGCACCGCCCCTACTTGAAAACTGGTAACCGGGGAGCCGTCCCCGTGCCGGAACTTAGCCCCACCCAGCCACACACCGAGGGTGCTCTCGTATTCTTCATGGGCAGCCACAGCGCAGTTTAAAGTCTCCTGCTACCATAACAGTGTCACAGAGGTCTCTCTCCCTCCCTGGTCCATTTTGGACCTGGCCAGATTAATGACCAACCCATCTTCCCCCCAAACCAGGCTCTCATGTTGCAGTGCTAGGCTGGCCGCTACCTTACGTGAGGACACCACTTCCCCAACCCAAAAGGTGCCCTCTGCTTTGACCACAAAAACTGCCCGGAACAAACAGACTTCATGCACCGAGGTGCACACACGCTGTGTCATCCCCAACACTCTGTCTAGTAGCTGTCCCCTAATGGGACGTCTCTAATCCTTCCTCCTTCCTTGGCCCCTCTGCCACCTTGTGATCATCCTCTTGATTGTCCTGCCTGCCATGGCATCCAGACACTCCTTGTCCTGGCAAACCCAGCTTATGCCTGCCAGCTGTATCACCATTGTGGTGTAAGCCATACCTTCTTCCCACCTCTCTACTATGAACCGTCTCACCTGCTCATCCCAGACCAGCTCCTCCCTATCCCATCCCTGTCTTCTCCTGAACTCCTGGAAGCTGACCCACCTGCCTTCATAGGCTCTCAGGGTGTTGGCTGACCAGGACGCCCGGTACAGAGCCCTGGCTGTATGCCACCAATCTCCCACAGCCAGTCTAGGACCCTGGTCCTGTGTGTTGCCACCTGTGATGCCAATTCTCGAAACCTTCTGAGCTGTAAATGGGAAAGACTGTCAGCCACTTCATTCTTGATCCCTTCAATACGCTGTACTTTGAAAAACAAATTCAATTGCAGCCCCAGCAGTACCATGTGCCACAGAATCCTGCCAACAGTCTCCGTACTCCTGCCCTGTCTGTTAACAACCTTCACCACCCCTTTATTATTGTAACAAAAGAGGATGCGCCTTCCCCTCATCCTGTCTCCCCATACCTCTAAGGCCACCCAGATTGGAAATATCTCCAGGAAAGTGATGTATTTCAATATCCATCCTGCCTTCCAGTGTGCTGGCCATGCCTCTGATACCCACCTCCCCTTAAAATACCCCTCCATTCCCAGTGCGCCTGAGGTTTCGGTGTACAACTCCAGATCCATGTTGCACTCCCATTCATCCTACCAGAATATTACCCCGTTGTAGTTTTCACAAAACTCCCCCTATACCTTAACATCCTCCTGGACCTTCTGTGTAATATCCACCCAATGATAAGTCTGCTTAGTCCTCCCTGTAGCCCTTACCAACCTTCTGGAAAATGCCCTGCATGGACTAATGGCCTTGCAGGCAAAATTAAGGTGCCCCAGCAGTTGCTGTACTTGTACCAGCAGCACCCTCCTCCTCCCCATTACCTGTGCCAACAGCCCCAGCCTGAGCCGAGATACCTTGTCCATGGGTAGACAGAAGCATCCTTGCTCCATGTCCACCTCTATGTCCAAAAATTCCAGTCTGCATGCCAGGCCCTCTGTTTTCCCCTGCACCAGAAGTATCCGAATATGTCTGCACATCCCTTTGAAATCCTCCAACTTTGCCTGCGTTTCTGCCCTAGTCTCACCTATGAACAGGAAGTTGTCGAGATAGTGCACTACCCTCTTCTGACCATACCTCATGCTGAATACCCACTGTACCCAGGAACTTAATGCCTTGAAAGTCGAATGGGCCACAGAGCAGTCCATTGGCATGGCCTTGTCAAAATATAGCCTGCCCTCGAACTGAAAGCCCAAGAGGTCCCAGTCCGCTGTACTGACTGGCAACAGCCAGAATGCCTACTCAAGGTCTGTCTTTGCTAGTCACGCCCCCTTCACTGCCCTGATAAGTACTATTGCCTGCTCTAATGAGGCATAGAATGCTGCCCTGAGGTGTTTGGGTATACCCTCATTCACTGATTTCCCCTCAGGGTTTGATAGATGGTGGATCAATCAAAAGTCACCCATCTGCTTATTGGGCACCACTACCAATGGTGACACCCTGAAGTTGTGTCAGGTTAGTGCCACCAGAGGCCCCACCACCTGCCCTGCCTTAACCTCCTTCTGTACCTTTGCCCACACCACATACTCCTTCCCTCTCACTGACCCGAGGTTCTTGGCCCTCATCCCTGCCCACCCCCTTAGAAACCCAGTGGAAAACCTTTCCAGAAATCCTCACTAAGTATTTCCAGCCCCCTTTGGCATTCGGGTAATCCTGAGTCCATGCCTCCACCACCTCCAGGGCAATGGGCATGCATGCCAGTGCATATCCCCCTACCCCTCCCCTTTGTCCCCTCTAATTCCACCCATAATTGGAATTATAACCTCTTCTGATGTGTTCCCCCATCCCCTGCTCAATCCACCTGATCCCACAAAAGGGCTGTTCCTGATATTGCTCCCCAACCTGTCCCCCCATCCCTCCTTGTCTGCAACTAGACACTGGATGCGATCCCCCCACACTTTGAACAGACTTGTCTGAATTTGCAGTTTGTCCAAGTACAGGATGCCTTGTTATAACCCAAAGAAGTCTTGATCCCCAGGGCTATGGAGCTTTTCTTCTCTTTCTCCCCCCATCCCACTCACCTGCCTGGACAAGGTCCTCATGCAAAGCTCCGAATGGGTTCAATCCCACCTCAGATCTCCTTTTGCCACCATTCACTTCTGGAAAGCCTCATTGTGCTTCAGCCACCCATATCCTATTTTAGCTTTGTAAGCCTTCCTGATGATTTTCATATACATCAGCAGGGGAATGGCTAGGTCTGGCTGCTTTTCCAGCACTAAGGCGCTGTAAGTGATAAACCCCACTTGCCAATTATCAGTGGTTTTACCCAGGGCCCCATGTTTTCTGCAATTCTGCAGTTGCAGCAGTGACCATATAAATCAGGGCTAACCGAAGAAATCAGTGCTGGCAGCACAAATCTGGAAAACCAGCAATATGGCCACAGAAATGCTAACTATGCTATACAGTGACACAAGGAAAAGGCATAGCTACTGATATATTAAGTATACAATGGCATACATATTCATTAGAAGGGGCAACAAACTGATGCTGCCTGCTACAAAGCCAAAAAGCTAGTAGCCGCATGGCATCTTGACTCATGCTGGCTCTTGTTACATAACTCCATCCAGACAGAATTGTTGGGGGAGACTGATGCAAAAGTAGCAGAGCTTGATTAGGTCCACAGCAGTTATGATTTCCTGCTGTGTAAGTTTGGCTAGCTCAGCTATATTAATTTTTCTTTGTGAGGCTACTCACGGTGCACGCTAAATCCCTGGAAGATGAATTTGGAAGGAAGAACCGGAAGGTGAGCAGTAGACAAGAAGTGTAAAGATTCAGTGGTGCCTGTGGAGGTGGAATCAATATTGGTGTGGTGGCAGGTATCAGGGAGGAAGTAATTGCAGAAACACCATGGGATTCAATCAGTGGTTACAATACAATAGATTAAAGCTATAATTGTTTCTACTTCAATGGGCTAGGTAGAAGGGACAGGGAAAGGAATGTGGTTTAGGAGGGATATTATAGATGTATACAGGGATCATGCACTCAAACTGCTGTGTAAAAATGTTCCAAGTCTTACACCAGACTCAATTATTATGGGTCACTGTACCTAAGGTTTGCCATCCCCTATGAACTAATACCATCAATGTTGGTACAGGTTGCCCTTTGCTTTAATAGCTAGATGTTCCTGGATCATTTTACTTGGCTTACTCAAACAAAATTCATTAATATTGTAAGACTGAAATCCAGTAGTCCATATATTCCTTTAAAAAATCTTTATTTTCTCTTTACTTCACACCATATATTCTAAGCAGGCAACAGTTTCATAGCTTGATGTCACTTCTTCAGGCCAAAAATATAAACAGTGTTGCTTCTAAATATAAAACAGATATAAACAATCATCAGTTCATCATTCTTTTGTACAAACTCTTACATACACAGTAACTCTGCAGTATATGGTACAGGTGAAGGACAAAATAAAAGATTTTTAAAGAAACCTTAAATTACATCAAAAATGAATAAAACATTTAGGGATAGATTGGTACATACAGAACATATGAAATCTACAATACAACAGAAACAAGAGAAACAGCTACTCTTAGGGCCGTTAAAAGAAAGAAGTTTTCCCTGTGGTCAGTGCTGCCATTGTAACAATACAACAAATAAATTGGTATTTGAACATCCGTATACAAATAGAAAATATGCTATTAAACAACATAGAAAGGTTTCGAGAAACAGAATTTTTGCTTGATTTGGCTGATTTGTATTACACAAAAATTACTTTAATTTTGAGGAAGAATTGTATTTACAAGTCCACAGAACAGCAATGGGAAGTACAATGGCACCTTCATATGCCAATCTTTTTATGTGGAAGTTTGAGAAGATGCCTATACTGGATGAGGGTAATAGTCCATTTCATAAGTACATAAGGAAATGGAGACATTTTATAGATGATATACTTCTGTTTTACGAAGGAACAAAAGAGGAGCTGGAAAGGTTCAAAATGTATTTAGATAGTAGAGATGAGAATCTAACATTTTCTATGGAAGTTGACAGACAACAAGTGGCATTTTTGGACTTACTAATTTATAAAAATAATAATAAATTAGAGACAAAATTGTATCAAATGGAAACTGATAGAAATATTTTACTACACTATAGCATATTTCATGATCCTAAGTTGAAGCAAAGCGTACCAAAGTCACAGATAATGAGGGCAAGAAGGATCAATAGTACAGATGAGGAATTTAAAAAAGAAACTGAAAAAATGGCAGAAAGATTTAAACAGAGGGGATATAAATATATAAATATTCAGGAGTCTGTGTCTGAAGTGGAAGATATTATTTAGAAAAAAAATAGAAAATAGAATTGTATTTTCAACAGCATATAGCCATCTGAGTAATAAACTTAGGGGCACATTGATAGACAATTGGCATATTTTACTGGCAGGGGAGGGACAAAATAAAAGATTTTTAGAGAAACCTTTAATCACATTAAAGGAATATAACATTTAGGGATAGATTGGTACATACAGGATATATATAATCTGTAATACAACAGAAACAAGAGAAACATCTACTCTTATGGCCCTTAAAAGAAGGAAGTTTTCCCTGTGGTCAGTGCTGCCATTGTAACAATAGAACAACAAAATTGGTATTTGAACATCCGTATACAAATAGAAAATATGCTATTAAACATATTACTTACAAATCTCACCACATAGTATATATTATACAATGTCCGTGTGATAAACTTTATGTAGGCAAAACTAAAAGGGATCTCTGAAATCGCTTAAGTGAACATAAAAGTGACATAAGGTTAAAATATCAAAATTCATCAGTAACAAAACACTTTAATAGTGTGGGACATTCAGCAGCTTCCCTCAGATTTTGGGGACTAGAGAAAATTAATGAACCAGATGGATGTAATATAATGTGAGATGATTTATTATTAAAAAGGAAAGTATACTGGATTTACATGATGGACAGAACTAATCCAAGGATTGGAATGAACGAAACATGCAATTGGAGTATATACTGGAAATGAATTATAGTCTGAATTTATGAATCGATACGAATCTGCACCTGCATCCTTGGGAACTGTTTCTTTAAGAAATCTCAAGTCTTTGGAATGACTGTACATCTAGAAGATGGACATTAAGGATTTTTTGAAAGTCCTGGTAATCTTTGAATGGATATGGAATATCGATCAATGTTTATATTATGACAATTTTGTATTGTTGTCAGCTTGATCACATTTATTATGAATTTATTATTTTAAACAATGTATATAAAAGTGTTCTTGAGGGTTCATTATGTCTTCATATAATCTGGTGGTAGTTTTGTTGTTTGACAAAGAGCCGAGGGCGGGTGACGAACCGCCAGCCCTTTGGAGGGTTGTAGAGTTAGAGTGTTGGTTCTTGAGCCATTAGGACATATGGGCCCAGATATTCAAACTGCGCCAGTCTGAGGCGCAAGCCCCTGCGCTGCTCAAAATAGTTGCGCAGGGGTGTGGCCCCAGTGATATTTAAAGGGTTAGCTGTTGAGCAACTCCTTTGAATACTCCTTGACCACAACACTTAGCATGGCGCAGTAGAACTGTGCTACCGCAAGTTGCCAGAGTTGAGCATTCAACTTGCGGTGGGCGCAAGTACCATTGCGCCATCATTAAATTTCCGATATTCAAAGGTGACATGCAAATGGGGCCATAATTTATACAAGGCACAGAGGGCCATTTGCATCTCTTTAGCCCCATTGCATCCATTACATGTAGGTGTGCCGATCCCGAGGACTTGCTCCTGGCCACCCTGCCAGGCAGCAGCCGTCGGGGACCAGCGCATACCTGCAGCCGATCGCCGGGCATCACGATTACATGCCCCACCTCCCACAGCCCGATCGTGGGCATCACAGTTACATGTCCCCCACCTCCCACAGCCCGATCGCGGGCATCACAGTCCACATGCCCCCACACCTCCCACAGCCCGATCGCGGGCATCACGGTCCCATGCCCCCCACCTCCCACAGCCCGATCACGGGCAGAACCTATAAACCCCCAGTGCCCGATCGCGGGCCAGAACCTGTCTCAAACCCCCAAGTGCCCGATCGCTGAGCAGAATGTAACCTCCCCCAGCCGAATAACTCCCTGCTAGTCAGTGGACCGTAAAGCCCGATCGCGGGCAGAATGTCTGTAGAACCCCCAAACATCTCCCTGGTGTCTAGTGTCCCCCCACCCACCCGACCCTCCACCGCTCCCCCGCGGCGGCAGGCGACAGCATCCACCGCCCGATCATTCGCCAATCTGGACTGTCATATACGGTATGGGCTGCCGCCCATTGGCTGTAGCTCTGCATCAATAGGCGTGCAGCCCTACCGGACAATCAGTCGGCGGGCGGCGGTGCGGCGAAGGGTGGGATACTGTCGCTCGCCCGGCTGCGGGGGGCGGGGTGGAGAGCTTCGTGGGTGGGTGGGGAGACACTAGACACCAGGGAGATGTTTTTGGGGTTGTGCTGCGACATTCTGCCGCGATCGGGCTTTACCGTCCACTGGACCACCGGGAGTTATTCGGGTTGGGGGAGGTTACATTCTGCGCGGTCGGGCACTGAAGGTCTCTAAGTTCTGCCCACAATCGGGCTGTAGGGATGTGTGAGGGGACATGTACGTGTACTGCCAGTCGGGCTGGTGGGGGGCACAGGGCGAGTTGGGGGCCAGCCAGGGGTGGCAGCTGCTGTGTTGCGCCCTGCAATGCAGCAGCTCACCTGTGGGTGGCCCTCGACAAGCCTTTTTTTTGGCTCAAGCATGCGGGCGCAGCTTGGGGGTTGCGCATGCACAACTCTGTGCAACCTGACTGAATATCGGGTTGCGCAGGTTATGCATGGATCCTCCCCCTCCTGTTGAGCATACATTCATTTGCATTGCTCTCTTGCGCAACCTGGTGCCAGTGGCGTAACTGCCTCCTGCTGAATATTGCAGAATGGCGCATTTTGGACTTGTGCATGGCGCAACCCTGTTGCGCATGGCGCAACCCTTTTGAATATCTGGGCCATGATGTTTGGAGCCCTAAAGTGAAATTAAAGATTTAGGGAACAACTTGTAGTGGAAGGATAGAGATGTCATAAATTATGTAGATCCTCCTTTAATGCTATTGGTCCTTTTAAAATTGTTTTGTATACATGAACACAATATTCAGAGCACAACACATTAAAAACTAGGAAATAAGATGTAGGAAGTGAGAAGAATAGCTTCACCCCTTAGCGGCTGTAAATCAAAATAGAATCACTAAGGATTTATTGTCTGACAAGTATGGCCATTTAAATGGCAATAAATGGTTAGGATATATATATAATTTGGATAATATTTAATAGTTTGAGTAGTAATAATAATGAAAAATTAGTGTTTAAACACAATAATAAAAAGAATAAGTATTGAAGTTTATATTTTTGGCAACAGACGAGGGCGGGGGTGAACCGCCTTCTCACAGAATGTACCAAGTGAGCCCACTTAGATTATTCACTTGGCTACATTGAGTTACAGACTCTCATTTCATTTCTTAAGACTTAGGCAATACCTTTAATAGGTGATGGTATATATCATCATGAATGACGTAGCACCCCCTCCCACCCTGCTGTTTTTGCGGTCTTTTTAAACCATGCAGAATCAATGGGTCTGGCTCCTCCTTTCCTTCAGGAAGACAGCCGGTCCATGGCATCAAGTCAGGTAAGTGACTGCAAACTTATATACAAAATTGAATATCCTACAAAACATAGAATGATAAATTTATGAACAGTAATGGTGACGCTGCTTATATGGCTTTATATTTTGTAGCAAAAAATGTAAGAATCAGAAGGTAAAATGCAAAGAAGGGTACTAGTGGAGATTACAATATAAATGCAAGAGGTAAATAAACATTAATAGGAACCTGACTCTAAGAACATTAAATAATGCAATAAACAGTAATTAAATAAGAAAGATAGTAATAACAGATAATTACTTATGTTATAGAAACATAGACTTTGACGGAAGATAAGGACCACTTGGCCCACCCAGTCTGCCCAGTTCCCTACCTACTGGATAAGCTGCAGATTCTAGTTAACCAACAGCCTGCTTCCTGCAACCCCCCACTATAATTGCCTTGTGTCTGTCCCATGCATGTTTGAATTCCCCCACTGTTTTAGACCCAACAACCTCCTCAGGAAGGCTGTTCCATGTATCCAGCACTCTCTCCATGAAAAAAAAATTCTTCACATTACCCCTGAGCCATCCCCCTTCTATCTTTAAATTTACACATCTCTTTTTCTGAAAGATGCTACCCTCCTGAACTTTGTTGATTCCCTTGAGGTACTTGAAAGTTTCTATCATGCCCCCCCCCGTCCCTCCTTTCATCAAGAGTATACATATTAAGCTCTCTCAGTCTGTCTTCATATGGTTTCTGCTGCAGACCCTGCACCATTTTAGTTGCCCTCCTCTGGACTGCTTCCATCCTGTCTATGTCCTTGCATAGATGAGGTCTCCAAAACTGCACACAGTACTCCAGATGGGGTCTCACCAACTGTCCATTCAGAGGGATAACCACTTCCCTTTTTCTACTTGTGATGCCCCTTTCTATGCATCCCAGTATCCCCCTGGCTCTCCTTACCGACTTTTCACATTGCTTACCCACCTTTAGGTCATCTGATATGACTACCCCCAGGTCCCTTTCCATTTTTATTGTTGTTAGTACCTCCTCTGCTATTGTGTACTCTTTTCCTGGGTTTTTGTTTCCCAGGTGCATTACTTTGCACTTCTTTGCATTGAATCTAAGTTGCCATATGTCTGACCATTCCTCCAACCTTGCCAAGTCCCTTCTAATCTTTTCTACCCCCCTTGTGTATCAACTCTGTTACAGATCTTTGTGTCATCTGTAAAGAGGCATACCTTTCCCTTCAGACTCTCTGCAATGTCACCTATAAAGATGTTAAAGAGGACTGGACCCAGTACTGAGCCCTGAGGTACTCCACTAGTAACCCCCCTTTCTTCAGAATGTGTTCCATTCACTATTACCTTCTGTGTCTTGTTGGGCAGCCAGTTTGCTACCCAGGCTACCACCCTAGGACCCACTCCCAGGCTGGCTAACTTGATTATTAATCTTTTGTGCGGGACTGTGTCAAATGCCTTTCTAAAGTCTAGGTAGGCCATATCCACAGCCCCTCCCTGGTCTATTACTTCGGTCACCCAGTCAAAGAAATCAATTAGATTCATCTGACATGACCTTCCTGCTGTAAATCCATGCTGCTTTGGGTCCTGTTCCCAGCTGGCCTCTAGATACTCAACAATTCTTTCTTTCAGAAGTGATTCCATCATTTTCCCTACCACTGAGGTCAAACTTACAGGTCTGTAGTTTCCTGCTTCTGCCTTGCTCCCACTTTTGTGAAGGGGAATCACATCTGCCCTCCTCCAGTCCTCAGGTACTGCCCCATCCTCCCATGATCTGTTAAAAAGCATGGTCAGTGGTGTCACTAGGTCCTCCCTTAGTTCTTTTAGGATTCTGGGGTGAATCCCATCAGGCCCCATTGCTTTGTCCACCTTGAGTTTTAGGAGTTCTTTCAGGACTCTTTCTTCTGTGAATTATAGTTATATGAGAAGAAGCCTGAAGGACTGGAGATTTTCTTCAATGTGAAATTAAGTAATTGGTTAAATACATGGAAACGGAGTAAGAATAGAATATAAAAATTTAGAAAGTAAGAGTATTAAGAATACTTTAAATTCATATTTAATTTTGGGTATTATGAAATTATGATATGATTTATTTTTATCCTTGTCTTTGCAGCATTGTATAAGTGGAATATGATTCATAATGTGGAGATGTGGAAATTCAATTTAAATAGAAAATGAATACAGCAGGTATGCATTCAAATCAACATGAGAAATGAATAAGAAATTGAAGTGAAACAATTTTTTAGAATTGGACATAAGTCTGGATGAATTGATATTTTTGTTAATAGTAACAGGATTTATTATAATCAGTAAGTTAAACATTTAAGAAGTTTAATATACTTCATGGCATAAGGTCACTAGTGATTCAGTAGGGATTGTGTACCATATACTGTAGTGTTACTGTGTATGTAAGAGTTTGTACAAAAGAATGATGAACTGATGATTGTTTATATCTGTTTTATATTTAGAAACAACACTGTTTATATTTTTGGCCTGAAGAAATGGCGTTAAGCTATGAAACTGTTGCCTGCTTAGAATATATGGTGTGAAGTGAAGAGAAAATAAAAGCTTTTTTAAAGGAATATATGGACTACTGGATTTCAGTCTTACAATATTAATGTGTTTCACTGATTGAATAATATCACCACCCCTGAGTTTCTGGGAGAAGAGAACATGCTAACCAAGGTTACTCCAGATTAATAAGAATGACCTGCTTTCATTTTTTAATGTGTCCCCAATAGAAATATCAAGAGTCAGCAAATCCTACAGACACTGCAAGTTACATCCTCCTTCATTGTTGTAGGAAGACAATCCCCCCACACACACACACAACACACACAGATTTGCACATTGCACTCATCATGTTTGTTACAAGGCAGTTGGGGTATTCCAAGTTTTAAAAAATTATAATCTAAAAAACCTTTAATGAAAACAGAAAACAAAATGGGTTTCAAGTTGGAGTCTCTCTCTGTCTGCTAACTGTAAATATAAATAAACAAAAGAGAACTCTGGCACTCACCACCTCAAGTAATTAAACTGAACACTTGACTATAAAAATAAAAATAGTTTATTACAGCCTTTGAGAAAGGATTGTTTGTCTGAAATGCGTCATGTGTGTGTTTTATCTTTGCTGTAATAAACTTTTTTATTTTTATAGCCAAGTGTTCAGTTTAATTATTAGAGGTGGTGAGTGCCAGAGTTTTCTGTTGTTTATTTGTATTTTTCATTCTGAGCACCTCCATCCTAGGGATCCACAATGGGTGCTCGACAATATTTTTGTTGAATGCCCTGTCAGCAACACCAGCAGGTTGACCACATTCTGCAGTCAGCTGCCGGTTCCCACAGACTGACTGTGTTTTCTTCGACGGGCTTCGATTGAACTCCAACGCAGGGTGCTGCGCCCCTGCACCACCTCCTCTTTAGCATTATAAACTCTGAGTCACAGCTGATTGGTTGGGTGCAGGACCCCCGACAGACAGTGCCTGGTGCCAGCAGGTTTCCCACAGTTGCATGGCACTGTAGTCACTGTGGGGGACCTCACTGGTGAAATGTCACTGTCGGAGGGGGTAACTGCGTATCAGTGCTGCCTCCTTTTGTGTAACTGTAAATATATACCAGAAGAAATCCAATCAGGTTTTGCCTTCTGTATAGTTTTAGCTGTGTGTTTACGTCTTCCTCCAATTATAACCTAGTAAAACAGCAAAAGCCACCAGTTTCCAGAAGAAGAACAGATGAGCCTTCAAATTCAGGGTGGGAAGTAAAAGTCAATAAAAGAGAACACTTATGCCCATGGCTACAGCAAGTTTGGGTTATTGCAGTTTAATACTATATTTGCGATAAAATGGTCTGCTGCTCCACTTTCAGTGCAGCAGAATGGTGGCACAAAGTCAGTCAGAGGTTTAACTAAGACTTAATCTCCTTGAAGGTACGATGTTTAACCACAATTTATCTGCTGCAGAAAGGCCACAGAATCCGCAGTTGTTCTGCCACAGAAAGTATGATGTCCTGCCGCAGAATGTATGTCCACTTTGCCACAGTAACCATGGGCCCGTGGTCTTACCCTTATATTTGGCATCCTCCACCTTGTGCCCCACTACGGCTAGGGCTACTGCCATCTCCAACTTCCTCACCAATTCTTTCTGTTCATACTTTGTGGCCATGTCCTCATGCACCAGATCGAAGATGTCTATGTATTCCCCCTTCCAAATCTTCTCCTTGAGCGAGGCTGGCACATGGTCCCCAAATGTGAAGCCTGGGGATCCCTCATATAACTTCTTGTCACCTGGCTTCCTCCAGCCCCCCTCCAGCCTCTACTCTGCCCTTTCTCCCTTTTATGGCCTGAAAGGCCAACTGTATCTTTTCTATCCCTGCATCACCCATATCACCAAAAAGCCCCTTCAAATATTCTTTCTGGTCACCCTTATTGGCAATATCTACTCCATCCTTACTCCCATCCAGAGTTTCCTTCTCTGGCTCTGGTTCAAGCACTGGAGCTGGGGAAGTGCTGGGCTTGATCCCACCTGCCAGGGCCTCTTTCCGGTCTTCCCCTTTCCCAGGTATTTGTCCCTCTCTTTCCTCTTTCCCAACGCCTCATCCTCTGCCTCTCTCTGCTTGGCTGCTACCACAAATTCGGTCATCTGTCCCATCAGTTTTGTTACCTCCTCCATCATTTTTCACTGGAGATTGGCGTCCTCTTGGGCACCATCACCATGTGCTGTGGTACTACAGGCAGGAGAAAAGAAGAAACTTGTGAGTGCCCCAATGTCTCCAATAGTGGGCCTCTGCTGCCCCAGCTGCTCGATGGACCCCCCTGTCCATGCCCCACACCCAGATTGCTGGATCCACTGCCTACCCCTCACCCCCTACAGAGGGACAGTACCATGAGGCACACCGCCTGCCCCTGATTTTGTGTCACCACCATGCCTCTGACCCTACCAGCTGCTGGGTGGTGTAACCCCTACCAGTCCCATCTACTTGGGGGGGTGGGGGCAGCATCACATGACCCCCTCAGGATGCCAGGATCATCTGTTGGCCAACGGCCATAGTGCCCCCGGGCACACTTGCCACTGGACAGCCCCATTCAATCCTTTGGCCAAAACCCAGTAAACCAATGCACCCTTGTTGAGGCACTTTGTACCTCCAAAACTGGTTCCCCCAGCTCTCTCCATCTTGAATCCTGGTTGCCACCCAGCTCATGCCTTGCTGCATTCTGGGTCCTCCACATGGCCCCTAGCTCAACTCACCTCCCCACTTTGCCTTGTTCTCCCCAACTTCTACCCGGCAATCAGGGGCTCAGTGCCCCCCCATTGGCCCAACAAATCTTATCTGAAACCAAATACCCAAGAAACACCACCCTTCAATTCCCCATGGTCAGTTGTCCTTAGGCCCACTCGGTTCCATCTGAAACATGCTTCTTCCACTGCTATCCCCCATTGTCTCTACTGTTACTGTTCCAACCGGGGGGGTGCCGCCTATCCATCTGAGGTGCCTTGAGAGGGGAGGCATCATGTACCCTTCCCCCATATGACCAAACCTTCCAATGAAGGCATCCCACCAGGTTCACCCACATCAACAGGCCCCTACAATTGCCTCACCGATACTGTACTGCCACCTCTTTCTCGATGCTCACCAAGGCTAACCACACAAAGGAAAGACCATGAATCAGACTCCACTAGAGCAAAGAAAAGGAAATCCCCCGTTTCTTTAAAACGACTATCGCCCCAGTACTGGTTGACTGGCCTATCAGCGTGACTTGTCTTATGTTGTATTTGCTCCCTTTAGAGTGCTGTCCCACCTCCCAGGCCTCTCCTCTTGTTCCTCCCCACCACGTGGTGTCCCCCCTCTCTCCTAGGCTTTCCAGCCCTCCAAACAAAAAAATAAACTAGCCTACAGAGCTCAATTCATTGAAAACAGCTCCCTGGCAACCTCAGCCCCTGGTCCCACAACTGGGATGCCTTCTTCTTTCACTCACCCCCCTCAGTGTGCCTCTGCTGGTGTCATACACATGTGAGACCCCCACACTTGGCAGCACTACTCCCATCCAGTCCCCGTCCATGGCTCGACTGCTGGTGACCCATGCCACCTTCCCCATGCAGAAAAACACCTCACAACAGGTGAGGGCTCTCGCCACTTGGGTAGCTTCCTTTCCATGGCAAATCTCTACGTTTCTTCTTTGGTGAAGCTCTCCACCCAAATGAGCCCTTCGCTAGTGGTAGCCTGCCTCTGCCATCCCCACAGCCAACAGGAGTGCTTAAAAACTGCTGTGCTCACCAAAACGAGCCCCAGAAACCAGAGCCCAATGACGTGACCTGTTCCACACCACACCCTCATCCTATCTCTCCAGTCAATGCCCCATTTAAATACCAAACAAACACCAAAAGGAGAACTAAAACTTGATGATGCATGAGTCGGTCAGCCCACTAAAGCAGCAAGCACTGCCACATTTTACCCTCATACCATAAACCTAGTGCTTGGCTTCTGCCTATCCAGGCCCTACTTAAAACATTTATTAACCCTACAACCCGAGCAAACCACACTTCTTTGCTTTTATTCTGTTTCTTTTCTTTTTTTTTATATTCAGCTAGCTGGAGGACTCAAACCTTAATGCCTGCAACAACAATGCATGTTTCTCAGTCTTATCCTACTGGCTAACCATGCACAGAATCATAACACTCCAAGCAAATGCCCACTGACCACATGGCCAAAGAGGCCTAGTAGCCTTGTGGTGGGCCTTACCTCAATTTGCAAATGATGTGCTGAGTTCCAAGTCATTTCTCAGAAATTCTCAGCAAAAGAGGTCTAGCTTAGGGCAGACCTCCCTGATATACCCCCTAAGGACCCCAGATTAGGACCCCAGCCAGCTCCACCCCCTGCCCAATGGCATGAGCCCTAGCCCCATCTCATTATATAACACTAGCTACCTCACTGCTGGTGTTATCAGCCCCTTCCCCCATCCCCCTCCCATTTTCCTTTTTTCTCTTTCTGGCAGGGGCCATGAGACAACCTGGCCTGCCTTTAAGTGGTAAGCCAAATTAACTGAATTTTACCAAACATAAAGCCTTCACATATTTTACCAGAACAGGTTGGCATGTCAATTTTCAGGTCCCTAGATAAAAAGGATTAGTTATATGTGACAAAATAGCAATACAACATCAAAGTGTATACGTCACCCTAATTATTATGGCACCTCTGTGCCACTATAATATCAGAATATCAAAATATTCTAGAGCTTGATTTTAGCCATTCAAAATCTAGCCACTTATAATTTCTCATCAAACTACACTGCCTCCAGGTTCCACTTAATATTTCTTAAAATTTCAAAAATGTAGCATTTATGGAGATTTTAATATGTGCTGTGAATATTTTGGAAGCTAGCTGATGAACTGTGCTACTTGCAAATATTCTCCTTAGCCAGAAACATTCTTCTATTCAGTGTAAAGTCATTTCCACAATAACCTTATCTGTAAGTGAAAGAATGTTCGGATAAAGTATTATCACTATGCTAATTGGTAGGTATACAGATCCTCTAATCTCCATAGTATGGAACCACATGGAAATAATACTAAAGGAAAGACTGGTGTTGTACCTGGAGGACAATGGTCTCCAGGATGTAAGGTAGCATGGGTTCATTTCAGGTACCTCATACAATATTATGGCTGGGTGACAGGTGAGCTGGATAAGGGTCATTCAGTGGATGTTCTTTACTTGGTCTTCAGCAAGACCTTCACTTCTGTGCCTCATGGGCAGCTTGGGGGAAGCTAACTGGTGGAGGGATAGGGACAAAAATGATGAACTGAACTACAAGCTGGCTGAGTGGTAGGCTGCAATGGGTGGTGGTGAGAGGAGAGCTCTCGACTCCAAGGCCGGTGATGAGTGGGGTGCCACAGGCTCTGTGTTGGGGCCAGTATTATTTGGGCTCTTCGTATCAGACACTGCACATGGGGTGGTGAGCAAGGTAAGTCTGTTCGCTGATGACACCAAAATCGGAAAGTGGTGGATGGAGGGGAGGGATGGAAGCAGCTGAAGGGAGACCTAAGCAAGCTAGAGGAGTGGTCAGAGAGGTGCCCAATGGGGTTCAATGCAAAGAAGTGTAAGGTTATGCACTTTGACGTGAAGAACCCGAGGAGAAAATACTGGCTGGGGGGGGGATTAAGCTGGGGATCACTGGGGAGGAGAAGGACCTAGGGGTAATGATAACAGGGACCAAGAACAACATTGCCCAGTGCAGAAGAGTGGCTGCAAAAGTGAACAAAATGCTGGGGTGCATAACTAGGGGGTTTTCATCCGGGTGAAGAGAGGTGATCTTGCCCCTCTACAGGTCACTGGTAAGGCCACACTTAAGATTACTGTGTGCAGTTTTGGAGGCCAAACCTAAAGTGTGATATCAGGCTACTAGAGGAGGTGCAGAGGAAGGCAACAAAGATGATATGTGGAATGGAGGAAAGAGACTATGACAGCAGGCTGGGAGACCTGAATATGTACACCCTGGAGGACAGAAGGGACGAGGGACAAGATAGAGACATTCAAGTATCTGAGAGGAATCAATAAGAATGGGGCAGATGGAGTCTTTAACTTAAGGAGGGGGAAGGTCACCAGGGTTCATGGGCTAAGAATAGAGGGGGAAGATTTAGGAAGGAAATGGGGAGACACTATTTCACAGAGAGGGTGGTAGCAAGATGGAATGCAGTACCAGAATGGGTGGTATCATGTAAATCTGTGAACAGCTTCAAAAGGGCATGGGACAGGGAACAGGGGACAGTGAGGGTGGGGGAGGTAGGGATGGCAGTGGGATGACAAAGGGGAGGTGAGGTGGGACAGCTGCAAACTAGAAGTACTAGATGCACACTCGAGAAGACTTAGATAGATGGGGTGGTCTGTTTCTGCTGGCACATTCGTATGTTTGTATGTTCTTATACATAGATGTTTATGGACAGAAAAAGACTCATGGCCAATTCAGTCATCCCACTTTCTATGCAGACCATCACCAGTTTAATGCTGGCTTGGTCTCTAGTAGATCCATCACATACAGTTTCACTTTGAATAATCGTTGCCCCTATTTTCTCCAACCCCTCATCCCTATTCTCTTCACCATTCTATGCATCTATCTCACCCCTTCCTGAAACAGACCACCAACTTTTTTTTCATCCTATTTCTGACCCCATTTCTCCTTGTCAGCTGCCAGGTTCTCCTGTCACCCACCCCAGCCCTTCTGCCCACTGTAGGAGTCCTCAGATATTCCAACCTGCCACCAACATCTCTTTGACACCTTATCCAGAAACCCAGACTGTAATGCACAACTTGTCTCCTTTGGGTAGGACCTCCTGTTCCCCAAGTCAGAAAGAGAATATTTTACTAAGTGACTGAAGCCTGGGAGGAGGAGCTGGCAAAGTGTGAAGGAGTTAGAAGGACCATACTGTGGCATGGGGGAGCGGAGAGGCCGCTTCATCTGCCTGGTGCTCCCGGAGTATTCCCCCCACTTCAAGTCTTCCCTCATTCATCCCCAGAGCATCAGCCTGACATATTACCTGGTAAATCATCAATCAGGGCTTATTGACTAGTCACTGATCACCACTTTTACACTGACCAGCTCCTCTGCCAAATGATCCCACTTTTCCACCATCCTTACCATGAAGAAGTATTTCATTACACCCTCTAAAATGTTCTTCCTGCAAGCTTATAGTTGTGACCCCTTTGAATGAACCCCTTGTTAAGGTAACTGTTGGCTGACCACCTTGTTTACACATTTTCAGTGCCTGAAGGTTTCAATTATGTCTCCCGCTTCCTCCTAATCTCCAGTAAATAAATATCAAGTTCCGTCAGTCCTTACTTGTTAGTCCTCTTAGTTGATCTCCTTTGATTCCAGTCCAGGCAGTCCTGCCCCTCTTGACTTGGTCTCGGTACCATCTAATTCAACCCTTTTGCTCTCCTCTCAGCAAATTGTCCACCAATCTAGTGACTTTCTCCCCAACACATGAGTCCCACAATTTCTTAACCAGCCTTTTTTTAGAGCACAGAGTCAAAGGCCTTGCCAAAGTCCAAGTACTAGATATCCAGTGCTTGGTTCTTGTCTAAAACTTACTTTAAGATATTGAAGACATTAAAAGGGTTATTCTGACCTTTCCTTCACAAAGCCTGCTACACTACACTCTATGGGATTACAGGACATTGATCAGTTGCTCCTTTATTATAGTTTCAAGGAGCTTCCCAACAATTGAAAATTAGCCCAAACAATCTATAATTCCTTCAGTTTATCTCTGTGCCCACTCTTATGCAGGGTGATAGCTTCTACTACACTCCAGTCTCTGGAGACTACACCATCTAAGTAGAGCAGATGAAAAGGTCTGCAAGGGATGCTAGTATAGCCTCCCAACTTCTGCAGCACCCATGAGTGCAAACGATTTGAACTAAAGGATGTACCTACCTGAAAATCTTTTGGCCCCTTAAGCACTATTTATTCTGTGAATCTATCCATTTCTTCATTTCATAATTGCCCTACCTTGATGCTGCACATTGACATTATCCCCTCCCCAATTTCTATGAAGACAACACAATTATCCATTCAGAATATTAGCCCACCTCCACCCATCCATCACCATTTCTGAACCTGTCTGTTCTTCCCTTATTATTTCTCATTTCCCTGATACACTAAAAGAAGACCTTATAATTTTTTTCTTATACCTGCTGCAGTCTAGAGCTCCACCTCTTCCTTGGATCTTCTCTGCATTGTTAGCTTAGTTTTGTTTTCAACAAGGAAGAGCTTCCTGCTTGCCTTAGTCTGTTTGACCTTCTACACTTTCAAGGCCACCTTTTTCTTCTGTCCATTACTCAACATTCCTATTTCATTGGTAGAGGAGACAGCAAACAAATACAGAAGCAGACCTTGAGTTGGGGGGAGGTATGAATTTTATTAGTAGATACATAGATATGATTCTAGTCAGTTGGGAACAAAATAAATGGATGGTATGTTGCATCCAAGTTGCAACAGTCAATGATCTTTTGGCTTGGATGAATAGTTTGCTAGAGGGGGTGGGAGAGGAACCATTCATTGTTGTCTATGCTGGCAAAAATAATATACAGTATGGAAATGCAGGCCAGTGCCCTCCAGTCAAAATTTAGTGAGTTAGAAATCAAACTCAGGAGCAGGACCCCTTAGGTACCATTCTCAGAAATACTCCTGCTGCCTTACACAAACCAGGAAGAGAAAAGACTTACTGTATTACAGTTGCTATTATGTGGTTAAATGTATGGTGGAAAGAGTCTGGATACAGAACATGTTCCTATGCCACTGGGAAAACTTGTGTACTACTGGAAGACTATACAGGAAGAACAGGCTCCATCTGAATGAAAGGGTGGTTGAAGGACAGACATCCAATCATGCAGGATAAACAGAATGGTGAAGGAATGTTTAAATTAGATGAGGGGCAGATAAGGGAAAGTATTCATACCCACATGATTAAAAATAAATATAAAAAAATGACAACATCAGGAAAGTAGCATTCCACAACAGGATAACAGCAATGGACTTGCAAAATGTTTATGAAATTGCACAAAAAATGCTGCACACTCATTGATCATGCAGTTTTTTTTTTTACTTTTTACTTTTTACATTTTTAAAGCTGTTTCAAGTTTGAAACTACGCAAAATTCATAAAACTATGCCCTTATGTGCAAATTGTACAATTTTGAAAGCATGTAAAAAAAGAACAGTGCATGTTGCAGGTAAGCAATAATACCCAACAGGGTGGGCAGTATTGGGCTGTACCAGACCACCTAGGGGCTTAATGAGGCCTGACATCACAGGTAGATAGCCTTATAGGCCCTGGAAGGTCTGGTATATCCCATATTCCCACCCTGGAGGGTATTATTTCATTTAGAAAATGGGCCACTGTATTACATTTGTTTGAAAATATATATTTTTTATGTTTAACTGTTAAAACTGTTAAGCGTTTCATTTATTTTATAGTAAAATAGTTCCTCAGCTTGCATTAGAATGATGTTCTTTTTTTCGAATCAATATTTATTGAAAGGTTTTTTTTTCCATACAGAGAACAGTTTCAATCTAAATACATAGATAAATACAGTGAAACAAAATATTACCATCCTCCCCTTCCCCCCTTTTAACTACCTTCCCTCTCAATTCTATGTCTCATCCCCTCCCTAACCCCCACAGCAAATACAACCAATACATTGGGAATGGTATCTCTGTCTCCAAGGATCTTAATATAAATTGTTTATAACATGTATAGAATATAAAGGGGGTCTCAGATTTTATTAAACTTATCTAATCTATTAGTCAGGCTTACTACCATTTTTTCTGTTTTAAGTTTAGCTAAAAGCTCAGCAGGCCACTAAGAGATTTCCTCCTGGTCTATCCAATGCATCAGTACCAGTTTCTTAACTGACATGGATATGAGGGCTAATTAATATTTATGTCTAAGGACTGAGATGTTTGAAAAATACCCCAATATACAGATTCTAGAAGTAAATAACTCGTCGAGACCCAGGAGAGGGTCTGCCCTTTGTTTAATCATGGCCCATAAGGAGGCCACTTTATTTCAGGACCAGAAAATGTGGTATAAAGTACCCTCCTCTAAGTGACAATGGTTACAAAGGGAAAAGGATACTAAGCCCATTTTAGCTAGTTTTTTTGGGGAGTAATATAAATTGTGAAGTATGTGCATTTGCATGAGACTAAGTCTATCCTGAGTTATAAACCTATAACAATTCTGCCAACGGATAGACCAGTCAATATCACTATCAGGAAAAAAGGTAGCTCAATAAGACATGGGGCCAAAAAAGTCTGGGTACAGCCAATTAAAAAGGATTCCATAAATCTTGGAAACCAAGTGGGGAAGGTCTACTAGTGGAGTCATTCACCATGAAAGAGGGGACACAGTGTTGTACAGGGAGTTGCTCCCAACTTTCTTATAAGGAGATGCTTAAGTTGAAAAACTTTAAAAATCTGTGTGTTGAGGGTATTAAACTTATGCAAAATTTCTTCTATCAAAAGCCATGATCCCCCTTCCATGACCAAATTGGTTAACAGGCCCTGCCCTAGGTGAGGTTACCAAAGGGAAAATAAAATCTTATTCTTTATCTTGAAGTTAGGATTGCCCCATATAGGTTGTGATAGGTCAATAGTGTGTTTATATTTAAGAAAATTACAAAGTTGGGTGTGAACCTTAATTGAAGTGGCAATTGAGGATTTTCTCAATTCAGTAGGAAAAACCTTTTTCCGTATATGTAGAAGTGTGACTGGGGAATGACCAGAGGAAAGAATCTGAGTTAATTCAATTTTCAACCATATTGGAAAATAATCAGAAGGTTCTGGTAAAAGCCATCTGAGATATTTGCTAGCGTGACTCACCCAAAAATATAGGCCTATATAGGGAAGGCGTAATCCACTTCTCCATTTTGGGGCAGCTAGTTTGTGAAAGGCTAACCTAGGCATTTTATTGGACCATATAAATTTAATAAATAGGCTATGTATCTTTTTAAACCAAGACAGGGGAGCCATATATAGAGTAAACTAAGGGGATAGAAAATGCATGGGAAAACATTAATTTTTAGCAAATTAATCTTGCCCAAAATGGAAGTCAGGAGAGATGACCATTGATTTAAATCTTGACTAATTGTGAGTATCTAGGAATCCAAATTAAGTTTTAAGGATTTACCCAGAGTCTTAGTGAGCTCTATACCTAGGCACTTAAGGAGTCCTGTTTCCATAAGAGTCTTAGTGCTGCTATTTCTGTTTTAAATGTTTTATGGTTAAGGGGAAAGACAATTGTCTTATTAGTATTCAATTTGTAGTTTGCTAAATGGCTAAATTCAGTAATAACTTCTAACATTGGAGGATGGATGAACTCGGGAAAGAGAGTTGAAGAAGAAGGTCATCAGCATATGCTGAGACTTTTACTTCATGGGAGTGTATAGGGATGCCCTGAATCCTCTGACAGTTAACCAGTCTGTGGATCAACAGCTCCAGATAGATTTTAAAAAGTAGTGGGGAAAGGGGGCAGCCTTGCCTTATACCCGAATACAGCATAAAATAATTAGAGGTCACCCTATTGCCAGTTATTCAGGCTGAGGGATTTTGGTACAATGCCTGAATCCATTGCTGAAACTGTAATGGGAAACCAAATGTCTTGAGAGTCCTAAAAAGGTAGTGCCAGTTCACCCTGTTAAATGCCTTCTTGGCATCCAGGGAAACCAGAGCTGCAGGATAAGGGACATCCGTGGACATCGAGAACACATGAGACAGTGTTCGCAGGTGATCAGCAGAAGATCTGCCCTTCATAAAACCCACCTGCTCTGATCCTATAAGAGCCAGAAATACGAAATTTAGTTGATTAGTGAGTAATTTAGTCAAAAATGTTATGTCCTGATTAAGGAGAGAGATGGGTTGATAATTAGTGACTAGTTCAAGGGCCTTACCAGGTTTAGGTTGTAGGACAATCAATACCTCGAACAGGGTAGAATCCACTTGGGTTCCAGAAAGTATATACTGGTAGAGGGGGAGGAGCAAAGGGAAGAGCTGTTTGCTAAACTTTGGATAAAAGTTAGCTGTGTAGCCATCCAACCCAGGAGTTTTGTTCTTAGGAAGGTTGCCAATTATGTCTTCCAACTCCTGCTCAGTAATCGGGTGTAATAATAACTTCTGCTGATCATCTGAGAGTGAGGGCAAATTAGTGTCATTAAGATAACTATCTAGAGCCTATTCAGTGGGAGGGTCAGACATCGGGCCATATAGGGATTTATAATATTCAGTAAACTCTGAAATAATGTCTTCAGGAGAAGTTTTCATCGAACCATCAGACTGAGAGTGTATCGAGACTATGAAACAAGAAGATTCCTGTTGTTTAATCCTTAGGGCCAATAGACGTCCTGCCTTCTCTCCCTGATCTGTATAGCAAGTGTTACTTTTAATTATAGTCATTTCTGCCTTTTCTCTCAATAATTCTAGATATGTAGCCTTAAGTCTGATTAGTTCATGATGTAAGGATTCCTGGGACTGTGGAGATAAAGTGCGCTCTATAGACCTAATTTGGGATAATAGTTGTAGAACCTTTTGTTCTCTAATTCTCTTTCTTTTTGATGCTAAACCTATCAGGATCCCTCTAAGATATGCCTTGAGGGTGCACCATTCATTATCGGGCCTTTCTGTGGAGCCACGGTTGATTAAAATGAATTGATCAATAAGCTCCTGAATGATTTTAACTGGAGCTGGGTCCTTCAACAACTGATCATTAAGTTTCCACCAATCCCCTTTAGGAATAGATAACAAGGAGAGATAGCAATGACCAGAGAGTGGTCAAAGGGAGGGCCAGATTAGATAGAAACATCTAGGACCCCTGTGATTAATGAGTGAGAACACAGTAGGCAATCTATGTGAGACGAGGAACCATGAACTGGGGAGGTATAGGTATACTCTCTATCCATTGGGTGAAAAACCTGCCAGATATTGCATAACCCAGCTTGGTCCACCAGTTCACATAGAGCACATTGGGTGGGAGACAGTCCTTTTCGATGGTGACCAGTCTGGTTTAGATTTGGGTCTAGGACAAGATTAAGGCCTCTCCCCATGATCACTGGGATTAATAAAAAGGGAGTGAGGGTTAAAAGAAGTTGAGTGAAGAACCCAGGCATATCTTGATTAGGGTCATAAATACTGCCTATCAATATTTCTTTGGGTAAAATATTGGCTGCACAACAGGACACAGAAGGTAATTGTAAATGGAGTCCATTCTGAAGAAAGATGGGTTACTAGTGGAGTACTGCAGGGTTCAGTATTGGGTCCAGTCCTTTTTAATGTCTTCATCAGTGACATTGCAGAGGGACTGGAAGGAAAAGTATGCCTTTTGCAGATGACACAAAGATCTGCAACAGGGTTGATACACAAGGAGGCGCGGAAAGGATGAAAAGGACTTGGCAAGGTTGGAGGAATGGTCGAAGTATGGCAGCTAGGATTCAATGCAAAGAAGTGCAAAATAATGCACCTGGGAAACAAGAACCCAGGGGAAGAATACACAATGGGTGGGGAGGTAGTAACAACAACAAAAAGGAAAGGGACCTGGGGTAATCATATCAGATGACCTTAAGGTTAGCAAGCAATGTGAGTAGGCAGTAGGGAGGGCTGGGGTATACTGGGATGTATAGGGAGAGGCATCAGCAGCAGAAAACAGGAAGTTGTTATCCCTCTGTACAGACAGTTGGTGAGACCCCATCTGGAGTACTGTGTCCAGTTCTGGAGACCCCATATCTGCAAGGACATAGACAGGATAGAGGCAGTCCAGAGGAGGCAACTAAAATGGTGCAGGGTCTGCAAGAGAAGCCGATGAGGAGAGAGACTAAGGAGCTTAATATGTATACCCTTGAGGAAAGAAGGGAGAGGGGACATGATAGAAACTTTTAAGTACCTCAGCGGAATCAACAAAGTCCAAGGGGTAGCATCTTTCAGAAAAAGACTTGCAAGAACAAGGGGACACAATTTAAAGATAGAAGGAGGGCGGTTCAGGGGCAATGTGAGGAAGTATTATTTCACAGAAAGGGTAGTGGATGCATGGAACAGCCTTCCTGAGGAGGTTGTGGGGTCTAAAACTGTGGGAGAATTCAAGAATGCATGGGACAGACATAAGGCAATTCTTGTGGGGGGTAGGAAGAAATAGGCTGTTGGTTAACTAGGATCTGCGGCCTATCCTGTAGGTAGGGAAATGGGCAGACTAGATGGGCCAAGTGGTCCTTACCTGCCATCAAAGTCTATGTTTCTATGTTTCTAAACAGTGTACCCAATATCAATAGATATCTGCCTTCGGGATCTCTGATAGTTTGAGTGGGGGAAAAAGGAATCTTTCCATTTATTAAAATCATAGTTCCACAGCAATTGGTAGAGCCCTCAGCTGAAAAACACTGGCCTACTTGTTGTCTCCTGAGTTGAACTGCCTCCGAGTGCAACAAATGGGATTCTTGAATGAAGGAAATATCTGCTGATTAGATGTTTAAGTGTTTCAAGACTCTATACTTTTTGAGCTTTTGTCTAGCCCCTTTCACATTCCACGTTGCAATGCGAACACATCTAGCAATTGTCCCTTAATAACTGATCCCTGACAATATCCAGAGCAATAATAAACCAGTAGAAAACCCTATTTCCTTTGGAAACCCTTGCTGTGCATATTCCACCCCATTAGTACCCTGATTTCCTCATATCAAGACCAAGAACCGAACAGAAACACTATAAACCCTTAGTACCCCAGCCTACCCACCTCCACTTACTGTTATGGTAATGATCTGCAGGTCTCACAATTCAACCCCACCTCATCCAGCCTCCCTCCACCCGACAGTTACCCTTAATTAGTACAACTTTAATATATACTATAACATTTAAATTGGCAGAAACACCAAACGAAATTAGACCAGGTACCATCATTTACACTCATATCCTTAGCTAGCTACAACAGAAATATTCCCAGCTTCCTTACACCAGGCTGGTATTAAATTTGTTACTGTCAGGGAAAAAAAACTGCAGTTGTACTGCAGTCCAAAAATCTGGCGTTCTGCCTGGAAAAAGAAAAACAATGGGGAGAAAAGAAAATTTGACTCACAATAAGCCTATTACTCTAAACGTGGCACCCTTTTATAGTTACATTATGCAATAATACTAGCACACTTCATCCCTCTAGTGGTGACAAACACTCATTACCAGCATGTAATGAGGGAAAAATGGATTTACAATATTACTTTGCCTAAATGAATCAAAAACAAAGTGTATGGCCTTCTAGGAGTGTTACAATTCAAAGACTAAAAGAAAAAGAGAAAAGTAACTTTACAAGGCTGGAATAAGGAACATAGCCTTGTCCCACCCCAGTCTAAACTTCAACGAGTTCCATGGTGTAAAGTCAAAATGAACAGGACACCTGAAATATGCAGTAAAATCTGGGAATTATGTTGAAGGCAGTCATGTTGGTTGAGTCCTGACCTGGCATCCATTAAATTGCTCAAATGGTATCAGTTCCCACTATGAGTGGATTTGGCAACTTTTTAGAATATTTCCTTATTAGCCAGGTGTTTCCAGTAGAGCAAGAAATAAATCTCTTTGCTGGCTCTATTCAACGAGAAAGGAACAAATCCAGAAAGACCACTTGTAATGTAGTCTGTGCCACATCTATCTCCTTGAAGGTGGACCAGTTGCTGACTACCAGAACTTGCAGTAGGGCGGGTTATCCCATTTTCAATTTAATACCCGCCGCTATTAGTTTTGATACAATAGGGTGGAAGAGGATTCTTCATTGTCTAACTGCTACGGGCAGATCTTGGGTCACTCTAATTTTGGTTCCTTCCCATGATATCTCTTGCATGTCTCTTAGTTTGCCCAAGAAATGCTGTTTCTCTTGAAAATAAAGAAATTTTAGAATCAAAGGAAGCGGGGCTCACCCTGGTGGAGGCATTGGTCTGAGAGCTCTATGGGTGCACTCTATGGTGTAAATAGAGCTGAAAGAAGGACCAACTAGCTTTGTTATAATCTTCTGGATAAACAAAATGGTAATAGCCTCTTCTTCTGATTCAGGCAGGCCTATTATTACCATATTATTTCTGTGACTTCTCCACTCCAGGTCTTCGATTTTGGCCTCCAATTTTTTAATTCTATGTCTGTTTTCCACTGTTTCCATGTTCATGCCATCTGCTTGCTTCTCCAGGGAAATTAGATGAGTTCCATTATCCACCATCCTCATAGAGATATCGTCAGACGCGGTAGCCATCTGCTTTAATTCTGTAGTTAGCACTTTTAAATCTTCCTGAAAAGGAGAGAATTTGGAAAGGAAGCATTTGAGAATGAGGGGAGTCACTTCCAGGTCCTGCCCAGTATTAGTAGTAGAAGGCTTGCCACTGGCGCCTTGCTGGGCCTTGACTTGTATGCTAAATGTTTCTGGGGTCACAGGCGGAGTATGCTTTGGGAGAGCTAAACGCATCTCAGCTTCCATTCTGATCCCCACAAGGCTTCACTATAGCAGAAGGATGCAGACCAGACAGAAAACGAGCAAAATAATAATATTTGAAGTTTTTAAAAGCCAAAACTAGATGTCGGGCAGAGGGAGCGATCATGGAGAGCTGTTACCCTGAGTGCTGCATCACGTGATCCACTGTTTTTTTTAAGATAACTAATCACAGTTGTCAGCACACACATACACACACACACCCCTTACACAGTGCTTCATTGAGACAAGGATGCATTTTACAATTTGCAAAAATAGTAGTTACTTGTAGAATGCATTACTAACCACAATTGTCAGAACCATTAGTGATTATTACCTGTTTCAGAAAATCTTGATTGTACTAAATGCACACTTTTAGTAAAGTCCCTGTCCCATCCCAACCACAATCTAGCCTTCAATAAGAAGCTACCTAATGTAAGTGGTACACATAAAAAAAATAACATTTTAGTGATTTGGGATCTGTTTCTCTTCGTTTCCCTTTGTTTTTCAAACATAATCAGAAGCACACAGTTGGGCTGTGTGGCAGTGGCAGGAGACTTGGAGATTGCGGTCTGGAAACGGCTACTGTTTGGAATCTCTTGACAAAGCTGGCTGGTAGCAGGGACATGACTCTTGGGCTTGTCTGCTGGCAATCAGAATGAAGAGTATTTGCAGGTTACTCAGGATCATTGTGAGTGGGTACTGTGTTGTTTCTTTTTTTGTACATCAGGAGGAAGACGTGCCCGCTTGATGGAGAAGTAACTTTGGGTAATGAGCTGAGCAAGAAAGTGAGACAGCATTATCTTCAGTAGCACTATAGTGTGTGACAGGAACAGTGCTTTCCTCATTTTCCATACTTGAGATGGACATCACATATCAGACATAATGCTCTCTCTCAGTTGCTCTAAAAGAATCTGATTGGGCTGGATTTTTCCCCCATATATGTGCCTACTATATTTATTTAAAAAAAATCTATAGGACAAACTCAGGAGGGTAGGAGTTTGGTGGCCCCTTGATTCTCATTATCCAGTCAGTTGGCACTGGCACTTTTCCTAACTCAGGCTCTCTTGTTTGATACAGTAGATGCCCACCTTGGCAGAGCTATCAGTAAATCAGAGCCTGAGAATTCCTAAGCTCATTTTCTAATGTAAAATATTTTATCACTTGCCCTTGTTCTCCTGCTTTATAAGGCCCCCCAATTTAAGCCTGCTTTAAAATTATTTTTATATTTGTAATTATTTATTTATGTATGTGCTTGTATATTTAAATTTTCTGACAGGGAGTGGTACACAGAGGCACAAACATTTTCAGGTGTGATCTGAGAATGGCTAACAAGTGACCTAAGTTCCACAATTTTCAGGCCAAGTTTAGGACCTTGACTTCTTAGAGTAGGCTGGAATTCAAAATGTATTTACTATTTTTTCTTGCCCACTTCCTTTTTTATATATTTTCATGGTAGTCACACTTAGTATCTATGTTATGGCATGTCTTTTGCTGAAGTAATTATTTTTGTATTGTGTGTCTGTGTTCAGATGTAATGTCATCTTGAATTTGTTTGAAAACACTAAATTGATTAATGAGATCTTAACTACTCATAAACAGTATGCCAATTATGTTATCAGTTCTGTATAGCCACACCTCTGTCTAATGGAATGGGATAGGAAATGTTATCAATAAATGGGATTACTCCTCTAATGAGAGAGAGAGAGAGAGAGAGAGAGAGAGAAGAGAAACAGAGAGAGAGAGACAGACAGACAGACAATGTAGGGTGGCTCCTTTTGACATTCAAAAATGACATAATTAATCTGCATTGTTGTGTGAACTCTAGGTACCCATCATCATCACCACTGAATTGTATCCTTTGATACTTTATGATAACCTTGCTGTGGTATTTTCTACTGTCTAAGGATGCAATTATGTTTTCAGCAAGAAATGGGCCAGTCTGACTCCAGAGGTTACAGGCTTGGGAGACTGAGAAAGCACTCACCTTTACAAAGCAGGCCTACTATGAGAGGGGTACGAGAGCCACCCGCCTCCTGGCTTACAAGCTGAGACAGCAGGCTGCTAGGGCAAACATTATGGGTCTTCATAACCAGCACACGGGTTCTATCTCACATAAATGGGAACAGATAGCTGAAACATTTGTTTCATTCTATAGCCGTTTGTATAAACCCCAGTCTAACTCATGCACAGAGGAGGCTTCAGGATTCCTGAGCTCCCTGAATTTGCCAGGTCTTACAGAGGACAAAAGGAAGGACCTAGAATGCCCAATTACACAGCAGGAGATTTTGGGTATAATAACAGACCTTAAAATGGGTAAATGCCCGGGGCTGGATGGATTCGGAGGGGAGTTATATAAAACATTCAAAGCGGAACTAACCCCAATACTTCATGCAGTTTATAATCAGATATGGCTGGAGGGGAAACTAATCCCCCCCTCGTGGAACTACACCACTAAAACAGTGATTCCGAAAGAGGGTAGAGACCTTAAGGAATGTGGTTCGTATAGACCAATCTCCCTACTTAATGTAGATTATAAGATTTTCACAGCCATAATAGCCAAAAGGATACAACCAATTATTGCTAAACTGGTTAACCCGGATCAAACAGGTTTTGTGGAAGGGAGACAGGCCCCGGAAGGAGTGAGAAGAACCATAAATATAATTGATTTTATTAATAAAAAACGCATCCCAGCCTGTCTTATGAGTTTAGACACTGAGAAAGCATTTGATAAGGTCAGTTGGGGCTTCTTATTCCTGGTTCTTGAAAAATTGGGCTTTCCACCAATGTTTTTGGAAGTGATTAAGGCTATTTACGCATCACCTCAAGCCTACGTAAGGGTGAATGGGGGCATCTCTAGGAGGTTTAGTTTGGGAAGGGGTTCCAGATAAGGTTGCCCGCTATCTCCCCTTCTTTTTGATTTGTACATTGAACCCCTGGCTCAAGCCATCAGGGAGACAGAAGGGGTGGAGGGGGTGAGGGTAGATGGGCAGGAACATAAAATTTCATTGTATGCGGATGACGTTCTTTTATACATAACGAATCCAGAAGAATCACTTCCTAAAATCTGGGACATTCTAGACAAATTTGGCCAATATTCAGGATACACTATAAACAAAAACAAAACGGAAGTCCTAAAATTTTTTTATAACCCCTCTCTTAAGGTTAAACAACTTCTAGATGTGAACTGGAACAGAGGGAAAATGAAGTATTTGGGGATACAAATCCCTAAAAACCTGGCTATGTTGTTCCCGGCTAATCACGATCCAACTGTATCCCAAATCAAACAAGACATTGTGAGGTGGAAGACCTTATGGCTCCCTCTGTACTCAAGGGTACATTCGGTTTCTATGAATGTTCTCCCCAGATTCCTGTATCTTTATCAATGTTTACCAATAAGAATCCACAAGAATCAATTTCAGATTTGGCAAAAAATGCTGACAAACTTTATCTGGGACAATAGGAAGCCAAGAATTAAGAACACCATAATGCAGTCAAACAAAAGGGAGGGGAGCAGAAATGTTCCTAACCTGGAGGATTACTTCTTAGCTACACACCTAAGGTGGGCCCTCTTATGGTCAGCTAAAGCCTATAGTGCAAGATGGAAGGAATTAGAGGAGGCTTTGACAGACAGGATACCCCTGGGGGAGGCCCTGGATTTTGGGGACTTATAAAAGAGAGCAGAATATCCTGCCTATTGCAGTACAAAATACGTTAAGATCTCTAAAATGGCTATGGGCTAAACATGACCTGGGGGAGGAGCTGTGGCCCCTGAAATGGATTGTTTGGGACCCGGATTTTCCCCCATCTAAACTAGATCTTACCTTTAAAAGATGGGGAAGACTGGGTCTTAACTCCTATAGTCAATTCATGAAGGGAGAGGATGTGATAGAATTCAACCAACTTAGGAAGGATTTCTCTCTGAGACAAGCTGACTATTTTAGATATCTCCAAGTTAGGTCCCACATAAACCAGAAACGATATGCACACACCCGGAATAAGGAAACTTTGAAGCTTCTACGAATCATAGAGGAAACTATTAACTCTGGGAGAAGTAAGGGACTGATCTCGGTCATTTATGAGGCCCTGAGAGATAGAGGGGGGAATAAGACCTTACAGATCAGGTCTAGATGGGAACAAGAGATAGGGGAACCTCTGAAAGATAAGGAGTGGGAAACTGCTCTGGCTCTATCCTGTAGGACCACATCCTCACCTTTGTGGAAGGAGTTCAAATGGAAGGTCAGATTGAGATTTTTATCTCACCAAAGATACAGATTAAACAGGATAAGAAGGGCTCAGGACGTGTTGGCGGGGTGTGGGGCATTGAATCACGAATCATTTGCATGTGTTGTTGGTCATGCCGACCTTAGGGAACTTCTGGTTGAAGGTCGAGCAGAAGATAAGATTAATGCTTGATACTCAATATAGGTTGGGTCCCAAGCAATTGGTACTGGGAGTCAAACCAGAGGACCTCAGGGGGGCAGACAGGGGCTACATGTGGAACATATTAATTACTGCAGCACATAAGGCTATAACCAAGAGATGGTTGGCACCGTGCGCCCTGACGGTTCAAGATTGGGAGATAATTGTCAAGGAAATTAAGGATATGGAGGAAATTACATACAAAATAAACGGAAAGACGCAGATCTTTATTAGGCGGTGGTCCTCCTGGCTATTGATTGGTACAGATGAGGGCTAGATGAGACGGGGTAAAAGAAATAAGATAGATGTAGGAACCCACCATGACTGGACAACAAGGTCATGGGATTTACCCGGGACTGCTCCTCACAAAACAAAGGGATATCGGTGATGGTATAATATGACCCTTGAAATTGGGAACAGGTAGCTTAAGACATTATTGTAAACTTCTTAGGGGTACAATAGGAACACCCATGTTGTTCTCTGAAGCTAATGTCTCTGATGTATAACATCTTGGTTAATTGTGCCATAATATGCAATAAATGTGAATTTAAAAAAAAAATGGGCCAGTCTGCAGTAGTCAACATGCAGTCTCCTGTGTCATCCACCACATCTCAAAATCACAAGAGATGCAAACCAGGAAAGATTTCCATCAGTTCCTAGCACTTGCTATTAGGTCAGGCTATTGAGAAGAAGAACATGCCAGCTAGTATTCCCCCACTGGAATGAGGTTAAAGCAATGATTTCATAAATGACTGCAAGACCATGACACACAATAATCCAAATTTAATGTATCATATTTTGCCAATGCATAAAAGCACAGAGACCAAGGGTTTACTATGGGAGCTGAGATTTAATAAAGTGGCTAATGTGTGTTTAGAAAATTGTGCTAAGAACTGTTTAAACTGTCATAATCTGTAATGGGAACATACCAAGTTGATGCTATTATGAGGGTATCAGCTAAAAAGGATAGTTCAAAGAATTCAACTTTACCCCCACTCTCACCACCAAGGACAAGAAATTAAGACTGGCCCTAATGTATCTATCTTCTAAGCAGGTTATATGCAATAAGTATCAATGTATTGGAAATCGACTGCTTCTTAATCACTTGTCAATGGCCTATAAACATCCTCTTCCAGTCTGTGATTCTATAATAAATGTCAACAAAATTATTTAGATTGCTAGTCTATAAAATAATATAGTATGAGTTTCTTGCTATCTGTTCTTGTCCACCAAAACATATGTCATTGTGGGATGCAAATGAGATCCTGCACACTGAGATTAAGATTTGCACTTGGGCTATTTTAAAATTGATATTGTTGGCTCCCAAATATTTAGCTTTGAAATTTGGTTTGTAGTGACGTAAACCAGATGCTTCTGCTCATAAGAGGGAGAACACAGTGAACAATAAAGTGTCAACAGTAAGGTTCATGCACCAAAGTTGTAAAAGAGCAAAATGCAAATAGATAAAATTAGAGATGTGTGAAATATACAGATTACTAAAGTTGTAGATGTAAGCTGGGATATATCATTAAGGAGGAGAAAGGTGTGTTTGGGAGAAGTAGGTTATTCCATAGGGCTGAAGATGTAGAGAGAAGTTACAATATATAAAGGTGTGCTCCTTTAAATACAGCTAGCCACAGATTTTCATCCATATTCGTAGCTGTTTCTCAACAGCCTCTGTCCAAATAAGGTTTGAATCAGAGTCTGTTGCATGCTAGTATAATAAATGTGCTGCTAAGTGAATGTTCTGAAGAGCAACTGAGAACACTGATGAAAACCTTGGGTTAGCTTTATTAAAAGGAGCACTTCTTTTATCATTTATTTTAAATCTGCTTCATAAATGGAGGACAAATGACATCTTACAAGACAAAGAAATGAGCACTCTAAAACTGGAAAAAATATAGGTACACAGTGTCACCATCACACATACCACTGTTTTAAAAAATGAGCAGTTAGCAAAAGATATGTGCAAAATACATGAAGAAATCATTTTTGTCCAAATTTTTAATTTGTTAAAAGCATCTTTAAAGCAGCAGTGAATATACCAGAGATCATTTCGACCTACACTTTTTATTCTAGTTCAGATTGTTCCTTATCTTCCTTTTTGTATGAAGACCTTTTCCATCATTCATAGTGTCCTCTACCATGTTTTTAATAAAAAAAGTAATTATCCTTTAAATATGTCTATCTGTGGGATTTCATCTGTATTTTCATCTGTTTTACTCACTACACAGACTGCAATGTTCCGTAAGGCCAAGGAGCAGGAACTGATGCGTGATACAGTAGATCATTTTAGTCACAACATTGATCTTAACAGAGAACAACAGAGAATACTAATAAAAGCCTAGAGATGCATATTAAAGTAAGTGTAGAAAATACTAAAGCAGATTTAAAATGTGGAAATGGGTACTGTGCAAGACAGAAGATTAGGGACAATCTTAAATAGAATAAAAAAGTTCAGGTCAAACTTTTTACTAGTATCATGCACTGCTGCTTTATGAAGTTTTAAACTGTTGTGTGAAAAATATTTAAAAATGCATATTTTGTCCAAAATGCTCATTTAAAAACAGTTGCTTTAATATTCACAGCTGGGAACTACTGTAGAAATAAGCAAACTGCAGTATATGAATGTATTTCTTTTGCCATATTTCCTTTTGTAAAAATGTGCAAGTATGAATTTGTATGTTTTAACCACAAATGTATGTGCTTTACAATATAGAAAAACACTGTGTCAAATGCATGAAAATTCATGGAACGTTTGTACATTTCATGAAAAATATGGATTTTTTTTCCCAGCTGTAGATGGCAAATCAGTTAGAAATTAAAAGGATTGTTATATTTAAATTGGCATTATGCTGGTATGAATGTAAGCAATCTACACAATAAATGGTGTGAGAGAAAAGCCAAAGCTGGCTTAGGTAAGCTTGATATAAGAGGTTGCTCTAATAAAGGACAGCCCAGATTGTCAGTGGTCTCATTGGAATCAGGCAGGAAGGGGGTGAGTAGGGGAAAGGACCCAGGCAAGTTAGGTTGGGAGGGGAAGGGGTGTAGGGAAGGTGACTTCACTGAAGGGGAGGGGCTATGAGGTCCCAAAAGGGGAGGGAGATAGGAGGTAGGGGGGTAGGATTGACAGCCCACAGGATTGGAGAGGTTATCAAGAGGGGCAGGACTACAGAGGGGTAGATAAGGGGCTGCAGAAAGAGAAAATCCCTCTTTCTACTGCAGCTGCTAAATTCCTAGCAATTGCACAGGACATCTCTGGAGTGGGATAGAAATCTCTGAGGATATCAGGTAAGGTGTGGGATCAGGGGCCTGGCTTGCTAGCCCAGGGGCAGGCCTATTTAGAGGGAAACACACTGCACCTGAAGATAATAGAAAAAAATATATAAAAGGCATGTTGTATTAGTTTTCCTGTTTTAGGCAACATTTAATCAGTGTTTTTTATGTTTCTGAAGAAATATTGTTTAAATTGCATTGGACTGTAGCCACCTTGGCCACTGCCGCTACCTCAGAGGTTGCCAAGAAAGAGGAGTGGTTGGACCAAGGTGGGCTCAGGGAGGGAGGGAGGGAGAGGGTGGTGGGACAGAGGCACATTTCTCCAGTTGTACCTCTCACAATTCATATTCTGTTCTGGGGAGTGTGGTTCCTCTATGGGGACACCTGTGGTGGAGACCAAGGAGGATGCTGGGAACCTCCACAAAGGAGACCCACAGGAGGGTGGCATGGGACTCCACAGTGGAAGGTAACAATTCCTGGTGGGGGACTCAGTCATTAGGAGGTAGAACTGGGGGAGGCAGGGGAGAGGGAGGTAAGGTGTCTGCCCAGTGCCACAACTTGGAAGCACAGGAAGCAAATCCTCAGGCTCACAGGAGCAGCTGCATGAGGGATGGAGCTGGATGTCATTGTCCACCTAGGGACAAATGACCTGGCTGGGAATGGGTCAGAGCAGTGCAAGAGGAGTTTGAAGAGCTGTGGAGGGGCCTTAGACAAGTAGCATGTATAGTAACCTTCTTGGATGTGCTGCCTGTCATCGGCAGGTGTGATGCTAGGATACTCTGCACCATGAGATTCAATGAATGGTTGATAAATTGGTTCAGAGCTCAGGATTTTGGCTTCATTGTGGATTGGGGGGTCCACCAGGAGGGATACAGTCCTATACTGGCATGATGGTCTGCATCTGTCTGGGAGGGGAACCAGGATCCTAGGTGATAGGTTTAAATGCCTCATTGGCAAGCATTTATACTGGCCAAGGGGGCAGGCACTGAAAAGGAGCAGGGAACACCCAGCCTCCCCCATAAAACACAGTAGTTAGAGAGGAAAACACCAAGGTAGAGAAGTCAGTAGGAAGCAGGATGGGGTAGATGCAGAAAAAGGAAGTAAGGAGAGGGATGGGGCTAAAAGGGGTAAGGCCATCAAAAATGGAGGGTGATGCATACCAATGCCTGTAATCTGTGTAATAAGCTCCCCTGAACTAGTGGCCTTAATGGAAGAAGGAGACCTGGATATCATGGCAGTCACAGAAACATGGTACACTGAGAACCATGACTGGTATGTCAACATACCAGGGTACACAAGCTACAGGAGGGAGAGGGAGGGTAAAGGAGGAGGAGGAGGAGGAGCTCTCTATGTAAGGGAAGAGATCAAAGCAATGGAACTAAAGGAAAAACAGGAAGTAGAGGAGGCACTGTGGGTCACCCTGAAGACAGGATATGGCACCACAAGCTGCATACGGGTTGTATACAAACCCCCATCTCAGGGGAAGGCAATGGACAAGGAAATGATAGAAGACATCCTTAGAATGGCAGAAAAAGGGGAGATATTGTTGATGGGGGACCTGAATATACCAGATGTTAACTGGAGCACCTTTGCTGCAGCCACATCCAAGCGCAGGGTTATTCATGACACCCTACAGGGGGCATGCCTCAGACAGCTAGTGGTAGAACCCACTCAGGAGGGAGCAATCTTAGACCTGGTACTGTCAAATAGGGATGGAGAAAGGAACTAGGATTTAGAAGTTGGTAGCCATCTGGGAACAAGTGACCACCAAACAGTGTGGTTCACGATAAACACAGACATAGAGTCAAGACATACAAAAGCAAGAGTATAGGACTTTAGGAGGGCTGACTTTGGGAAAATGGGAGAGTGCCTCAGAAAAGCACTAGCAAATGAGCAAGAAGGAGGGGTGGAGGAACAATGGGGAAACATTAAAAACAGCCATCACAGAGGCAACAAGCCTTTGTGTGAAGCAAATCAACAAAGCACAATGAAGGAAAAAAACACTATGGTTCTTAAAAGAGGTGTCAGGGAAGGTTAAGGAGACAAAGGTAGCATTCAGGAAGTATAAAGAAACACAGAAGGAGCAGGGCAGAGAACTGTACCAGTTAAAGTAGAAGAAAGTGGGCAAGGCAGTCAGAATAGCAAAGGCCCAAACTGAGGAAAAGATAGCCAACTCAGTTAAGAAGGGAGATAAAACCTTTCATAGGTACATTTGGGAGCAAAGAGAAACCAAGGAGGGATAGTGAGGCTTAATAAAGGGAAGGGAGGGTGGGCAGTGGGGGATAGTGAAAAGCAGGGCTATTGAACAAATACTCTGCTCAGTATTCACAGAAGTAGAGGAGGAGGAGGTACCTAAATCAAAGAATAGAAGCACTCTGGATAAGGAGGTCAATCCCAATCCATTCACAGAAGAGAAGGTTCTGAAAGAACTCTTACAACTGAAGGTGGACAAAATAATAGGGCCTGACGGGATTCACAAAAGAATTCTAAAAGAACTGAGGGTTGAACTAGTGACACCACTGACTACCCTTTTTAACAAATCATGGGAGGATGGTGTGGTACCTGAGGACATGGGAGGGCAGATGTGATTCCCCTTCACAAAAGTGGGACCAAGACAGAGGCAGGAAGCTATACACCTGTTAGTTTGACCTCAGTGGTAGGGAAAATGATGGAGTCACTTCTGAAAGAAAGAAATGTTGAGTTCCTAGAGGCCAGTGGGGCACAGGACCCTAGGCAACATGGATTCACTGCAGGAAGGTCATGTTGAATGACTCTAATAGAATTCTTTGACTGGGTGACCAAAGTAGCAGACCAGGGAGGGGCTGTGGACATGGCCTACCTAGACTTTAGCAAGGCGTTTGACACAGTCCCACACAAAAGATTAATGTACAAGTTAGCCAGCCTTGGAGTGGGTCCCAAAGTGGTAGCCTGGGTAAAAAATTGGCTGGACAACAGGATGCAAAGGGTAATAGTAAACAGAGTTCATGCTGAAGAAAGAGGGTTACTAGCGGGGTACTGCAGGGTTCAGTACTGGGACCGGTCCTCTTTAATGTCTTTATAAGTGACATTGCAGAGGGACTGGAAGGAAAATTATGTCTCTTTGAAGACGACACAAAGATCTGCCACAGGGTTGATACACAAGGTGGGGTGGAGAGGATGAAAAGGGACTTGGCAAGGTTGGAGGAATGGTCAAATGTACGGCAGCTTAGATTCAATGCAAAGAAGTGCAAAGTAATGCACCTGGGAAACAAAAACTCAGCGTAAGAGTACACAATGGGGGGTGAGATACTCAACAACAAAAATGGAAAGGGACCTGAGGGTAGTCCTACCAGATGATCTTAAGGTGGGCAAGCAATGTGAGAAGGCAGTAAGGAGGGCTGACAGGATACTTGGATGCATAGAGAGAGGCATCACCAGTAGAAAACAAGAAGTTGTTATCCCTTTGTACAGACAGTTGGTGAGACCCATCTGGAATACTGAGTGCAGTTCTGGAGACCCCATCTCCACAAGGACATGGACAGAATAGAGGCTGACCAGAGGAGGACAACTAAAATGGTGCAGGGTCTGCACCAGAAGAAATAGGAATAGAAATTAAAGGAGCTTAATATGTATACCCTCGAAGAAAGGGGGGGGACATGATAGAAACTTTCAAGTACCTCAAGGGAATCAACAAAGTCCAAGAGGGTAGCATCTTTCAGAAAAAGAGATGTACAAGAACAAGGGGGCACGATTTGAAGATAGAGGGGGGATGGCTCAGAGATAATGTGAGGAAGTACTTTTTCACGGAGAGGGTTGTGGATACATGGAGTAGCCTTCCTAAGGAGGTAGTGAAGTTAAAAACAGTGGGGGAATGTAAGAATGCAGGGGACAGACATAAGGCAATTTTAGTGGGGGAGGTAGGAGGAAGTTTGCTGTTGGTTAACTAGGATCTGCAGCTTATCCATTAGGTAGGGAAATGGGCAGACTAGGTGGGCCAAGCGGTCCTTATCTGCCATCAAATTCAACATTTCTATGTTTCTATGTTCTGGGGCATGACTAGTAAGTATCAGCAATCAGTTCAGAGGAGTTGATTTAAATTGCTGAGTTGACAGCACTTTATTCCTCAAGGTAATGTAACATGGGGCAAACAGCAGTCAGAGAGGCAGCAGTCCCACAGTCGCAAGGGCGGGGAGGCAGGAGGTCCTTGCATAGTAGAGTATTTTCGTCACTGGCAGTGGCTCCAACTAGAGTGAGGGACTTGAAAAATGTGGCTCTGGGCTTGTGGATGTATTGGCAGGGTGTTTTGCCCACAGCATTCGTTCAGCTGTTCATAGTGTGTGGATGTGGTGCACCCAGAGGGGCAAGATGGCAGGGGGCAAGTTGCCTGGCCACTGGAAGGGCTGCCCACAGCGGTGTTTCAGCTGTTGTTGTTCAGAAACTTTGCAGTCCCTATCTGTAGCCTAGGTGGGGGTCAAATTCAGCATGGCAAGGGTTTGTTTAAAGGGCAAGGAGCAATAAGGGGATGATGCTGCTCCACGAGGTGGAAGCGGGTGATCTGCAAGCATGAGCAGCCCTCGAGGAGGGTGGTCACATGGCGTCTCCCATAGCAGGCCCCCACCATCTGGCCAGGCCTAGTTTTCTCCTGGATTTCACCAACGTTAGAGGGGGAGACAAAAAGGGACAGTATTGGGCTTGCCAAAGGGGCAATTTTTGGAGGAATTTTGTCAATTTTTGGAGTGACGGGGAAATTTTGGGAAGCCGGCTCCTGCAGTGGGGCTCAGGGGCACTCGGAGCTAGTTGGTCAGCCACAGCTTCGGGGTGAGGGAAGAGCAAGCAAGTGAACAGGAGGTCTCGCTGCTCCCGAGACCTTTGGTGGAGCGCACTGTGGGAACTGTGCTGGTACGGGCACCAATTCAACTGTTCACACCTTGGGTCACTGGGCAGTGGGCTATTCCTCCTACTCAGTGTGAGTACTATCATGGGTTTTTTGGTTTCATGCCAGGCCCTGTGGCAATGCAACATGTTTGGGGCTGGCAAGAGTTTGCGCCAGGGGGATCACATGGTGCAGCAGTTTAACCAAGGACAGCACAGCAAGTGATGGGGGAACTTTGTTTTTTCTCTGAGTAGCACAGCCACACATATGTCAGTCATTTCAGACTGGGGACAGGCGATAGGCCTGCGAGGATGTATGGCAACACCATTACAGAGGGGGGGTTTGTAGAGGCAGTGCCAATCAGCTGGGTGCCAGGCACTGCACAGTGGAGAAGATCTTTTCACCCCATTGGACATGCAGGGGTGTGCTTTATGGGCCTTCAAGCTGACCAGGTGGGCAGGCTGCTCCTTGAAGGACAGCTGCACATGCAAAAACTAAAGAAAATAATAAAATAAGAAATAAAAGGAAGCAACGTGGTATAGAAGCAAGAAATAGGAGAGCATTTTAAAGTGGGATTGTGGAGCAGGAGGTGAGCATTTCAGAGTCTCCCCACCCACTCCTTGGGGAGGAGACAGCCTAGGATGCAGTTGCTGGCTGCAATGGGGAGGTAGAGGAAGACTGGTGGCAGGCACTGGGGTGGGGGGGTCGCTCAACTAAAAACAGGCAATGATGGTATTGTTTGAGTTGGAAGGGGAGATTTCATAGGGTGGGTCAATATGGGGGGCAGGGTGGGGCAGTGGGTATGAAGAGCTAATCATTTACTTTGTGGTTGCAGAATGGGACCCAAGAAAGTGAAAAAGCAGAAGGCCAGTGAGGCACTGGTACACAAAGTGGCAAAGCTCATGGATCAGGTACAGGAGATCCTTAAAGAATCCAGGACAGTGGAGGAGAAGAAGAGGAAGGTAGACGAAAGGAAGGTGCCTCCAGCTGCAAAGGAGAGACCCAACAAGTGGCCAACTAGGAACAACCTGGATGAGGGTGGTGAGTCTTAACCAGTTAAGGGTAAGGTGTCCACAGTTGACCTGTCAGTGGAAGGTAGCTTGAAGGGTTACCTGGCAGACATCATGAAGGAACAAGATGACAAAGGGTAGGAGGAGGTAGATAAAGTATGGAAAGAGCTGCAGGATGAAAGGAAATCAGAGCAGGGCACAGGTAGCTCGGGGTAGGGGGCAGTGGCCGATAGTGGCACATAAGGCTGGCCACCAGGCATGACACTGGGGTACCATGTGTCCCAGGCTCCGAAGGATAAGATATGGAAAGGGGAGTATGTAGACATGTTCACCCTTATTGATAAAGACACGGTGAAGAAGAATGAACTGAAAGAATCGGTGGGTAGCTCAGAGATGGTGGTGGCCTTGGCCATTGTGGATAAGACCAGTTAGGAGGTTATCTACAAAGACAAGTCTTTTGGGGCCTGGATGGAAGGCTTTATGCACTTCAGTGCAATGATGCTCCAGAAGAAACTGGAGCTGGCAATTCCACTCCTCACATACTCTGTCATCATCCGGGACACATATAGGGTACCAAGCGGCTATGGATGGTTAATTTACGATGAGAAATTCTGCCAATGGGCAGCATCCCATGGGGACATCAAGTGGGATGTCATGCTGTTTGAGCTCTGGATCAGGTCCCTGTCAATCCAGGCAGCTAGAGTAGGAAGAGCACTGGGGGATCGGGAGCAAAGGCCTGCTGGGCATACAATAAGGTAAATTACACCCAGGCCAATTGCAAGTATAGGTATGCTTGCTCAGGATACGGTGGAGCACACCCAGTTATCAGGTGCAGGACACAGGGTGACAGGCAAACCGCACCAGCAGTGGTGCAGTCCTTTCAGGGAGGCCACAGGGGGAACGGGGAGGCACAATGGGCAGGGAGGCAGTTTTAAGTGGCAAAACAGGAGGGGTGGCTACAGAGGGAGGTAAACATAACCTGATGATGTCATCAGGGGGAGGGGTTTTCCCCCTGGTGCTTTCACCAGTAAAGGACAGAGTGGTCACCAAATTGATGAAGGAATACCCAGACCAGGAGGCAAGGCATATGTTGGGGGAAGGTTTCACTCGGGAGTTTAACTTATATTATACTGGAGATAGGAAGGCTATTGGGGCCAGGAACTTGGCATCCATCAGAGGCAAGGAGGACACAGAAAGGAAGATAAAGAAAGAACAGGAGGCAGGATGGATGGACGGTCCTTTCTGAGACCCCCCCCTTTCAAGAATTGCGGGTGTCACCTCTGGGCATTTTACCAAAGAAGGCACTGGGGGAATACAGGCTAATACACCACCTGTCTTACCCTGACAGAGATTCTGTTAATAATGCCATCACCCTGGAGTGAAGCACGGTTTCATACAACATGCTGGACAAAGTGGTGGACCTCATAAAAGCCAGGAAGGGTGTGTGGGTGGTGAAGATGGATATTAAATCCACTTTCTGACTACTGCTGATCCAGGAGAAGGATTGGAAGTTGTTGGGTTTTCAGTTCCGGTGACAATACTATTTCAACAAAGCCATGTCTATGGGGTTTCAGTGGCCTGTGCTAGTTTTGAAACCTTTAGCACTTGATTGCAGTGGGTATTCACCACAAAGCACAGAGCAGGAGCAGTGATCCATTACTTGGATGACTTCCTGTTTATACGTGAGGGCCAGGAGGGCATGAGGGCCATGTTGTCAGCTTTTGAGGACATCTACAGAGCAATCGGAGTACCATTGATGGGGGAAGAAATGTTAGGCCTCAGCCACTAGCTTCAGTTTCTGGGCATCGAGCTGGATTTGGACCATCATTGTTTCCATTTGCAGGAGGACAAGGTAGCCAGGCTAGTAGGCCTCATTCTGGGAATTAAGGGGTGTAGGCGGGTTCAGCTTAGAATGGTGCAGCAGGTGCTTGGGCATATAAATTTTGCCTGCTGGGCAGTTTCTCCTGCAGGGTGTTCACCAGATGTTTGGCCAGGGCTTTGACGAAGGCCAAGCTCCCCCACCATTGGGTTGAATTGTCCTCGGGGTGAAGGATGATTTGTTGGTCTGGGAGGTGTTCCTAAAGGGGTACAATGGGATAACTTTTTGGAATGATCGATGGAAAGGAGGGGTAGATTTGGAGCTGTTCACGGATGCAGCTGGGGGTTTCAGCATGGGAACCTACTGCCAGGGGGAGTGGATATTGGAGATATGGCCTCCAAAGTGGGTGGAGCTTGGGTTAACCAGGGACATCACCTTTTTAGAAGCCTTCCCTATTTGAGTGGCCCTGTCGGTATGGGGGCACAGGCTTAAAAACAGAAAAGTGATTTTCAGGTGTGACAACGTGGCAGTCGTTGCCATTATAAACAAGCAGTAGGGGGGTTTACTGTCAATATTGTGCAACTAATATAGCGCGGGTCATAATGTCGCCTACCTAATCGCGCGTAGCTACATTAGCGCTACAACAATTCAGCATGTTAGCAACAATAGCGATCTACTGTAGCGCAAGCCTGAGGGCAATCGTGCTAGCTTGATGGCCATGGTAATTGGGAACTTTGGAATCCCCCTCCCCTCATTACACCACGAGCAAACTGGGGACACAGGCCACCGAAACCAGTTTCTCTGGCGGGGGGGGGGCAAGGCCCTGAAGTCACATGACTTAATACCTAGTCAGCACCTGTGAATTCAGCCAGCGGTGGACTTTAGGTTACCCTATTCATTTGTGTTTTCTGTGAGTTTGAACCATACTCCCACAGCACACCACCTACCTTCAATTACTGAACAATTTATTACCTCCACATTGGTTGAAGGATTGCACTGTTCCCCTTTGATATGTGTCCCAGAGAAGGGAAACAAAAAGTTAACCATTCTTGTTACGGGTCTGTTCAAGGGGGTCACCCCGATGTAAGTCCTTCTTGTCTGCGTATGCAAGCATTCATGGACTCCTCATTGTTCACCTTGTGGGATCAGTGGGACCCTGTGAGCATCAGTCTGTGCCTTGTTTCTTAGGGTACCTGATTGTTGGTGTAGTCATGGTACCGCTCCCTGTGTTCTGCGGTTGCTGTCCAAGGTTCACTGTCTACATGCTTATGACAATCACTGGTAAACAGCTTCTCGATTGCATGGGTGGAACAGTTGCCAGGCTCAATCACTGAGAGCGAAGCAGGTATGTGTGGAGCATTGTGTCCCATTATTTCCCCCATGAGTTGGATGTCAGTGTAAGCGCTGGGAGAGTGTCCTGCCTTGTTTGAAAATTGTTATGGATGTTTTTTTTCTTTAAAAAAAAAAACTGTGTCAATTTGTATTTGTATTAGTGTATTTATGTAGCCAGCAAATGTTTTCTCCTGAAGGCAAGACTTATTTATTTTACGGGGGGGGGCTGGAAGGCAGCATTTACCACTATTATTTACCGCAACTTTATGTGATAGCGCTTTTAGCAAGCTATTATATGCGATACTATAATGACTCGGCTATTGCGGTTGCGTGATTCTAACCGTATACCCAGTTGGGGTCAACAGAAGCAATGCTGTGGACTGCAAGCATGTTTGTGTGGGAGAGGTTGTGGCTTAACTTATCCTTTAAGGCAAAGCACATAAAGGGCACAAGGAATGACATAGCTGACAGTCTCTCACATGTCCAGTTTATTCTTGAACTGGCCCTGAGGACAACCATCCAGAGGTCACACGTACCCTCGCAACTTTGGGAAATTGGATTGACCGAGCCCTGCTATTGTTCTGGAGTGTCTGGGCACCAAATACTCTGAGGGCCTATGCGGCAGCATGGAGGAGCTTCCAGGAGTTCCAGAAGGGTTGCGGACTGGAGATAAGTGGCCCAGTAACAGTTGCACAGGTCATGAGATACATGGTGGTGAAGTGGGAAGTAGGCATCTCCAGAGCCACCATCGGCATCCACCTCACCAGCATAGGTATGGTATGCCAGTTACAGGGGTAGGGGGCACCCAGTAGGGCACCGTCAGTGCACAGAATGCAGCAGGGATGGCTTAGATTATAGAGCCACAGATTCAATGGGTGCAGGCCCATCAGAGGAAAGCTATTGGAGTGACTGGTGGCAGCATTGCCATGTGTATGCTCCCAGCTGATGAGGCATGGCTGTTTGTTGCCATTTTCAGGTTGATGCAGAAAGGTGCTTTCTGGGTGGGGGAGACAGTGGCACAGGGAAAAGGGGACATGGGGGGAACTTCAGTGGGAGGACATCACCTGGTCAGCACACTTGGCCACAGTATGGCTGAGGCATTCCAAAATGGATCAGGTGGGACAAGGCTGCAGGGTCAATTTATATGAGGAGAATGCACAGGACCTTGCACTAGTAAGAGTGTTGGATAGGAATGGGGCAGTTTGGCCCACAGGGGATAGGGGATTCTTCTGGCATGGGAATGCAGACCTGGTAACCATGTCACAGGTCACTGTAGTACTCAAGAAGGGGATGGCCTTCCTCGGGGAGGAATCAGGGAGGTTTGCTTCCCATTCCTTCCAAATAGGTGCAGCCTCAGACATAGTCAAGCAGGGGGATAACAACTGGAAGTCAAGAAAGTGGGCAGGTGGTCCTTTCAGGCGTACAAGAGATACATTCGGAAATGACTATTAATGATGGAAAATTTATGCTTTACAGGGTCCAGGCATTGCAGGGTGGTATGGATCATGGGCCTTTCATTCATCCATTGGGCAGAGAAATGGGCTTGCACCATGATGGGGGAGACATCAATTGGGCCAGGACCCAGAAGGGACCAGGATCGAGTAGCATGGGCATTGGGGACTCACTTGGAAGAGGCTTCTACCACTGCTGGAGGAATGTAGTGGATCCAGGCCATTTCCAGACTTAATTGTGGTGCATGTCAGGGGCAATGATTTGAGAACACTGCCCTGGGTGGCGTTGGTCCATATGCTCTTGGAGGACTTTGCAAGGATAAAGGCCAGGTGGCCAAGGGTGCAGCTGGCTTGGTCTAAAATGGCCCAGCACAAGTACTGGAGGGGGGCACAACATTTGTTGGTGATTGACAGAGCCTGGAAGAGAGTTAATAGATGGTTGGCAGAGTGGGCTAGGCAAACAGGGGGGCTGTACGTAAGAAATGAGCTTATCACGCATGACACACCAGGTTGGTACAGTGAGGACGGTACACTTGTCATGTGTGGGCAATGCAGCTTTCAATGATGCCATCAGAGAGGCCATTGAGAAGTGTCAGGGTTATGGAGGTTTATGGTCTAGTTTTTAATGGGGGAAGACCATTTGCTGACATGGGTTGACCTAAGTGTTAGTGGGAAAAATATAAAAAATGGACCCCAGTTGGAGAGGGGTACAGCTAGGTGGGGGGTTCCCTATGGGGTAGTCATCTCAAGGGATACAGAGCTGGGTGGTCACATGGGGGGACATCTGAACCCAGAAGAAGAGGAAGAAGGAGCAGGCAGCAGGTACCCACACCTGGGCCACAGGAAGAAATGCCAGTGTAAGTATAAGCTGAAAATTTATGAATTGTAAATATCAGTATATATATAAATAATGAACCCCCAATCATGGTAAATGTTGACATGATTTATGAAGACATGGTGAATGTAAAATGTGATACATGAAGGTGTGAAATTTTTTATTCCAATAAAACTTCAGATGTTGAACCATTTTTTTTTTTAAATTTAAGAGATTTTATTATATAGCATTAACTACACCAAACCAAGGGGGCAACCAACCAGACATGAAAAAACGAATACATAAATGAAACAAAAAAAATATATATCCACCTTCAAAACATAAGCATTTAGCTCTTCCCCCACCCCAATTCCCCAAACCCACCACATCCCCCCTAGGAGTGTGCCAAACACTAAGTGACAGAGGAGAGATGGACAATCTAATTAATGCACTTCCTGAGTACCCTATTAATACCAATTTACCGGCCCATTAAGATAAATATAACGCATAAAGCTTACCGCATTTCCTATTAAAACCTGCCATATAGAGGGCATGGGATGAAGTTGGAGGGAGGACGATTCAGAGGAAACGTGAGGAAGAATTTCTTCACAGAACGGGTGGTGGACAAGTGGAACACCCTGCCAGAGGAAGTGGTGGGGGCTGAAACAATCATGGGATTTAAGAATGCATGGGATAGACATAAAGGAATTTTGGAGGTCAGGGGTTAGGGGCCACAGACTTCTTGGAAAACATAAACTGAACTTTCAAGCTCAAATGGGCAGACTGGGTGGTCCATAGGCCCTTATCTGCTGACACTGTCTATGTATCTATGTATATTGTTACTTAGTCCTGCAGTTAGGCGCTCCGTTCTGAAAAAAAACTGAAATATCATTTAACCATTCACTATAGGAAATGGTTAATTGATCCATCCAATGTTTTAGGACTAACTTTTTAACAATAATCTATATCAGCGCCATATGAAATCTATGCTCTTTGACCGGAATACCAGAGTAAACACCCATCAAACATACTTCAATTGTGAACAGGTCATCCAATCCCAAGAGGGGGTCTAATTTAGAATGAATTTGTTGCCAAACCGGGAAAACCTTTTCACAATACCAGAATATGTGCACCATATTGCCTTCCATTTTACCACAGCGAGTACATTTAGAGTTCAACAGTCTGCCAATTTTAGCCAATCTAATCAGAGTATAATACATATTGCTCAAAATATGATATTGAGTGAGCCTAAATCTATCCTGGGAATGGTATATATACAGGTCCTTCCAGATCTGAGCCCAGTCTAAGTATACGTCAGGGAATAAGACATTCCAGATAGTGGAACCAGCAAGGGGACTGGAACCAGCCATAGCAATCAGGAGGGAATATATGGTAGAAATGCTATGTGGTTTCAGAGCATAATCCGATATTTGAGCTAGAAAAGAATTAGTCCCTGTTGTTTTAGGCTTGAAACCAAAAAGAGTCCCTATAAGATGTCTTAACTGAATGACCTTAAATATCTGATTCTGTGGAATACCAAATTTACCAAGAATCTCGGGGGAAGAAAGCAAGTTATCCTGAGAAAATAAGTCCATCACTCTCACCCCAATCAGGTGGGGGAGCCAGTTGTTCGAGAGCCATGAGCCGCCTATTCTAATGTGAAGGTTTGTCAGTATCGGTTGCTCCATATCACATTTAGGGAATATCTTAAAATATGCGCAACATTGAGAAAAAACCTTGAGTGAACTGGCAATCACCGAATCATGCAGTGCCTCAGGCAGAGAATTTTTACCCAAGTAAAAAAACATGGAAGGATTAATGAGATTAGCACTTAAAAGATTATTCTCAAGTTGGAGCCAAATGGGGATATAGTCCACCTAATGTTGAAACCATTTCCCCACCTTATCTAAATGGCTTGCCCAATAATAAAATAGAAAATTAGGAGGGCGAAGGCCTCCCTTATTTTTGTGTAGACTAAGTTTGCTATAAGCGCAGCGAGGATGTTTACCACTCCATATGAACCCAGAAACCAACATGTGCAGATGCTTAAAAAAAGATATCGGAAGCCACAAATTCAGCAGGTTTATAGGGTAAAAGAGATGAGGCAAAACGTTCATCTTAATCACACTAATCCACGCCCATAACGATAAGGGTAACTTTTGCCATCTTTGAAGATCCTGTTGGATGGTCCCCATTAAATCCTCCAGATTGAGTTTCCTAGTAGAGACAGGATCTCTAGTTAAATAGACACCAAGATACTTAATTGCTCGTGGAGACCATTTGATACCCAAATGATCGAAATCTATTTTCCTCATGTGACTATTGAGCAGAAAAATCTCCGTTTTGGATATATTAAATTTGTAGTTAGATAACGTACCAAACTGACTAATAATCCTTAACACATGCTCCCAAGATTGTGCCGGTTGGTCCAGATGAAGAAAGATATCATCCGCATATGCTGATAACTTTAAGGACTGGTTATCGAATGGGATCCCCTTAATCTGAGGACAATGCTTCAACTGACGAAGGAGGGGTTCGAGATACAAATTAAACAAAAAAGGTGAAAGAGGACATCTTTGCCGTGTACCAGTAAATAATGGAAATCTGGCTGAGAAGACCCCATTATAATAAATCCTAGCCGAGGGAGAAGAGTACAGTGCCTGAATCATTGCTATGAAAGGAGGAGGGAAACCTAACTTCCTCAAGGTAACCCACAGGAATTCCCAATGCACCCTATAAAAGGCCTTCTCAGCATCAAGAGAAATTAAAGCCATTGGAGACTGAGAAAAACGAGCCTAATGAAAAACATGTGTGAGAGTTCTTAAATGATCCACAGAAGACCAGCCAGACACAAATCCTACCTGCTCCTGACTTAAAAGTGGCATCCACAATGCCTTAATTTGAGAAGAAAGTACCTTAACTAAAATCTTAATATCGCAATTTAAAAGAGAAATCGGATGATAGAGATGTTGAACCATTTTAAGAAGGGTGCAGTGTGGTTGATTTCCAAGGGGATCCAATGACAAACAGAAATTGGTATGATGGCAGCATGGTTAAATGATTCCAACCAATGGGCTAGAAATCTAGTGAAATATAAATTACTTACGGGAGACCAATTTGGGTAGAAAGTGGAAAGAGTAGCATTATAAAACAAACAGGGATTAGAGGTTTGGATAAAAGTAAACAGTAAAAGGAAAGAACGGGAAACTGAAAACTATCAGGGCTGCAAGTTTTGTTTGACCAAGCTCAGAAATTGTCCCGACTCCAGGGATTTGGATTAGTGAGAACACCCATGAACATCTATGGGCAATTGTCAAACTTTGGTCCAATCCAATCATAATGCATGAACTGCCAAAAGCCATTTAAGGGATTCACATGACACATAAACTATTACTTATGGGGGATTTAACTGAGAGGGAAAAAAATACCACTGAAAGTATGATACTTTTAATTCCCTGACCATGCAGAGGACTTCAATCACAAATTATGGAGCAAAATCAAAATGGTAGCCTCTGTGGAGCTGGTCTCTAGTTGTAATTATAGAATATTTTATGAGTAATACATTGGTAAAGGGGTTTTGCAAAAAGAAGAATTTATAAACAACATAAGGGCAGCAATTTATCTCAATATGAAAATAAAATAAGGCAAGAGAGGTGTAACTATAGTGTATCCAAGTCTGAGGAATGGGGCAGTCAATTTCTTCTGTAGAGGTGGATGTTCATTTCTGGCCCATTGGTCATAATATGGTAACAGTCAAAATAATAAGGGATAGGGATACAGCTATTAACAATTAAAACTAAATCTGAAAGGGGCAAAATGCAGGAGACAAATTAAGAACTTTAATGAAACAGATATGGAGAATGAAATGGAGGAAATGTAAAAATCCTTCACGGGCTTTTTAAAAATGTTGTGCATCACTGTGAACACAAATGTAATGGGATAAATACAAGGAGTGTTCCTTTCTTGATTGCCAGTCCCACAACAGAACAAGTAAGAGAAAACACGGAAGGCATTTAAGGTACACCTTGAGAAATACACCATAGGGCATAGTATCAGAAAGACACAGGCAAGTAAAACATCATCAAGCTGATAGATAGATAGATAGATAGATAGATAGATAGATAGATAGATAGATAGATAGATAGATAGACAGATAGATAGATAGATAGATAGATACTGTCTGTAGATAGATAGATAGATAGATAGATAGATAGATAGATAGATAGATAGATACTGTCTGTAGATAGATAGATAGATAGATAGATAGATAGATAGATAGATAGATAGATAGATAGATAGATAGATAGATAGATAGATAGACAGACAGACCAACATATATGTGTAGTAGTAGTAGTAGAGTTCATTTAGTTTGGGCACCCTTTCACATGGGCTCAGGGAGCCCTTACAGCAAAATATACAAATATACAAAGACAGCAATAAAGGACAGTCAGCACACAATACATACAATTTACACAAACCCACTAAAAATCTAAAAACAGACTGATTTCAAAGCTGTCTGACTGTCCCAGAAAAAGTTCCTTAGGACCTAAATGTCTGATCAAACAGAAAGGTCTTCAAATGTTTTTTGAAGAACTCTACAGATGGTGTCTCCTGGAGGTACCCCTGCAGTGAATTCCAGAGGACCAGGGCTCCCACTTCAAATGCCTGGGCCCCAGAAGATTTTAGCCTAGCCCTGGGGACCTCCAGAAGGGCCCCTTCAGCTGATCTGAGAGAGCTAGATGGGGTGTAAGGATGCAGGAGGTCCTTCAGGTAAGCACTGAGCCAACCCATGTAGGATCTTGTAGGTGATAGATAGATAGATAGATAGATAGATAGATAGATAGATAGATAGATAGATAGACAGACAGACAGACAGACACCCATTTGATTGGATACAGTTGGAGGGAGTTCGGAGGCTCACTAACATGTGTGTATTGCTACAATTGGTGGAGCTGTGGTATATCTAGCTACTGTCTAAATGTATCTCTGTGAAATACCTGTTTACTGTATTTAGTCTTCTCTGACATCTGTGCCCCTGATTTACTTTGTATGATTTACAAGTTTACTTCTCCAGCTTCTGGCACCCTCTTCCCCCCACCCCCACTCATCACCTCAAAAAGGGATACTGATGTCTTGTCATTAATCATTATAATTATACCTGTAAAATATGAAAATAATTTCCTGTCATGGTTTATCAGTCTCTGTTTTCATCTCTCACCTTGGCTTACTGAATGAATGAATGAATGGGTGATGAGATGACATGACATGCCCTAGTAGTAACAGCTGGTTGTCTAACCACAGTGACCAATCAGCTGTCACTACTAGGGCATGGCATCTCATCAGTTATTCATTCATTCAGTGAGCGAGTGTGAGATATGAAAATAGAGGCTGATCACTGCAATGGAGGATGGTTTTCTGTTTTATAGGTTCAACTGTGATGATTGAAAACAAGACATCAGTATCCTTTCTTTGGTCATGGGGGGGTGCCAGAGGTTGAGATGTGAGGGTACTCCTAATGTGTTTGATTGACTCAGGTGTGTAGGAGTCAGGACACTCACTAACATGATCATGTTGCTGCAGCTGGAGAAAGGGTTCTAAATTACATTAATTTAAAGAGGGATTATGGTCACAAATGACTGGCATCAATATATTCAGAATATGGATCGACATAGCCCCAATTACCCTCATGCCAAAACTAAGATTGCTTAGTGACTTTATTTAAAAGTTACAGATTATTTTACAACCCTAAATTCTCTGCCTGTTCAAAAAAGCCAGTTTCAGTGAAGAGGTACTGATGTTGTCATCTTCTGAACTAACAGTCTAGCCCTCCCTGTCAGCAAGCTTCCAGGACCTGCTTCTACAAAGTTTAAAAAATATGTACAAATGGTTTTCTCCAGTAAAACAGGTGTTTCAGGTTTTGTAACAAAGTTGAGAAATTCATATTTTTGTTTTTGGTAATTTTTTGCTGTGGTCCTTTTCTCCTGGGTTGCTGGATATTGAATCACAGCACATGAATGGGAGATTTGCAGATTGCATATCTCTGATGTGGTGAAAGGCTGTGATCGTTCACATCTATCATTCAACTGAGGTGATTTCTCAAGATGGCATTTTCAATCAATTATTCCATCACCCTGTAAATGGGGATGGGAGAGGTAGTGCTGTTTTGAAACCTTACTAAGAGTTTCTATGCAGTAGCCAGCTTAGTGCTTAATCACTCAATCAATAAATCATTATTTTATTCATCATCAAAGTACAGTATGAATGAATGGGATACTCAGTTGAGCAAAGCCCATTTTCTGTTTTCTTATGGACAGCTGTTACTTCTACAGTCAGGCTCATCTGTGTTGTACTCCACATTACAGTGATTGCTTTACCAGGGTTAACATTTCCACCCCTAGTAGGAATTAACACATATAAGGCCCCTATTAAAACTTATTGTAAAGCACACACTGACAAACAGCAATGCAGTTACCAACATTGCAACACTTGTAGCAATACAACTTCCAAACAGGCACTACAGAGTAGCACTTCACATGGTATCAGCATCCTGGAGGCATGCTGACTCAGAATCATGTAACTCTGGAGAAATTAATCATACCAAAAAGGCATTAAAATACAAATTTGTCAACTTTGTTACAAAACCTGAAATACATAGATTCTGTAGCACTGTTTTTAGAATGGTGCTGCCTGTCTTACTTTTGGAAACCATTGCAAAATGATTGTTTAACTTTGAAGAAACAGGTCCTATAAGTTTGCTGACAGGGAGGGCTAGACTGTGAGTTCAGGAGATGACATCATCAGCACCTCTTCACTGAAACTGGCTTTTTTGAACTGGTAGTGAAATCAGGGTTACAAAATAGCCCATAATTTTAAAATGAAGTAACAAAGAAACCAAATGTTTGGTATGAGATTTTTTTTGGGTATACTTATTTTAATTCTGCAATGTAGCACTTTTGGCCAGAGTCCCTCTTTAATACAAAACTTTACTGGGGAATGGTGGAGAAGAGAGGCGAATATTACAAGGCTGGTGGGTGGGGGAATATGATATCAACTGGTATTGTTGAAGGGGGTGATATAGATGAACTATACTTGGGTGGGGGTTGTATACTGTATGTGACAAAAAAAGGAAACACAAAGTAAAAGAGCTGTGTGCAAGGGCACTACACTAGGAATGATGCCTCAATGTGTAGTTCTGCCTATCAGGAGGTACATGCAGTATTTTGTCAATGAAGTGCCACTTCATGTACTCTTTGCCTAAATAAGTAGGCACTTCAGTGGGAATAGAATAATGTGGTGTGTCACTTCATGCTAAGTGAAGTCAGGATACATGCAGTTTTATGCATGGAAATCCTCACACAGAGTGGGTTGGCAATCAGATTGGTTCATTTTCCATAGCCAGTGCCTGCTTTTGGGGTTTTATAGCACTTTGATACAGAAGATCTTTGCACACTAATTAATCATATTCTTCTTCAACATGCCAACTTCAGACTTGATGGCCAATTTGTATTTTATATGCAGATTATCCATAGCATCTGTTATTGTATTTGCTTTTTTAAACCAGTTGAGTTTTCAGTATCCAAGCTCATTCCTGTCTAATAAATTAGTTTACTACATCAAATTACCAAATACAGTACTTAACCCTCACACAATGCTTTCACAGCAGATGTAGTCATCATTTAAGGAGCTTTAATGCTATGGGCTTCTAAGCTGCAGCTAATAGCTGCTGTGCAACTTGTGAGAAAGCACAGAAGAGTTGCAGTGACACTCATATCACTCTTATTGTTGTACTGGGTTACTATATCGATTACTAAAGAAATGTATAATGCATACACACACATTACAGGTTCAAGAAAAGGAGATCTATCTTCATGCCAGGGAAATGAAATACTCGACTGCATGGCTGGGATGAGATTAGATACTTTGAAAAGGACACTGAACTATTATAATATTTTTCATATATTGTAAGTCAGTAAATCTGTGAAAATACTGTACATAATGAACACTGGTTTAAACACTAAAACTTTTTGTTTTTAACCTAACAGGGTGAACCACCTTTTGGTCAATTAAAGGTATATGTTTTATTTATTAAACGTAATTAAAATGTATTCACTAGAAGAGGTGCCCTGAGCCTGAGGTTATTTTCAGGCCTGACCCACAGAAAGGGTTACAAGGGAGAATATGTCCTTCATTACATGTCAAAAACAAGGTAGAGTGTGCAATGTGAAAAAACAATAATGGAACAATAATACAGGTTTACAATTAACACATTTAAAATAAATGTTCAAATTATTTAGTGTAGTATAAAAAAATATTAGTGGATAACAAGGTAATCTGGATTATATGGTTTCCTGAAAGAAGCATGTTTTTTGTTGTTGTTGGGGTGTTGTATAAGGTATGTAGATAATGTAAGCTATCATGTGTGATATGTGAATCATGGACATAACATTTAAAGTAAACAACTCATGTTAGAAGTCCATATTTGAGGGTACAACTATGAAATGTTAGTTGCAAAGTTACACTATCGATATGCTGGAAACAAGTATGAGGAAAACAAACTGTCTTCTGCAGTATTTTGGGATTATAAATAATGCCACCGGGGAGTGGGACCATTGACAAGAGACTGGAAGTGGTGCAGCATTGTTCTAATACTAATAATATGTAGCATTACTGTTGAAGGTAATTTAGGTGAGCTTTAGCTGATGGAATAATGGAATGAAGCATAAAATAATATTTGATATGCAAATAAATAAGGTATTTTCCAGCAAAAGATATTTATAGTTAGATATAATAATAATCCAAGTGGTATTTTATGCTAATTACTGATATAACTGTCTGTATTTATTGCCAAACAGGCAACATATACTGTATACTGTACTGTAGGTTTTCATACAGTACCTACAAGAGCATCAGAAAGCATGCCATAGTGGTATAGTCTACCACTGAATATCGTATACTTTATCATTACTGTACATATATATCTAAGGGCATGATATGTTCCTTTGCTTGATGTCTACTGAACACTGGATCAGACTCATAATGGAAGCTGACATGATTAATACTACATATTGTCCACCATAAATCCAAATTGGATGGTTATCTACTATATACTGTATATAACAATGTACAGGCATGTTTGTTGTACTTGCTCATTGTATCCCATGTACCATGGAACAGGCAAATTGTTACCAGATAACATGCCTTTGTTCTATTGTCTCTAAATTGAATATTCTCCACATTATGGTTGGAAAGTTATAGACCAGGACTAATTTAAAAATGGTGTCCCATGCCAATAGAACTGTAAGGATCATACCAAAAATTATATCTGATACTGAACACTACCATTATGGCAAACTGAAACATTACCAGTTTTCCTTTTACAATGTTATCACTCAATATATATTTTTCACAGTAATTATGTTGCATCCCATAACCTGGCTTGAGATACCTATATTATGGTGGTACAGTAGTGCAATGATAATTAGCTTGACAAGGCATAGCTACAGTGTGTTATATTTTCATTTTTGCAGCTTTGTTGATGTGCAGTCATGAAACTTGCATTAATTCTAGGCCGGGACCTTGGAGCCTGACAATTTTGGGAAATTTTAGTTCAGTGGTATCTGTGCTAGGAAGTGGCAAAAAATGTGAAAATTATGACAGTTGGTTTGGATTTACTTGCCAATGTCAACTCCTGTTCTTGCAAATATCGCTTTTAAAAATAACACGCCTTTGCCGATGGATTATAACACTAGTAAATGTTTAAGCTGATCTGTGAAAACAGGGTTTTCATAATGTTATATGGTTTTCATAATGTTAAATCAGTAAAAATGAGGCACTTGGTTAGTGACAGTAAAATGACAGAGATTTGAAAACTAGTACTTGCAAAGACATGAGGATATAATCTTGATTTTTTTTTAAAGTAACAAAATAAAACATGAATGAAAATAGACTGATGAATTAGTGCATTTGCAGATTGCATTTTTGCAAGTGTCATAGAAAATCAGCATTTTTGTACATGGACTTCAACACTGACAAAATGTTAAAGTTGATCAATAAAATAGTTTTCAAAATGACATAACTGCAAAAACAAGATGCCTGTGGTTAGCAATGGTAAAATAGTTAAGATCTGAATACCATCTGTCATGTGATCGTGAGGTGGTGATAACATAAAAAATTAAATTTTATAACAGATGGAATTAAATAAAAATAAGGTTTTGAATAAAACAGATATTTATGGGTTCACACATGCACAGATCACAAAATTGATCTGCAAAAATGGGGTTTTACTGATTTTGCAGACAGAAGAATTTTATCTGTGAAAACAGATCTGTTTTTATGACTTTATTGAAAATGTTTCAAACAGTAGTTCATGATAGGATGTAAAGTATTAGAAAATGGGGAATCCATAGGATGTGATGGGTCTGGTGCTTTGGGTATATCTAGCAAAACCATTCACAATGCCCACTACAGGCACAAGGCAGTGTACTATGGATCAGTTTCTTTATATATGAGCCTCAGTCAATGTACTAAGCTGAAAATAGGCCTGAGACATTGTGTGACTGATAAAGTGCTTTGTGTATGGCCCCCAAGGGTTTATAAACAGCCCTCTATAGGTTCCAGGCAGTGTGGAATGGGTCATGTGCTTTGACTATGACCTGCATGGCAATTTACAAAGTACGCTTTAGGTCAAGGTCAGCCATTAACAGTATTGACAATACTAGCAAAAAACAACCATTTTTCATACAAAGTTTTTTGCAGTGGGTGCTATGCAATATATATGTTTCAATAAGTAACAAAGAAAATTAACAAAAAATACAGTAAAGCATCAATTAAGGTTGAACATTAATGCCAGTGAAGCAAAAAATACATTGTTATGGTAATAAAAAATCCCTGAGCTTAGTGAATATATGGTTTGATGTTTTTTGGGGGTTTGATCAATTACCTGTCACAACATTGCCATTGCCCTTACTCCGGCACTCTCTCTTTCTCTTTCCAAGCACTGGTTTAGGGCCTGGAAAACCAATGCAATGCTGCATCCATCATTCAAACCCCTAGAAATACCATGCTACAGATTCCCAAGGGCTATGAGGAATTCATTTATATTAACACTGGATTTCCCCTCGTTTGTGGCATCAATTATCAACTCTGACTGATAATTTACTGCAATTTGGTCTAGTGAATATAGATCTCAAACTGTGAGACCCACAGTGTTGTCTACAGTCTGCAGGATAGTGCGACTGCCTGTATGTACCATTACAAAACTTAGAAGACTTAACTTTCTCAGTGACAAACATATTGTCAAGGGGACATTTTTGTGTCTGCACCCATGATAAATTGACAGTAAGTGCCACATCTGAAATAATACCTGATACCATATGTTCATTAGTCTATCATTATGAAACAGTGAAAATCATTTATAATCCAGTTACAAAGGTATGCTCATATACTATATGGTGGAACTAAGAATATGAACACAAACAATGTGGCCCTGATTTTCAATTATGTGGGATTGTCACAAACTGTGTGCAAACTGATTTTGCCATGTTCTATTAGTTTAAACCCCCTGGAACTATGCTCAAGCGGAGGTCAGAGGGGTTAAACTGTATGTACCAGCACACATCATTGTGCACTGGTGTTAGACAGAGGGTGGAGTTGGAATGTGAGTGCCATTCAGTGCCATTCACTGGGACTACTGTAAATGGTGCAGCAGTTTTGTGATGCTCCCTAAATACCATATTTTGTTTAATGACCAAGGGGGAGTCAGACTGCTGCACTGGTTGCACACAGATGAGACCAGATCATTGCGGGATGCAAACAAGTGGTCAGGGCTAGTGAGGGAGGGGTTGTCACTAGACTACCAGAGAGTGACAGGATGTGCTGAACAGCATGGGGGCCCACTGAACTAACAGAGAGGACATCATGGAAGAATTCCAGGCACTGTCTTGTTGAAAAATATCAGCCCTATGGTACAGGTTAAGAAGGGAGTGGGGCATTTTTAAATATCATGTTGTTGGTAGGGGCATGGCTAGCCACCAGCAAGATGGCACAGTAAATTATTAGCTCCAAGTAGCCTTCAAATAATCATCAATCATCCGACTAATTCCACAGGCATAAAGGGGCAAAAATGTTTGAGCCTGATCACACTATTTATTTATTTATTTTATTTATTGAAGATCTTGGAAGACACCTGTTAGTGGATACTCATCAAGAAGTTCCACGTCAATACATTAGCTGAGGAGTCACAATAATGGTGGACAAAATAAGATATATATATATATATATATATATATATAAGACTACAAAAAATACAGTTGGTGGCTCAGATAAACAGATGACAAGGTGTGCTGAGGCACTGTACAATCTATGCCTGGGTCCTATGAAATAACAGAGAACAGAGGAGGAAGATAAGGTGATGGGGGAGATGCAGGAAAGGCAAGGAGTGGAAGAGGGGGTTACGATAGGACATGGGTGAGAAGGCGAAATAGGTTGTGGGGTGGGTGGTGACGTGCTGCAGAGAGACTATCCTGGTAGGATAGGAATGGGAGGTGTTGGGGCTAGTCCATTGCTGTGTGTGGGGATTAAGAAGGGGCACATACAGATGCTACTATCAGTGAGATGCTGATGCAGCCTATGTTTGAAGGATCCCAGTGTAGATGTGGTATAACTGGGTATACTTTTTTCATTTTTTGCATGACCCATGCCAGAGTAATAGGCAACTAAACTGTGTCCTCATGTTCACTGCAGCCACTTTCACTCTAGATGCTGAAAGTGAAAGGCCTAAGCAGGACTACCTCATGCCTACTCCAGCAAGCAGCACTGGGGAAACAAATACAACTGAATGTCGATGACTGCTCCCCAAATGGCCTCAATGGATGTTGCCAACATCACTCTTGCTCCTGCAGAAGATCTTACAGGAACAGTTTGTCACCCAGACCAAAACTGACTTGATAGCCCTAGGACAGTGGGTCTAGCTGAAAGAGCAAAATATGCAGTGGCTTGGAGAAGAAGATATGCTGTGCATCTGACTATGGGAGCAGGAGAGAATGACCAATTACCTGCTCTTGAAAGTCGATCACCTCAAAAATCGACCAGATGCAGTAACCTCCATCTGGTTGGGTTCCCTGAGGGAGCCGAAGGCAGTGAGATGATTCTTTTCTTACAAAAATTAATCCCTGTTGTTCTCAATGTGGCAAACTGTCCCTCCCTCCCTCCCCTTGGAGATCATGCAGGCACACTGCTTGCTTGGCCCAATGCTGAAATGTGGAAAGTGTCCCCAGCCAGTCCTCATCAATCTTCACAGATATCCATTAAAGGAAAACATCCTAATATGGGCCAGGAGCATAGGCTGCTACATTGGGAGGTACACTAGCTTTTCTTCTTTTAGGATTTTTCATCGCAGCTCTCTCACTGTCACCAAGCCTATGGCCTTGCCAAATAGCAGCTTGTCTGCCTGGGTTTAAAAATTTCCCTCCCATACCCTGCACAGCTGCAGATACAAGTCAATGGAGCCATCTCTCAATTTGAATCACCAGAGGCAGTGGATAGTTTTATTAAAAGGCAATGGCCAGGCTATAGTTTCCCTTCCTCCACCCTATGATGATGTGGTACCTCAGAGATCTGCTGCTTCTGCCATAGACACTTCATCTCCCCAAGATTCAACAACAAATAAAGGACCCTCACAAATCACTGGTGATGGAGCACAATGGACACAGCAACAAAGGGGTCAGGGCTAAAAACAGTGCAATGCTGAAGTATGAATGCATGGCACCGGACAGGCTAACTGCTCCAGAATCTACTGCTGGGAGCCTCCCAGCATATTGCACTCCAAGCAGCCCTTTGGCGCTGACTTCTCTCAATGCTCAAAACAGATTTAACTCCCTCCAGCCAACAGCTGCTACTGACATGGACCCAGAGACTAGGGTACCCACACCAACCCCTTTGGCCTTACCAGATCAACCAACTTACCCACCTCATGTATCGGCACCGGAGACAAGGTCATGGGCTGAAAGGGCTTCCACACACCCCTGTACCACTGCCAGCTTATCCACTGCAACAGCCTGCAGCCATCACCCCTGTAGTGCAAAGATCTTCCCAAATACATGCCAGATGACTTTTTACTATTGAGAGTACTGAACTGTTACCTCAGATTTATTAACTGCCCCATATCTGTTTTAATACCCCCACCTGTTACCCCGTAACCCCTACCCATGAGCACTGTTCCTTGACATCAGGCATGTAGAATGCTGCTTAACACTGAAACTAGAATGGGATGTGGGCTGAAGGGGGTACTCAGAAGGGTGAGGTTTAGTCTTTGTCTTGTGCTCCTCATGGTGCCGTGCATGATCAAACTGTCTCCTTATTAACACAGCCCTTGAAGCTACAGTGCTATGGACTGCTCAGCATGGGACACAACACCTACCCAACAACTGGACTTTTTTTTATGTTTGAAAGAGGCTTCAGCCCTCCTAACATGTGACTCTGCAAGTGGCACAGCACCTACTTTTGAAAACTGGCTGAAAACACACAGGACTTTCTGGGACTGTGAAAACTGTACATCATTACCAACTAACTTGTTGAACTCCTTGTCTTTGCTGTATTTTCTAGGCATAACTGATCCCTCTAACTAACAAGGTGATAACAGTTATACAGATGTATGATGCTTTTTTGTCTGTTACAAATACTTTGAAGGCTGCATTTGGATTGTTTTTTACAGTTTCCTATTTTTCCACCAGACAGAATGGCACTGAATGGAAGTGAGATGTGCACTTTCACTTTCTATCCACCCACCACGCCTTGTGACTGAAGACACCATGTGGAGTGGAGGGTTGGACTTGTTATGCCAGTGGGATGAGAATGGGCTAATCCTGACCTACCTACTTGATTGGGTCCTACTCTTAATACCTAATGCATATTCATGGCTTCTCCTGCCCCATATAGAGTGGCATCCCCCAGGATGAAACCCACTTTTAAAGCACTCTGCAGTATGCTGCAGCAGACCTATGGAATAAAGCACTGTAATTTCAATGGCAATTAGTCCCCTTTGTCATGCAGGAAACTGTGGCATTCACTTCATCCTGGCAGTGTCACATTTTTCTGAATGACAATTGGGACTAATTGCCACTGAAATGACATTGCTTTATTCAGTAGGTCTGCTTCAGCATTCTCCAGAGTGTTGAAAAATGCTGCAGAAATGGGTTTCATCCTCGGGGACACCACTGTATGCTGACCACATAAGATTACATACCTTCCTTGCCTCTCTCCTGCTAAGCCTAGTGTTACTGTCAAAGCTTTGCCATCAGCACCTGGCAGTACTCAGACATTGCAATTCCTGTTTCTTGGAGGACCCCCACCTTGTGAGCAGGCAATTACATAATTAGAAAGTGTCAGCCAGCTTTGTAGATGTTGTGGGGTGGAAATCCTTTACCTGATTTGCAGAGTCAGATCTTTCCTCTAAGTGCCATTTTTACCTACCAACCTCCTACTTAGAGTCCTCACATTGGGGTCAGTCACTGGGATTAAGTGAGTACCTTACTTTTTCAGGCTTGGCTCCATGAACAGACTGGTCTTTGTAGCTGCCCCCAACCCCATGCCAGTGCCACCTCCCTTCAATGTCTGACCCCTGAGCAACACAGATGCCCATCTCCTGAGACAGGACATGTTTTTTTCCCCAGAAATTGTTGTACAAACGGCATATAATAATAGGTAATGAACATTTGATCCTCCATCCTCCTATGAAGATAGTTATGGCTCTCCTCTCTTCTCCTCTCCTCTCCTTTCCTCTCCTCTCCTCTCCCATCTTCTCCTCTTCTCTCCTCCCTTCACATCTCTTCCCATGAGCAAGCCCCTAGGTCTGCCTTATCAGCAACAACTGTTCCCTCTCTCCTTGGTACCTAGCTCACTGCCTGAGTACTGCCTGACCTTCTGCCTCATGCTCCCCCTACTGCATTATGGGATTCTGCATCTGCAAATCTGGCTGTTATACACAATATATGCCATGACCCAGCATCACTGGATTTGCTCTCTGGTTCTAACCTAGTTGAACAAATAGATAAATGTTGCTTCTCTTGTTTGTGTTCAGTGTCATTTTTGTTAATTTTACCTCCACTGTCATGAGGCATGTGTCTTGGAGCTACCCACTGCTCCTGCCCTTATGGTCCAGTTAAGCCCAAGCATTGTCCTATTTAACAGGTCAACAATTCCTTCTGCAGTACTGTATCAGGAGGCTATGTTTCTTTCAGTCCTCAAGTTACTGTTGCTAGTTTACTGAAAAAGGTTATACACGTACACTCTATAGGTCTAAAGTCACAAGTATTGCTTTTCATTTATATTTGGATCATGCTGCTTTAATACAGGCATCTTTTGGTAGCTCGTACTGGTCCAGAGGTGGGTACCCTCTCAATGTTCAGTTCACTGTGAATACCATTTCCACACTGCCCATAAGAATGACCCACTTGCAGTTTATCTCATGGAATCTGTGAGGGCTGAATTCCCCTGTGAAAAGGAAAAGGATCTTATCTAGACAAAAGAGCATGAAAGCTGAAGTTGTACTACTGCAGGAGACCAAACTCTGCTCTGCTGAAACAGTGAAACTTCATCAGGACTGGTTGTGCATAGAAGCATATACATGTGCTCCTACTTTGAAAGCTGGTGTCTCCATCTTGATGTATAAAGCATTCCATAGCACCATTGAGTCCTCTACTCAGGATAATGTGGGACAGTAGTTAGCTATCAAGTTTAAAACACCTGAGGCTCTCCTAATCATTTGTAATGTAAATGGGCAGAACCATGATGGCCAAGAGCTGTGAAATGTATTCCATCACTCTCTTCTGGATGTTGTGTCACCCACTGTCCTCCATTCCTAGGTGGGGACTTTAACTTAGTGTTGGAGGCTTACTTAGACAGAAACTACCTAAACCCCATACCAGAGCCCTGTCTGCAGTACAGAAAAAAATTATGTTGTTGGTGCTCTCTCTGACTGACATTTTGGGCTTACATCACCATAAGTCCCTGCATGTTTCCTACATCTTGTTCACACACTCCTCCTCAAGCTGGACGGATTTCTGACTTGTTTCCTTCTCAGCCTCCTCAATTGTACTGGTATCACACATCACATTACTATATTTATCTGACCATGCTTCGGCAGTGCTAAAGGTGGATTGGGGTTGTCCTGCCACCAAATTGGCATCTTGGAGGCTGGACCCTCTTTTGCTGCAGGAAAAGTCCTTTGCCCCTTGGCTCCAAAACCAAGGGCCTCATTCCTAGAGCTCAACAACAATGGTGAGACATCCAAATCTACACTGTGGGAGTCTCTTAAGCCTTCTCAAGGGTCCACTGCATGGAATATGTTGCATTCCAGCAGCAAAAGAGGGAGCAGGAACAGAAAGAATGAGAATTTCAAGTTGCTGTAAAGAAAAAAAAGATTTCAAGGAATGCCCACCATCTCGACTATGAGTGGATCTACTGTATGTGATATTAGTGAAAATTTAAAAGTGATGAGCATGTCAACAATAGCAAAATGGTGAAGTGAAAAACAGCCCAGAAGAAAAATAGCGACCATCAAAATAGTGACTCGTGGCACACCTTTCTAACTCTGGAGAAAGTCAAAAGCCATCTTGAATGCTCCAACGCTCCACAAACATCAGCAGTATGGCCCTGAAGAAACAAACTCCAAACATGTATACCTGCTGCTCTGAATCTAACCCAAACCAACCTTCAACCTAAGTTCCTACACCTGTACACCTTATCCCAACCACCTACCAGCTGATACCCACTTTGGTCACTTCAACATTGCAAGCTGTTTTCCAAGAATTCCAAACTCTTCTTAGTCTCTCTTCCTCCATGTGAGAGGCTATCAACATTGCCCTTCATATGGAGGGCAAGGATACAATTTTCCTCAGCAGCTATAGGACAATTCTGTTTAGCAATGCTGTTTTGCTAAAATGCTGGCCAAAGAATTAGCCTCTATGCTAGATTGAATTCTCCCACAACTGGGTCCTCCATCGCAGCTAGGCTTTGTAAAAGGATGCCTTAGCTCTGACCTTTATAGGGCACTTCTCTCTCTGATGACCCTTGATGGCTCCACCACCACTTTGACCACTGCAATAGACACAGGCTTTGAAAAGGCTTTTGACTCAGTAGAGTAGGGGTATCTGCATATCATACTGGTCAGGATGAACTTTAGCCTGCAATCTGTGAAGTGGATTCTCATGATATATGTTCAGCCAACCACCCAAGTCCTCATCAATTCAACACTCCCCTCACCATTCAACTTGCATAGGTAAATCTGCCAGGGCTGCCCTCTTTCCTCAATGTTGTTTGTGTTGATCATCAAGCCACTGGCAATCACCCTCCTATGTCATCCAGATTTGCAAGACATCCAAACTGGACACACTGACTTCCATAAGCTGCTATATGCATATGACTGTCTAGTTTGTCTGAGTAATGCCCCATTGGTCTTACCCACCTGCTCAGTACCTTGTGTGCTTTTTAAGCCATCTCTGGCCTCCAGATCAACCCCATTATTTATTTATTTGTTGTTGGATTACAATACCTTTGAGCCTGAGGATCTTTTACAGAGGCTCCACATCAAAAGATAAATACAATAAAATATAACATTTTACAATATAATACAACAATTAGCACCAGTGTGTTACAATAACAAGAGTACAATGTTCTGACAGGCACTAAAGAGTGGACAATAAAAATACTGTACATTTTGGAATAAGTAGAAAATAGGTGAGCATAGAGCAGCCAACAATGGCCTTGTTGTTTGAGAGCGAGGGGGAGAAAAGGAATGGGGAGGGAATGTCAGGGTGGATCAGGAAAAAGGACACAAGGTGGGCGGGGGGACCATGGGAGAGGACTGATCTAGGGAGGCATGGACAGTGGAGGGGGGAGAAAACAGAGCAGGGGAGGGATGGGGATGGTGGACAGGATACAGATCTATGTTAACAAGCAATAGGGAGATAGGTGGTGGGGCTGCAGTAGCATAGAGGGAGTGGTAGGGGGTTCAGAGAAATAGAGGACAGCCTTAGGCAATAGAGGCAACAGGGTGAGATTTCCTCATGATTGGACAAACACATATGTTAAATGCAGTAAGGTGTAGGAAGAGTTTATGTTTGAAAGGGCCCAACTTGGGTACTGACAGGATAGTGGCTGGTACACTATATCATTTAGCCAGGAGGGTGTCTGGTAAGCAAAACAGCATTGCATGCCTAGTATGGCTGAAAGGTATGAGAAGCACTTATCTTGACATACCTTGGATTGCATATGGGTTGATTGCTTGTTTAAGAAGATCTTGTATTACTGGGGGATTAGTCCAAGACAGGCTTTTTTTTGCGAGGTGGCAGGTCTGGTATTTTACTCATCCAGTGAGGTTCAACCAATTTGTTTGTTCATGTAGGTTGCATATATGGGTAAGATGGTGGGTACCCGTGATTAACCTGCAAGCTTTATTAAGGGCTAGGTTGATCCTTTTGAGCACAGTGTCCATTGCAGCACTGTATATAACTAGTCCATAGTCAATAATGAAGACTATGGAACTGTTGACCACACATCAGAGGGCATTGGAGGTTAGGCAATGTCTATGATGGCTTAGCAGACAAATCCTAGCATTTATTGCTTTAGCAACTTGATCTACATGGGCAGCATAGGACAGTGAACTATCAAGGGTTATGCCTAGGTAATTGAAATACGGGACTGGCTCAAGTGTGTCCTCCTGACTGTTCCAGATGACAAGCCTGTGCAACTTGTGTTTGTTGTGGGTGCTACTGAAAAGCATAGTTTTTTTTTTGTAGTTCATAAGGAGTTTGTGCTTTAAGAACCAGTCCTCAACAGAAACAAAATCAAGTTGGAGCTGGGTCTCCAGGAGACACGGGTCCATTTGGCTGGAGAAAATAATGGCGTCATCCACATAGAATAAGATTTTGGTGGAGATTGCCTTGGGGAGGTTTTTAAGGAACAGGCTAAAGAGGAACAGACCTAGTATCGAGCCTTGCGGAACACCAGAGCAGTCTGGGTGACTGTCAGACAGAATGCCATTTATTTTGACTTGTTGGAATTCCCTCCAGATAGCTACTGAACCAGCCTACAATTTCGAGCAAAAGTCTAGCAGCAGGGAATGAGTTTAGAAGAATGGTGTGATTTACCATGTCGAAAGTTTTAGTGAGATTGATGTAAATCGTCTCCACTAAGTGGCCTCAATCAATTGCATTATGAATGTAGCTGGTGAATTCAAGCAGGGCAGTGGTGGTACTATGAGCTTTATGGAAACTATGCTATTGTGGGCACTGGAACTTGTATTTCTCAAGATACTGGGTAAGCTGGTCTGACACAATCCTTTCCAATGCCTTCAAAAGGGGGGGAAAGGATTGAGACTGGGTGGTAGTTTATATGGAGGGTACTGTCACCGTTTTTGAAGATGGAGGTGACTACAGCTGCCTTCCATTTCTGTGGGAACTGACCTTGGCAGAGGGAGAGATTGAGAAGTTTAGTTAAGGGAGTTAGGACTTCTTCAAGAGTGAGGTTTAAAATCTTCAGGTCAAAAGAGTCATTGCTAAATCTTAACTTCTCAAGCACCCACAGCAAATATTTTCTAGCCTCTTGCTTGGAGACCATCCTAAAATAGAATGGAGGGTGGGCTTGATGTGTGCTTTCTTTGTGCTCTGTGGTAGGAAGCACTGGCACATCAAAGAAATCAGATGGTAGTACACCACTTAGGTCTGAGAAGGACAGGTTAAAAGTGTTGGCAATCACCTTGGAGTCCTTGGGTGATTTCTCCATTTGCAGAGAGCATGGATGGGGCTAACTTGCTGGTCATGCCCATGAGGTCTCTTATATTTCCCCAAAAGTTTCTGCCATTCCCCCAGGAGTTACAGAGCTCCTCTTGGAAGTGACAGATCTTGGCACAATGAATCTCCTTGGCACAGGCATTCCTGGTGGTTTTGTACCATTGCCAATCTGCCTGTTTTCCAGTAGCCCTGGCACAATGCCACAGGTTGTCCCAGGTGGCCATAAGGGTTAAGCAGGGATGATGTTATCCAGTCGGTGTTTGCTCCCTGAATCTTTCATGTCCTAAGGGGGGGGGGTGTGGATATCTCAAACTGTGTTAAACTGAGAAATGAAGTACTCAATGGCTTGGTCCACAGAATGGGCTGTGTCAATAGGTGACCAACCAATTTGTCTAAGTTGTGCCTTTAGGGGCTTGAGATGTCCTTTTTCAGAATTCTATGTGTAACCATTTTAGCAGGTAACTTCGCGGCCCTATGTGACCATAGACAGAGGATGTGGGAATGGTCACTCATTGAGTTGGGTAGGACAGAGATGTTGGAGATTCTTTCTGAGCGATTGGTTAGAATCCAGTGCAGCAGGGAGCTTGAGCCAGTTCTGTAACTGACCCTAGTGGGAGAATCAACCAGTTGTGACATATTGATGGCAAAGATTGTGTCCTTAAAGGGAGCAGCCTCTGAGACCAACCAGTTGACACTGAAGTCACCTAGCAGTACCAAGTCATGGTTTTGGTACATAGTGGTTATGTATTCGATAATCCTATTGAAACCCAGTGCCTGTTCCCATGGGGGTATATAAACTGAGAGAAAAGTGAGTCATTTACCACAGGGTCCAAGTAGTGTCTTGACAGTGACAGTTTGAACATTTTTCCCAGTTTCTACTTGGGGTAGGGCATGGCCCTGTAGGGTGTCCCTGAGGTAAATTGTGCAGTCCCCACCCTGTTTGCCAACTCTATCTTGCCTGAAAAGGCAGTAGCCATTCAGAGTGATTGATGTGCCTGAGACTTTAGGTGTTAACCAGATCTCTACCACCGAGAGTACATCTGGTTTGTGTTGCATGACCCAGACCTGGAGCACATCAAATCTGGCCACCAAACTACAGAAGTTGATGGAAGCTATCTTTAAGATGCCACATATTTTGTCCTCTTTTTTCAATTGATGCCCTGGGCCGGGGTTAGGGTGGTTGTTACCTGAGAGAGGCAGGAGCAGTATAGTTATCCTGATCAGAGAATTGTTTATTAGGGTTAGTGTAGTTTTCTGATTAAGTTTGCTTGCTCTCATCTGCTTGTGTTGGCAGAGGGATAGGGTATGGAGTGGAATATGGGTTGGGGGAGTGTGTAGGTTTTGGACGACACTGTTATGCAAGTTTAGGGGGCAAGGGTGCGTGTCAGTACTACTGGACATAGTTCCTGAACCTGGCAGTGGTCCAGAGTTATAACGGGGCTGTAATCAGTTGACAGGAGATTGTTTCACATAGTGGTAATAATCATAGTTGGTGGTGGCTATGATAATTGTGAGAAGGACTAAGGAGACAGGTTGTATATGGGTACTCATTATTTTCAGCAACTGAGGGAAACAGAGAGAAGCCTAGAGTGGTTGAGGCATGTACACAGGACAGTTCAAGTTTGAGGAGAGGTGGGTAAGATAGCTACCACTAAGGCTCCTGGAGATGGGTAGGGGAGCTACCACTAAAGCTGCCAGAGAGAGGGGCGAAAAGGTGGGCTGATTGGGGCAGAAACAGAAAAAAAAAGAGGTCGGGGTGGGCCAACTCAGGGAGCCAAGCTATCCACTAGCAGTGTTAATTGTGCTGTCCCAGTAGCAGGACACTAAGTCTTAAAATTAAAAATACAATGTAAGAAAGAAAATAAAATAAAATAGATAAAATTTAAAAAATAGCCCCCAAATAAGAGAGTAGATAAAGGGACTAGAAAGGTAGTTGACAATGAAAGGAGAATTTGGTGCACAGCAGTGCCTCTGGAGGACAGAAACTACAGTATAATTTGCAAATGGGGAATTGTAATTGACAATGAGGAAAATAAAAGCATAGGCTGCTGTTATGTGACCCACAGCAGCTATAAAAGAAATGCACCAGATAAGGCAGGTGGGGAGCCGGTGCACAGTGCCAGAGTGTTGTTTCAATGTGCCTTAATTACATACAACCTGCTGAAAGATAACTAAGTAACCTGCTATAAGATAACTATGAGCTGGTCAGCAAAGAAGTTAGATTGCAGACTGCTTTAATCAGCTTTAACTAACATCACAAATTGCTGTACCTAAAATGGGCTGAATAAAGTTAAAGTGCCTTCTGCATTAAAAGACTCAGCAAGGTTGTAAAATTCAGAGTTGCAACCAGTTCCTTTCGGAGATGTCCTTATCTGCTATGGTCCCTGTACCTTGGAGGCTTCATCTGGGAATGGGTGGGCAGTTGGCTTTGGGAACCGACAGGAGCAGTCAGATGCAGCAGGCAGGAGCCAGGTCAGGGGCTCGGCTCCATTGTGGCAAGTAGGAGCATAGTCAGGGTCTCTGGAAAGAGCCTAGGAGGCTTCATCCAGGAAAGGGTGGGTGGCTGGCTCTGGAAACTGCCAAGAGTGGTCAGATGAGGCAGGCAGGAGCCGGGTCAGGGGCTTGGGTCCATTGCAGTAGACAGGAGCCCAGTCAGGGGCTCTCAAAACAGCCTTGGAGGCTGTGTCTGGAAACAGGTGGGTGGCTGGCTCTGGAAACCACCAGGAGTGGCCAGATGCAGGAGGCAGGAGCCGGGTCATGGGCTCGAGTCTGATGCGGCAGGTGAGGCCGGCGGGGGCTCTGGAAACAACAGGCTTCGTCCGAGAGGAATGGGGTGCGGGCTGGCTCTGGGAACCAACAGGAGCAGTCAGACGGGCAGACAGGAGCCAGGTTGGGGCTTGGCCAATGGGTGGAAGACTAGTTTGCTGGCCAAGGCACGTAGCTTCGCCTGAGCTCTTTTCTTCTAGGTTGCTTGAAAGGACAGAGCTAAGAACCTTTTTTTATTTATTTATTGTAATATTCAGAAAGATCTTTGAGTCAGGGACTCATTTACAAAGGTTCCACATCATACATACAGGCACATGGAGTGGACTTAATGATACAGGTTACAGAAAAACATTACAACATATTAAACAGTTACTGGTAGTTACATAGATTGACTGACAGTAGTTTCGCTTTGCATTCCTATAGCACAGCCAGAAGATACAGAGGGCTCTGTAAAGGCTGATAGTCATATAGATTCATGAGGGTTAGTTGGTAAGGGGGGAAAATAGGAGAGGGTGTTTTTTTTTTGGTTTTTTTGGGAAGGAGGGATAGGACATTCTGGAGTTAAGGGCAGTCACATTGGTTAGTGGCCTGAAGGTGTGTCCTCAGCTTGGATTTATAGGGACCAAGCCTTGATTCGTTTGTTATGTGACTAGGGAGGGCATTAGACCAGGTGGAGGCTCTGTAGCTGAAAGTACGCTGGAATTGGGAGGTCCAGGCATGGGGGACCCATAGCAGTCATTTGTTCGAGCTACAAGTTGTTTTGCCTGGAGGTATTGGGTGGATAATTTGGTTAAGGGTAGGAGGGGTCAGACCAAGTAAGGCCTTTTTGGTCATAAGGCAGGTGTGGTACCTAATTCGGTTATCAAGGTTTAGCCAGTTTGTGCTGCTGTACAGGGTGCTGGAGTGGGTAAGACGATCACATTCAAGGAAGAGGTGACAGGCTTTGTTAAGCACGAGACAAAGTCTGTCTAGGGTAGAGGATGGTGCAGCACTATAGATTAGGATGCCATAGTCTAGTAGGGAGAGGATTGAGGAGTTTATGGTAAGTTTTAAGGCTTCAGGTGTGAGACAGTGTTTGAAAGGGGAATAGTACACCCAACCTAGAGCTAAGGGGCTGTTGAGAGGTGTAGGATATGTTGATGAAAGCTTAGGCGGGGCCCAATGTGATCCCTAGGTGTTTAAACCGGCTAACTAGTTCTAGCGGATCTGGTTGGCAGTGAGAAATTAGCAGAGGTTCTGAGCGGTTCTGGGTGGAAAACATCATGACTTTGTTTTACTGTAGTTAATGGTAAGACGCTGGGCGGTGAGCCAGTCTTCAATCTCACGGAAAGAGTGTTGGAGGGTTTGGTGAAGTTTGAGGGGGGGTCGGGTCAGAGGCGAACAGGACCGCATCATCTGTGTATAGGAGCATATTTCCGGTGCATGACGATGGGAGAGAGTTGAGCTATAGGCTGAAGAGGAGGGGGCTGAGTATGGAACCCTGTGGGACACTGGAGCAGATAGGGAGGCGGGGGGACAGGACAGGTCCTACCTTGACTAACTGCGTTCTATCGGAGAGATAGCTGGTGAACCAGTTTAGGGCATCATTGGAGAGCCCCGTGTAGGCTAGGGTATTCAGTAGGAGGGCATGGTTAAAGGTATCGAAGGCCTTAGATAGGTCCACGAAGATGGCACCAGTGAGATGGCTGTGGTCCAGGGCTGTGTGGACATGGGAGGTATATTTAAGGAGGGTGGTGGTTGTGCAGTGGCACTTTAGGAAACCGTGTTGCTGCTTGGATAGAAGGTGGTATTTGTTAAGGTGGTCAGTGAGTTGGTCGGTGACTATGCGTTTTAGGGTCTTAGACGGGGTGGTAATATAGAGATGGGGCGGTAGTTGTTAGTGGAAGAGTGGTCACCACTTTTTATGGGAGTGATGTAAGCAGATTTCCAGAGGGAGGGGAACTTTCTTGGCAGAGGGAGCGGTTTAGTATGTGGGTGAGAGGTGCTAGGACTTCCTGGAGGGTGAGGCGGAGAAGTCTGAGGTCCAGGGAATCATGACTATAGTGATTTTGGCCAATAGCTTTGGTGAGGTAGGGTTTGGAAGACTCAGGGGTAAGGATTAGCAGGCGGAAAAAGGGGCAAGGGGAGGGAGTGGGGTGGTATGAGCAGGTGGGGATCGAAGAAATTAGGGGGCAGCAAATGGGAGAGATCAGTGAAAGAGGTATTTAGGGCCGTGGCTATACTGACAGGGTCAGAGGAGAGTTTACCATTTATTAGTATTTGGTCTGGTGGTGTATTTGGGGCCTTGTCACAGAGTTCCTTAATGTTCTCCCAGAACTTGCATCCAGTGCCCCAGGTGAATGTTAAGGAGGCTTTATAATAGTTTGCTTTGGCAGTGCGTATGGCCCAGGTGCACTTGTTATGGGCCTCCCGATACCGTTGCCTGTCCAGAGGCTTTTGGGTCTCATTAGCAAGGTGCCACAGGGCATCACGATGACGTAATAGGCCTTGGAGGTGGTCCGAGTACCAAGGGGCTTGTTTCCCTTTGGTCATGGTTTTGGTGAGGTGGGCGATTTGTTGCAGGCAGCGCAGAAGGTGCCAATAAAGGTAGTTTGAGGGCTGGTCTGGGTCGAGGGTGTTAGTTAGGGGTGTCCAGTCCCAATCCCTAAGGTGGGTCTTAAGAAGGGCTAGTTTACCAGGCCCTAGTCTATGTTGAGCAGTAATTTTGGGAGCAAATTTGAGGGGGGTACCAGACCAGATGCAGAGCACTGGAGAGCGGTCACTTAGGGTGTCGGGGAGGACTTGGGAGCTGGTAAATTTTGTGTGGGCGGTTTGTGAAGACAAGGTCTAGGAGGGAGGATGACCCTGTGTGGGCATGTAGTCGGGTGGGGGTTCTGATGACCTGTGAAAGATCGAGGGCAGCAGCCTCATTGATGTAAGGGTGGCTGTTTGGCCAGCCAGTTTATGCTGGAAATCCCCAGTAGCAATTTTTCGTGCTTTGGGGTAGGGTTGCAAGGTAGGACATGATGGATTGGGCGGCTATCTTCTGGCCCTGGGGGACATAAGCTAGTGAGGAGGAGAGGGATGTAGACCTACCTAGAGTAATTTTGAGGGTGAGGGCTTGAGCCCTGGATGCTAATGTGGGCAGAGGGAGGAGGTGGCCGGAGAGGGAGTCCTTGAGGTAGACAGCACAGCCACCCCCTCACTTTCCCCATCGGTCAGAGCAGTAGAGGTGGTATCCAGAGAGGTATATAGCCGAGTCAGGGACTGAGGGGGAGAGCCAGGTTTCAGTCAGGGAAACGATGTCGGGGTGATACTGGAATATCCAACATTGAAAGGAGTCCCATTTTTTTTGAATGCTGCAAATGTTTAGAGAGGCGAAGCACAGGCCATCACCTGGAGATGGGTGGGATGTTGTATTTTTTTGTGGGCCTGGGTTGGGGTGGACTTTGCCAGACAGAAGAAGGAGAAGGATGAGGAGTCTGCGGTTCTGTTGGTCTGCGGTAGGTCTTTTGGCATTTATGTTTCTTGTGACCCATGGTGGGTATTGGGAGCTCAGAGTAATGGGGCAGACAGGGGAGTATGTTGTGAGAACAGGGGTTGCTGGGTGGTGGTTGTTGGAGTTAGTGGGTTGGTCAGGGAGGGTGGGGCACAGTGTGTGCCTTGCCTAGGAAGATGGTATCCCAGGGTGGGGGTGCTAGTGTATTGTGGGGGCAAAGCTGGGGGTGTCCGGCTGCTTATTGACAGAGGGCTTCTGCTTGCACCCTCAAATGTCATAGAGGGTAGGTGAGAGTTCCTGATGGAGTTGCAGAAGGAGAGTGATGGGAGGTGGGAGCATGGTAGGGAGAGATTGGACAATTGTCAGTATTGGAGAGAAAGAAAGTGAGAAGGAGTAAGGGGACCTCTAGTGGAAGGAAAAGATTATGGAGGTAAATGACAGCACTGGAGATAAAGCAGAGAGAAAAAGTAAGGGGACCTCTAGTGGTGGGAAAAGATAAGCTGCAAATGGAAAAGTGGACTGATAGGTTATTTCGTGATCACAGGTTATTTCGTGATCATGTGACGTGATCATGTGATCAGAAATCAACTTATATATTCCAGTGCTGACCAAGGGGTGGTGGTGGGGGTGGTGGGGCTGAGCGCTGTAGTGCTCAGCTGCAAAACCAGCGGTCCACTCCAGCAACAGTCACAATTCAGTGTCAGAAGTACCTGTGCGTTTCCCTTCGGGCTCCTGGTGTTCAGGGGAGAGCTTCTCATAGCTCTACGACCCGGACTGCTGTAGGTGAGAAGGCACAAGTTGATTATAGGTACAGTGGAGGGGTCACAGTGGGGGGTGGGGGAGCAAGACTATACCGGGAGAATCCTTTTCCTAATAGCGGCATGCAAAACAGTAAACCAGGTAGGCTATGGTAAGTAAATAAAGTGCAATATGAGCAGCAAAACACTTTAAAGCAAGGAAAAGGATTAAGGCTTCTTTTGGCTAGGCAGATTTACTGTGTGTTGTTATTTTTATTTTGTACTCACAGGGATTGTTACTATTTGTTGCTAACATTTTATTGCTTTATTTTTCTCTGATTCAAATTGTTGTTACTGGGTATACCTTCTGCTGCATTATTACAGGGAGTGCCTACAGGTGTGTGCTTACAGATTACTGCTGTAATCTTCTGATTCAAATTGTCTTTTGCAAGGTATATCTTCTGTTACTGCTTTATTTTTCTCTGTAATAAAGTGTTTCTTACAGGGTATATCTTCTGTGAAATTATTACAGGTGGTGCTTACATTTTTGTGACTTTTTATCATTAGGCTAAAAAAAATTGCTTTGCCACTATTTTATTTTATTTTTATTTTTTTGCTGAAAGGTTTTTTGTTTGTCTCAGAGGTGTTCAGTCTCCTTCTCACATTGAAGGGGCAAATTGCTTTCCTCCCACAGCTCTTCCAGGGGATTAGGTGTGTATCTGGGGGATGGAGCTGACAAACTGTTAGTAACTTCCAACAGAATTAAGGGTTAAAACATCAGGTTAGTTGATGTCTTGGAGGTGGAAGACTAGGTTTGCTGATCAAGGCACCTAGCTTCACCTGAGCTCTTTTCTTCTAGGTTGCTTGAAAGGACAGAGCAAAGAACATTACCAGAGCAAGGAAAAGGATTAAGGCTTCTTTTGGCTAGGCAAATTTACTTTGTGTTGTTATTTTTATTTTGTACTCACAGGGATTGTTACTGTTTGTTGTTAACATGTTATTGCTTTTTTTTTTCTCTGATTCAAATTGTTATTGCTGAGTATACCTTCTGCTGCATTATTACAGGGTGTGCCTACAGGTGTGTGCTTAGAGATTACTGCTGTAATCTTCTGATTCAAATTGTCTTTTGCAAAGTATATCTTCTGTTACTGCTTTATTTTTCTCTGTAGCAAAGTGTTTCTTACAGGGTATATCTTCTGTGAAATTATTACAGGTGGTGCTTTACAAGTTTTACAGTTTTATCTATCATTAGGATAAGTTTTCAGGGCTACTGCATTTGTTGCTGGCTGATTGTTTCTGCTCTTACCTTCTTGTTTTTTTCATCTGTGGTTCTTCTTTTTCGGCAGGGGAAGGGCCCAGCCACCTACCCCCATCCCCATCTCCAACCACCCCGCACCACACTCCTTTTATAGGGTAGCACAATAGTGACATTTCCTGTAGCAACGCAGAAAGGGGTGGATCAGATTGGTATCCACACAGTGGCCTAACTTACAGGAGCAATAGTAATTTAACTTGTTATAACAAGTAATACAAAAACAAACAAACAAAACACAAAATAAAACATTTGCTTTCATTTTCTACCTTCTAATTACTTTGACCAGGTTATAAACCCAGCAACCTATCTGGAATGGATATCATTAACTGCATGTACTGTGGAACACTTTTCAGAAGGGCAGTTTTAAAGGATTTAGGACACTGTCCTACATGCTGGGCCATTGGAGATCTAAGAGCTGAGCTCCAAGCAGCATGGGCAGAGATTGAGCACCTCAAATTGCATATTCAACGGGAAATATATTATAAGAACAGCCCACCATTTCCCCAACATCAAACAGAAGCACCTCGACCGCAGATGATAGTTGGTCTGGGAGGTTGGCAGGTGGTTAGGAGGGGCAAATCGAGTGCCCCATCACTTTGGTGCTCTCCAACATTTCACCTCCACAAATCATATAAAAACTACAAACAGGTATCTGCCTCTATCTCTGAAATCAAACAAAGGAGCAGAGGACACTGCAGAGCAGGACACTGCAGCACAGGAGCTAGCACAACAAAACTCACCCAAAACAGGAACCAAAACAAAAAAAGCAAAAAGGATATCCAAAAGGATATCCTTCTCAGGGGGAGGAAATGGACAAGGAAATGATAGAAAGTATACTAGAATGGCAGAAAAGGGAGATATTGCTAATGGGTGATCTGAATATGCCAGATGTTAACTGGAGTGCAGTTGCAGCAGCCACTTCAGAAGTGGAGTTATTCTAGATGCCCTACAGGGGCATGCCTTGAACAACTAGTATTGGAGCCCACTCGAGAGGAGCAATCTTAGACCTGATTCTCTCAAATGGAGATGGAGATAGGATCACAGATGTAGAAGTAGGTAGCCATCTGGGAACTAGCGACCATCGAATACATGGTTCCCAATAAACACAGCAATACAGTCAAGCCACAAAGGCAAAAGTACTGGATTTTAGGAGGCTGACTTGCTAAAATGGGTGAGTGCCTAAGGAATGCACTAGCAAATGGGCAGGAAGGAGGGTGGAAGAACAATGGGGAATAATAAAACTCCATCACAGAGGAGATGAGCTTTGAGTGAAGCAAATAAACAAAACAAAACAATGTAAGAAACCACTATGGTTCTCAAAGGACGTGGCAGTGAAGGTTCAAGAGAAAAAGAAAGCATTCAGGAAGTACAAGGAATCGCAGAAGGAGCAGGACGGAGAACTGTATTAGTTAAAGCAAAAGGAGTCTGGGAAGGCAGTCAGAACAGCAAAGGCCCAAACCGAGGAAAAGATAGCCAACTCAGTTAAGAAGGGGGATAAAACCTTTTATAGGTACATCAGGGAGCAAAGAAAGACCAAGGGAGGGATAGTGAGGCTTAATAAAGGGGAGGGAGGGTGGGCAGATGGAGACTGTGAAAAGGCAGAGATACTAAACAAATATTTTTGCTCAGTATTTACAAATGAAGAGGGAGGTACACAAAACAACAGTAGAAACACTCTGGATACAGAAGTTGATACCAGCCCATTTACAGAGGAAAGGGTTCTGAAAGAACTCTTAAAACTGAAGGTGGACAAAGCAATGGGGCCTGATGGGATTCATCCCAGAATTCTAAAAGAACTAAGGTAGAACTAGTGACACCACTGACTACCCTTTTAACAAATCATGGGAGGATGGGGTGGTACCTGAGGACTGGAGAAGGGCAGATGTGATTCCCCTTCACAAAAGTGGGAGCAAGGCAGAAGCAGGAAACTACAGACCTGTTAGTTTAACCTCAGTGGTAGGGAAAATGATGGAATCACTTCTGAAGGAAAGAATTGTCGCGTATCTAGAGGCCAGAGGGGCACAGGACCCTAGGCAGCATGGATTCACAGCGGGAAGGTCATGCCAGATGAATCTGATAGATTTCTTTGACTGGGTGACCAAAGTAGTAGATCAGGGAGGGGCTGTGGACATGGCCTACCTAGACTTTAACAAGGCATTTGACACAGTCCACACAAAGATTAATATGCAAGTTAGCCAGCCTGGGAGTGGGTCCCAAGATGACAGCCTGGGTAAAGAATTGGTTGGAGAATGGGACACAGAGAGTAATAGTAAATGGAGTCCACTCAGAAGAAAGGAGGGTTACTAGTGGGGTACCGCAGGGTTCAGTATTAGGACCGGTACTCTTCAATGTCTTCATCAGCGACATTGCAGAGGGACTGGAAGGAAAAGTATGTCTCTTTGCAGATGACACAAAGATCTGCAACAGAGTTGATGCACTGGGGTGGGGTGGAAAGGATGAGAAGGGACTTGGCAAGGTTGAGGAATGGTCAAATGTATGGCAGCTTAGATTCAATACTAAGAGATTTTGAGGTAATGCATCTGGGAAACAAAAACCCAGGGAAGAGTACACAATGGGCGGTGAGATACTACCAACAACAAAAATGGAAAGGGACCTGGGGTAGTCATATCAGATGACCTAAAGGTGGGCAAGGATGTGAGAGGGCAGCAAGGAGGGCTGGGGGATACTGGGATGCATGGGAGAGGCATCACCAGTAGAAAACAGGAAGTTATTATCCTCTGTACAGACAGCTGGTGAGACCCCATCTGGAGTACTGTGTGCAGTTCTGGAGACCCAATCTCCGCAAAGACATAGACAGGATGGAAGTTGTCCAGAGGAGGGTAACTAAAATGGTGCAGGGTCTGCACGGAAGACATATGAAAAGCAGCGAGGTGCTTAACATATAGCCTCGAGGAAAGGAGGGAGAGGGGGCACATGATGAAAGTATTCAAGTACCTCCAAGGAGTCAACAAGTCCAAGAGGTAGCATCTTTCAAAAAGAGGTGTGCAAGAATGAAGGGGCACAATTTGAAGATAGAGGGGGGGCTCAGAGGTAATTTACAAAGTATTTTTTTCACAGAGAGGTTGTGGATGCATGGAACGGCCTCCGGAGGAGGTTGTGGATGTCAAAATCAGTGGTGGAATTCTAGCATGCATGGGACAGTCCTTAAGGCCATTCTACGGGGGTGGGGTAGGAAGAAGTAGGCTGCTGGTTAACTAGGATCTGCAGCTTATCCAGTAGGTAGGGAAATGGGCAGACTGGGTGGGCCAAGCAGTTCTTATCTGCCGACAAATTCTATGTTTCTATGTTAAAAACTTCTGATCATAGGAGACTCCATGATTTGGGGAGTTGATACCTATCTCCAGCCAGGGGTAATGGTCAAATGTCTCCCAGGTACATCAGCGTGGAGAGACACTGACCACATTACTAAAATTGTTCAGGAAGCAGGAGAAAACATTGATGATCTGGTACACATAGGGACTAATGCTCTCGCCAGCAGGACAGTTGTGGAGACCAAGGAACACCTGACCAGGCTGGGTAACAAACTATCATCCATTTCATCCGGCATCTCCTTCATTGAGATCCTGCCAGTCTGAGAGAGGGGGACAGATGGATGGAAGGTCAGAGAAGGGGAGATAAATGAGCTAAACATGTGGCTCAAGGGCTGGTGCCAGGAAAAAGGATAGAAATTTGTAGGGAACTGGCAACAGTTATGGGAGAGAAAGTTCTTTAAATTTGATGGCCTGCATCTGACTAAGGAGAGAGTTAGTGCACTGGGACAGAAGTTTGACATCTTTGCAGAATATTTAAACTAGCAAATGGAGAGAGGAGTGCAGCAACCCATACGTCAAATGAGAAGAACACCCCTTCCCACTCAACTAGTGGTCAAACAGGAGTTCAGCATGTTTGTAGTTCATTTGCATCACCAGGTAAGGATAAAGGTCCGTCTCCCCCTACAACACACACAGAAAATGCCAGACCTTGCCCAACAACTTACACACCGAAATCTGGCCAATGGAAAATCATGTACACAAATGCACGCAGTCTGGGAAACAAGATCCAAGACCTGCAGGCAATAATGACAGAGGCTAAACTGGACATAGTAGCCATTAGCGAGATATGGTTTACCAGTAACCACACTTGGGAGACCTCAGTACCTGGCTATGTACTGTTCAGAAGAGAGAGAGAGAGGTGCAAAAAGGGGTATGTGGAGTGACCCTTTTTGTCAATGAAAATATCAAAGCAACAGAAATTCAGAATACACATATGGAGCCAGAAGAACTGTGGGTCACCCTGGAGACAGGAAATGGGACAGCCATACGAACTGGGGTTGTGTACTGGCCTCCAGACCGGGGGGACATAGACACATTACTGTTAGAAGATATACAAAACATGACAGCTAAAGGGGAAGTTCTGATAATGGGAGACTTTAACATGTCAGATACAGATTGATCAATACCAGCAGGAACATCTGGCAGAACTAGACACGTGGTAGATTCCCTGCAGGGGGAGGGCCTCAAATAACTGGTATAACAACCCACAAGAGACAGGGCTATCCTAGATTTAGTACTGACTAACAGGGAAAGGATCTCAGATCTCAAGGTAGGAGACCTGGGGGCCAGTGACCATCACATGGTATGGTTCAATTTGGCCACTAGAACAAAATCATTCCATTCCAAGACAAAAATATGGGACTTTAGAGGAGCTGACTTTGATAAGATGGTCAAGAGTGTTAAGCTAGCCCTGGCAAAAAGAAATACAGGTGAGGGGGTAGAGGCAAAGTGGGCAAGCATTAGGGATGCAATACTTGAAGCAACATCCCATTGCGTTAGAGAGAAAAAGAAGTTCAAAAGAAGAAGGAAACCATTTTTGTTCTCAAAAACAGTAGCTGAAAAGGTCAGAGCCAAAAGACTAGCCTTCAGGAAATATAAGGGAACACAGCAGGATGAAGATAGGGAGGCATACCAAACTTCCCTAAGGGAAGCAGGGAAGGCAGTAAGGCAGGCAAAGACCCAAACCGAGGAAACACTAGCACAAACAGTAAAAGAAGGTGACAAGACTTTTGATAGAAAAATTAGTGAAAGGAGAAAGTCCAGAGGGGGTATTGCTAAGATCAAAGGGGAGGGCATGTGAGGAGGACCATGTAAAAGCATCTATCCTAAATAGATACTTCTGCTCAGTATTTACTGAAGCGAACGTAGTGCAGTGCACACAGCTCAGCACCATGGACACAGGGGGGAGGGAGGTGTGCACTAGTTCCTTCACAAACGAAATGGTCCTACAAGAGCTCGATAAGCTCAGGGTGGACAAGGCAATGGGACTTGATGGTATACTTCTCAGAGTACTAAAAGAGCTAAGGGTGGAACTAGCAGAGTCATTATCAGAACTGTTTAGTGAGTCTTTGAGCACAGGAGCAGTCCCAAAAGACTGGAGAAGGGCTTATGTGATCCCGCTCCATAAGAGTGGTAGCAGGAAGGAGGCAAGGAACTACAGACCAGTCAGTCTTACCTCAGTAGTGGGCAAGATTATGGAGGCACTCCTTAAGGAAAGGGTAGTGCAACACCTGGAATCCGTAGGGCACAGGATCCAAGACAGCATGGGTTTACAAAAGTAAGGTCCTGTCAAACTAATCTCATAGATTTCTTTCATTGGGTAACCAGAGTGGTGGACCAAGGGGGAGCAGTTGATGTTGCCTACCTTGACTTCAGCAAAACTTTTGATACTTTTCCACATAGAAGATTGATTAATAAGCTGGGTAGGCTAGGGGTGGGTCAGAAATTGGTCAACTGGGTGGCAAACTGGTTGACGGGCAGAAAACAGAGTGATGGTAAACGGTATACAGTCAAAAGAGATGCAAGTCATAAGTGGGGTGCCTCAGGGATCAGACCTGGGGCCAGTCCTCTTCAATATCTTCATCAGTGACATTGCAGATGGACTGGAGGGTAAGGTTTGCCTGTTTGCATAAGACACCAAGAGCTGCAACAGAGTAGGTGACCCAGATGGGGTGGGCAGAATGAGAAGAGATCTGGATAAACTAGCAAAACGGTCAGAAGTGTGGCAACTGGGGTTTAATACAAAGAAGTGCAAGATCATGCACGTAGGGAAGAGAAACCCTGAAGCCACCTATAGGCTGGGAGGGGAGTTGCTGGCAGTCACAAGGGAAGAAAGAGACTGGGGTATCTTCATCACCGATGACCTGAAATCATCCAAGCAGATCACTATAAAGCAGTAGGTAAGGCTAGGGGGATGTTGGGGTGTATTAGTAGGGGTATCACAAGTCGTAAGAGGGAGGTAATAATCCCACTTTACAAGACACTAGTTAGGCCCCATCTGGAGTACTGCATGCAGTACTAGAGGCTACACCTTAACAAGGACATTAACCAAATTGAGGCAGTCCAGAGAAAGGCAACTAAAATGGTGCAGGGACTGCATCAGAAAACATATGAGGACAGATTAACAGAGCGCAATATGTATACCCTAGAACAAAGGAGGGAGAGGGGTGATATGATCGAAACATTCAAACACCTTAAGGGCATTAACAAGGTAAAAGTGTCTAACATGTTTCAATATAAGAAAAATAGCAGAACATGAGGACACAGCATGAGATTAGAGGGAGGACGATTAAGAGGTAATGTGAGGAAGTTCTTTTTCACAGAAAGGGTGGTGGATGCATGGAACGGCCTACCTCAGGAAGTGGTGGATATGAATACAGTGCAGGGCTTCAAACAGGCATAGGATAGGCATAAGGGAGCAATACAGATGAGTATGAATAGATAGGCCATTGACAGAGCAAAGGCCGATGGTACATTCATAAGGTAGAAAAATAAATGGGCAGACTGGATGGGCTTTCGGGTCCTTATCTGCCGTCAACGTCTATGTTTCTATGACTGGCCAGATGCAGCAGGAGGGAACTAGGTCAGGGGCTGGGGTCCAATGCAGCAGGTGGGAGCCCAGTCATGGGCTCTGGAAACAGCCTTGGAGGCTTTGTCTGGGAATGGGAGGGTGGCTGGCTCTTGGAACCACCAGGAATAGTCAGATGTAGCAGGCAGGAGCTGGGTCAGGGACTTGGATCTGATGTGGCATTAAAACTTGAGGTGCTGCCTCTTAATTGCCTCTGTACCTCAGGCTTGGTGGTCGTATGGGGGCTGCAGTGGTTTCCCAAGAATATTAAATATCTAGGATCTGGGTCTGCTCAGACTCCACTGGAGTTGTATTTTGACAAACTCACTGCCCTTCTTAAAAAAAGCTTCAAGAGGACTGTGACTGTTAGAAACTATTGTGTCTGTCCCTCACAGGGGATCTCAGCAGTTAAAATGATCATGGCCCCAAATCTAGTGCACTGCTCTTCCTTCTGGTGAGCTACATACTGTGAACTGGTTCACAAAAATGTAGGCACTGGTGTGTAATTTCCTGTGGGAAGGCAAACCCCTTGGTATAGTAGGGCCAAACTTACAGCCTACTAGCACAGGGGAGGTTGGGTTCTACACTGGCTTTATGCATATTATGTCACATTCAGGTGTGCACAAACTCTGCAGTGGTTCTTACCTTCCCGCTCCATGGAGTTCCAGCTCTGACTGACCAGAGAGCAGCAGTGTGACAAACTGCAAAGTCATTGCCCAGCCTTTATTTTCACTTACCACCCATTGGGAAAGCAGGTACCACAATTCAGCCCTCTCAAAGGCATAAAGAAATAAGAAACATGGGTATAGACACCACTGGTATCTCCTGCTGCCATTCATGGAGGAACCCACTTCTCAAGACAGATGATAAGATGATACTTCGGAGCACAAGGAATGTACATGGTCTTGTACAACTCTTTGACCTGTGGCAGCCCAGCATTTCACATTTGGATTTCTTAGAAGGCCTTTGGAGATGCTTTGAGCTTCCTAGAAATGACTTCTGGAAATATTTAAAAAAGTGCCATTACTGAGTATCTCAGGAAATATCCCATTCATACTTACAGTACTACCCCTACTATTCTATTGTCTTGGCTGGGGAGATCTCAAGGGGCAAGGTGGGACTAGTCTACTGAATCATGATTCAGACAGCCCCTGACCCCTCTGAGAAGGCCAGGAATAGATGGCCTCAGGACCTCAGGTTTGGTTTATCTAAGTCAGGCTGGTCACACTTCAGGTCTCTCATTTATAAAATCTTCCCAGACTCTAGAAGTCTCTGGATTCTAAACAAGCTCATGCACATTTGGTATCAAACCCATGCTAGACTTATAGTATATCCCTGGGACTTCTGAGTCATGACTCGTGTTGGTGCTGCCTCTCACAGGGAGCAGATCTCATTCATGTCATCTGGACCTATGCTAACTTGAACACTTTTTGGGTCCAAGTTCACTAATACTAACATATCAAATTGCCAGCTGAAACAGGCCTCATTGTCTATGGAGTCTGCTCGAGTGTGCAGCTAGTCCACCTTCCCAGTATCCCTTACCCTGTCCCAACTCATATTGGAACTGCCCACTGTCTTACAGGACACTATCTCATTTGGTAAGGGGTTCCATTTGTCCACCACTATTTCCGTGAAAAAATGTGTCCTCATCTCCCTCTTGAATCTTCCCCCCTCCAATCTCAGTCCATGCCCTCTTCTGTCCCTCCCCCTTCTCATCTGAAAAATTCCTTCTATATTGGTCTTATTTATCTCCTTCAAATACTTAAGGTCACAATCATATCCCCCTATTCCTCCTCTCCTCCAGTGAATACATATTCAGCTGCCCCAGCCTGTCCTCATAGGCCTTGCTCACCAATCCCTATATCATCTTTGTGGCTCTTCTCTGCACCCCCCTCCAACAATCTGTTGTCCTTCTTCAGGAAGGGGCACCAGTACTGCACGCAGTATTCCAGGTGGAGCCTGACCAATGATCTATACAGGGGCAGGATAACATCCCTCCATCTGAATGAGATCCCTCTCACACTACACCCCAGAATTTTGTTGGCTTTTGCTGCCGCCTTCCTACACTGAGCAGAGTTGTTCATGCTCCCCGTAATGATCACTCCTAGGTCCTTCTTCTCTGTGGAGCTCCCCAACTGTACCCCATTCAAGTGATAATCCCTCCCCTGGTTCTTGGCTCCAAAGTGCAGAACCTTGCACTTGTCATTAACCCAAACTGTCATCTTTCCGCCCACTTCTGCAGCTTTGTCAGGTCCTCTTGCAACCCCTTCCACCCCTCTACATCATCAACCACTGCTCCCATCTTGGTGTTGTCAGTGAACAGACTGATCTTGCTCCGGATCCCGTGTGAGATATCTGCAATAAAAATCCCCAAACAGCACTAGTTCAAGTACCGATTCCTGTGGTACTCCGCTCGTCACTGCTCTCGGTGACTAGAGGCCCGCCCACTACCACCATTTGCTGCCTTCCCATTAACCAGTCTGTGATTCATTTCAGCATTTTTGGTCCCGCCCCCACATATTCCAGTTCCCCCAACCTCTCATACGCCACTGAATCAAAGGCCTTGCTGAAGTCCAAATACAGGACATCCGCTGCATGGCCCTTATCCAGTTCTCACATCACCCAGTCGTAGTACTCTACAAGGTTTGTCTGGCAGGATCTGCCCTCTATAAATCCATGCTGTTCACCATCCTGTAGATTGCTTTCCTCCAAGAAGCTTACTAGCCTCTCTTTTAGTATGGTCTCCATGAGCTTTCTCATGATCAATGTGAGGCTCACTGGTCTATAGTTTCCTGATTCATCCTTTAGGCCACTTTTGTGGATGGGCACCACATGTGCCATTCTCCAGTCCTGTGGTATGCATCCCGTGTCCAGGGAGGTATTGAACACATCGGCCAGTGGCCCTGTCAGGACCTCTGCCAACTCCCTTAGTACCATGCAGTGAATACCATCAGGTCGAGGTGCTTTGTTCATTCTCAATGCTGTCAACCCGTCTAGTACCCCACTCTCTGTAATCCCTACATCTGTTATCCCCTCCCACTCATCCCTCCCTTCACCTGGGGTATCTGCCCCCCTTCTCCTGCGTGAATACAGAGCAGAAGTATTTGTTCAGTGCCTTTGCCTGCTCAGCCCCTTTCCCCACCCATCCCCCATCTTTCTTAATCCTCACCAGCTGATCCTTGCTCTTTCTTCTTTCTCTGATGTAGTGGAAGAAGTCTTTTTCTCCCCTTTTTATTCCCTGCACCAGTCTCAGCTCCCTGGATGCCTTGGCCACCCTGACCAGCCTGGTAACCTCCATGGACTTCCCTATGTAAATATCCTTATCTTCACCCCTTCCCGATTTCCTCTACTTTTGAAATCCTGCCCTCTTGGCCTTCACTTCTTCCATAACCTCCTGTGTCAGCTAACTGGGTCTCTTTGCCCTTCCCTTCCCTTCTTGCTTTTCTTCTTTGTGCAAGACTCTGTTGCCTCCACCAGCCCTTCCTTTTTAATGTCCCATTTCTGGTCTGTATCCATGTGTGGTTGCATTCCTGCCTGGTGCCTGCCCCAAATTTCCCCCATCTTCTTAAAGTCTTCCCCCTTAAACTCAATCACCCTTGGATCCGTGCCCCTGTTATCCTCCGCATGTTGAGCATGAACCATACCGAATAGTGGTCACTCCCAGACAGTGGTTCCCCCACTTCCAAATTCCTTACAGCTTCCCCGTTATCCAGTACAAGGTCCAGAGTCCTTTCTCACTGAGTTGGCCCCTGGACCAGCTGTGCCAGAATGCTGTCTTGAAATGCTTCTAGCAGCACCCACTCCCTTGCACTTGTGGTGGATGGGGTGACCCACTCCACTCCCGGTAGGTTAAAGTCTCCCACCACTACTGTGCTCCCCTTCCTGCAGACCCTCCTAATTTGTTCAGCTAATTCCTGGTCCAGGTCAATCCCCTGAGCTGGTGGCCAGTACACCACACCCATCCTTAGTGTCCTATTCTTTGCATCTTGGAACTGCATCCATAGTGCTTCTGTCCTCACATCCTCCACTTCCTCCCTTATGCACTTTATCCTCTCCCTTACATAGATAACCACTCCCCCCTCATTCCCTTTAGCCCTATCTTTTCAGAACAACCTGAACCCCGGGATCATCATATCTCAGTCCTGGTACTGGGTGACCCACATTTCTGTGATGGTCGCAATATCCACCCCTCCCACCGCCAAAAGAGCCTGTAATTTCGCTATTCTATTCCTTATGCTTCTTGCATTCAGTGAGACCACCCTCCAGCCTGTCTCCTCCCCTTCTCTATCCCTGTTCTTCCCCCCTTATCCCTCCCTGTGCTGTTTCCCCACTGTCTTTACCCATAAGTAGGGTGGTGAGCTCACTAGGCTCCCGTTTCTGGACCCTTTTCCTATCAGAGGTCCCCTCGCCACCCACTCCTAGTTTAAATCCACTTTTGTAGATATATACCCTCTATTCCCTGTTTTAGTACTCACTTCCCCTCCCTGCTCAAATGTAACCTGTCCCCAGCATATAGGTCACTATTGCCACTGGTCCTGCCCCAGTCTGATACTAATCCATACTCCCTGGTATGGCACCAATCCCTCAGCCAATCATTGAATTCTTTTATCCTTTTTTTTCCTCACTGTACTCACATATGGTACCGGGAGTACCTCAGAAAATGCCACCAACTCCCAACTTCCTTACAGTGCCTAGCCTACTCCTCAGACCTCACATTTACCACCTCTACCATCTTCCCCACCAAGTTGTTTGTACCCACGTGTATCAGTACTGCATGTGAGGTTTCTCCCACCTCCTCCATGTGCACTTGAGAAGAGTCTGCCCCGCCCTGCCCACAGTCAACCTCAGAATAGCCTCAACCCAGATACAACTGTGCCTTTCTCCCCTTCTGCCCCATCTGACCCCTTTCAGTATAGAAGCGCCCCATACTAGTACCCCATCTTCTTGACCTGTACCTCCCCTCCTCCTGTTTGCACTGTCCACATTTCCAAAGTCCACTCTGCTCTGCTTCTTATTACCTCTATCCACACCATTTGTGATGCCTACATCTTCCGCCCTGTTTCCACCTCTCCCTCTGCCTCTACCCTGCTGTTTCACTCCCCCTTCTTCATTTCCCAGCCTGACTTTTGACCACAGGCCTTCACTACCCTTCTCCTCCCCTTCCTCCACAATATCCAACACCTCCACTACCACCTTCGATGCCAACACTGCAAACCTATTACTTGCTACCCCCACAGTGGTGCCCATCTCCTCCTTCCCCCTGCCCGGAACCTTCCCTCCACTTATTGCCCCTCTCCTCATCCCCACCACCCTCCCTACAGCCTCATGGGATATAGCCCTGCAGTTTCTCCTCTGCTTCTCCCAGCTACTCCTCTCCGGGGTTCCTCCTGCACTAACCCCCCCTTCATCACCCTCTCCAGCTCCCTCCAGAGCCCCTGTACCTCCTCTTACAGTCTCCTCAGCCTGTAACAAATTGGACAACATCCCAGTTTCCATAGTATATTCATCCAAACAGCCACCCCACTGCACCCCACTATCCTTCCTGTGCCTGCCCACTCACTCCATGGTGTCCACCATTCTATCTACTATTCTGATGTCTCCCACCAGACTTATTCATGCCCCTCCACCCCAGTGGGATCACCCATAATGCCTCATTTTTCTTCCCTTCATTATTCACACTTAACTTAAACATGACCTCAATTCCTTATCACACAGTCTGTACAGCAATAGCTGGATATCATATGTGACCCTACAAGCTTGCTTCTGAGTCCTTTACCCCATTCCCCATAGCTTGCTAGCTCAGAAACTTTAGTTAACACATTTATACATGACCTTGCCAGTTTGAACTTTGGACTTTTAACTTTAAAATATGCAGTTACCCTTCCTTAACCCAAGTTTGTCAGTTTGACTTTCAAACGTGCAACTTTAAAACATTTAAACTTTAAAATTCAACTAGTAAAAGCTTGAGTGTCTGAACTTTTCACCACCTGACTATTAGCTTTAAGAGTTAGTTTATATGGGCAGTTTGCAGCTCCCCAAACTCCTTCATCACAGCCTTCAAGCCCAACCCCTAGTGGCTTTCCAGTATTTACGAAAGGTTGCTGGAAGGGGTGTGTGGGAGGGCTTTTCCAGCCAGCAACAGTCCTTCGGTTAAAGAAAGATCTGAGCTAATCCCAAACCAACAGCAAACTCACAAAAAATCAGTTACAGAGTTAAACTCACCCTCCTACCTCTCTCCACAACCAGCAGAATAAGTCCACTAGTGACTAATGTTGTTGTCACTATTGAGGGTAGCCTACCCCCCACTCTGCAATTCTTTATCCTGGGCCTCTTAGTAACCCCCATTGTCATGCAGCTACAGTGGCTTCTGATGGGTAGCATTGGAGATAAGAGACTTCTCCTACAATGCTGGTGAACCACAGTGATGCTCACAGCTGCACAATGACTTACCTCAGTCATATCACTTATTATCCTGGACAAGATGTCACTCTTCACCAGGAAAGCCATGCCCTGATATCATGTCCTTTAGGAACTCTTCCTAACATCCACATGCAACCTGCAGGACCCCACACACACTGATTTGCAGGGTGTCAGGCCTACCATGGGAACAGCATAACTGAAGTCAGAATAGACGTATCTTGTTTTTCTTTTATTCCTTTTTTTTTTTTTTTTTTGCTTTTTTTGCTTCTCAGCACTGCACATTCTCTAATGCAAGCATCCCAGTAAATGGAATGCTTACCTTGCTATCTGTACTACAGACCCTGTAATATTGCTGAGCCAAAGAGACTGGTACATTTTGTATCATTCTGTAAGGCCAAAGCATTATTACCTATGTCTGTTTTATATCATTAGAGTGTACATGTGCTCCGTTCTGAAAAGTTTTTAATAAAAAGTATTAACTGGAAAAAAAATAATGTTGCCACACACATGCTGTTATACAGATGCAAGGCACTGTAGCATGAACTAGCAAAATGGTCAGAAGAGTGGCGACTGGGGTTTAACGCAAAGAAGTGCAAGATCATGCACATAGGGAAAAGGAACACTGAAGCCACCTACAGTCTGGGAGGGGAGTTGCTGGCAGTCACAAGGGAAGAAAGAGACTTAGGCTTCATCACATGAGGACAGATTAACTGAGCTCAATATTTATACCCTAGAGCAAAGGAGGGAGGGAGGGAGGAGGTGATATGATTGAAACATTCAAACATCTTAAAGGCATTAACAAGGTGAAAGAGTCTAACATTTTCCAGTACATTGGGGAGCAGAGAAAAACTAAGGGCCATCTCAGCAGATTGAGATCAGAAGGAGGGTGGGTGGAAGAGGCGAGGGACCAGGCAGAGGTATTTAATGAGTACTTTGCCTCTGTGTTGACTAAGGAGGAGGATGGGATATCTACAAAGCAAGGCATGAAGGGGATAGAAGCGGCAGTAAGTGGGATCAGGGGAGCAACAGAAATGGAGCAAGAGGGAAGGAGAGGTACCCCAAGGGTGTCACATCTGGATAAGGATAAAAAGGCCAGTAAGGTGGAGGGGACGGATGATGCTATCTTTGCCAAAAGGGTGTGGTTAGCCCTCAAGACCCTAAAGAAAGACAAATCTCCTGGGCTGGATGGCATTCATCCGAGAGTACTATGGAAATTGGCGGACATACTGGCTGCACCCCTGGCGGAGCTCTTCAATAGGTCACTTGAGACAGGGAGGGTATCTAGGGATTGGCGAGAGGCACATGTGGTGCCATTCCATAAAGGGGGGTCAAGGGAAGTACCAGGTAACTATAGACCCATCAGTTTGACCTCGGTGGTGGGAAAGTAATAGAGAGTATACTAAAGGAACGATTGGGGGTGTACTTGGAGGAGGTAGGAGGTCTGGATAGTCGGCAACATAGGTTTGTGCCAGGTAGGTCATGTCAAACCAACCTTGTGGAGTTCTACAAATGGGTAACATCAGAACTGGACAGAGGAAAGCCTGTGGATGTATTATTCTTGGACTTCAGCAAGGCATTTGACTCTGTCCCCCACAATGATCTGGTGGAGAAACTGATGGGGTTAGGAGTAGGCCCTTTGATGGTCAGAGGGATTGAAAACTGGTTAGCTGGATGCACCCAGAGAGTAGTGGTCTGTGGGGAGCTCTCGAACCCTAGAGAGGTTGGTAGTGAGGTACCGCAGGGCTCGGTCCTGGGTCCGATTCTGTTTAATGCATACATATCGGACATCAGGGAGGGTATAGGGTGTGAAATGAGTCTCTTCACGGATGACTCCAAGATGGGAGCAGTAGTGGAGGGAGAAGAGGGGAGGAAAGCCCTGTAAGGGGACCTGGAAACCCTGGAAAGCTGGGCTCACACATGGAAATTAAATTTCAATATCACCAAGTGCAAGGTGTTGCATCTTGGTTGGGGAAACCCTAAACACAGGTACACACTGGGAGGGGAGGCACTGGAGGCCTCAATAGGGGAAAAAGACCTAGGAGTCATGGTGGATACATGTATGAATAACTCTGAGCAGTGCAGGAGAGTGGCTAGCAAGGCAAACAGGATGTTGAGATGCATCGTAAGGGGGATCACCTCTAGGAGCAAGGAAGTGATTCTGCCGCTGTACAATGGACTGGTTAGACCACACCTTTGAGTACTGTGTACAGTACTGGAGACCACACTTGAAGAGGACATACAGCTCCTGGAGAGGGTACAGAGGAGGGCAACTAAGATGATACGAGGGCTAGGGATTTGACGATAAGGACAGACTTGAGGAGCTTTGCCTTGTTTTCACTGGAGGAGAGGAGAGACGGGGACATGATTGAGGTCTTCAAATACCTCAAGGGAATAAATAGGGTAAACATGGAGGGATCTTTAGACTAAAGCAGGGAGGTATCACCAGAGGGCATGGTTTGAAGTTGGAAGGTGGAAGGGTGAGGGGAAAAGAGGAGGAGGTTTTTCACTGAGAGGGTGGTGGACCCTTGGAATGCACTGCCCGAGCTGGTTCAGAGATCCACAGTGGAGGGCTTCAAGAGAGGTGGGACAGACACAGAAAGTGGATGTATCAGATGATGGCTGTCCCAGGGGGTGGGGATGGATGATAGGGGTTTCTGGAGCACAAGGGATGGGAGGGCCTCGGCACCCAACTAAGGATCTAAGGTTCGAGCAGACTCGATAGACCGTAAGGCCTAATCTGCTGGCAAATAGTATGTTAGTAAGTTTCAATATAAGAAAAATAGCAGAACATGAGGACACAGCATGAGATTAGAGGGAGGCCGATTAAGGGATAATGTGAGGAAGTTCTTTTTCACAGAAAGGGTGGTGGATGCATGGAATGGCCTTCCTCAGGAAGTGGTGGATATGAATATAGTGCAGGGCTTCAAACAGGCATGGGATAGGCATAAGGGAGCAATACAGACGAATATGAATAGATAGGCCATTGACAGAGCAAAGGCCAATGACACATTCATAAGGTAGAAAAAGAAATGGGCAGACTGGATAGGGCTTGAGGTCCTTATCTGCTGTCAACTTCTATGTTTCTATGACAGAAATTGTCACATTACTGTGTGCAAGCCATGTTTGCACACAATATTATATGAACAGCTTAATTTTCACATTAGTGTCTGTTTTGGGTGGTCTCCATTCTCAAAACAGATACGTAGTTTTCAGTATACCAATTTCTGGGGTCACTTTGCACACCATTTTCTAGTCCAAAAAATGATTTATCTGAGAATTTTGTTGTATTTTTCCAATGAATATAGTGCTGTCATAATGACACTTTAATGGATATACATATGAATGTTTAGGGCATGATCACAAATATCACACTTGTTTGGCAGGGGCTGTTTTAAGAAAGGTAGGTTTTAAGAGCAGGTATGAAATAATTGTTTGTTTCATTATCTTTAAAATTAATCATTATTACCCTGAAGTATAAAACAGTCCAGCATGATGCTGGTTTGAGGCTGGCTATGAACTACATGCACTTTTTTTTCATATTGCAAGTGGTTGTGGGAATGTCATAAGACACTAGTGACTTTAATCTAATTATGGGCTGTAGATCATTCTAGTAACCATATACAGTAATGTACAGTAAACAGTTCAGAGTTTTAAGGCTATGTGCAACTTGGTCACATTTGGACACTCCTGACCCTTTTTCATCTGATCCATCTATTTCTTTCTTGACTACACAGGGTCTACTGTTTTCTACAAAACCCTGGGTCTGATATATTAATTTTCAGTTTAGTTTGATGCATTACTCTCCATTTCTCAAGCAGACACTCCCAAGCACTACTTCCCTCTGGTTCACGTCTGCCAGGAAGATTCTGATTGTCAAGAAGGCTTTTTCTTGATGATGTGAGGTCTTGGCAGATGTCCCAGCATTCTGCAGCTCCAGCAGTGCTGTTGCTTAAAGTCCTAAGACTCTGACCTATGATGCAAGCCCTTCCTAGGAAAAATAAGATTAGTTTTGCTGTCACTGAATGTTTCTCTTTTATGGTGTGTACAGACTAACTTTTCTTTTGCTAAACTGGTTTGAATTTTTCTGGGCCACTTCCAATGATCTGGGTATATTAGCAGCTACAATTAGAGGCATGTTATTCTGAAGGTTGAGTAATGTGCATATAAACAGTATTTCACTTTCTATACTGTGCCTCAAAGAAATAGTACTTACTGTATATTGAAAACAGTAAACTGCTCCATAAACCAGACAAAAATGCAGATGAATCATGACAAATTAATATACCAGCAGAATGTAATTATTTGATTGGTTGATTGATTAATAGTTGGCAAGGAGAGCAAAGTGAGTTAAGCAGTTCATTTCCAGGTGCATCCTGAGGAACGGAAAAAGGATACACAGTGTTCAATAATACAGAATCAAAATAAGTGTGATCTAATTAAACTTCATGGTCAGTGAAGCAAATTGCTATGACAGAATGTGTCACAAATACCAATCCAATTAAAATAAATGGAGATTTCCTGAGAAATATACTTTTATCTAAATATACTAGGACTTATTTCTGGCTGTGACTGTACTGTATGAGGGTCTTTTCCTCTCAAGTGATGACGAGCCTAGATTCCAATAAACAGTGCACCAATGGGTGCAGTCATGGACACAGCTTTGTAAAATGTTGCCATTTAATATAGTTTGCTTACACAGAAACTGTTCTTATGAACATATAAAACATACTATGAACAGATAAAATATACGAAAACATGATTAATTTGACAGAAACACGTGAGATGCCCATCAGTACTGTCCTCTTGACTTCTCAGTGGTAGAACATGTTTTGTTTCCCTCCCATAAGTATTTATCCAAACCTCTCTTAAAAGTTCCCACTGTTACTCAGTTAACTATTAGACATGGACATGAGATCCAAATTCCCATGACTCTATGTGAGAAATAATATCTCCTTTTATCCCTTTAACTGCAGCTTGCTATTTTTATGTTCTCATATTATACTGTTAGATTTCGTAACCAGTTCCAGTTCCTTACAAGGCTCAAATTTCTTAAGTACCCATAAAATGCAATTACGCCTCCTATTTTCTCTGTTGTTCTAGACTAAACATGTTCAGTGTGTTAGATCTCTCTTTTCATTTCCTCTGTGCCTTTGCTGATCATTCTTGTTACTCTTTTCCTGACTCATTTCAACGTGTTCATATCCCCCTGCAATGTGGGCTCCAGAACTGTCAGCAATAATCCAAATGTGGCACCACATGTATTATATATAATATAGCTAAAACTTCGCTGGATCTGGTAATAACTTTTCTCTTGATATACCCTAGTACATGTGTTGATTATTTTGTGGATAATTCATTTTGGGGACACTGTTTGAAATGTATGGTTAAATTACCTTGAAGTCTTGCTCCTCCTCTGTCTTCCTTACTTCAGTCCCATTGATACAAAACTTAATCTTCTTTTTTTATGGCTGCATACTGTCTAAGCTCAAGGTTGCTAAGCAGCCATACACTGGCACTGAGATTTGTTCTTGATCTCAGTGTTCAGGGTTGTGATGGTGATATATAAATTATGCATACTGGTACTGAATGAGTGATAAGGGTTTACATACATTAATGTTCTCTACCTCAACTTCTATACAATTAAATATCATTGTGTCTCCATACCTTGAATATCAAAATCCAAATACACTGGTCAAGATATTCAGAACAGATGCACCTGGCACAACTGAGATGTACCAGCGCAGCTCCCAGAATTGTGTCCCAGGGCCATACTCAAACTCTGGAGATGCGCCACACAACTCCAAATGCACCGATGTGCATCTATAATGTATGGAGCATATCTCCAGGGGGTGTTCCCAAGCATATGCGGCACATCATGATATTCAGCTGAGATGTGCGGCACATCTGCCAGCACATCTTGGAGATGTGCTGCATACATGGGCACAAAGTTACACCAGTGAAAAACAGGCCTAACTGGTAGCCACCCATAGGCGGGCTGCTGTATTGCATGGCACAACAGAGCAGCCACCAGCCCCTGGGTTGCTATCCCCCAAGCACCAAGTCCAATCCCCATACAGTGCACTATACAGAGCCCTGGTAGTCTAGTGTTACCCCCCCTTCCCACCGGGTACCCCGGACCATAGTAAATAAAGGTATATCTGTCATCCCCGGTAGTCTAGCTGTCCCCCTACCTGTCTGGTACCCTACCATAGGAAATAAAAGTATATCCCTCATCCCAGGTACGCTAGTGATACCCCCCACCTACGCAGGACCCCCATCCCACTCCGCTCCCCCACCCAGGTCATCACTGGGCAGCAAACCCACCTTCTCACCTCCACGGCTGCCCACCAAATGACAGCTTACAGTAACATCTGCAAGCTCATTGGTCCACATTGTTGACCAATGGGCTTGCAGTGTGAACCATAATAGTCATTCACAACTTTGTGAATGAAGTCATTCATTTTTTTAATCATAAAATATTTCATTTTAAGTTTAAAAATTATCTCTTACATATATTATAATACAATCCAATACTTTTCACAAGAAAAAAGGAAAATACATCTAAAAGAGACAGATATATCAAGTCCAATTCAGATCCGGGGGGGAGCATCATACTAATTCATACAAACAAACTATTGAAATAACAGTGTGGTGAGCAAATCAGAGGTATTAACACCTCAAATGACCTTTATGTATCAACTCCCCATTATTTCTTTTATAACATAACCCCCTAACAGAGTATAATTATATAACACAGTTAACTAAGCAATAACTTAGTATTCAAAAATGAAAAACATGTGACATATATTATATTTTTATATTTATGTTAATCCCCCAAAACTCTCAACAGTGTCCAGAACTGCTGACATCTCTAATTCAAAAATAGTTTGGGATTCAGAACCCTCTGTAGACTCTCCAGACTCCTTGTACTGACCCCTCAAAAACCCTATCAACTGGTCAAGTTCAAAGAACACATGTGTCTTGTACTTAATATCGAATTTGCACCTTTGCAGGTGCAAGTAACTGAAATTGTGCACCCAGTTCCAATTCCAATATTTCTTATCTATATGCAAATAATTTCCATCGTCGCTGATGAGTGGGGTAAGAAAGATCTGGAAAATGCTAAATTTAAAACCCTTATACAAAAGTGCTTTCTTCATTCTAGACAAATTAATAATATGATTCCAATCTGACTCAAATGCCAAAGAGAAAAAGATTGTGACTTTTTTTTCTATATCCCTTACTTCTTCCGATTCTTACCTTTTTAATACCCTAAAAGCCTTGGTAACAAATGGGAGATTGTCTTGGGGTAACTCATAAACAGTAATGAAAATGTCCTTTAGCAAGTCCCTGGTACATTCAAATTCATCATCAAACTTTAAAGGTAACCCCACTGTATGTAGATTCCAACATCTGGACTGATTCTCCAAATTCTCAATCTTCCTGTTTAAGTTATAGTTGTCCTTAGCAAGAGCAACCACAGACAGTTCAATTACTTTAACCCCATCTGTTAGCTTCTGAATATTTTGTGTATTGTCGAGGGCTTGCTCAGATAATTTAACGATATTCTCCCAATTTTGCTTTACCTCGTTTTGAACAAATTCCACCTTCTGACTCAGTTCCTCAAATCTGCGATCTAAATGCTCCACTCCTTGCAGGATTTTGTCTATCGAATCCCCCTTCAACTTCGTGGTGTGTTTTGGACTAGCTGACAACCGTTGAGTTGGGAACTCCAAATCCACAGCTCGGTCTGGTCCCAAAGTAACCTTTTGCTGGTCTTGGCCCAAACACTGAACAGCAGATGGATTCTCCACTGAAATGTCCACTGCATCAGGTATTTGTGTAACTCATACACCTTGTGCATATTGTGGCTGAAACTCTGATTTAGAACCTTGGCCCTGCAGTGCCAGAGACCCTGGCCCAGGCCCAAAAACACCGGATGCCCTCCGAACTCTGGGGCTGATTTTGGGTCTGAAAGTTTTCTCTATTGGCTGGATACGGGATGATCTGTATTCCTCGGAAGAACCGCTCCATCTATCTTTCCTTTTAAATGACATTTAAAACAACTTTTATCGGTTCTATTAAAGTTCTTAACACGCTGTAAGTCGCACTATACAGTCATGGAAATAAGGAGCACTCTCACAGCTCCACCACACGCTCAGCCATCTTAGAATTATTTCACCAAAATAGATATGTGTGTCCTGCCTTTTCTCCTTTCTATAGATAGGGGTTATCTTTGCTGTTTCCCAATCTGTTGGCATCTGTCCTATAATTGTAGAGTTATTAAACAGTATTTCCAATGGCACACTAATAGTTTATTTTAATAATAAAAGCATCTGCGTGGTACTTTTATCTAAACCTGGTGCACTAAACCTTTTGAGACCTTCTATTTTATTCTTTATTTCTTCTTTTGTAGAGCTGAAGTGGACATGATTGGATGTTATGTCTTTTATACACATTGATCCTGTCTCTGAGTAAACTGAGCAAAAATACTTGTTAAAGGTGTGAGCCATATATATTGGCTCTGAGATAATCTCACTGCATTCTACTATTGTCATTAGTTTACAGTCTGATTTCCTTACAGAATTAATGTACCCATAGAATTGTTTGCTGTTTCCTTTAGGTGCTGATATTGTTAATTTCAATTCCATGTTTCTTTTTGCTTTGCTTATAGCATTCTTACATGTAAGCACCGTCTAGGAGCTTACTAGTTAATTTTGGTTGCCAGGTGTAGCTAGGCAGAGAGGGAGAGGGAGAGAGCTTGTGCAGTAGATCTGGAGTGTGGGGCCTGCTTGTGGCCTGCAGGGAGCCCCATTCCTAGGGGTGTAAGAGAGAGGGTTTGGCACCATTTGGGGGGAGAGATCTGAGGGAGAGCAAAGGAGAGAGGGGGGTCAGAGGTTCAGCCCACAAGTTTGGCCAGAGGGCTGTGACAGGTCTGGTGTGGGCCGCTTGCCACCTTGTCCCTCTTCCCTCAAAGAGCCACATGTGAGGAGAATGTCAGTTTGGGCAGCAGAGAAAGGGGAGCAGTGGAGCACAAGATCAGGGCCTGTCAGTGCAGTGTGGGACCCGGAGCCTGAGGAGCAAGCAGCATGGCAACCTGCCAAGTGATCTCTGGCACCTTGGTAGGGTAAGCACCAAAGGGGGCTCTGTATTTTGAGTAGTATTGTCCATGGGTAAGTGCTACCTGGGAGTCAGTGTGTGTTCTGTGGGCAGGCCTGCTCTGGCAGATTGGGCCTTGGGTGTAGTTTAGAAGTGGGAGCCTGGACTGTTGAGGGTGTAGCAGTGACAGCACTACTCCTTTTCCCTTGGCCGATGGGCACTACAGTGATTGGGCTCCCAGGTTGGGCAGCCTGTGGAGGCGGGAAAAGGTCTATGAGGGGAATGGTTGGTTGGGACCCCAGCAAGGTGGCAGATGGTCTGGGTTCTCCATGTGGCACAAGCAGCAGTCTCCTGGGTGAAGGCAGTGCAGAAATTGGAATTACTTCATGAGCAGATAATGCATCTGGGTCTCTGCAGGTCTGGGAGTGTGCAGAAATCCTTGGGGAGATTTCAATCTTTCTATGTCTGGGAATGTGCAGCACTCTGAGGGGGAAAACAGTTTGGTGCATGGCATCAGTGATTGGGTATCCAGAAGGTCTTTGATGGTTCGGTTCTTGTTAAGAGAACACCAATTTAACTGTGATAAGACCTTAAAGTAAAAAGAATGCTCCCTGTAATGTAAGACCCCCAACCTGGTGGAGAAGGTTTGAAGAAAGGCAAAGTAAGAAGTGGGATTGGGACAATAGAAATGTCTCATACTGTCACAATTGCTACCTCAGTTTAATTTTTGCTGAAACTCAGAGAAGGGAAAGTAAGCAAGTGCCTGTGTTAAGTCAGAGTAAAATGAAGGGATATGAAGTGAGTGTTACTGAATATGAAATACCTCTATGTGTGGCAGCCTTATCCCACCATATTGCTGTTGTCAAGAATGTAGTCTTTTTGTCTCAAGGGAATGTCTGCATGCAATAAATCAGTCTGTTGGAAAAAGAGATTGTTTCAGAAGAAATGTCTGGTTTCAACCTGTGAAGTACCCCCACCGTGTGTTATCCCCACACTCCATGGAGCAATTATTAACTGTTCCTGTTTGCATTAAAACAGTTTTGCCATTTGATTTTGGAGTGGATATTGCATTTAATTAATTTGAACCGTTCATGTTGTGCCTGCTGACAAACATTGCCCTGTACAGTTCACCCCTGAAATCTAGGATGAGAGACTGCTCCTCAACAAGCGAAGCTATCTCGTGAGCATCAGAAGAACCAGATAATGAGCTTATTTCTATTTTTCCATGGTCAGTGTTTTGTGGTTGCATAGTGCCCCCCTCCAACTTTCACTCTCTGGATACCAGTAGACAGTGGGGGGCTTCCATACACGTGTTTGTGATTGCTTGAACATACTACAATCTTCTTCAGATAGTTTACTATATATTTACTTGGGACAGCCCAGTTGAGATGCAGGCTCTCATTTTCACTGTGGTTCTGTTTAGGTTTTACTATTGGTGGAATACTGGAGCACAAGAAGGTCAAAAAAGTTGCTCAAGGTGGCACTGTGTGTCCCAGAAATGGTGGGATTGGATCATCCTGAGGGCATAGGTCAGCACTCTAACCTTTAGGTTGTAGCAGGTGTCATCAGTTTCAAGAGTCTAGTGCAGGTTCATGTCTTGCTGTTTGATGCAAAAAGGACAACATTAAAATCTATTAATATGTTGCATTCAGTCACTTGCCGATACAGACTTTATACTTTATTATACAACAATGCATTAATGAAAAGGGAATATTATTGAATATGATCTTTTTAATGGGCACCATTAAACAAAAATTATAAATGCATTCAATATCTGTTATGATTATGGGCATTATTTATTTTATTTTGCCTAAAACAAGAGTAACAAAATTGTGGGCTTAAAAAAGGAACTATAGATGCTGAAGAAAGATTCAGATCTTACAAGGAGATAATCTCTTCAACTGCAGCTCCATGTCCAGCCAAGGACATCTCCAGATTACTTTCCCCTTAAACTGTAGCTCCGAGTCCAGCCAAGGACATCTCCAGATTACTTTCCCCTTAAACTGCAGCTCCGAGTCCAGCCAAGGACATCTCCTGATTACTTTCCCCTTAAACTGCAGCTCCATGTCCAGCCAAGGACATCTCCAGATTCCTTTTACTCTGTTGGTGTGGGTGTGCTGTGTGCACCATTATCGCTGCTGCCCACATCCACCTCCCTCTTGTTCAGCCCTACAGTACATACTTAGCTTATGATTAGTATCCTTGCAGCAGGTAACAGGTTGAACTCGTAGGAGGAGAAGGTGATGCAAGGTGTTCTCCCCTTTAAAAAGTAGCCTGCTTCTCCATAATAAAAAGGACTAAATAGACTGTTCCACTGCATGTCTGTACTGTCCAGTAGACATCTAGGACACATTCTATCAGCTGAGGAGTGCATTAGATTTGTCCTTAGAGCTGAGGCAGTGTTCTCAACTTGACAGAGTTTTGGCAAAAGTGCCCTTGGCACAGGGTTAGGAGAAGACTGCTCCTTTAGAGAGTAGGGTTGGTGAGTATTGTCTCCCAGATAATCATCTTCATCCTTGGCATGTCAGGTTGGATCCTGGTGTCTTCAACCATGCCAACTGATAACTGGAAGGTGTCCTCCATTGACAGCACAGCCATCATCATGGCCACCTTCTGGACCAACTTCGTCACTTCTTGCTTTTGTCTCCTCTATAGAGCATGCAACCATGAATATTCCTATCCCTGTAGCTTCCCTCCACCCACATTGTCTCACTGAATGTATTGATATCATGTTCTCTTCTTACTAACTCCTCTAAATATTCCAATTATTTTGACTCCTAGCTTTCATTAATATACATCTCCAATAATTTTGATTTCCCTTTCTTACAATACAGTGTTGGCTCTGTTAGAGGCTGTCCTCTTGAAAGTTACTGGAAAATGAAAGATTGTCTCCACATGCCCTTGGATACTCTGGTCACATTTTAAATCCTCCTCTCCTGGTGTTCTTCAACCCTCCCATCCATAAGTTTAATTCTCACGTACTACCCCATAAATATCTTCTCCTTCCTCCAAGCACCCAATCTTATCTCCTAGTCTAATGCAACTCATTTTATCTATGAAAAGCATACTTTTTCTCAAAAGGTGACACAGTTCCTCAAGAATATGTACTCTTTATCTGACCATAGAATCATAGAATCATAGAAGCTTGACAGCAGAAAAGGACCATACCAGCCCATCCAGTCTGCCCTTTTCTCCCCTACACCTCCCCCCCTGCCAGCCCCCACCCTCCCCCAATACTCAGCCCCATATGCTTGTCCAATGCCCTCTTGAATTCTTCCACCGATTTAGCCCCCACCACTCTGTCTGGTAGTCTGTTCCAGGGCTCCACCACCCTCTCCATGAAGAAATGCCCTCTCACATTACCCCGCATCTTTTTCCTTGCAGTCTGAGGCTGAGCACTCTAGTTTTGACCCCCTCCTTCCTCTTAGGTAAACCATCTTCTCCCACTTCATTGAGTCCCTTTACATATTTAAAAGTTTTAATCATGTCTCCCCTTTCCCTCCTTGTCTCCAGTATGCACTGATCCGGCTCCTTACACCTCTGCTCGTATGACTTGCCCTGCATACCCTTCACCATCTTGGCTGCCTTTCTCTGAACCCTCTCCAATGCATCTATACCCTTGTGGAGATGTGTCCTCCAGAACTGAACCCCATACTCCAGGTGTGGCCTCACCATGGCTTTGTAAAAGGGGCATTATTACCTCCCTCTTTCTGCTAGTAATGCCCCTGCCTATGCATGCCAACATTCCATTGGCCTTTCCTGCCACTCTGCTACATTGGATTCCTACCCTAAGGTTTGAGGAGACTATGATCCCCAGATTTCTATCCTGTTCTGTTACTTTAATTTCCTCCCCACCTAGGGTGTACCCTGCTCTACTGTTCCTACTCCCCAAGTGCATCACAGTGCACTTCTTGGAATTAAATTTCAGCTGCCATGTCCCAAACCATTTTTCAAGCATCTTTAAGTTCTCCACCATGTCTTCCAACCCCTGGGGTGTCCACCCTATTGCATATTTTTGTATCATCAGCAAATAGGCACACCCTCCCCCCAAACCCTCAGCAATATCACTGGTGTAGATAATGAAGAGAAGTGGACCAAAAACTGACCCCTGTGGCACTCCACTCTTCACCCTCACTGTCCTAGAGTGCACCACATTTAGCACCACCCTCTGAGTTCTTCCTGACAGCCAGGCCTCCACCCAGCTTGTTATTTTCCCATCTAACCCCAGGCTTTCCATATTTCTCACCAGCCTCCTATGGGGGACAGTGTCAAAGGCCTTACTGAAGTCCAGATGGGCCACATCCACCGGCCTCCGGTCAATCCCCTGAGTCTCCCAATCAAAGATCTGAATTAGGTTTGCCTGGCAAGACTTCCTCTTCATGAAGCCATCCTTTCTGCTGTCCTACAAGCCGCTGTCCTCCAGGTAATCCCCCACCCTCTCCTTGATTAATGTCTCCAGTACCTTCCCCACCACTGACGTGAGGTTGACAGGTCAGTTGTTTCCCTTTTCCTCCTTACTACCTCACTTGTGTGCAGACACTACATCTGCCCTCTTCTAGTCATCCAGCACTCTCCCTGTATCCAGGGACAAGTTGAAGAGTCTTCTCAAGGGTGTGCACAACTCCTCCTTCAATTCCCTGATCACCCTGGGGTGTAACCCATCAGGCCTCATTGCCTTGTCCACCCTCAATCTATCTAGCACTGCCCTAACCTATACCCAGTGAATGAGCTAAGATCCACCCATTTGTCCTCCTTCCCATTCAACTTTAGTGCAGGTTCCCTACCATCCTCCTTCTCCGTGAATACCTAGCTAAAGTACTTATTTAATAACTCTGCTTTTTCACAGTCCCTTTCCAATTTAATTTTTCCCTAGCCCCTCAGCCTAGTAATCCCCTGCCTTGCCCTTCTCTTCTCCCTCGCATATCTGAAAAAGGTTTTATCCCCCCTTTTGGACTTTTTTGCTATTTCCTCTTCAGTATCTGCTTTTACCCTTCTGACCTTTGGTAGCCTGTGATGTTGGTGCCTGAAGAAAGGCACCATTCAAAATGGTGACGTGTTATGGGTGAAAGACTGAATGGCGATGGGGGGTAGGGAGACCGGATGCAGTGGGGTGGGCGAATGCAGTGACAGAATGCTGCTATATGTACACGTGCATGGGGGAGTGAACTCGGCATGTGTGGGCTTGGAGGGGGCAGAGAGGATGTAGGGGGTGGCACTGCATTTGGCTGCCGAGCTGTGCTGTGGCATCAGGAGTTGGCCTGCGGTTGCGGGGCCAAAGGTACTGGATTTGGGTCTGAGTGCTAGTGCAGTTTTTGTTGTGCCCAGCCAAAACTTACATTTATTTTGCTTGCCCCCCCAACATACACCCAGGTTAATAATCCTTTAGTGGGGGCAGAGGACAAAGCCCCCACATGGGGGGCTGTTGGAGGAGCAGACCCCCCACAGAAAGCAAGTAACCTAAGTCCTCAGCACCATTCTTACATGCGCTGAGGATTTCAGAGTGACGAAAATGTTTTTGCTGCTCTGATGTCGAGATAACGTGGCTTGCCATTTGGCAGTTGCTGATATCACATAGAACCGATCTTCTTCCCTGCCATACTGCTCTTTTCCCTATACTGTTCCTTATTTTCCTCACTGAGTGTCCTCTTAAATTTTCTGAAAGCCCTCCTCCTTTCCCTGACTGCCCCTGCAACCACCTTTGTAAACCAAAGTGGTCTTCTTCCCCTTTTACCCTTCCTAATGTTTTTTATGCACATTTCCACAGCTTCTGAAGGAAAGAATCATTGAGTACCTAGAGGCCAGGGGGCACAGGACCCAAGGCAGCATGGACTCACAGCAGGAAGGTCATGTCAGACAAATCTCATTGATTTCTTTGACTGGGTGATCAAAGTAGTAGACCAGGGAGGGGCTGTGGACATGGCCTACCTAGACTTTAGCAAGGCATTTGACACAATCTCGCACAAAAGATTAATAAACAAATTAGCCAGCCTGGGAGTGGGTCCCAGGGTGGTAGCCTGGGTAAAACACTGGCTGGACAACAGGACACAGGAGGTAATAGTAAATGGAGTCCACCGTGAAGAAAGGGGGGTTGCTAGTGGGATAACACAGGGTTCAGTACTGGGGCCGGTCCTTTTTAATGTCTTTATAAGTGACATTGCAGACAGACTGGAAGGGAAAGTATGTCTCTTTGCAGATTAAACAAAGATCTGCAACAGGGTTGATACGCAAGGTGGGGTGGAAAGGATGAAAAAGGACTTGGCAAGGTTGGAGGAATGGTCAAATGTATGGCAGCTTAGATTCAACGCAAACAAGTGCAAAGTAATGCACCTGGGAAAAAAAACCAGGGGAAGAGTACACAATGGGGGGGTGAGATACTGACAACAACAAAAATGGAAGAGGACCTGGGGGTAGTCATATCAGATGACCTAAAGATGGGCCAGCAATGTGAGAAGGCAGTAAGGAGGGATGGGGGGATACTGGGATGCATAGGGAGAGGCATCACCAGTAGAAAACAGGAAGTTGTTGGCCCTCTGTACAGACAGTTGGTAAGACCACATCTGAAGTACTGTGTACAGTTCTGGAGACCCCATCTCTGCAAAGACATAGACAGGGTGGAGGCTGTCCAGAGGAGGGCAACCAAAATGATGCAGGGTCTGCACCAGAAAACATATGAAGAAAGACTAAAGGAGCTTAAGATGTATAGCCTTGAAGAAAGGAGGGAGAGGGGGGACATGATAGAAATTTTCAAATACCTCAAGGGAATCAGCAAAGTCCAAGAAGGTAGCATCTTTCAGAAAAAGAGATGTGCAAGAACAAGGGTGCACAATTTGAAGATAGCAGGGAGACGGCTCAGAGGTAATGTGAGGAAATAGTTCTTCACAGAAAGGGTTGTAGATGCATTTAACAGCCTTCCTCAGCAGGTTGTAGTGTCTAGTGAGGAGTAGGAGGAAGTAGGCTGTTGGCTAGGATCTGCAGCTTATATGTTATGTAGGGAAATGGGCAGTCTAGGTGGGCCAAGTGGTCCTTATCTGCCATCAAACTCTATGTTTCTATGTTTCTTTCAGTAACGATCCCTTGATAGCTTTCCACAACTCCCCCACTGCCCTTATAGTCTCTGTACCCTTCATTGTCTCCCTTACTATCCTTCCCATCTTGTCAAAGTCTGCACGTCTGAAGTCCATTACTGCAGTAATGGTTTTACTTGTCTCTCTCCCTGCCCTGATCCTGAACATTACTGTGCTGTGGTCGCTGTTGTCCATGGATTTTCCCACCTGCACCTCCTCCACACTCTTACCATTTGTCAGGACCACATCCAGCAGGTTGTTACCCCTTCTCGGCTTCATGACTAGCTACTGAAGGAATACCCACTGAAGTGCAGCTAGCATCTCCCTAGATCGATCTAGTATCCTAGATCAATTATGCAACATTTTAATCAGTTTTAAAGCCTTCTGCCTCCTCAGAATTGCTTTTTGCACTTGCAGGATCTTTGAAATTCATTATCATGCCCCCTGTATTCTTTTGGTCTTTCCCCAACAATGTAAAATCATGCATAATCTCCTCTTCAGTTTATTTACCTGTGCAGTTTGAACCCACAAGTACTACTAGCACTTTATTCATTCTACTTCTTCTGAGTAATCCCTCTGCTATCCTCTGGAGACTTTAATTTGGTCAAGTTCAAAGATAAGGACAAAGGAAAAACAATGTTACCAGCAACTATTAGGGAACACATATAGTGCTCCTATGACATTAATTCAGATCAATATGCTGTGGAATCAGCCAGAAGGGAGGCATTATTGGACCAGATAGTGAGTAACATTGACAGTGCAATTACAAATTACTGGGTTATAGAACCTCCTGTGAGCAGTAGTCAAAATATGGCCTCGTTTAACATCACAAGTATCACTGTTTTAAAAAGTGTTATGACCTATTACACTTCAAGAAAGCTGACTTTGCAAAATTGAGGAAAGAGTTGCAAAGTTGGAATTTGAAATTAGAACTCAGGGGTACTTCAGTTAGTCAGAAGTGGTAGACCAGAGGGTGGGCACTAAGGGAGCCTGAGCTGATCAGCAGCAGATTTGTACGGCTCTGTACTCCTCTGAATAAATCTGCTCAATTCCTCTGTCTGGGTGCCTTGAATCAAATTTTTGTCCATGCCAATAGAATGAGTGACCTTATTTTGTCTAAAATGGGCAACCACAAGAAGGATAATGCGGCCAGTGAAGTGGATAAAAATAAGGGATCTGGCAGAGCTTCAAGGCCTACTGCAGTTTCACAGGCCAGTGAGGAATCAAGTTCCACTGAGACTATGGCATCTCTGGGACTGAAGCTACAGAGACTAATTTCCTCCATTTCAGACCTGACCCAGAAAGTAGATGACTTCAACAGTCAAGCGTTGGTCCTTGAAAACAGAATGGAGGGATGTCAAAAGAGTCAAATGACCGAGGTCTGTAGGCAAGCGGACACCTCAACAAGTGCTACAGCCTTACTGGTAAAAGAAAATCAGCACCTTTGTGCAAGATTTGAAACACTAGAAAATCAGACAAGATCCATAAATATACAGATTCACGGTTTGCCAGAAGGCTGTGAGGCAGATCACCTGCTGATGTTTGGTCAAGACTGGTTATCTGAGAAACTACTACAGTACCGAGGAAGACAAGACTATATGGGACATTCAAAACGTCTATCGGATTATACCAAGAGGCTGCTCACAAAACTCAGGGGAGCCTAGAACAATGATGATGGTGATGACCGGAGTTGAAATTAGAGACCAGCTCTTACAGTGTGCCTGCTGAGCAGGCCCTCTTATGTAAGATGACCAGCAAGTGTTTATTTTCTCTGATTTCAGCTATGCCACGGGGCAAAGGCAGAAGTGATCTGATAGTGTTCACCACTCACTCTGGGAGTCCAGAGTTCTGCATGCCATGATCTACCCAGCCTGGTTCTGGATAACTTACCAGGGTAAGGTCTTCATCTTTTCAGATCCTATGGAAGCCAGGAGATGGGTTGCTCGAAGTGAGGCTGAAACCAGGGGTACTTTTGAGGAAGGCATTGGTACTGAGAATCTGGTGGACACTTGATGCCAAGAATTCCTGGTACCAGACTGCTGTTTTAAATTTACCTACAGACTGTCATTCTATGTTTACCCTTGGAGCAGCCAGATTAAATGTTGTTTTACCTTCCCGGCCAATCTACTTTCTCTATTTTATTAACTGATTGGGTCAGCTAAAGTAAGACTTTTACTTTTAGCTTTACTGGGAAATGTGAATCTTCTTGGGGATTTAGTGTTTTAGGATCACAAATGGTAAGTGCTCTCTTCCCCTGTTTTGATCAGAGCCCCTTAGGGGGTGTTGTCTTTCTAAAAGTTTTACAGGTCACAGAGGAGCTAGTTTGATTACTTTAGTTTAAACTTTTTTCTGCTGTTTGGAATCTTTTAGAGACTACATCTACTTTAGGGATTCACAAGGTACCATTAATCCCTGAAGGGATATATCTTTACTGGACTGGTATTGCTGGACAATTCTGTAACTTTTGAATAGCCATATTGCTCTTGGGTTCTAAAATGCAGCACAGGTTTGTTGTTTCTTAAGTGTTAGCCTACGGAATACCTCTTCAATGATGTATCTCAATATGGTAGATGCAAATGTATCCTTTGATGAAGGGACACTGCTCCTGAAAATGTTTGCCTATATGGACTATTTACCATATGCTATTTTTCTGTCATATAAATGATAATAACCCCACAAATAAAGTTTAAAAAAAGACGTCCTAGACCATTAAGAATAAGATCACTAGGCTTCATGAAAATCACATTCCTAGTGTTAAGAAGTACAGAAAGAGTGGAAGAAAACCATGCTGGGTGACCAGTAAAGTGAATAAATGTTTGGAGTTAAAATGGAAGTATGTACAGTTTGGAAAATACTAATGCACCAGAAAATCTCAGAAAATTCAAGTCTGCACAAATAAGGTGCAAAAGTTAAATAAGAAAATCCAAAAGGAGATTGGAGAACACTATAACAGGCAAAATATATAAAGGCCCACTCAGCACTGAGGTCTCAGTTATATTCAAAGAGGCTGACATGGTTGAGAAATTTAGCACCTTTTTCTCCTTTGTAGTTAATAAATCCAAGGAATTTCAATTAGTGAATAACCAAACATATGGGATAAAGTATCTTTGGAACTGATGCCAGTTGCTTACGTAAAACACTTTGCAGTTTAGCTATAAATACAGTGGAGACAGCCTCAATGCATTCCAGTAACTTGCAGGAAATGACTTGTCACAAAATAATGCAGTAAACAAGCATTTGTCAATGCCGAATGTTGCTTGCTTCTATGTGCTGTTTAGGTATTTGGAAGTCATTGGAGTGCAAATATTGAAAATTTGCAAACTTACGAGCGTGCGTAGGAACTGCGCAATGCACGCTCGAAAAACAGTCATTGTTAAGAAATTTTTCATGAAATTTTCAACATAGCCATTTTAAGACCTCTGCTCATGAACAGTGTCACTGTGATTTTGTTAATGTGTCCCATACATTGAGTTTGCACACCGACTGTGCCATTGTGCGCTACATGGGCGGAAACATGTTTTGGGCAGGATGTGAAAAATGACAGCTGTACTGCTCATAAGGAGGTGTGGTAAAATGGCAATGTTGAAAATCTGGAGTGGAAATATTGAAAATTCGCAAACCTACGAGCGTGCATGGGAACTGTGCAACGCACACTCGTAAAACAGTCATTTTTAGGAATTCTTTCATCAAATTTTCAACATTGCCATTTTAAGATCTCTGCTCATGAACAGAGACACTGTGATTTTCTTAATGTGTCCCATACACTGAGTTCGCACACCGACTGCACCATTGTGCGCTACATGGGCAGAAACATGTTTTGGGCAGGATGTGAAAAATGACAGCTGTACTGCTCATGAGGAGGTGTGGTAAAATGGCAATGTTGAAAATCTGGAGTGAAAATATTGAAAATTTTGAACTTACGAGCCTGCGTAGGAACTGCGCAACGCATGCTCGTAAAACAGTCATTTTTAGGAATTTTTTCACCAAATTTTCCACATAGCCATTTTAAGACCTCTGCTCATGAACAGAGACACTGTGATTTTTTTAATTTGTCCCGTACATTGATTTCGCACACCGACTGCACCATTCTGCGCTACAAGGGCAGAAACACATTTTGGGTGAGATGTGAAAAATGACAGCTGTACTACTCATAAGAAGGTGTGGTAAAATGGCAATGTTGAAAATCTGGAGTGAAATATTGAAATTTGTGAACTTACTAGGGTCTGCGTATGAGCTGCACAACGACGCCAGAAACAGTCATTTTTGAATTTTGACCAAATTTTCAACATGGGTTTTTGGGCCCTTCTCATGAATGATGTCACTGTCATGGTGGTATTCAGCCAAGGGTGATTTCCAGTCACTACGCAGGTCACTGCCGCACGAAATCACCCTTCAGGCCCGAATAACGCCCATGACAGTGACATCATTCATGAGAAGGGGTCCTAAAACCCATGTTGAAAAATCTGGTGCAAAACTCCCAAAATGCCTGAGATATGCAAATAGTTGAACCCCCCATCTAGCCCATTATACAGCTTACCGCATTTCCTCAGTTCGAGTCGGCTTTGAAGAGTGCAGACGTGTTCCCGGTCCACCAAGATCGTCGCGCCGGAGTCCGAGGTAAGTATGGGGTGAGGGGTGTGAGGGTGGTGCGCAGTGGGTGGGTGCGGTTGGAAGGAGGGTCGGACATGCGCCAGCGGACTGTTTTTGTTTTATAGGTTAAAAAAAAAAGACGGTGTGATGTTTGCCATGCTGGGGTGGGCTCCCAGTGTGGCACAAGGATGGGGCGTTCAGCCGATGGGGATTGGGCACCCCGTCGACCAAAGGACTGATTGCCACGCTGGGGTGGGCTCCCAGCATGGCACCCAGCTACTGGGGGACGGAAGCAGCTCAGCCGGCGGGATTGGGCACCCGTCGGCTCACACAGTATGTAATGGGGCGCCATGCCTGCATGTGGGGAGCTTACGCTTATCGCTGCTCACTGAAGCGTAGCTCCCTTTCTAACTATATGCCACTGCATTTTGGGCGTGTCATGACAGCTCCAAAATGCATTGGCTTATAGGGCACGGCTTCTGCCAGGTCACTGACTGAATTGGAGGAGGAGGAGGTGACACTCCTCCGAAATCTCGGATGATGGCACTATGTTTGTTGCACATGCGTGCAAGCAACATAAAAAGGACATAATTGTCATTGAATTACACTGTTTCCTACAGCATAATGCAGCATTTTGTGATATTCTGCAGCATTAATGTGTTGTGTCTCTGGTGGTGCAGTAAGTCACCTGAAACAGACAAACTGTACCCAAAAGTTCCAAGAAAATTGCCCAGAGAAATAGTTGAATCATCATGTGATATATTTTTTCAGTCCTTTATATCCCATTAGGTCTCATTTGACTGGAAAAAGGAAATAATAGCACTTATCCACTCTCTGGAACAGGCACGCTCACCTCAGGAAACTCAGAGTAAAAACATCCCACCACCCCTGGCTTACCTCTGATATCATATACTTGTGTAAGTCTCGGGACCTTCCTTGGGCCTGTTACAAATTATCTTGCTTCTCCTCTGACCACATTTTCTACAGGGTTCTGAGCAACAATTGCACTAAGGATATCCGGTCAGCTAAATCACAATATTTCAAAGCCAAACTCCAGTCAAACCTGTATTCCCCATCTAAATTTTGAAAGATTATATAGTCCCTTTTTGACCCTCCTGTCCAGTCAGCCCAAAAACCCATTCTCGTGAAAAATAGTTCACCTGTGTCTGACCAAGCCTCTGTTGCAGCTGTCTTGAACAAGTTATTTTTTTTGTATCTTTTTCTCCCCTTGTGGGTTCCAGCCGGCCTCATTGTTCTTGCAACCCTTACATTCCAGCTGCCGGCTGATCTGCACCATTTTCCTACTGAAGGCAACCACCCAATTACCCCATGGCTTGCCCCCATGGTGGGGTGGTGGGGGTCAACCAACTCCCCCACTGCAAAAGATCTGCTCTCAATGGTCCCTCGGAGCTGGCACAGGGCACCTCGGATAGCCATCAAGCCGCAATGACTGGATACTCCCTTTTTTCCGTGTTCTGCTTGGAGGCAGGGCTTACAATGCCAACAAGGTGCATACTGCACATGCGTCTGCATACAGCGTTCCTGCCAACTGCCCCACCTGCCACCTCAATCTACCAGGCCAGACATGCCAACACCCAGACTCTCCTAGGTGTCAGGTTACACCGGCCACTGTACCCCAGCCCCACCCCAGGAGAGGAGAGCAGTCCATCAGATGCTCGATCATCTCCCTCCCCCACTGACCCACAGTAACCTGAGCTAGCTCCCAAACCGGGGTCTTTAACAAGTTCTTTACAATCTGTGCCATTCTCTCCTCCTCCACTAAAAACTCCCCCTCACTCTACTCCTCCCCTTCCCATACCCCTTCAGGTTACTACTTCTCCCATCACTGTCCATGATACACTACTTGCCCTTTCCTCCCTCAACCCATCAAAGTCCAGTCTTGATAGTCTCAACCCTAAGTTACTATACCTCTCAGCTCCTGCAGCTCCCCTTAATCACCTGCTTAACCTTTCCTTCACTTTCTGCACTGTTCTCCAGTCTTGGAAGATGATCAAAGTCATTCCTCTTCAAAAAGGGGTTGCCCCATCTTCTCCTGGTAACTATCATCCCATCTCCCTCCTCCCCTTCCCCTCTAAACTGCAAGAGAATCTGGTCCATGCCAGATTCCTCAATTTCTTCTCATCTATTAACTTCCTACCACCTTTCCAGTCTGGCATCTGGAAGCACCATTCCACAATCTCCTCCTTGCTGAGTGTCACTGGTGCCATCTTCTCTGGGATGGATAAGGGGCTCATTACTGCAGCATTTTTTGTCAATCTGACCAAAGTCTTCAACTCTGTGTCCCACATGCTTCTCCTGGACAAGCAGAGAAATGCTTGCCTCTCTTCCCCCACTGTTGCTTGGTTCAGCTCTTACCAAACTGACCATCTACAATTGGTACAGGTTGGTGGTTCCTTGTCACCTCTCTTTCCTATCCAATTTGAGGTTTCACAGGGCTCCATCCTTGGACCCCTCCTGTTTTCAGTCTTCTTCAATGACCTCCCCTCATCTGTGTCAACTCACATATACACATATATGCAGATGACACAGTCATCTTCACCTCTAGTCCATCCTCTGCAGCTGTAGTAAACCTACTCCAGCGGGACTGCAACAGTGTTCTCCAATAGTTCCATTCTAACCAGTTTAGATGTAACATTAAAAAGATAGTTTCCATGACTTTTGGTACCAGTCAGAAACTAGCCCGACTCACCATCTCCCCTGTCTGGTAGCACATCAACTGAGCTATACAACTTGGCAAAGTAATTTGGGCAAGGAGATTTGAGTGACTGCAATTTTGGTGACCGCCACACCACAGCAACCACACAATAGGGGCAACACCACTGATGCAGCAATCTCCAATGTATGGCATGGTGTTAGAATAATAAAAATAGGGGGGGTGCAGGGGGCACAGCCCCCCACCGAGGGTGGCAGAGCCCTCCACATTAACAAAGCTTTTATATTATGTAGACATAGAGGATGCTGCCTCTGAGGGACAATTCCATCCTTGATCTAATGCTCTTGTACAGTAAAATGCTAGTACAGTTATGCTGTAAGGGCATAACACAGTGTGTTGGGCTCCTGATATATTCGATCATCATCATCGGACAGTGACTGTGTGAGTAGCCACTGGATCATGATCTGGCCCAAAGTATACATGCTTTATAATCACTGTAATGTACCTCACTGAATTGTGGCATCTCTGTTATTACAGTCGCACAAACTGAGTAGCCCATTTTGCACTTGCTGTAATTGCTTAGCCCAACTGACTTGGAGCCCCCTGTCTTCACCACTCTGGATGGCACCCCACTTGAAATGGTTCAGTCCTTTAAGTACTTGGGAGGTGTGGCTTTACAGTAAGCTTGATTTCTCAACCCACATAGATGCCATCCATGCCAAGCTCCATGCCAAGTTTGGTGCCCTCTATCGTTACACAGACTGCTTATCTCCACATGTCCACAGGAAGCTGATTATCAAAATGGTGCTCCCTGTCTTCAACTATGCAGATGAAGTCATTGGCTCTGCCCCCTCCACTTCCCTCATCTACTGGATACCTTCTTCAGCTCCTTCTGCTGTGTTGCATCTGTTTCTCCTCAAGCATATATCATTGCTCACTTTACTCCTCCCTTTCCTTTCTCCCTCTGCCATCTTGCTGACAGACTTATTGCACTGCATTCATCTCCAAATATTGGTTCAACACCCTTCCTTCCTTCCTACCGCTCCTCTCCCCTATCCCAAATCCCCCCCTTATTCCTGCTTGGTTCGCTCTAGGGACCATCACAGTTTTGCCATTCCTTGCCCATAATCCTCTGCTGAACAATTTGCATTTTCCTATGGGTTTCTCTCTCTCTGGAACAAACTCCCCTCATCCCTCTGTCTCTCCCCATCCTTTAACTCCTTCAAATGCCTGCTAAACTTCAACTTCCCCCGCTTGCTCCTGCTACCCTTCCTCCAGTTTCACTTGAAGTCTTGATTTTAACCCATTCAAGTTTTTGGTTGTAATTCTAAGCACTGCTAAAGTTCAAAGTACTTTGTTTAATTGTGGTACATGCATATTTTCTTTATTTATTCTATTATTGTAACCCATAGCTCATCTGTCTGGTCAGATGTTGTTTTGCTATTGTCTACTGACATTTTGCCCCATCTCCCCCTTCCCCGGATTGCACCTGGAAATGAGCCTTTGCTCAAGTGTGCCTTTCCCGGTTGCCAAATTTTAAAATAAATAAATAAATTATCCTTTAAAAATGTAGTTGGGATGAATTTAATAACCATAGGCCAGTTATTTTAACAAGCTTAGGAAGCAAAATTATGGAAGGAATGGTAAAACTATTGCTTGATGCTAACGTATTGAAATTAACCCTCATGGACTGAACACAACATGAGTTTGTGACTAAAAGTTAATCTCAAACAATCTTACTGTATTCTTCGATTGTATCAGCAAGGTCCTAGACAAGGGTTAGGCAGTAGATGTGCTTCTCAATCAGGGCTCCCTCTCCAAGGTCTGGAAGATGGCCCATGTCATCCCTCTATTCAAATCAGGGGACCCCTGCAACCTAAATAATTACTGCCCAATCCCCTTACTCCCAGTCTTGTCAAAACTATTGGAGAAGGTAGTATATGAACAGCTCAGATCTCATCTGGAAAGTTTTAATCTACTAAACCCAATTCAATCTGCTTTCTGTCCCATGTATAGTACCTCCACTGCCCTTGCTAAGGTTATAAATGACTGGCAGTCTGCACTTGATAATAAACAATACATATGCGCCTTGTTTCTGGACCTTAGCAAGGCTTTCGAAACAGTGGACCATGATTTACTGCTGGTGTCCCTGAAGAAAGTTAGGGTGGACAACCTGGCCCTAAGTTGGTTTGCAAACTATCTTGTGGACAGAGAGCAGCAGGTCAAGGCTAAAGGAGACCTATCACCAAAAACAATACTCCTTAGCGGTGTCCCCCAAGGATCCATACTTGGTCCAATTCTCTTTGCTATTTATATTAATCAAATTGACACTGGCATAAAGTCATCTAGTATCCATCTCTTCACTGATGATACAGTCCTATACACTGACAGATCAACTCCAGATCAAGCCCTTTAGGACCTCCAGAACAATATTGACATCCTCCAAAAAAATCTACTCAACTTGAAACTCCTGCTCAATGCCAAAATCTAAGGCCATTATTTTCTCTCCACTGTCCCCTCATCTCAAAAAAAAAAACCCTGATGAGGTTCCTCACATAAGCACCCTTTTGGGAGAAGCCCTGGAGTTCATGGAAAAATTCAAATACCTGGGGGTATGGATTGACTACAAATTGTCCTTCATTGATCACATTGATGAACTCACTAATAAACTGCATCAAAGGCTCGGTATTTGCTTCAGGATCAAGCACTTACTAACCCAAGAGGCTAGAAAACTCCTAGACCAAGCTACCTTATTGCCTTTCCTAGACTATGCTGACTTCCTATATGGTCATAGTACTAGCACATCTCTTTCCAAGCTTGATACCCTATACCACAGAGCCCTTAGGTTCATTTTGGATGCCCCTTATGGCACACATCACTGCATCCTCTATTCTTCTGTAGGCTGGAGCTCTCTTAACTTCAGAAGGCAAAAGAATGCCATTCTATGGACATATAAGGCAATCACTCATAAATTACCTCAGTACCTCACAAGCTGCCTAACTCCCTGCATCCCTAGTGCCTATTCTCTTAGAAGTCTTACCGTCTTATCCCTGGCTATCCCTGAAGTTAAAACACACTTTGGTAGAACCTCAATAAGCTTCACTCTTCCTACGCTCTGGAATAAGATCCAGAAAACCTTAAGGCTTGCTACCCCTATCACGTTCTCCCTCTTCAAATCCTTGTTCCTGAGGACCTTCTCCAAGGTCTGTCACTGTTTCAAGTCAAGGTCTTAACATCATGATTTGTTACTGCTTTAAATTCTGTACTTAAACCTCAACCATTGCCTGAGGCATCATTTGAGTCCTCCCTTCTGTCATTGTCCAAATCAATGTCCCAACATCACAATCTGTCTTTGCTTCAAACATTGGACTTAAGCCCCAACCATTGCCTGTGGCATCTGTTGTGTTCTCCCTTCAAACAGTCCTTCCTCTCTAGGCCATCATATCCAACCCTCTCCTATCTCGGGTGACCTTTTTTTTTTTTTTTTAATTTAGTTGTTTTACCAGGTATAGCTCACTAAGCTGAAAGCTTTTTTACAGGTGCGACCTGGGAGCACAAGCACCTTCCCTCCCCACTCCCTATACCCCCCTTCGCTTCCCACCCCCACTTGCCAGGCCATGCCTACAGTACTTGTCAAAGGACTCTTATATCTCAATTTTCTTTGCACTTTGACACTAGAGGAACTGCCACTCCTGCTCACTATGACTCCTCCAATATTGTTTACTGTATAAACTTTAGCTCATTACCTTATGTCCATATATCTGTATTCATTCAATTGTATTTAAATGGCACTACTTCATGTTGAACCTATTGCTATGTTCTGGTGCAAGTATCTTGTCACATACGATGGTTATACAGTATGTTATTATGTTGTTATTATTACTATGTAATTGTTATGTACGTTCACTCAACCTGCTATGTCTTAATCCTGCTGGCAATTGTTTGCCCCAGGTCCATCTTGTAAATGAACTTGTCTCAATGATGTTCTGCCTGGCAAAATAAAGATTTTGATTGACTGATTGATTGATTGATTTACATTGACCTTAGTAAGGCCTTTCATAAAGTCTCACACAAGGAACATATTCATAAATTGAATAAAGTAGGGATAGACTATTGCACACATGGATTAAACATGAAATAACTGGAAGACAGCAGTGTGTGGGAATTAATGGATTCACTTCAGAATGGAGTGGTGTAGCTAACAGATTGCTATAGGGATAGGACTTCAGTCCAAGCATTTCTTAATTTCTTTATAAGTGATATGCATAGGGATACAGATATAAGGGTATCTAAGTGTGCATATTTCATGAAGATAGGAACCATTGTAGACTCAGGAGTGCAAAAGGTTAAACTACAAGCAAACTGTGATAATCTCTGAGTGGTCATGTCAATCAAAAATGCTTTTCACTCTGATACATGCTTAGTCATCCATGTTGGCAGCAAATACATAGGATGGATTTACAAAGATAACAATAAGTTTTTAAGATCACCAAGACAAAGTGTGACCAGGAAATCACAATCACTGTCACCCTGAAAATGTGAAAGCATGGCCAGGAGGTCATTTACACATATAATAGATGAGGCGAATGTATTGCAAAGCATTTTGTAAGCAGGGAAAATATGTGATGATGCCCTTGTATAGAGCATTGGTGAGACCCCATCTGAGTACTGTGGCCAGTTCTGTTTACCATACCTAAATTACATCAAAAGAATGACATTAAAGGAAATGAGGCACTTCAGAGACGGACAGCTGAGATGGTGAGGGGACTTCAGTATAACGAGTATGACAGCAGACTAGGCAACCTAAACCTCTATATTTTGGAGTATACAATAATGAGGGAAGACATGATTAGTCTTTTGGTCCATGAATGGAGGTGGTGAAATGATGATGTGCTTAAACCTATGCATAAGAGATATGGCCTGTAATACTAGAAGTCATATCAGGCAGATAAAAGGGTAATTATACAATGGTAAGACAACTTCCTGGGCTCTGATTGGTCAGTGTGTGCCTGGCACAGTGATGTTAGCCTAGTATAACATCATGGGTCTAGTCTCAGCCTCACTGTGAACCTCCTGACTGATTGTTTGGATCTGCATGATTGTTTGCATCTTCTGTTAAGAAACAAAATTATTGTTCCACACTAACAAAAACATCCTTTAAAATTATTTTTTTTTGTTATTCTGTATAACAACAAGCCATTGTATAATAGCAATAATTCCCTCCAGGGTGTGTGTCATGGGCATAACATCACTTCTCAGGTGTTGGATGCACTCGGCCCGTGGTCTCGTGCCCAACCACCTGAGTAGTGATGTTATTCCAGCACAACACACACCCTGTCGGGCATTATTCCTTAAATATCTAGAACAAATGCTAGATATCATTACTTTTCACAGAGGATTGTATTTCTGTAGAATGGTCTGCCAAAATCAGTGGTAAATGTGGGGTTAGTAAACATATTTAAGAAAGAAAAACTAGATACTTATCTAGTGGGGAAGGGTATAAATGGACATAACCACTGTTAGTGATTGGTGAGCTTGAGGCTACGGGTCTCTTCTCTCTTCAAACTAGAAGATTAAGAGGTGATATGCTTACGGTTTTTAATTTAATAAATTCACCAGATCTAATGGAAAAATGTGGTCTAACACTCTCCAAAAGGAGACATGTTCCGAGACTGCATAATAAACAGCTTGAAGTAAAAACTTATAATACCAGCAAAAGGGGAAACTTTTTTCCAATAAGAGCATCCATTGTATGGAACACCTTGCCACAATAATTGGTAGAGGCAACTACTGCCACTGTCTTTAAAAACAAATTAGATGTTTGGTTGAGGGATAATAGATAAATAATGTCCCACATAGTATGGGGAAAAGTCTCAATGGGCTCTGGCCTTCTTCTGTTCTTTCATACCAAGTAATACCAAATAATAAGGGTTATTATTGACATGTATTCATTTGTAACTTCTTATGTCCTATGTATGTCCTCTGCCCTTGCACTTGAAAAACAACTCATCCTTCTGTTCTCCTTATCCTGTTTATACAGTTGTGACAGGTAGCATTTAACCATGTGGCCTAGGCTATTTGGGAAGATTAAAAAGATGAGCTGGATTCACAAAAGGTTATGCATGGTGCAAAGTGACTTACTCTACAAAAAATGGTGTAAGTAACACTTTGAGCCATGCGTTGCAACATTTGAGATTCAGAAAAGTGGCCTGCCACATTTTGCAGGCTGCTTGCACCAAGGTGGACATCGGCAACCAGTTGCACCATAAACCTCAATGAAACATGACACAAGGTGGCTTACGGCTGTAGTTGTGCCCTATTCAGGAAGGGCTGCTGCCAAGTCCCCAAACTGGAATTCAGAATCAACCCCCAGTGGACATCCATCAAAGAACGTTTGCACCAGCTATGAGCTGGCGTAAGTGTTCTTTGCTCCCCATTGGGGGTTGCCAATGTGCCCCTAGTGTTGCAGAAGATATAGCCCTCATGAACTACAACCCCCAACAGCCTCGTTCCCCAAGTCTATATCACATGAAGCCCATATGGGCTTGCAGACACCCCCCACACATGCCCAGATCCCCAATAGAACTGGCAGAGGAGCCTGTGTGGGCCATCACCTCCTCCAGTCCCAAACCCTGATTGGCATAACATAGAAACCCTTATGGGCTATTGGAACCCCCTACCAGACTGATCCCTGATCCCCTTTCCCTGCTCCCAAAATGCCATCCCAGTACTAAACTCAACATTATTATAATCCAACATGCCCAATATAGCCTTGGTGGGCTAGTGGCCCCAGACCTGGCAGTTCCAGCCCACCCTGCCCCCCACCCATACACAGCTGGCAAATGGCACAGCCTGCCTCTCACCACAGCCCAGCCACCAACTGAGCTTTGCTCTGAGCCGTGCTGTAGGCTTGGCTCGGTGAATGACGGCAGCTGTCAGTCGCTGACAGGCGAAGTATATTACGATGCGTTATCGAGCAAAGCTCAGTCAGTCGCTGGCTATTGATCAATGAGAAGATGGGCGTGCCGGTCTTTCAACTGGTATGCGTAGATGAAACAGAATGAGCTAGCACTGCTGGTGGGGGTGGGGACCACTAGACCACCAGGGCTATATTGGGTAAGTTGGATTACAATATTGTTTAGTTCAATACTGGGATGGAATTTCAGGGGCAGGGAAAGGGGATTGAGGATCAGGCTGTGGGTCTTCTCATAACCAATAAGGGTTTTCTATGTTTTGCCAAACATGGCTCAGGTCTGGGGGAGGTGATGGCCCACATGGGCTCCTCTACCAGTTCTGTTGGGGATCTGGGCATGTTTGGGGGGCATGACCCACTGCCAGGATCACTTCTATGGGCGCTTCTGCCGCCTGCCTGTCCCATGGCTTGTGGCATTCTTGGGGGCTGCACCCTTTCTTGGACTTATGCTGCAAGCTACAGGACACAGGCTCTGGAACCCTGAATGATTCTAAATTGGACACAGGGTCCACAACACAGGGGCCATTGGCGCAAGCTACCATTGTCGCAGCTTGCAGCCAATATTTGTGAATCCGACCCGATGGGTTAGACAGGTTTAAAAATTCAAACATCAGACCTCTTTCTTCTACACTTGCTTTGATAGTTCCAAATTAAATGGATTATTTTCCAGTTTTCCATAAGAAAAGCATTAATGTCTCATTAGCAATTTCAGTTCTCTATACAGCAGGAATTAACTGCCTCTCCCTGATGTCTAACCATTAGGCTGAGAGGGGAGTTGCTGGCAACCACAAGGGAAGAAAGAAACTTGGGCATCATCATCACAGATGATCTGAAATCATCCAAGCAGACCACTAAAGCAGTAGGTAAGGTTTGAGAGATATTGGGGTGTATTAGTAGGGGTATCACAAGTTGTAAGAGGGAGATAATAATCCCTCTTTACAAGACACTGGTTAGGCCCCATTGGGAGTACTGCGAGCAGGACTGGAGGCCACACCTGCACAAGGACATTAACAAAGTGGAGGCAGTCTAGAGAAGGGCAACAAAATGGTGCAGGATCTGCATCAGAAAACATGAGGACAGATTAACGGACCTCAATATGTATACCCTAGAGCAACGGAGGGAGAGAGGTGATAAGATCGAAACATTCAAACATCTTAAGGGCATTAACAAGGTGAGAGTCTAACATGTTTCAATATAAGAAAAATAGCAGGACAAAAGGACACAGTATGAGACTAGAGGGAGGCTGATTAAGGGGTAATGTGAGGAAGTTCTTTTTCACAGAAAGGGTGGTAGATGCATGGAATGGCCTATCTCAGGAAGTGGTGGATATGAATATAGTGCAGGGCTTCAAACAGGTATAGGATAGGTCTAAGGAAGCAATACAGATGAGTATGAATAGATAGGCTATTGACAGTGTAAAGGCCTATGGCACAGTCATAAGGTAGAAAAAATGGTCCGACTGGATGGGCCTTGCGGTCCTTATCTGCCATCAACTTCTATGTTTCTATGTTTCATTAACTTTAGGGCCCCAATTTGTCCTATATTGAATGGGTTTCTCTCTCTCTCTCTCTGTCTCTGCGTTCCTTGTCTTTTTTAGTCATTAACTTGAGGGCCCCAATTCACCCTTCACTGAATTATTTCTCTGTGAAATCGTTCATCAGCTCTACTTATATTTAAGCAGGCTTCTGGGCAGACCTCTTCAACTTTGCCCATCTCTGTCTTACAGGGATAACTTTCCCCCTGTTCATAAATCCCAATTTCTGTCCGAGCTTCATTTCTGTTGTGTGTCCTGCTGGACATACTTCTCCCTCCTTGCACATTCCAGCAAACAAAAAAAAAATACTTTTTTCAGTCAGTGACCTCAGGCTGCAGCTGTCCCTGATTATCCAATTATGGTCTGAATGAAATGTTTGAGGTCTCCCTGCACTTTATATTTATAGGCCAACTCCAAAATGGCATATCATGATAAATCCTGGTCTGACTTCCACCAGATACCCTGAGAAATATCCATTGTGTCCTTAAAATGAAGGGGAGTGTAAAAGACAGACCTACTGTCTCACAAAACAGTGTTATCAAAGAATATTACTATTGAATTGCCCATTGCCACTGACTGCCTGGGCACCTTTGCTCCCTATACTCTGTTCTATAGCTCCACAGTGCTAGATTCATCATTGGCAGCCACCCACAAATTGCTCTTGTCCTTATCTTTCAACTTTGCTAGAACCCCAGAACTGTTTTGGCATCTCAGGCTATGCAATGGTATCTCTTCCCCAGTGCTGGGTAAGTTATTTTTTCTATTACTTTCTATTACGTTTGGAAACTTGTTTCAGGAAGCTCTGTGCAGTCACAAGCAAGGAAGAAGTACTAGAAAAAGTAATACACTTTACAATTATAGTTACTAGGGCTGCAAGTTCGGTTCGACCAAAGCTAAAAAATGGCCAAACCCCTATGGTTCTCCATAGTCCGACTGTGGTAGAACTTCTATTGAAAAAATGCGAACTTTGTGAACTTTGGTTCGCCCTGAAAAGTAAAAAAAAAATCACATACCACAAGTCCAGATGCTGGGCTTCAGTGCCGCGCATGCTCCTTCGGTTCTCTCCCTCCAGTGGCACACGTGATGCGCCTCAGACAGCAGAAACATTTGCGCATGCACCAGTCCCTTGAAACGGAGAAAAAAAAAGTGGAGAAAGTGAGGGTCAGGGTATGCCTGCAGGCTGCTACATGGGGAAGGGGGATTGGTTTTGGTAAGATTGCCCTACGTGACTGTACATTTAAGTCAGTCAGCTATTGGAGGGTGTTGCAGAGAGACCCACGTGGGTCATACTTCTTGAGCTGCTTGCTGCAGTGAGCACAGCACATTGTGGAGAATTTGAGAGAGAGCAGTATCATTCTGTTCTTTGACTCGAGCATTTTTATGGTGGAAAAAAAAACTATATGTTTCAGGCCGGAGGTCTCTCCTTCAGTTTATGATATGATAGGCAGCAAGATGGGGAGTCGGGGGGAGTTTTGGGAGAAAAAAAAAAAAAAGAAGCATACTAAGATGACGAACGACATGTTGGGCCTGGCAGACAGCTTTGGTGGAGTGGTGTGACTGTCTCAGGCCATTATTTTGTTGTCTTTCTCATATGAAACTGGGGGTAGCTCAGAGCTGACCTTTTCTGAGAGCTCCCTGATCCGATTCAAATACATCACACACAGAAACTATAATAGCAGCAGACTGTATCAATCAGCTGGTTGTTGTAACTTGTGTATTTTATTTTTTGTTTAATTTATAACTTCTGTGTATAGACTAGAGGAGTGTGTGTGTGTGTATGCACATGACTCGAGCACAGTCACATTCAACCTTATAAACAAATCTCTTCTACAGGCTTACAGAACAAACTTGACTCGACGCAGCAAGCAGTGCTGTATTTACCTGTTAGGGAGAAAATATCCCTGTGCCTTACCACTTACTGTACTTGACTTGATGCAGCAAGCAGTGCTGTATTTACCAGTTAGGGAGAAAATATCTCTATGCCTTACCACTTAAAGTACTTGACTCAACGCAGCAAGCAGTGCTGTATTCACCGATTAGGGAGAAAATATCCCTGTGCCTTACCACATAAAGTACTTGACTCGACGTAGCAAGCAATGCTGTATTTACCTGTTAGGGAGGAAATATCCCTGTGCCTTACTACTTAAAGTACTTGACTCGACGCAGCAAGCAGTGCTATATTTACCTGTTAGGGAGAAAATATCCCTGTGCTTACCACTTAAAGTACTTGACTCGATACAGCAAGCAGTGCTGTATTTACCTGTTAGGGAGAAAATATCCCTGTGCCTTACTACTTAAAGTACTTGACTCGACGCAGCAAGCAGTGCTGTTGTTTACCTGTTAGGGAGTAAATTTCCCTGTGTCTTACTAACAGTACTTGACTCGACGCAGCCATGAGTGGTAAAAAAAATAGCAACACTTCTCAGGCAATCCAGGCAACAATAACAACAGTACAGAAAATTCAGGACATTGCAGGAGTAACCCGTTGTGGTACTCAGAGGATGAGCACAAGGGCCATAATAGTGCGGCAGCCAGTTTTAGTAAGCAGAGTGATGGATGATGATGATGATGAGGAGGAGAAGACTGATGAGAGTGAGGGGGAAATCAGTGAAACAAATCCTGAGTTTGTAGTAGATAAGGCAGCAGTCAGTATGTCAAGTAGTAGTAGCTCTGGGGAGTGGGAAGAAGAGGAGGAATACAGAGGCAGAAAAAGAACAAAAACAAGTTCTCGAAAGGATGGCTGTGGTGCTAAAAAAACATTCATGATAGTGGGGCATAACTTGGAGAGTCAGACACCCACACATGCAGAGGAACAACAGAGGACAGAAGATGGACAGGCTTCACCAGGGGAAGAAAGAGATGCAGTTCAACCAGTCAGAGAGGTTGTGCATCTTCAAAATTATGTGCAGATGGGCATGGAAAGACCTCAAAGAGGTAGTGGAAATAGTAGTGGCTGTGGTGGTGGTGGCAGTGGTAGTAATGAACCTATCCTCCCTATAAGCAGCAGTGCAACAAAATCTGTGAAATCCATTGTGTGGGTTTTTTTTCACACAAGTTAAATCATCTGGCAGCCATGTGGTTTGCAAATTATGCAAACAAAATGAAGTTGTGGTAAAGTGGGTACTCGACTGTGAACATCAACGATGATAAGCCATATGAACAAGTCTCACATTTATCAGTATCAAAAAGCACAAAAGGAGCACACAAACATTGTTGCACTTCTGCACTCAGCTGAGGAGGATGAGGTAATGGATGTTTACCAAGGCGATGAAGTAACAGATGTGGAGGTGGAGGATGATGAAAGTCTTCCTTCCAGTCAAAGCACGGCATCCTCTATTTCTCATTTCTTTACCCCTCTGACTCCACCACCACAGCCCAACCGGAGTCATATACCATCCATGGCCACAACATCCACTCCCATGGTGGTAAAGGTCAAGGGAAGCAGCCCAGAAAATCAGGTGATAGCAGCAAGCATAGCGGGCATCAAATTTCTTTGAAAGACTGCTTTGAGCGGTCACAGAAATATGAGCCCAACAGGCCTGAGTCAAGGCGATTGACAAAGGCAATTGGGGAGATGATAGCCACTGACTTGCTCCCGTTCTCATTTATGGCTAACCCAGGTTTTAAAGCACTCATGGAAATTGCTGTGCTAAAGTATCAGGTCCCCAGCTGGACCTATTTCTCTAGTGTTGCCATTCCAGATTTGCATGATGCTATTCGGAAAAGTGTGTCTGATGATCTGAAAGGTTCAGTGGGCAAAAAGGTTCATGTCACCACAGATATGTGGACCAGTGGTCAGACGACTGACTATATGACTGTGACTGGCCACTGGGTAAACTTTCCTCCCTCTGCCTCCTCCTCCTCCTCATCATCATCATCATCATCATGTGGTAGCACTGGTGACAGCAGCAGCAGCAAGAAGCAAGGGAATTTCACAGTTCGAAGGCAGGCAGCTTTATGCATTTATGGTTTTGAAAAAGATCACAAAGCGGAACATCTTCTGGAGGGCCTCAAAGAAAAGTTTGCTGAGTGGCTAACTCCAAAGTCTTTGCAACCAGGGTTTATAGTGTCTGACAATGCTTCAAATACTGTGAAAGCAGTAAGACTTGGTAAGTTTACGCATGTACCATGCTTTGCACACACTATTAACTTGGTGGTAAAAGACTTCATCAGTGAGGACCGAAATGTGCAGAACTTGATTGCAGCTACCCGCACTGTGTGCATTCACATTAGCCATTCTGTGAAAGCCCGAAAGTTGTTGCAGCAGATTCAGATTGAAAATAGCCTCCCTCTCCACCAGATGATACAGGAAGTTCCAACCCGGTGGAATTCCAGTTACTATATGATGCAGAGAATGCTTGAACAACAGAAAGCCATCCATCAATATGCAGTCCAACATGGTATTGGGAAAGGAGATGAGAATATCAGCCCCAAGCAGTGGCGTCTGATGGAGAATCTTTGTTGTATCCTTAAACCCTTTGAGGAGGCTACCCGAGTGGTGAGCTCTGATGGTGCTGGACTAAGTCAGATCCTACCCTTAATTTCTCTCATCAGGATGAGACTGCAGCGTCTCGAGTCACAGTTCTTTGACAATGATGACATCAATGATGCATCACTTGTTGGAAAAATGATACAAACCTTCCTAGATGATGAGCGCATTGTAAATATGTGCAAAGCAGAACATTACATTTTGGCCACACTTCTGGACCCTCGGTTTAAGGATACCCGAATTGAGACATTCTTCAAACCACATGACTTTAAAGACCTGGAACACTATCATGAACTGTTAGTTGAGAAAGTGGCAGCACGTATAGTTCAGAAAAGTAGTACATCATCAGTGTCCTTTTGGCAACATTCAAATTCTGACCAAAATCTGGTGGAGAGGGAGGGAGCACAATCTGCTGTTGCTGCTGCTGCTGCCACCTCTAATGATGTTTTGGCTCATCAAACGCAAACCAGAACTGCTGCTACACCACAAGAGGACAAACCACTGTGGGACATGCTGTCAGACTTTGGTCTAATAAAGACAGCTGGGAAGGCTCAGGCGGCAATAGTGGTACCAGAAGTCCCTGCTGCAAAAATGGTTAAGGATTATATGGAGGAGACTGTACATCTCACTGCAGGTGATGAACCCTTGCTTTATTGGCAACAGAAAAAATTGATCTGGCCTTCTTTAACTGAGATCACAATTGAATACCTCAGTCTCCCACCTGCCAGCACATATTCAGAGAGAATTTTTAGTGCTGCTGGGGCAATAGTGAATGACAAAAGAACATGTCATTCCACGAAGAATGTAGAGAGGCTCACTTTTTTAAACATGAACCTGCCTCGGTTCAAAAACATATACTGTCCCAAATTTATGCAGGGTGACAGCACACAGATGGCATCATGCCATGCTGATAATGATGATGATGATGGTGAAGGATTCTGTTGCCACTAGTAGCCACTAGCCTTTCCAGCTGTCTTTCCTGCTGTCTTTCCTCCACTGGTGGGTCCCCCTGTCTCCTCCTCATCCTGGAGTTCCATTAATTTCAGAAACAAACATCCACTGCTGGTTCTCATGTGCCACTAAGGCCCAATCTGACTAGCACCAGAAACTGAAGGACCACTGCATATGGCAGTTCAACTAAAACAACCAGAAATGACTACACATTGTCACACAGCTCTGTCTTCATCCATTTGTTTTATTGGATTTTTATTACAAAAAACACACTCAACGAATACTTATTACTGGCTGTTAACACACAAAAACATTAATAAAATAAATAAATAATAAATAACTGTTCTTCTGGTTCAATTCCAGATGGGAATTCAATGGGAATTTAATTTAAAAAATGTTTATTTTTTTGCTGTAAAATGTCAACTTTACAGTACATTCCCAATTTCAATGTTGCATCCAATGACATCCAATGTTTTGATCTGAAGGAACCATTCACCAGATAGAAACTGTTTTCATTATAACCCATAAAACGAAAATAAAAAAAATAGATTTTACAAAATGCTGTTCCCACATACTGCACTAACTGACTATCATGACAATAAAAAAAAAATCACTGATCTTACCATAGCCACCGTCCAAAACTCCAAGCCCTCCAAACCCCCTGGGACACTCCCTCTTACAAATACTATTCACCCTCCATTGTTAGACACCAAACCATGTACGTGAGTGACCTGGCATCATAAATAAACACAATTTGCAGAAGGTATACTGTTACAGGTTTTTCAATTATTCTGAGTAAAGATGAGGAAGGGGCAGATGTTTGCGAAGGTGGGACAAATAAAGTAATACAGTATTGACATAGTTACCTATGGGAGGTATAGGGATCACGGCAGGAGAGTGTGGTGGGTAATGTATTACTAACATCAACACTAGTTACTCAGAATAACAAAGCCCCAAACTAATAACTACACAGACAAAATTTAAAATTACAAACATAATTTAATCCACACCAATCTGGTAAACCAAAGCATGCACACTGCCCCCAGCACGTCGGCACCATGCCTTTCTCGGGAGGGGGACTGAGGAAGGTAAGGTACAGAAGCTGCTTGGGGAAGTGTATGCTTTTGCTTTACCACATTGTGTGGACTAAATACATTTTGTACTGTAAACTTCTGTCCATGTACTTATTTGGTACTAAAGCAGCTGAAGCTATAGGTACCACGGGTGCCAGTTATTTTGAACTGGGCTCTGTTAGTACCTGAGTCTAACAGTGGGGGAAGATTTAAAATTATTGTAACTGGGTGTAACTCAGGGGGTTAACCCTTTGAGCTGCCTGTAACCAGATTTAAAAAGCTAAAGTTGTCAGGGATAATATATGAGTCATATATCATCCCTGACCCTTACCACTTGTTAAATCTGTTTCAACACTAGTATTTTTAAGCATCTGCTGGGTAACCAGATCATTCTATAATATATAAGCAGTAAGCCCATTCCACCTGGTTCTACTTAACTATAAAAAAAATCCACATATTTTATTTTGCATGTTTGGGAATATACATGTAATACTAAGAGTCTAACTTTAAGAATGGTAAGTTTTGCAAAGCTTTCGAGCACCGAGACAGAATCCTATGTATCAAAGCTTTGCAATACTTAATTGTATTTATACCATTCTTAGTACTACATGTACTTTCCCAAACAAAAAACAATACTTCTGTGGATTTCTTAATTAAGGATAACCATGTAAACTTAAGTTTTTTTTTTGTGTTATACATTATAGAACTTTGTTATACCATGTAGAACCTGGTTTTACTTAGTAGAACTTGTTTTTTTACATAGTAGAACTAGTTTTATTTGGTAGAACCTGGTTTTACTTGGTAGAACTTGATTATATATGGTAGAACCCAGTTCTACCTGGTAGAACTCGATTCTACTGGGTTCTACCTGGTAGAACCAGGTAGAACCAGGTAGAACTTTTTTTGGTTCTACTCAGAAAGTTCATAAGGTAAAACTTTTAGGGGTTCGTGCAGCCCTAATAGTTACTTATTTCTTTTAATATAAAAACAATACAAAAATAATAAATAACTATAACAGATGAAATTTTTTGAAAGTAATAGGTTAGTTACTAGTTACTTTCAAATAAATGTAATCCCTTACAGTTATGTATTTCTTTTGTATAGAAAGACATAAGTAAATGTAACTGTAAGGTGTATTACATCTTCTAGTACTTCTCCATCCTTGCTAGTGACTGCACAGAGCTTTCTGGAACAAGTTTTTTTTTTTGTTTAAAGTAATAGAAAAAGTAACTTACACAACACTGCTTTTCCCTTTGACACCTGTTCTTCCTTGCACCCTAGTTCTCTCCTCACCTTAATTCTCATCTTGGTTCTCCACCTCCCTCTGTCTCTTCTTTCCAACCATCCATTCAAATGAATCTGCTTCTATGATTCACTATTGCTCCCATTCTTACTCTTTCCCATGCAGGCTCAGCAAAGACTGGTCTACAAATGTCTTCAGATCCTTGGGACCTGATATACATAAAGGGGTAAAGCAGAGTGCAAAGTCTTGTGCTGCACTTTGCCCTTGTCCAGGACTCCGAGGATGCCATATTCAGTCAGACAGTACTCTAGCGCTATCTAACTGAATACAGAGGCATGTTGATGCAATGTTAAGTCAAGTAGTGCTGCCCTGACATTGATCCCTGTGCAGGGAATATCAGTACCAAACTCGACAGCACTGGAGCACTTGGCACAGTATTGAAAAGGACCAATGCAAATGAGCCCATTGGGAATTCATGGTGATAAGGAGCCATTTCTATGCCCATTATGGGCTCATTTGCATGGGTAGCTGTGATAGGCTTGCCCAGATCTGCTCCCCCCAAGTGCCCAGTCCTGTATAATACAAGACTGTCCCTGGTGTCCACTGGTACTATCCCACCTCCAATTTCTGACCCAGTAAACCAGAATAGCATTCCTGGTGGACAGTGGTCCCCCCTTTCCAATTAAAAGCCAGTGTATTAAATTGTGACTCCCTACTGCCTAGTGGGCCCCCTCCCTTCCATCACAAGCTTGTATATTAAATTATGAATCCTTGATGCCTAGCAGTCCCCCCTTCCTCCAATCACTAGCCCATTTAGTCAATTGACATGGACCACCGAAACTCATGGTTTGAAAGCCAGTGTTTTGATTGGACACCCAGCAGAGGTGCCAGGCACTAACTGGCTGATTCTGCTCTCGGCCTAATTTTGAAATCCTGACACTCCCTGCTCTCAGGGAAACTTTTGGTCTATGCTGTTTCTTACTTGTATTTTCTCCCACCCACCCAGCCCTCACCTCCAAACCAAATTAAATAGGCCTTAGCTCCACCCCTTTACTCAGCCTAGCTGTCAATTGGCTGCCTCACAGTGGCCTGGGTTATTGGCTAGTGGCCTCTTTGTCCTCATTACATGACTTAACCCACTATCTCGCCATCCGATTTAATGAATACCTCACTGGTCCCACTAGTAATTGCATCACTGATAGGACTACTAACTGCCACAGATATTTGTGTAACAATACTCGAAGCAGACCAGCCATGCCTAAACCACTTTTCATCTACTGAATCACCCCCCACCTTCCTAAACCCTGCAACCTCCCGTGAGTTAACATCCACTGATTTCACAATCCTTGTCCTGTTATCTGACTATGAGAAGCACTTACTGGGCCTCTTTGTGTACTCCCTTTCTATACGATGCCCTTGGTGGGCTCCCCACACCACTCCCCTCTTTTCCTCCTCCTCCTCCTCTCAGGAGATGAAGAGAGTAACCCAGTCCCTGCTGACATGCATATAAATTCCTCTTAAGTCTCCTGGGCTACAAATGTAGGCCTTAAAATTGCACACATGAACATATGTAGCCTCCCTGCAAAGCTCACTGAACTTGAGGTGTGGGTGGCCATGTACAAGCCCCATGTGCTAGGCCTCACTGAGACTTGGCTTAAACCCTGTCACTTGAACACCTTGTATCCTCTTCCTGGCTATTCCCTTCTGTGCCTAGACAGGTAAGGAAAGAAGAGGGGTGGGTGTGGCACTCTATGTGCAGGACCACATCTCAGCCTCCTGTATTGGCTCCTTAGCCCCCTCCTCAGCTAGCGAGTGTCTCCTCAACGAGAACACACTGGGTGCCACAAAAAAACTATACCTTGGATGATGCTACAACCCTCTCACTGAGGGCATACAGGGCCTATCCTGCTTTCTAGATGGGCTTAGGGTGCATCTCACCCCTAAGAGATACCATAATTATTGGGGATTTTAATCTCAACTGGACAGGTGAATCCATGCCAGTATACGTAGAGCAAGTAATCTCCTTCACCACTAGACATAACCATTGCTCACCTAACCACTCCACTCTCGACTGGATTGCCACAAATAGGTTAGACCTGGACCTCCAGGCTGGCACTATGTCAGACTCCATAAGTGACCCTGCTCCCACATTTTTAATCATAACCCACAAATACAATCATCCACCTCCCAAATTACTGTCGTTCAGGACATCGATACAGTTATTAGCGATGCCATGACTACAGACTGGTCCATCCTCTACCTGCAAAATAACATCTCAACTGCAGTTACTTATCTAACTGATGTCCTCTGCAAATTACAGGACAGCATTTCCCCACCAGGACCAGAAGGGTCAGAGGAGGCTGTACGTACTGAGTATCAAATGAACCTCTGGGGCAAATGAAAGAAAGGGACCGTAAATGGAAAGCCTAAAAGACATCCTCCACTCTCAACTCTGGAAGGCCTATAAGCAACACTGCAATGCATGCAAATAGGCAGCCAAATCATTCAAGCACAAATATTATCTTTCATAACAAAATAGCTCCCTCGAGAACCCTCACAAGTTCTGGGTCTTCACTGGGTCCCTATTGAACCCTCTTACTGGAAACCAAATTACCCAGGTCAAACTCCCCATGAGCAGCATCTCAGATCCCTCTGAAACTGAGGATACTTTCAACACCATGTTCACTGACCTATCCACCTAGCTCAATAAACTCCCTCCCAACCACCTGCTGGAGGAAATAGCAACCACAATCATCCTCATTCCCACACGAATCCTGCCTCACCACCCCCTTTTTATTTCAAGGCCATTAGCCCGAGAGTCACCACAAAACTCCTGAAGGCACTGCCGATCATAGGTAGCCCCAGCAGTGATGGCCTTTACCCGGCCTTCCTAAAACTCATTTCCTCCACCATTGCCAAACCTCTTAGTTTCATCTTTAACCTTGCCTTCTCATCCTCCACTGTACCTGACTCCTGGAAGCTTGCACACGTTATTCCAATATTCAAAACTGGGGACTGTCTAGCACCCAAAAACTACAGGCCCATCTCTCTCTCCTCCCACATCTCAGCAAACTACTTGAAAAAATCGTTCATTACCAGTTATCTGAATATCTGGAAAAGCACAACCTCCTTTGTCTCCTCCAACACAGCTTCCACAAACATCATAGTGCCTCTTCAGCCTTAACACTTTTTGCAGACCACATACTTAGAAATATGGATGAGGGTAAGGCCACAGGAGCATTTTTTGTGGATCTGTCCAAGGTGTTTGACCTTATTGACCTCCAACTTCTCAACTTCATTCTTCGCAACTTAGGTTGCTCACCTAACACTACATCCTGGTTCCATAGCTATCTATCTATTTATTTATTTTATTTAAAAGTTGATGACTGGGAAAGGCACACTGAGCTGAGGCTTGTTTCCATGTGCAACCCTGGTACAGAGTGTACAGTGAAAGAGTGAGTACAAAAGGTGGGGAGTACACACAGTATATACAGACATTTATACAAAGAACTTATTACATTATGATAAAATATGAGTTAACGTGCATAGTAAATAAATCAGGCTGAGGTGTAGTCCCAGACTAGGGTATGTGGTAGAGAGTGCAAGGGGTTTCAGCTGGTAGATCCCAAACTGTCATCATAGTAAAAGCACACTCTAGCTCAAGCAAATGATTGTGGGGGTTAGAGGGGGAAAGGGGGAGTTCACAGATAGCTTTCTTTCCTGGGAGTGCCTGCAAGGGGCTGTTAATAGAACTGGATTGCTCTCACGGGTATATAAGCTACTCTTGAACTCCTGTAGTAATAGTGATTTAATTTCTATTGCTTATTGGGATAAAACATTGACTCCTAGGCTTAACTGGAGTTCTATTTGGAAAGCTACTAAATATTTGGTCATCCCCAAGTATAGAATCACACAGACCTTGGTAGTTCATAATTCCTTTTATACACCTGTTAAACTTGCTTCGAGGGGTCTGAGGCCGACTGATCTTTGTTTCAGATGTGAAAAAGTAAGGGGGGACCTGCTACATATCTTATGGAGCTGTGAAAAAATTCATATGTTATGGGACGAGATTAGACAGGGACTTGACCCCAGCCTGGGATATTATGACTATGTTACACCTGAGATTTGTGTATTAGGGGACTACTCCCTTGTTGAGGGTACCGCCCCAAGGTTTCATTTAGCTTTAATGGGATCATTAGTTAAAGCGTTTATTTTAAGCCATTGGAAGGATGGCCAGATATATTTATATGAGCATTGGGTGAAGGATTTACTGAGGTCGCTGGCTAGGATCAAAAACCATCTTATGTCTGAAGTAGACAGGAGGTGTATGTTAAAAGATGGGCTGGTTTAGAGTCAGCTTACCTATAGCCTGATTTGAGCCTCTGAATAGAGGCCTGTATGTGTTAGGAAGCTGCTTGCCACATTTGGTGGAGGGATGTGGCATTAAGGGGTTGTCACACTGCTTATTGGGACTTTTTTCTACTAATCGGTTCCTATAGATTGGAGGTATTATTAGGTGGGATTGAGTAGGGTTTTATTTACGGGAATGAAATGCAGATTCAGTGAGGAATGATAGTTGGGGATGGTTAATCCCCTTGGTTTGGGACTCTCTCTCTCACAGGGGGTGCTCTGGATACCCGAAGGGATTGAGTAGGATTGACTTTAAACTGAGATGCTTGGTGTTCTTTTTTTTTCTTAGTTTTTTTCGAAAATGAGGGTGGGTATTTAGTGTAGTGAGATTTTGAGGGTAAGTAGTGTATTATGTACCAGCAATTGCTATTTAGCTAGCTCCTCTGGGTCATTGCTTAACTGTGGGCAAGTTTTAGGGTGGGTATGCAGTGGCTTTGTAAATAGGGGTTGTATATAGTTTGCACATTCAGTTTTTGGAGTGTGCACCCGGAATTCCGAGTTTATGTGTTTGTATGTCTCACTAATTTTGGAAAATAAATAAATCTTTCCTTTAAAAAAAAAAGGAAAGCACACTCTGCCACTTTACCTATTCATCCTGGTGTCCCCCAGGGCTCAATACTTGTCCCCTTGCTATTTTCCATGTTCATCAATGCACTCCTGGCAGACAGCCTCTCTTGTAAATCACTCCTCTATGCCGATGACTTAGTCCTGTACCATAGTGACAACTCACTCAATTCTATCTCATCCACCCTCTCCGATAGCTGTGGTACTGCTCATAACTGGTTCTTCTCCAACAAACTGCTTGTCAATGACAAGAAGACTAAGGCCATGATCTTTGGCTCCAAACCCTTCCTGACCAAGGCCGCTAAAATTAACTCGTCCCTCCTGGTTCACACCCCTGCAGGTCCCCCACTTGACATTGTCCCCACTTTTAAATACCTTGGCATTACCCTCAACCCCTCCCATACTTTCTCAGAATGCATCAACAATACCGTGTGGAAAATCCACCAAAAACTTGTTGCTGCTTTCAGCCTAAAACAACTACTATCCATGGAAGCTCGCCTTGACATTGCGCAAGGTAATGTTCTGCCCCTATTAGATTACTGCTCCACTGTCTACTCTCTTATGTCCTCTGCACTGAGCACTCATTTAAACACCACCTACAATTCTATATGCCACTTTGTGCTTTAAGCTCCATACTCCACCCACCACTACACACCCTACTGGGTGCTAGGACGGCTCCAATTACAGGGCCACTTTGACTATACCATGGGTTGCTTAATTGCCATCTCCCTCAGGAACCACCAGTCATCCCCATACTCCTCTCTTCTCACAGACAGAGTGACACCCAGAAGCTTCAGGGTTACCTCTGCTCCCCCACTCGAAGTTTCACCTAAATCTTCTGTCATGCACAGCCAAGCCTTCTCAGTCTCTGCCCCCACCCTGTGAAATAAACTACCTGCAAACATTCATTCCTCTTCCTCCCATATATCTTTCAAAAACTAATCTGCACAACTGGCTTCTAACTGGGTCAGGCTGTAACTGTTCCCAAGACAATACCAGCAGGACCAGGCAATCTAGACACTAGGACCTGTTTGAGCTGGTGGGTCCACTCCCATGCCCTACATATTTTTGCCTGCACCACTCTGTTTGCACATTGGCTTTCTCTCTTTTTTGGGAACCTTCCCTGACTCACCTCCCTGTTGCCCCCTAGTTTTCTCCACCTGCATCATACCTCATGGTATTCTCTGCTTTCCTACTCTGTACTGATCTCCCTGCAGTGCTGCTGACCTAGTGACCTGACTTGCTGTAGAAAATCAGACCTCCTGTGCACCTTGTTATGCTAGATCTTTGTCAACCTGTATAGTTTGCATAGCTTGTATAGTTGCTTAGTTTGTATGCTTTTTGTAAGCTCCCATGCACCAACTAATGTAGCCTACTTCCCACTGTTGCAGCAGGTAGTCATCTTTATTTGTGATTGAACACTGAAACTTGTGCTTGCAAAACTGTAACCGATTCCATTACGTGTTAGGTTGCCTTGTCTTGAAATATATTACCAAATCCTGTATTATACAATACGTGCTACTCTGTACAATTGCTGTTTTGTACATTGTCAATGTTAATCATATTATTTTTGTAGCCACATCTGTGGCCCAGGTCATGACTGAAAATGGTCTTTTGGATCAGTGCACTTACCAGGTTACCAAAGACATAAATACATACATACATATTCCCTGGTGCCAAGTGGTACCTCCCGCTACCTGATCCCCAGCCTGTAAAATAAACTGGTTCACTGGTGGCCAGTGGCTGCTCTGGTACCTGATCCATAGTCACCTACAAGAAACCGGCTTCCTGGTGTCTAGCATTCCCCTCCACTCTCCAATCGCCCTACTGTGTAGGATAAGTTTTCTTCCTGGTGTCCAGTGGTCATACCCAGTCCCCAATCTCCAGCCCTGTCAAGTACAACAAAGTCCCTGGTGTCTAGTGCCCCCCTTCCTATCTCCCAGTCACTGATCCCTGGCCCCATAACAAGGACAATATCCTCCCATGTATATGATAACTGTGGCTAGAATGCCACTTGCAGTGTACAGAATATTCCTAAATATTCCCTGGTGTTCCATGGTACCCTACAAATCAACATTCTCCCATGTCACAGATGTAATCCCTGGCATCAAACAGCCACCTGTGGCACTGACCACCACACTGCCACCTACCTTACCTAAATCATCATTGCCATGGGAGCCCATATGGCAACCAGCACAGCCCTCCTCACACCTCCATGGCTGGCCACTGCATGCAAAGCCAGAAAGTGTACATCCTCTGTAATGTACAGGGTGCATGTACTTTACTGTACAGGACTGCACTGCAACTGAACAGTAATCAATCAATAATGTTTTAATTTACCAGGAATAGCATCATTGAGCAAGCTCATTTTCAAGGTGATCCTGGGAGGACAATAGAAAGGATAGGCATAACAATACATACATTGTTTGTAGTCAATGCACACATTAAAGATAGGCAGTAACATGAAGCATTTTGTGAGGCAAGAACACTGTACGTTTTGAGCGGAGATGTCTAACGTTACACATCAGGGAAAGCAATGCAGTTGGTAGTGTGAAATAAACATTCTGATATACATAACTATTTAATGTAAAGGGAAAGAAGGGAATTGATACACATAATACCTTACAGTAAATATAGATAAGGATCTTCAAGTGCTGTATAATCCATGCAACACAGGGCAGGCATCCTCCAAATAGAGATGAATACAGGTTATGAATAACAATTACAATTCTCCTGCAAGAAGCGGTCCAGTAAGGATTTAAAGGTCTGCAGACAAATCATTTTAGTAAGTTTCAGAGATCTTTGGAGAGTGTTCCATAGTGCCAGAAGAGCATGGCTGACCACTGATTCACCATAATGGGACCTTATCCTAGGTATGTCGAATAGTATGTAGGAGTAGCTTCTCAGCATGTAAGTGACTGGAGAACACTCTCTCTGATGAATTCTCTGATATAGGGAGGGAGTTTGTTATTGATAGATATGTAGGACCATAATGTGGCATTTTTAAGTCTTCTAGTGTGAAGCGAGGACCAATCAAGTTGGACGTAAAGGGAGCAATGGTGAGTTCTAAAGCGGGCATTGGTGATATATTTTAGCACTCTGTGATAAAGTGCTTCCAGTCTAACAAGGGCTGCTTCAGAACAATGATGATAAATAAAATCAGCATAATCAGTAAGGGGAAGGAAAGTAGTCTGGACCAGCTCTATTTCTACTTCATGGTTAAGTAGGTGCTTAATTTTGAAGAAAAGGTCTAACCTCTGTTTTAGATATTTTTGGAAAGTTTCTCAGTGTGGGCAGCAAATGGTAACCGACGGTCAAGCCAGAACCCCAAATATTTAAATTTGTCCACTAACTCGAGTGATTCATCAAGGAGGGTTGTTATCTGATAGGTGGGACTAGGGGTAGTCTCATGTCCAGCTTAGGCATGGTGGGAAAGGAGCATGATCTTTGTTATGTTTACATTTAGCAACAATTTAAGATGGAAGAGATTTTGTTGGAGCAGATCAAAGTCCTGTTTCAGATATTTAAAGGCACGCTCTAGGGAAGGCCTGTGATGTATAGCACTATATTATCGACAAAGAGATGAACATTTGCCATTCTGAAATTAGAATTTATATTATTTATGTAAATTACAAATAATCGAGGCCCCAAAATGGATCCCTGGGTACTCCTCTCGGTAGAATTTTAAGGGGGGAGAGTTCACATTGTGCTTTTACTTGTTGCTGTCTATCCATGAGCTAACATGAAAACTAATGCATGGCGATGGTGTCAAGATTAATATTTTGTAGCTTGTGAAGAAGTATTATGTGATCCACAATTCAAAAGTCTTACTCGGGTCCAAGAAGACTGTACTGATATGATGTTTGGTATCAAGTGTGATCTGCCAATCATTAGCCACCTTACCAGAGCAAATACCATACTATATTTTGACCTGAAACCAGATTGTCATGGACTGAGAAGATTAGAGGAGTTGAGATGCTGTCTTAGCTGCATGTTAACTAATTTTTTAAGTCATTTAGGTAAGATGGGTAGCACAGATATGGGCTGATAGCTATTGAGGTCACAGGCATCACCAGACTTAAAAATAGGGATAATATGTGTTATTTTCCAGGATGAAGGAAGGACCCCCTTGCATAAGTGACAAATTAAACAGATGAGTAATAGGTGCTATTTGGAAATGATGTCACAGTTTAAGGAACAGGGGTTCCAGCTGATCAGCACTGGCACTTTTTTTGGTGTCAAATGTGATTAAAATATCCTTGAGCTGTTTAAATGAAATGGAGTTGAAGCTAAACTTGTGAGGAGGTTGGGCACCCAAAAGATTGGCTGGGGTGGGATCAGTAGAAAAGGCTGCATGGGAAGGTTGCTTGCCGGGGATGTGCCAAAGGCAAGCTCTGAGGTGGCGAACTGGTTATTTAGTTGCTCTGAAATGTGGTGTTTATTTGTAAAAGTGTTTACACCACAGACAATCTTAGTGGGCAAGGACAGACCTGAGCTATTCCTTATAATTTCCCCTTATGATTTGCCAAAACTTAATGACATTATCTTTGGAGGAATCTAGTGCATTTTGGAAATATTCCACTTTAGTGGATCTTATAAGTTTTGTACCCCAGTTCCTGGATGACCCGAATACTGTTCAGTCAGACACTAGTTTGGTTTTCCGAGCCCTCCTCCATAATGCACTCCTAGCCTGTAGAGATGTTTTTAATACTCTGGTAAACCTGGAGCAGGTTATTTTCCTTGTTCTTGCTTTCACTAATTGGGTATGCTTATTTATCACATTCAGAACAGTATTCTGGAAGAGGGTGCAAGCCTCTGTGACTGTAGGGGCAATGCAGAGTTCTCATCATCTTATATGGCTCAGCTTGGTCAGAAGTTCAGCTCAGTTAAAGTTACGGAGGTTCTTTTTATGCAGAAAGCTGGAAGGGGATGTGGGCTTTGGTATGGCCCGCAGACATGCTATGACCCTGTGGTCACTGATGTCTTTGTGAAATACCTCAACATATGAGATTTTGTAGGGTTTATTTATGAGAATTAAGTCAAGAAAGCTACTATTTGCTGGATTTTTGCTATTTCAATGGATGTGCTCAGGGATGAGCTATGTAAAGCCAAAGGCAACTTAAGTTTTTTTTTTTGTGTTATACATTATATAACTTTGTTATACCATGTAGAACCTGGTTTTACTTAGTAGAACTTGTTTATTTACATAGTAGAACTAGTTTTATTTGGTAGAACCTGGTTATACTTGGTAGAACTTGATTATAAATGGTAGAACCTAGTTCTACCTGGTAGAACTCGATTCTACTGGGTTCTACCTGGTAGAACCAGGTAGAACTTTTTTTGGTTCTACTCAGAAAGTTCACAAGGTAAAACTTTTAGGGGTTCGCACAGCCCTAATAGTTACTTATTTTTTTAAATATAAAAACAATACAAAAATAATAAATAACTATAATAGATGAAATTTTTTGAAAGTAATAGGTTAGTTACTAGTTACTTTCAAATAAATGTAATCAGTTACAGTTACGTATTTCTTTTGTATAAAACGACATAAGTAAATGTAACTGTAAGGTGTATTACATCTTCCAGTATTTCTCCATCCTTGCTAGTGACTGCACAGAGCTTTCTGGAACAAGTTTTTTTTTGTTTAAAGTAATAGAAAGTAATAGAAAAAGTAACTTACACAACACTGCTTTTCCCTTTGACACCTGTTCTTCCTTGCACCCTAGCTCTCTCCTCACCTTAATTCTCATCTTGGTTCTCCACCTCCCTCTGTCTCTTCTTTCCAACCATCCATTCAAATGAATCTGCTTCTATGATTCACTATTACTCCCATTCTTACTCCTTCCCATACAGGCTCAGCAGAGACTGGTCTACAAATGTCTTCAGATCCTTGGGACCTGATATACATAAAGAGGTAAAGCAGAGTGCAAAGTCTTGTGCTGCACTTTGCCCTTGCCCAGGACTCCGAGGATGCCATATTCAGTCAGACAGTACTCTACCGCAACTAGATCTTTTAGAGGTTTAAAACATGGAGAGTACCAATCAAGATTAAAATCACCCAAAATGATAGCTTCTGTGTTGTGATCATCCAGAAATGCACAAATATGGGATAACAGTCCAAATCCACCTACAGGTGGTCTATAACACCTTATAATGAATATAGATTCAATTGTGGATAGGGAGACCTTTACTGTAAGACATTAATATTCTCTAGTAACAGTGGATGACTCAATTATACAGTAGCTGCCCTGAATTTTTCATGGACATATATTGCAACCCCTCCTCTTCTGGTAGGCTGTTTCGGACCTAAAGACATTATATGAGGGGATGTTTATTTCATGGTTAAGCGTGGCACTTCTTAGCCATGTTTCTAAAAGTACTAGAACATCTGGCTTTGTATGGCAAACCTATGCCTGAATTAAGTCAAGCTTTTTGAGTAGGTTATGCATATTGACATGTAAGATTTTCAGACATTTTAATTGTGTTAATTCGAATGGTGCACTGATATGGAGAGGGGACCATGATTTCACTCCACATTCCCAGAACAAAATAGTAATATCAATAGAAATGTTTTAAATTTATAGATTATCAGTAGAGGATGTGCACCTTTTACATTACATAAGAGGCACCCTCTCTGACTTTGCATATGGTGGCCAGCTGAGGGGGTGTGAGTGGGACTGTGCCAGTCACTGTATGTGTTCCCATGGCACTGATAGTGCAGGTAAGGAGAGGTTGGCAGAATAGGTGGTCAGTGCCATGGGGGCCACTAGAAGCCAGGGATTACATCTGTGACACAGGAGAATTTTGATTGGAGGGTACCATGGGACACCAGGGAATATTTTGGGATGCTCTGTGCACTGTGCCTGGCATTCTAAGTACAGTTCTCATATACATGGGAGGGCATTGTCCTTGTTACAGGTCCAGGAACTGGTGACTGGGGAGGGTGAGGGATGACCATTGGATGGCAGGGATGTTGTCGTACATGACAGTGTTCTCTTGCCAGCCAACATAGTTTTCGGCTACAGTAACTCCAGCAGCCACTAGGGTTGCAGAACAAGTTGGGATTTTGTTTGGCAGTATTTGAGCTGAGCAAAAGGATAGTGCTAACCCTTCTTGTGAAGTACAAATTCAATGAATATGAGGATGCACAGATATTCCTGTCCCTGCCCCTCCCTTTCTCCACCCACATACATTATGTGTTAAATGAGCACTAACCCTGTTTTCCTGCACAACTGCACCTTTTGAATATCATGTTCTGGTGCAAAACCCAGTTTGTCTAGGCAAACACCCATTTGTGCCTACACAAACATTTGAATATCGGGCCCTAATGTCAAGCATTTTAGCCAGTCAGTCCTTCATCCCCCTAATCTCGTCCTGCAAGGTGTTAACCAAGTTTCAGCTTGTGAACACAAATCTCTTTCCATCCATGTCCTCTTCTGCTAGCTCTTACAACCTACAATCCCTGTACGTAATACCAGTCCCACCCCGCACAACACTACCTTGCTTTTGAGCATATCAACATATGAAACTGCCATCAGAAAAAGACCATTTAGCCTATTGAGTCTGCTCAATTTTGTAGCTAGCATCCCTACTCTGCAGCTACCCCTCCCACTCTGCCCCCCTCCCATGACCCTCCATTTTGCCCTATCCCAGCCCCTCTTGAAGCATCCAACAGTTTTACAGGCTACCACCTCTTCCAGTAGTAAATATCATTCTGCTACAACCCTTTCTGTAAAGAAATGCCTCATGTCTCTCCTAAACCTTCCAGCCTCCAATTTCATGTCTTGATCCTGAGTTTCTCTCCTTACCCTCCCCTTGAACAGTCACTCTGTGCCTGTCCTGTTTATTCCTCTCATATACTTAAAGGTCTCAGTCATATCCCCCCGTCCCTCCTCTCCTCCAGAGAGTACATGTTCAACTTCCTCAGTCTAACCTCATATGGTAATGCCCCCAAACCCAGGAAAATCTTTGCTGCTTTGTGTTGCACCCCTTTGAGTAATCTAATGTTATTCTTTAGGTAAGGGTGCCAAAAGTGAACACTACTCCAGGTGGGGTCTGACCAGCGATCTCTATAACAGCACAATCATCTCTCTCCTCCTAGAGGTTATACCCCTTGCAATACAGCCCAGCATCTTGTTGGCAACAGCTGCTGCCTTCCTACCCTGTGCTGAGTTGTTCATTGCTCCCGTAATGAGCACCCCCAGATCTTTCTCCTCCTCAGTCACAGTTAGCTGCCCCCTTCCGAGATGGTAGCTCCTCTTTGGATTCTTTGCCCCAAAATGCAGCACCTTGTGTTTTATGGCATTGAAACCAAGTTGCCAGGTGTCAAACCATGTCTGCAGCCTTTTTAGATCTTACTGTAATCCCTGCCACCCCCCCTTGGTCATCCACCACTGCTCCCATCTTGGTGTCATCTGCAAATAGACTGATCTTGCTATTTATGCCTACCGAGATTTCTGCATTAAATACCCCAAATAACACTGGCCCCAGCACTGACCCCTGTGGGACCCCACTCATCACTGCCCTTGGGGATGATAATTATCCTCCCTTCACCACCCTCTACTGCCATCCCTGCAGCCAGTTTTCCACCCATCCCACCAATTTTGCCCCCAACCCTGTGCCTCTTAGTTTACATGCTAATCTCCAATGTGGCACTGAGTTGAATGACTTACTGAAGACCAGGTACAGGGCATCTTCTGGATGCCCTTTGTCCATTTCTCTAGTCACCCAGTCATAGTAGTCCACCAGGTTGGTCTGACAGGATCTGCCCTTGACAAAACCATGCTGCTGTCTGTCCTGCACCCCACTGACCTCCAGCAGGGTCACCAGCCTCTCCTTCAGGATTGTTTCCATCAGTTTCCCCACTATGGACATGAGTCTCACTGGTCTATTGTTCCCTGGTTCATCTTTGGGACCGCTCTTATGGAGTGGAACCACGTGAGCCATCCTCCAGTCCTGAGGTACACACCTTGAGTCTAGAGAGGCATTAAATAGGCCTACCAGTGGGCCTGCTAGGACCTCTACCAACTCTTTCAGTACCCTGGAGTGTATGCCATCCAGTCCCAGTGCCTTGTCCACCCTCAGTGACCTTTACCCCTCTAGCACTCTACCTTCTGTGATTTCCCCATCCATCACACGTCGCCCTCTGATCCTATCCTCCTCACAACCTTAGGTACTTCCTCCCTTTCTCTTTAGTAAAAACCAAGCAGAAGTAGTTGTTAAGTGATTCTGCCTTTTTGTTCCCCTTTTCCACCCATTCCCCCTCCTTCTTAATCCTTACAATTTGGTCCTTACAACCCCTTTTCTACCTGATGTGCCTGAAGAAGTCTTTTTTCCCCTTCTTTAATTCCCTTCACCAACCTGAGCTCCTTTGACACCTTTGCTGCCCTTACTTCCTTGGTCACCTCCATTGCTTCCTTCAGGTATTCCTCCCTGTCCTCCCCCCTCCCAATTCTCCTGTATCTCCTGTATCTCCAATAGATGACTCATTTTCTCTTCAACTTGTCTATGACACCCTTGCTCATCCAGCTAGGTTTCTTGCCCCTAGCCTTTTTACGTTGGGCCTTGCTGCAGGAATTTGTTGCCTCCTCTATCCCTAGCTTAATGAGTTCCCACCTCTGATTCATTTCCATATTAGGCTGAATTCTGTCCAGGAACCCTTGCACCACTTCAACCATCTTTTTGAAGTCAGACTTTCTAAAGTCTAGCACCTTTGTGTCAAATGCCCCCCTCTCCCTGCCCAGCTACAAGTGGAACCATACTGTCTGGT